>OX387355.1:13901666-14645833 GCA_947563465.1 Archips xylosteana
TACTATACTGACTGGCAAAAATATAGAGTCACTTTGTACAGAGAGCTCCATGCAAAGTGACTAATTTTGCTCGTCATTGTCGGAAAGCAGATAAATCTATACATATAATAAATCTGTAACAAGTCGGTGTCTGTACATTGAAGATATTTGAGAAAAACTGTCACTAGGGCTATTTACTAGCGCAATAGAACCCAAAACAATGTTTTTTAGAATTATTGTCTGTTTGTCTGTGCGTTTGTGCGCGCTAATCTCAGAAACGGCTTAACCTAGAAGGATGCGGTTTTCACTGATATGTTGGTATTTTCTTGGATTAACATTTAGTGTTTGTTTCATTTGAATCGGTTCACAAATAAAAAAGATACGTCTATTTTAAGAATTTATAGAACAGTTTTTAGAAGTAGTGACTTGGGAGTAGGTACGGTGGTGAATGTGAACGCGGGTGTGCGGGGGGGGGGGGTTGCGGGGGGGATAATTTTTTTTATATCGTTGAACTAAGGAGAGCCATAATTGATGAAAAAGCAAATTGGATAAAAAAAAATAAGCTGCCCAAATTACTAATTCCACGCGGACGGAGTCGCGGGCAAAAGCTAGTTACATAATATGTCACGAGACACACGGGAAACAAAACTAAATTTAATAGTTTTTCATCAGTTTATTCGTAGAGTTTATCCTAAATTGCCAACGTCTTTACGTCATTGGGATCCATCAGCTGCCCCGGCCGGCCCGGCTTGTCTAATTCGATAACAATTTGCTTTGACACCGTGATTTATGGTCGCGATACCCGGCGAGACCCACTTCCGACTGTTACGAGGATACTGTTAATAGTGGCCTGGCAGGTAATTAGGAACATCATCAAATAGATGTTACCACCATTTATGGCGACTATCACATAATGGGGTCAGGCATAGTTTTTTGTTGGCGTCTCTCCTGTGGACATGACAAAAATTGAGGGTTTTTAGCCAATATTTTAAAGTCAAAGTCTACATCGGCGTGTGGAACGCCTGGCCAAGTTTCGGCCCCTTCAGGTTTATAGAACTTTATTTCTCAAAAAAAAAATACATTTTACTTAAGGAGAACTTAGGTTAGGTATATCCACTTAAATATACATTATAGAGGCGCATACAAAAAAAGCAAAGCTTAAACCTTTATTCTACACTAGCTGACCCGGCGAACTTTGTAGAGAGGAGGCAATAAATGAGCAGATTTTGGATGCTTTACTTACTTATACTTTTTTTTTCGTTTGGTCCATACAAAGTAACTTAATATTTAATCTAATTTCATATTGACCAGATGAAACAAAGGACTTAAAGTTAATACAAAGTAAATTATTCCATCATACTCCTCTTGGCCATCAACCATGGTATCAGCTTTGCTCTTCATTCTGTTACATAAGCTAAATATGTGTACAATAAATTATTTAATAAAACAAATACCTAAATAAGTAAATCTTAAGTTTGCTGACTGGGAGTCGCTAATTTTATCTCCATAGTATAGACAACTTTTGTTCCTTATGCTGTCTAAGTATGATCCAATAATGGGACAAAATGGTTTACTGGTACCGAAACCATCTTACTTTTTGCTAACTAAACTTGCATTGTCCGTACTGAATTTCAAGTCAATCTAATCACTAGAAGTAGCTCAAGTAGAGCTTGTCTAATTTAAAATGACGCGCCCCACCACCGCATTTACGCACAGGATTTGAAACTCAATTTAAGCTACAATAGAGAAATATTTCTCTTGACAGATGTGCGTAAATGCGGTGGTTGGGCGCGCGTCATTTTAAATTAGACAAGCTCTACGACTTAAAAGATTTGAAGACGACATATTCTTACATTCCTACATACAAACATTGCAAGTTAATAAAAACTTGTAAAAATTAACCATCGATTGAAAAAGGACGACCAAAGGTGTACCAGGAAAACGTACTATTCAGGCATGAAATTGCTCAACATTATCTAAACAAGTAACTAATCAGAAAATAGCTACAGCAATAACCACAAAGGATGTAAAATTACCCTCGTCTACCCTAGTTGCGGCCATGAGTATGTAACTAAAAGAAACATTCGGGATATATGTTGTGATTCCGCCCACCCTCGACTCCCAGCTAATTTAATTCTTTACCCGCGATCTCGCCTTATACGGTGCGGAGGATTTTTCACTGACTTAAATATTTATTTCCCCAAATCCTCTGCTTCTTTGTTTTTGTGTTGCCTAATGTTACTAAATCAATTTAACTCTGGCGTTTGTGTAAAAGCCTGTGGAGTAAATATTGAATCAGAGACCACGATCTGTCCCTTTGTAATATTTGATTACATTTTACCTAGTAAGTCGAGTTGGCCCTTTGGGTACGAACAAATTTCTAAAACAACAAAAAGTCCGAGTTTTACTCGCACAGAGTATGGGATTTGTTCAAAGTAAAACCCCTTTTCTTTTCATGTTACTTGAAATTAAATTAATTGGTTTTGAGGGGTAGAAGTCCTGTGCTTCTTCTGGGATCGAGTGTTCATGAGAACGGAACTCTGAACAC
This sequence comes from Archips xylosteana, assembly GCA_947563465.1. NCBI lineage: Eukaryota > Metazoa > Arthropoda > Insecta > Lepidoptera > Tortricidae > Archips > Archips xylosteana. Next base: position 13,904,194 of record OX387355.1, read on the forward strand.
AGGTTCTTTTAGTTTATTTTGACGAACAGTTAGCAAGCTATTTACTTGCCAAGTAAATCGTCCGAGCAGCCAGCAGCAGTTGTTACGCCCATGCATTATCTTTTATTAGCGTTAACAAGGTGAACGTCCCTGGAACCAGGCTTAAGACTCGCTAGACACAATACGTGCGGCTCAGGATACGTTGAAACTTGTAGCGGTTTTAAACTTTCGATACCTACTTTTATAAGTACTACTAAATATACTTATGTAAAATTTCAAATTATTATCATATCATAACTATCATCAACGTCAACAAACTACGCAAGAGCTGAATCGATCATGGTCGTATTGATTGCAGGTTAAAAAAAACCGGCCAAGAGCGTGTCGGACACGCCCAAGATAGGGTTCCGTAGCCATTACGAAAAAATCAAGTAATATTTTTCTAAGGATTTCGTATGTGTACGGAATCTTCAAAGTTAGGTATCGTCAATTGAAAAAAGCTTGTATCTCAAAATCGATAATCTGGCAAAGTGAACTTTATTACGCGCGTATCAAGGTTCAGTTTTGTTTACATGTTGATTTGAGATACGAATTTTTCAACGTAGTGACAGTATGTTTTATACCTTAGGCTACTGTTTACTCTTAAACTACAAATAATTCCCAAGCAATCTCAGCTGCTATAATTTTCCTTGTAAATTTAATATATTTACTACCATTTTGAATTTTTTCAAATTTTTCCACCCAACAGTTTAGATTTTAGAGGGGGGACGGTCGATTTTAATGAAAATTTTCACTTTAAAGTTGTATATTTCGCAAACAAATCACTGAATACAAAAATCATGTTAGCAACCCCCCAATGGCTTTAAAAGACCTATCCAACGATATCCCACACTATGGGGTTAGTCGAGAAAAAAAAATCACCCCCACTTTACGTCCATAGGAGGTTGTAGCGTTTTGCGCTGTTTACTTACCGTTACATCGTGTTTTAGCTCACTTATCGTATCTTTTTCACGTCCTGTCGTCGATCTTAATATCATTAGAATCGCGTCACCTTCATTTCTGCAGGGTCCTGCGAAATCACAAAAGCTAAATAACACAGTTTCACTTGGTTTTCACTACGTATCTTCACGTTACAATCACTTTTTGATTCGATGAAAACGGATACTAACTTTTTCGGTCTTTTTCTATGTGTTGCGGTTATGTTGGAGATTCGGGCTTCGCACGTGCTGATGCGTGACATTTTTTTCTGCGTTATTAATCTAATAACAATTATTTTCATGGCTCCTTAAAATTGTTATTTTCGTTAATACAAAAACTGACATGTTATGACAAGCATGTTTATTCGGTTGTCATGACAAGCATTTACGTTTTTCATGTCAGAAAAACCATATTTTAGATTAAACCTCCCTCTAAAATGAATAAAGATATTTGGCCACTTGTACAAATTTACTTTTAATTCAAAATTTCATACGTTCTGATTTCCGAGTCGCCCTCGGGAGCGGAGCTCCGTCAGACGGCTATATAAGCCAGTACAAATCCCGACTTTAGTCAGTCAATCGTCAGCTTCCTAATAAGGAATAACTCGATAAGGCCTACCCTGGGGCCACGCTGGTCCCGGGGTTCTACAAGGTCCGCGTTCTATCTGAAGTCTCCGCGAACAGTCCGAAGTCTCCGCGATCTGTCTAGGGTCTCCGCGTTCTGTCCAAAGTCTCCGCGACCTCTCTGCTGTCTCCGCCTTCACCAAGCGCCGTCTCCGCCTTCTCCTGACGCCGTCTCCGCCTTCACCAGACGCTGTCATCGCCTTCACCGGACGCTGTCACCGCCTTCACCAAACGCTGTCTCCGCCTTCACCAGGCGCCGCCTCCGCCTTCATCAAGCTCTGTCTCCGCCTTCACCAGGCGCTGTCTCCACCTACACCAGTTGCTGTCACCACCTACACCGGTTACTGTTTCCATCTCCATCGTGCGCTACCACATCCGGTTCGTGCGCGGTCACGCCTGGACCGCGCATTGTTCGCGTCCGACTCGGGCGTTACCCGTACCTGCTCCGGGTGCTGTCGCACCCACACCGTGCCTGCTGCCACGTTGTGCGCTGTCAGCGCCACCTGACTGAGCGCTGACAGCGCCCCCACCGAAGCCTCCTCCTCCGTTGCCGGATCACCTGATACCCCACTCGCACCCACACACACAATTCCGTCCATCCACAACATCTCACCACTCCACACACATTCCTAATATTATTGTAAATATTTCTAATTAAACTATTGTAAATAAAATTTCAATTTTTTAAATCTTATTTTTCATTTCATAGTTTAGGTTAGGTTTCTTTTCATTTTGTATTTTGGTTGTCGCTTCACGACATTTTGGCGCCCAACGGAAATTAGCTCTCTCTCTCTTTCTATATCTCTCTCTCTCTAAATTTTATTTTTTTAATTTCTTCAAGTTTTCTGCGCCTTGTCTTTTTCTCCTGTCTATTGTTGTTTGTGGTCTTTTTTCTTTTTCGTTGACGTATTCATCCTTCACCTTTTCAAAATTTTAAAACAACACTTCATCTAGTGTTTTCATAATTATCTGGCATAAATTTCGGCCAACATCCAACACTTCACACTTCACTCACCTTCTTAACTACTAACCTTTTTACAGGTAATTGAAAGGTATATTTAATTAACTTAAATCTTTATTTCTTAAGTGTTTTACAATGAGTAAATTAATTCGATACGAACTTCTTAACAAAACTGAGCTGGAATATGAAGTAAGGATTAGATGTGAGGAACCAGCTAATACTGTCTTGCTTTTAAAAAAGAAAATAGTACGTTTAACTTCAAACTCCCATCCTGAAGATATTATAACTTCTCCGATCCCAATTGAAGAGGACTTAGACCAAATTGCTGCTACTTTGACATACTTGGAACGTAAAATCGAAAGATTTATACAGGGTGAAACTAAATATTTAAAATTAATTGAAACTTATATTAATCATGCCTTTTTCAGATTGGATCGCATTGATATCGACTTACTTCCGGACTATAAACCTATTTTCGAGACTATAAAGTTGAAATATGACTCAATTTATAAACAATTCGAATCTTTGATCCCAAATACAACTGCAAATGACTCTTCTTCTCTTGGCGCTCCTATAACGACCGCTATGGAACCTCCTATTGTTTTGCAAACTCCTGCTCAAATCCATACGCCATATCCTCCGCCTCTTGGACCTCCTCCTCCAGTTAACCTCTTCAAAGATCTCAAACGTCACACCTTCAATGGTAAAAGTTGCCCAAAATCATTCCTTCAAAAAATTGAAGAATACTGCTTAGTCCGAGGGTTGTCCAAAGATCTATTAATTTCTCAAGCTTTCGAAATTTTTACAGACAACGCTCTTCATTGGTTTAGATTTAAATACAATCAGAATCCAAACTTAACTTGGAATGAACTTTCTTCATTGTTAATTAAAGACTTTGGTGGTTTCGATTATGACCATAAGCTTCTCGAAACTATCAGGAATCGTACTCAAGGTCGTGATGAACCTATCGTCATCTATATTTCCATCATGTCTGGAATGTTCTCTCGCCTCTCGATGAAATTTTCTGAAATGGAACAATTACAGATTATTCTAAGAAATATTCGACCATGCTACTCAGTTTTTGTAGCACTAAAGGACATTGACTCTATCGATTCTCTTCTGGCTACTTGCCAAAACTATGAAAAATTCTTAGATAGAGATAAACAATTTAAAGAACCAAATTTACAACAAAATCCTTTAGCTGCTGAATTCAATTATAAACATTCAACTTCAAGTCCAGCTGTTACTTCCAATCCCTCTATCAATTCTCGACCTCCTCCTCCTCCCTTTGCGAATAAATTCAACCCAAATTATAATAAATACCCTCCTAGACAAATTAATAGTCTCGCTCAATTTAGACCTCAAGAAACTCCCTATTGTGTTCGCTGCCGCAAACAAGGTCATACTTTGAACACTTGTACTCAACCTCGATTTTTGATTTGCTTCAAATGTGGTCTTAAGGGCTTTAAAACTGCAGACTGCCCTAACTGCTCTCCCAAACCCAATACTAGCTCAAAAAACTAGAAACTGACTTGAAGAGTAACTCGAAATTTGATAATGACGATTGGACTAATTGGATTAAAACTCTTCGAAACTTCTTTTCATGCTATAAAATCTCTTCTACACTCTACTCTAAAGAAAAAGATTTTAAACGTCCATTCGTTAATATCAAAGTTTATGACTTAACTTTATCTGGGTTACTTGACTCTGGCAGCTCAATTACTATTCTAGGTAATAATTCTCATTTGGAAATTCTTAAACTGGGCTGCAAACTCTTCAAGTCAGATTTTATTACTGTCTCTACTGCTAGTAATCAAAAAATTAATTCTTTAGGTTACTTTGAATTGCCTGTTAATTTTAATAATCAAACTCACTTAATTAAAGCTTATGTCTTCCCGGAAATATTTCCTTCTCTAATACTAGGTATTGACTTCTGGAAGAAGTTTAATCTTTTACCCAGTATTTTATCTTCTCTTAACTTTACAGATCCTAAATGCTCTGTTATCGAATCTAAAGACATTAAAGTTTTACCTTATGAACATTTAACTTCTAGCCAGAAGAACATTGCAAATGACATCATCCAACGCTTCAAGACGATTTCTTTTGAAGAAAGAGGTGTTCTGGGGAGCACGCATTTGATCACCCACAAGATTGACACTGGTGATTCTCTTCCAATTAAACAAAGATGTTACAGACTGTCTCCTGAAAAACAAAAGGCTTTAATAAATGAAGTTGACAAGATGCTGGGATGGAACGTCATTGAACAATGCGAAAGTCCTTGGCTATCTCCAGTACTCATCACTCCGAAGAAGAATGGTGAATGGCGTTTCTGCGTAGATAGCAGGAAGCTTAACGCAGTCACACGTCGTGATGCTTATAGCCTACCACTTATAAGCGAAATTTTGGACAACCTCAGGAATGCCAAATTCCTATCAAGCATTGACATTGCGAAAGCATTTTGGGAGATACCTCTGAATCCTGCTGACAAAGATAAAACAGCGTTTTATGTACCTGGAAGAGGCATGTTTAGATTCAAAGTAATGCCTTTTGGTCTCACTAACTCACCAGCAACTCAACAAAGATTGATGGATATGCTATTTACTCCTGAATTTGAAAATAAGGTATTTTGCTATCTGGACGATATCATCATCATCAGCGAAACTTTCGATGAACACATATCCCTTCTCATGAAAGTTCATGAAAAACTTTCTTATGCTAATTTAACTATTAACTTTGAGAAAAGTCAATTTTTCAGGAAAGAACTAAAATACCTTGGCTTTTTAGTGGATGAACATGGTCTACGTGCTGATCCTGAGAAAATTAAAGCAATTCTAGAATACCCTGTACCTACTTGCAGAAAAGAAGTACGAAGATTTATTGGCACCTGCAGCTGGTTCAGAAGATTTATCCCAAACTTTAGCACTATTGCCTCTCCACTCAACCGTTTAACCTGCTCTGGGAAAAACGCTCCTAAATTTCTATGGAATCCAGAAGCTTCAGCTGCTTTCCAGAAACTTAAAGAAGCTTTAGTAACTGCTCCTGTCCTGGCCTGCCCCGATTTCAATCTACCCTTCTCTGTACACTGCGATGCATCTAACTACGGTATTGGAGCAATGCTTACTCAACATCAAGATGACAAAGAAGTCGTGATTGCTTATATGAGTAAAGCACTAAATAAAAACCAACAAAACTACTCAACTACAGAACGGGAAACGTTAGCTGTACTAACTGCCTTAGAACATTGGCGCTGTTATCTAGATAATGGTAAAGAATTCTCGATATACACTGACCATGCCGCACTTAAATGGTTCCAGAACTTATCAAATCCATCAGGAAGACTCGCGCGCTGGACTCTTCGCCTATCATGCTTCAACTTCGCCCTGAAACATAAAAAAGGAAAAGATAATGTTGTTCCAGATTTATTATCAAGACACAAGTCTCAAGAATGTCCTGATACACAAGGAACTACACCTCAAGGTATACATCCTATCGCATTGGAAGAACCTGATCGCGAACTTGAACACTACAACAAGATATACCTCGGATGCTCTAACAACCCAGACGCATACCCTAACTATACCATCAGAGATAATAAACTTTATCGCTGCATTCACTCTCCTGATAGTCTGAATGACGACTTTATTTGGAAAGAAGTTCCATTACCTCAAGACAGATATGCACTTATTGAAGCTAACCATGGCTCTATTTCAGATGTACATCTTGGTATCTTCAAGACTTATAAAAAAATATCTCTGAAATATTATTGGCCTGGTATGTTTAAATACATAGCCAATTTTATCTCAAGTTGTGAAACCTGCTTATCCTACAAACATCCTAATCATTCTCCTTATGGTCTTATGGGTAAACCTAAACTTTGCTCCAGACCTTTTCATACTATATCTTTAGATCTTATGGGTCCATTACCCATGACTCGTAAACGAAATCAGTATATTTTAGTAATTAACTGTAATTTTACTAAATATACTATTATTGCTCCTCTTAAGAGCGCTACAAGCGCAAATATTATAAATATATTAGAAAATTCTGTTTTTCTAGTTCATGGCGTTCCTCAAACTATTATAATGGACAACGCTGTTCAATTCCAATCTCGGGAGTTCCATTCATTTTTACACAGGTATAATGTCCCTTGTATTTTTCATACAGCATTATATTGTCCACAGGTCAATCCAACAGAGAAATTCAATAATACAATTATTACAGCCCTAGCATCCCTAGTAGGAGAAGATCACAGATCTTGGGATAACCATCTCTCGAAAATTCAATTAGCTATGAACAGTGCTACAAATGTTGCGACTGGTTTTACACCAGATTTTTTGGTCTTTGGTAGGGAAACAATTCCTTGCGGTTCCTTCTACACTCCAACTCTTAATCTCGAGGAATTAATCTTTATGCCCCGTGATATCTACGCGACTAATGCAGGTTTCCTCACATCTATCTTTCACAGAGTCCAGACTAAACTACACATAGCTCACGCTAGGAATAGCGCTCGCTATGATCTTCACCGGTCTTTTAAAGAATTCAACGTGGGAGATACTGTTTGGCGTAAAAACCACGTATTAAGTAATGCTGGCGCATACTTTAGTGCAAAACTTGCCCCTAAATTCATCAAATGTAAAGTGGTAGATAAACTATCACCATTAGTATACATATTGGAAGACCCTTATGGAATTAGAGGCAAGTGGCACATTAAAGATGTGAAAGCATAAAAATTTATTTCGGTACTTATTAACTTTAAATTTGTATATATGTATAGATATCATCATCATTTCATTTTTCTATGTTATTTAGTTCTCCGTGGAATAAGTGTTCTTAAACACCCCTAAGCATGTATCGCTTAAACCAAACTCCAAATCTAATATTCGTCGTTTTGTCTACAATTGTCTTTTATGTTTCAGACGCATCTCGCTGCTGATGTGGCTGTCTTCTAGTCCTGAGCTCTACCGCTCTGGGCTTTCTTTACTATCAAGACACATTTTATTGCTGATGTGGCTGATTTATAGCTTTGAGCTCTACAGCTCTAGGCTTCTTTCATCTTTTCTTAAGTCTTAGCGACTAAAGCTTGCTTAAGACTAATTTCTCTTAAGGCTTGATGAGCCTTAGATTAGTAATTTTTTTTCTCCACTCTGGAGCGGATGACTACTCCTTAAATAAGCTTTAATGTCCTTTTAAAACACACTTTTAGAGTGGTAGTCATTGACTGTGAACTCCAACCCTTACCTGAATGAAGATGATGAATGTTAGAGATAGTATATCTGACTTTGCTTGGTGATGTCTGTTTCTGTAAAGCTGTGTTTTTATTGTTTCCTTTAGCTATATATTTCAAAATTTTTGCTGAGTCAAAAATTTTCCAGGGTCGGGGGGAAAATGTAGCGTTTTGCGCTGTTTACTTACCGTTACATCGTGTTTTAGCTCACTTATCGTATCTTTTTCACGTCCTGTCGTCGATCTTAATATCATTAGAATCGCGTCACCTTCATTTCTGCAGGGTCCTGCGAAATCACAAAAGCTAAATAACACAGTTTCACTTGGTTTTCACTACGTATCTTCACGTTACAATCACTTTTTGATTCGATGAAAACGGATACTAACTTTTTCGGTCTTTTTCTATGTGTTGCGGTTATGTTGGAGATTCGGGCTTCGCACGTGCTGATGCGTGACATTTTTTTCTGCGTTATTAATCTAATAACAATTATTTTCATGGCTCCTTAAAATTGTTATTTTCGTTAATACAAAAACTGACATGTTATGACAAGCATGTTTATTCGGTTGTCATGACAAGCATTTACGTTTTTCATGTCAGAAAAACCATATTTTAGATTAAACCTCCCTCTAAAATGAATAAAGATATTTGGCCACTTGTACAAATTTACTTTTAATTCAAAATTTCATACGTTCTGATTTCCGAGTCGCCCTCGGGAGCGGAGCTCCGTCAGACGGCTATATAAGCCAGTACAAATCCCGACTTTAGTCAGTCAATCGTCAGCTTCCTAATAAGGAATAACTCGATAAGGCCTACCCTGGGGCCACGCTGGTCCCGGGGTTCTACAAGGTCCGCGTTCTATCTGAAGTCTCCGCGAACAGTCCGAAGTCTCCGCGATCTGTCTAGGGTCTCCGCGTTCTGTCCAAAGTCTCCGCGACCTCTCTGCTGTCTCCGCCTTCACCAAGCGCCGTCTCCGCCTTCTCCAGACGCCGTCTCCGCCTTCACCAGACGCTGTCATCGCCTTCACCGGACGCTGTCACCGCCTTCACCAAACGCTGTCTCCGCCTTCACCAGGCGCCGCCTCCGCCTTCATCAAGCTCTGTCTCCGCCTTCACCAGGCGCTGTCTCCACCTACACCAGTTGCTGTCACCACCTACACCGGTTACTGTTTCCATCTCCATCGTGCGCTACCACATCCGGTTCGTGCGCGGTCACGCCTGGACCGCGCATTGTTCGCGTCCGACTCGGGCGTTACCCGTACCTGCTCCGGGTGCTGTCGCACCCACACCGTGCCTGCTGCCACGTTGTGCGCTGTCAGCGCCACCTGACTGAGCGCTGACAGCGCCCCCACCGAAGCCTCCTCCTCCGTTGCCGGATCACCTGATACCCCACTCGCACCCACACACACAATTCCGTCCATCCACAACATCTCACCACTCCACACACATTCCTAATATTATTGTAAATATTTCTAATTAAACTATTGTAAATAAAATTTCAATTTTTTAAATCTTATTTTTCATTTCATAGTTTAGGTTAGGTTTCTTTTCATTTTGTATTTTGGTTGTCGCTTCACGACAAGGTACACTAAAAAAAAATTTTTTTAGTTTTTTTTTAAGATCACTTCGTCGGCGTGACTGATATATATATTCATGCCAAATTACAGCTTTCTACTACTAACAGTCTCTGAGCTTAGCCGCGGACGGACAGACAGACAGACGGACAGACATGGCGAAACTATAACGGTTCCTAGTTGACTACGGAACCCTAATTACCTAACGTTTAATGATGTTTATGTCTTGTGATCATAAATAAGATCACTTGCTGGAAAAACATAAATCTCGAATTACTGTTAAACTCAATTTAGTACTGTCAAAATATACCTACTTCTTCTATATCTATCTATCTATCTATATCTATACATATAATAAATCTGTAACAAGTCGGTGTCTGTACATTGAAGATATTTGAGAAAAACTGTCACTAGGGCTATTTATTAGCGCAATAGAACCCAAAACAATGATTTTTAGAATTATTGTCTGTTTGTCTGTTTATCTGTTTGTCTGTGCGTTTGTGCGCGCTAATCTCAGAAACGGCTCAACCTAGAAGGATGCGGTTTTCACTGATATGTTGGTATTTTCTTGGATTAACATTTAGTGTTTGTTTCATTTGAATCGGTTGACAAATAAGAAAGATACGATATTTCAGTGTAAGATAGCCCATTTATCGAGGAAGGCTATAGGCTATTATATTCATCACGCTGGGAGTACGGTGGTGAATGTGAACGCGGGTGTGCGGGAGGGGTTCGGTTGGGGGTGGGGTTGGGAGGGGGGTGGGGGGTGGGGGGAGGGGTTCTGAGGGGAGGTTAAGGGGGGCGAGGGGCGTTTTTTTTTTATATCGAGGAACTAAGGAGAGCCATAATTGATGAAAAAGCAAATTGGATAAAAAAAATATGCTGCCCAAATTACTAATTCCACGCGGACGGAGTCGCGGGCAAAAGCTAGTCCGAAATATGTAGGTATGTTCAGATAGCATAGCCATATCTGCTACAGGTGATGCTCATCCTGGTCTGGCTCCGACCATCTAGGACTGATTGGTTACACCAATTGTATAAGATATTGTTGTTAGAAATTAGTGATAACTGCGCTTATGATTCGCTCGCTCCCGCGCCCGCTCTGCGTCCAGCTGCCCAATCCTTAGCCGCTCTACAACTCGAAATCTTAGAACACAAATTCAAGTTTTGTTTGTAAGTTCTGCTGCGCACCTGACAGGCAAGTCGGTACGTGACGAGATAGATGCAACCGGTTTTACGTGTCGAGCCGTGAACAAGTGGGATTTGCCGGGACTCGGGAAAAGCGAAATAAAATGGAGAAAAGGAAATATAAACTATACGTAAGCATATGCGCGTAAGACGCCTGACTTGAGTATAAAATCACGTCGCGTATACGGGTTACGAACTACATAGGCATCAGAATAGTGGGACCGTTTTAAGGTAGGTAGACCTTGTATAACTTAAAATGTGACTTGTATACAAGTATCTTACATAATTGAACCATTTCTCAATCGGACTTGAACTGTGGCCAAATCCCTGTAAAAAGAGGTCTGAGAGCAATAATGGAACGTATTATATATATAGGGTGCCTACATTAGTTAATTATTTCTAGGTACGCAGTTATTAGTCATCATCATCATCATTTCAGCCGAAAGACGTCCACTGCTGAACATAGGCCTCCCCCAAGGCTCGCCAAACAGATCGGCCCTGTGCCATCCGCATCCAATGCGTTCCCGCTACCTTCACCAGGTCGTCGCTCCATCTTGTTGGAGGCCTACCTACACTGCGCTCGCCACTCGACTCGCTAGACTTAAGTGGCAGTGGGCAGGGCACATCGCCCGTAGAACTGACGGCCGATGGGGCCGAAAGGTTCTCGAGTGGCGTCCGCGGACCGGGAGTTATTAGTATAATGACTTAAATGAATAGTGTGTATTGGTAATGTATGTATATTTGTTAAATGTCCTTAATAAACCCTCCTTTCAGAGCAGTTAATAGTTACTTGACATTATAAACTGCATACTTCATACTTATTATACTCACATATTTTGACATGGGAAAACTTTATATCTCCAATTCATTTATTTGACAGTAGAGGCACAGAATGGCCACGCTCCGCCCCGCACCGATTCGAGTTACCCCACCGATTGCTTGACGCCGCTGTTCACCAGTCGGGTGCGCAACGCGATGCATGTCGGCCGTACGGCACTAAACTTTTGCGAATTGGTAATATATTGTGCATTGTATGGGTGTTTGGCAACAGCCAAAGATAAGGAAAGGAGATTTTTTCGATTTCCGAAGGATGAAAGAAGGTAGATATAGATAACCAGCTTTAATTAGCAACATGAACAGTGTAGGTAACTAGGTTTAAAAGTTTGTTACCTATAATGTATAAATAGAAACCTTATATTAGTAGGTATTTGTAAAATTAATTTGTTAATTATTTCCTATCAATAGATCAATATCTACAATTACATTCTCTAATTGTCTTTACAAAATGAATTAGGTATACACTCATTCACTTATTTTTAAACACTTAATTTAGACAAACGATAAGTTTAATTATAAGATTTATAAGTACTACGAGAATTAGATTACCTACTCATTTTATTTTACATAACAACGTTGCTCGCGCTCAACGAACTGCGCGGCATTCACTTTCCGCAGCTATCTCTTTCTATCTCTTTTTGCGATAGTCAGCCCTGTGCATCTTACGCACACATTGACGCGTGTACAGACGTCGTCGTGCTTATTAGATTCAAGAACGCGTATTTTGTGCGTCGTGTCCGCCGTGTGGTAGAGGCGGTTTACACGTCCACTGAGGCCCATACTACACGGGCGGTTCTCCCGCCGCGGGAAACCGCTTCTGAACCGCCACTAGACACAATTTTATATGGAAGTTGTATGGTGCAAACTACACTGCGCAGCTCCGTCGAGCGGTTTCCCGCGGCGGGAAACCGCCCGTGTAGTATGGGCCTGAATGTAGGTAGGTAGTTTTTAAATTTGTTGTTTTGATTTGTACAGGCTGGCTACACAACACATCTCCAAGATGTATAGGTATAATATTTGACTTAGGCACTGAATTCCCTGAAAAAAACTATAAGATAGTTTATATGTTTTAAATATTTTTGATTTGTTACATTGTTTTGCTTGTATTAGTTGTCAAGTAAATTGTGTTACGATTTTTGTTTGACGAAAAAATCTTACTTACTAGCAGATTTCTTGTGGCGTATTTTTCTTAGTATCTAAAAACGGACATGTAAAAAAGACCTTTGCAACCTACGTGTACTGAGAATAAACGAATTGATTTTGAACTTGCTTTTATTAGTTTCGTTAAAAAATACATTGAACTCAAATGGAGACTTTTGTAAAAAACTGATATCAGTACACAGCTTTGTAAGAATCACGTGCAAAATTTCCTATTGTTTTCGAACCGAAATATAAAAAATAATTTTGTGTTCTAATTTAATAAAACGATAAATTTCTGCTCTGACTCAAATTCAATTTGAGCACCTGAAATTTTACAGGCTTAATATAAAAGTGTGTGAAGTTACGATGAAGGCTTGTCGCAATAAAAATATGACTGTGCTAACTCTTGTCTTATGCTCGACGAAAATTTTGCCTACGAAGTCCCAAGCGTACCTACCTTCTAAAATATTATGAGGTTTAGATTCCATATTACCTTTTTTATCAGGGTCCTGAACAGTAAAACTTTTATTTCACGAATATGAAAGAGCAGAAGATCAATTCTCGATCCATTTCCCAATAGTTCAACAAGAAAATCTCACGAAAGGAATGATCTCCTTCGAGAATTCTTGGTTTCATTCATTATGAACATACCTAATTCATAGTTCTTACATACCATAAGTTAGATTCGATACATGAACCCTAATAATGAACATAATTTAATAAAAATATATTTTTCGCAAAAACTTATTCTGTTACTTAAAATGCAAACACATAACGTAAAACTAATTCATATAGTCTGACAATAATAACATAACTGCTCAAAAACTAAACACGGTCTTACTTAATCCTTAGAATAAGAAGTTAATGTGTTATGAGTTCAAACCGTTGTTGGGAGGGTTCTCCATGGGTCTATTCCTATTAAGCTAAAGTTTAAAATAGGGTGACGTATAGAAAGGATTATTAAAAGCGCCAAAATAATGCGCTATTTAAAACCAATGACAGATACAGTGTGAGGTTTAACGAAGATTGAAAGTTCTCTTTTTTAGGTTTCCGTACCCAAAGGGTAAAAACGGGACCCTATTACTGAGACTTCGCTGTCTGTCCGTATGTCTTTCTTTTTGCCGTTTTTATAGATACCTAATGGCACGGGACCCTTGGTGCGAGAGACCGACTCGTACTTGGCCGGTTTTTTATGTGCATGAGTTTGTCACTGGCACACACGCGCAGATCAAGCTTGAAACATTTTTCATAATGACGAATAATGTTAAGCCGATATTTTCAGGTTGGTTTTATTTTTCTTAACAAAAGGCATTCAAAGCATTTATTAGATGCTGAAGGTAAGTTTTTATTCCAACCTCTAAACTTCAAAGCTTTGTTCAGGTTACAGCTTTCCCAGAATGCGACCCTCGGGCTCCCGTGAGACACTCAGACTGTAATTTCGAGATGGATCGCCGCTTTTTCTACTGTAAAGGCTATCAAGAATAGAACGTGACCGTGTGACGCAATTACCCGTTAAAGGCCCTTAACCCTAAGAGCCGGCTTTATGGACAACGGTTAATTTTATTCCCTTCAGGAAAGGGACAGTTTGAGCAAGGAGTCTGATATTTTCGAGCAAATCCTTTGATGTGAATATTGCCGCTCTAAGAAGTTGATTTTACCCTTTCATCGTTTTGTGTAAGGACCACGAAAGTCAATTTAATAAAATTAATAAAGTTATACTTACTTAACTATATTAGTGAATTGTATCTTTGCTGTAATATTAGTAGTAGGTGGCAATAAGGTGGCAATAATGTAATGACAATTTAATACAAAGGAGAATCATTTTAATGAACGTAATTTTAGGGTTCCGTACCCAAAGGGTAAAAACGGGACCCTATTACTGAGTCTCCGCTGTCCGTCCGTCTGTCCGGTCCGTCTGTCTGTCCGTCCGTCTATCCGTCCGTCTGTCACCAGGCTGTATCTCATGAACCGTGATAGCTAGACAGTTGAAATTTTCACAGATGACGTATTTTGGTTGCCGCTATAACAACAAATAAAGTAAATATAAAACAGAATAAAATAAATATTTAAGGGGGCTCCCATACAACAAACGTGATTTTTTTTGCTCGACATTGATAACGGCAACAGGTAGACGCTTGAAATATTCACAGAATATTTAGTTATATATTCAATTTAAAATGAATTGAAAAACTGATTTTTTTGCCGTTTTTACAGATAATGCGGAACCCTTCGTGCGCGAGTCCGACTCGCACTTGGCCGGTTTTTTCTCTCCTTTGTAATTGTCAAAATTTAGTTTTGTCATCATCATATGTAGGGCACAGGTCTCTTCTCAGAACGAGGGGCCTTGAGCTGTAGTCTCCACGCAAGCCCAGGACGGATTGGGAACTTTTCATAAATCATGTTTATTCGCAAGTGGATGTAAAAAGCTCATAATAAATTTCAAATGTAATTTCGCACATAATTTCCGAAAAACACAGATGTGCGAACCCGGGTTTGTACTACGACCCTCTGCTTGAGAGGCCAAACCACCACAAAGGGGTCAAACCACTAGACTACAACGGTCGCTAATTTAGTTTATTACACTATTATTTATTCTGTATGCTTAGTATAAGTTTTGGTTCACCAAAATACTTCTCGATCGCGTTTACGTAAAAATTTCAATTCTATGGAAACATGGACGCGCGCGCGCGGAGGCGCTGTCCATGTTTCCCTAGTAATTGTTTTTTTTACGAAAACGCGATCGAGAAGTATTTTGGTGAAGTAAAACTTATACTAAGCGTACTGAAAACAGCGTACGTCTTTGCGGAGTTAAACGAGTTAGAAGAAAATATGACCCAACTTGCAATACGGTCGTATAATTTGAGTGGGTACTACTAAAATATGGAAATCGCAGTAGTCGTATAACGTTTATGGAACACAGAGTAATAGCAAATAGTTCTCATGATTATTCAGATGCAGCTTATTGCTGAGTAGGTATTTGTACGTTTATCTTCTAATCTTCTTCTAATATATAAAAATCTAGTGTCACGGTGTTTGTTATAGAACTCCTTGACCGATTCTTATGAAACTTTTTTCTCTACATTCGGTAGGTCTGAGAATAGGCCGTAGGCTATTTTTTGTATACCTACCCCTATTCTTCGGTGTGTATAGTGATTTAATCATCTTGAATTCAATAAGAACCTCAAAAATAAAAGACGTTTACTAATCAATTAGTAATTTGGAACTTCATTGTCATTTATGTGGCTTCTAAGTCAATATTGTGGAGGCATTTGTAAAAGATTGGCTATGAAAATGTAAAATCAGATGTGTAAGCGCCAGACCGCCTGTCGGCTCACCCTCGCAAAAAACTTTCATTTCCTACAAACTACACGCCACTCTTCATCGTGCGTACATAAAATAAACGTGATATAAACCGCAGCCAAGAGGCGACGTGAGGAAAATATGTAAATTTGTTTTGAAAAGTTATAGGTCCAATCTACGGGATCCGACGGCGGATTAGAGGGAAGGCACTAAGGAGATTTAAAAAGGGATTTTTGTAACAAAATCGTCGGTTCGCGGGCTGCATTCAGCTCGCTCGTTTATCTTCATCTCGCCAATAGACCAGCTTTATAACAGAAAACGTGTAATTGTTTGCGGGCTTCGCTCCTACTCTTTTGTGGCGGCTTATTGTTACTTAACATGCCTTACGCTTGTACACATAAACCTAACCTAGCCGCTGTAGGCTCCTTGTGTTTTTCGGGTCTTTTATTCTCTAAGTATCTTAATATTATTCTATCGCATTAGATTTAAAAAAGTGATCCACTATAAAGGTGCATTAAAATTTAGAGACGTTTGAACTTGTTATTCAGTAAATCATCAAAACGGACTCGAAAAGATACGGTGTTGTAAAATTATCGCGGATTATTTTAGCAGATGGTTGAGTTAGTTTGACTAAAAAAAGACACTGTAAAAGTTTTTACTAGTCACTCCTTCGTCTCGGTTCACTTTGTACATCGACGAATGTATGAAAACATCAGTCCACCAACTCTACCAGAATTAAAAAATCCCGAAAAATATTTACTTACAGGAGTGTTCATTCAAACCTACTGAAATATTCCAGATTACTAGTAAGACATCTTCTATAAGGTTAAAAAGTAAAGAAAGTATGTTTCTAATCATACATTTTACAAACTAAATACGTAAATTTAGGCCTCCCTATTGATACCCAATCATTACGGTTGGAAGCGTGCATCCACCGTGAACCTGCGGAGGCCTATGTCCAGCAGTGTATTTCCTACAGCTAAAATTATGACGATGTTAATGACAACGTAAGTTGAACTCTAAAACCTACTTATTAAATTAACTTCAAACATTGACTTTGACTGTGGTCAAATATTACAACGGAAAATGCAGACCCGTGTTTGAGCACAATTTCGAGTGAAACTAAAATCGTTAGCAAGTCCAACTCCGCAGATAGTCTTATTGTTTTAACTTCGGACGTTTGCGAGCACCGGCGTCCACTGCTCCGCGCCACAGAATAGATGGACTATGAAAACTCTATTTCAATTTGCACAATAGATTATATAATCCAATTAACACCCTCGTTCTGAAGCTAAAGTTCTATTCCTGTTCTAAACTGAAAATAATTTCGTAAACAATTTTAATTAAGGCCTCACGCGGCGGATGGGCCGTCTGAGTGTCATAAAGGCGTACTATATCGCACGATGTTCACAAAATATTTTACTACAGTATTACTTTTGCACATTTCTAATGGCATCACAAATGAATTCTTTTGTAAAGTGAATAGGTGAAAAACTTAAGTATATGACCAGGGGCTAAATTCAGGAACGGCTCAACACGGTTTGCGAGCGGTAATTCAATCGTTTGGGAGAGGATAGGAATGGGTTGAGCTTGGGATGAGCCTTATTTTCCTGTTAATTCGCTTTGTATTATACTCTGTGCACTACTACATACTAATTTGGCTAATTTGAGAATAGTATCATCTATAAAATCTATACTGGCTTAATAGGTATTATAAATACGAAAGTGTGTCTGTCTGTCTGTACCTCTTCAATCTTAAACCGCTGAACCGATTTTGATGAAATTTGGTATGGTGATAGTTTGAGACCCTGGGAATGACATAGGATGGGTTTTATACCGGAGAATCTGCTTGGTTCACGCGGGATAGCGATAAACGAATTCTGTGCAGGAGTCGCGGGCAACAGCTTACGTGTAATTTTGTATTTTGTTTTCGTAAATCTGTGAAATAATAATCCACTCTCAAACCCTCGAAAAAAAAACAATACGAGAATGTATCTAAGTGAAAGAAATGTTCAAACTTAAAAACGAACCCACGCATGACTGCAGTTGCACGTGACCCAAAATGCGATACTCAGCGAAAAAGACGAACACCAAAATGCTTATGAAGAATTTTGTAACTTCACTCGACTTGCTGGTTGCCTAATAGTTGGGCAAGTATTCTCCGCGTCCGACTTCAGCGCAAGCCTCAAATTTCGTTACGAAGAACATTCTCGCTCTTGTGTACTAAATTGATTCCCGGCTGCCCTTTGTTGTTGTGAAACGTAATTGAGCGCTTGCACAACAGCGTACCTATACATAGAATGAATATTCTGTTAATTTAGTTGCCCCGTGTAATCTAAATACACTAAACCAGTTTAATGTTCGTAGGTATGTAGGTAGTTACAGCTCGTTCTCAGTCTGGTCGCTTCTTCAACGCCTATAGTCAGTTTCCATCATTATAGATTAGAGTACTAATCATTATTAAGTATTATTATTTTTACACGCTTTATATTAGCTTCACCTGTATTTATGTTTGTTTGTTTGTATGTATGTATGTTTGTAACCGACTCCTTAGGGCGCGATTTTGACCCACTTCCCGGTTTCCGATTGAGCTGAAATTTTGCACGTATGTGTAAATTGGATGACAATGCAATATTATGGTAATATGGAGCTGATCTGATGATGGAGCTGGATGGTGGTCATAGGAACTCTGTAATAAAACGACACAACCCCGTCGAGTTTGGGCTCTTTTGATTCGTCTTGTCGAGTACTTTGATCCCAGATGGTAACCAGGGTCTGATGATGGAGCTGGAAGATGGCCAAAGGCACTCCACAATAAAACGACACAACCCCATCGAGTTTGGGCTCGTTTGATTCGTCTTGACGAGCACTTTGATCCCATATGGTAACCAGGGTCTGATGATGGAGCTGGAAGATGGCCAAAGGCACTCCACAATAAAACGAAACAACCCCATCGAGTTTGGGCTCGTTTGATTCGTTTTGACGAGTACTTTGGTCCTAGATGACAAGGGTCTGATGATGGAGCTGAAAGAAAAGAAAAGAAAGTTGCTCTGGCTTGAAATAACGCCCCACCTTATAGTATAAGACACCAAGTTTTTTAGCAACAATTTTCACTCTGGACTCAATGGCCGCGGTGAAGTTGAAATTATAAAGTAGTAATTTTGAATATTAATGATTAAAAATATATATTAGGGGACAATCTCACACAAATCGACCTAGTCCCAAACTAAGCAAAGCTTGTACTATGGGTACTAGACGACGATAAACATACTAATATAGATAAATAAATACTTAAATACATAGAAAACATCCATAACTCAGGAACAAATATTCGTGCTCATCACACAAATAAATGCCCTTACCGGGATTTGAACCCAGGACCTCTTGCTTCGTAGGCAGGGTCACTACCAACTAGGCTAAAGCGGTCGTTCGAGCGTCGATTATTAATGATGTACGCTTGCTTCTGTTTGCTCTCCTTGAATAAATAAATATTGTTAAATTTGTTCTAACTTCGTATTTATTTTACTCAACTTGAATACCTGTTACCTATAAATAGTAAATTTAAATCAGATTTCACTCGAAATAAACGCACACATCGGATTTCAATTCGGAACCGCACAGGCAAATCATTTTTCAAGATCGGAACCCATTTAAACCACAAAACCGGTAATCGGGAGCAATTCTGGTCAAAATTACGTCCCAACCGCACTCGAACCACTCCCTCCGACTAGGACGCTACACCGTTAAATTAAATATAATACAGTATTTTAAATTGAATTTCACTTGTCGTGCCTTGAAATTCAAGTATTGCCAATGAAGACTTGTTAGTACCTACTAATCTAGTAACCAGCCGAACTACATGCATAATAATCTACTTTCGCTGTATAAATTATAGCTAGCACAAAGCAGAGCAATGACCTCTACGGACTGACTATTCTAATATTCCACGGTTGCCTCTTTGACACTTGTTACTCATAATCATACGCCCGAAAAGTTTGATTGTTGCTTTATTTTAGTTTTCAATTAACGTTTTATCAGTGGATCCCTAGCTAGGCGTATGTCACAGCCATCAATCTACGTAGGCAAGTAAATTTTATGAGTGGGAGGTAGATACTCTCCCACGCTGAGCGTTCCAATTAATTCAGCATTTTCATTTCACCCTAGTGAATTTACAAGATAATGCTGCATAATGTAACGAAAGTGCCTGCAAATTACGTGGGCTTAACTGGCGCTATCGATTGTTATTTAGCTGACAATTGAAATCGATGGTAAAAGAGTAGATACTTACACTACTTCCTAGTCCAATCAGCGCGTTAGGTTGGGAATTTAGACCGATACGTAGGTGTAAGTATTTACGACCAGTCAACCGAATAAGTGCTTTATCATTTTTATGACAGTCCAAACACCCCTAAAAAAATTTTTTTGACTAAGTTAAAACAGTCTCTTCAATTATTTTTAGGCGTACAACTGACATTGAATCATAGCATGGTAAAGAGATTTTTTGGTCGACTATTATACATACGGTCAAGTGCAAAAATATATGTATCGATTTAATCTTCTTATAATAATTACGAACCGATACCTGAATCAACGACAACGACAGAACTATGGGACATATTTATGAGCAAGTTGTATGCACCCATATTTTTACACTTGACTTTACAATAGTTTTTTTTTAATGCAACCCTTATTAGCGGTTACTTCACTTGTAGTTTTCATGACACGTTTTCGTGTCAAACATAACAACCGACAAAGCTGATTTAATTTAATTTCTAATTTAATCAATATTGTGTACATATTAAATGGCAGCACCCTTCTTTCGCTATCTATTCGCTACTAAGATAGGTACAGTCGAAAGCATTAATATGTATACAGTCATCGCGTCAAAATATGTAAACTTCAACCTTATTGTTAATGACATAGAGTTGTATAGATATTGTTGACACCTTGTTAACAATATCTATACAACTCTACTCTCATGTGTGTGTAACATATTTTTGCACGTGACCGTACCTACCAAAAAATAACAGTTTGTCGTCATGTATTCCATATTTTTATTCCCATTATTGTGAGCCGTAATCGGGACCTAAAAACCGCCCCTAGGTTATTCATTTGAAATTAACATATCGACAGGGCTGTCACAAGCCCGCTCGCTCGCGTTGGCGCACCGGGAATTACCAGCGAAGTAGAAAAATCAGAGTGGTCCCGACAAGAGGCTCCTCTATACAAAATCTCCGTTTCACGCCCCAGTAACTCCGCCGAAAGATTTGCCGTTCGTTCTCTTCACATGTGTTTACGCTACGAGTCCCAGAGAACTCGCGAGGAGCGATATTCTTTGACTTCATTTCACGAATATCGGTGTTTATTCCAATTCCTTTATTTACTGTGAATGATTTTACTGGATTGCTTATTGCGGCATGAGGGCTATTTTATTGTAGGAATGGTTCTTTTGTATCCAAAGTTTAGAATAGCATCATCATCATCATCGTCTTGACCTACATTGTGTCCCACTGCAGGGCACAGGCCTCCTCTCAGAATGACAGAGCTTGGGCAATATTTCCCACATACATACAACAGAAAGTCATCATCATCATCATTAATATCATTTTCAAGTAGCATACTTGAAAATAATGATATATAACTATTGTGGACGGAAACTTCTGATAATAAATGATTTTTATATTACATTTTTTATTATTATACCTAATGCTAGAAAATTCCCGGCAGCACTTAAGCAAGAACTTTGTGGTGACCTTTACATAAGGTAGGTGCCAATCGCTGCTATTCGGTAAGTTTACATCGTAACAAGTAAGTGGAACAGAATGCAGATATCACCACACACACATACACAGAATAGTTGACGCTTCATGTGATTTTACGTACATGTTTTAAAAAAAACGGTTTTACACCCTTTTGACCTGTTGCTAGACCAATTTGGATTATTTTTTGATGTGTGTGAGGGTGAGTTTAGATTTGTAAGTATATATTAATAAATACCAGCTGTTGCCTGCGACTTTGTCTGCAAAGAATTAATTTATCACTGTCGCGAAAATTTTTTATTTTCCATGTTTCGTCTTGATTCTTTGTTCTTCCCAGGGTCTTAAACATACCGAATTTCAGTAAAAAGACAGACATAATTACTATCGCATTTATAATATTATTGTAAGCCGTGGTGGCTTAGTGGTTTCACCTACGGTCTCTCAAGCAGAGGGTCGTGGGTTCGAGTCCGAGCTCGACCTCTGGGTTTTCGAAATTAATGTGCGAAATTAAATTTGTAATTTACTATGAGCTTTACGGTAAAGGAAAACATCGTGAGGAAACCTGCATACACCTGAAAAAAAATTCAATGGTGTGTGTGAAGTTCCCAATCCGCACTGGGCCCGCGCGGGTATTACGGCCCAAGCCCTCTCACGTGCTTGTGCCCTGCAGTGGGACGTGTATAGGCTTGTATGATGATGATGATCATGATTTATAATGTTATGTGGATGGATTGATTAATTATTTAAACAGTATGTTAGATATTTTAACTATAACTATCCTATTCCTATGAATATTCTTTACGTACCTATTCAAGTAAAAGGAACATTGTTGTTACTTTGTGTTCTTTTATTACGCTATTATATTTAACAGAGTAGCAAACCATAACTGCAATGTGGAAGCATTTATTGGGTCTTATTTTATAAAGTTCAAATATAATATTTTAGTTACATCAGTGCTGGAGCACCCATAAAGGTGAACAATGTGACATTTCGTACAAAATACAGGCACTTACTTACATCAATATTTCGTTTCGTTTACTAATTTAAGTAAGTAGTACCTAATTGAAAACATATTTTCAGGAAATTTTAACCACCTATATTTACATTACACGATGACGTTGACAAACTGAAACACTTTTATTGTGAGCTTTATTAATCCTCATAGTTTGGAAACTGTACCGTATTTTTAGGGTTTGTACCTGTCTGTCCGTCTGTAAACAGGCTATACCTCATGAACCGTGATAGATAATTTGAAATTTTCACAGATGATGTATTACTGTGGACGGTACAACAAGAAATAATAAAATTATAAATATGTTAAATATTAAGGGGGGTCCTACCCTACCAATATAAAATGATCTCACACTGCGTACATTTTATTTAGAAGCAGGGTTCTGCTAACATTAGATTATTATAGTTTACGGCGTATATTTTGACATACCTAAAAATTTGTACGGAACCCTCAGTGCGTGAGTCCTGGGAGTTTTTAACCTGAACCTCTGCATAAACTCACTCAATGAAAAATCCTATTTATGTACAGTCAAGGGCAAAAATATGTATACACTTTAGTACCTTGTCACTTTAACCACTGTGACAGTTCATATATGGCAGTTCAAATATGACAAAAATAGACAAGGTACTATAGTGTATACATATTTTTGCCCTTGACTGTACTTACTAGCTGTTGCCCACGACTCCGTTAGCGAAGAATTCGTTTATCGCTATGCCACGGGAACTATGCAATTTTCCAGGATAAAAATATCATATAGATATATTTCTTAATCCATATCATAAACTATCTTTGTGCCAAATTTCATCAGAATCCGTCAAAGCGTTTTAGCGTGAAAGAGTAACAAACATCTACACATTCATCCATCCATACAAACTTTCACGTTTATAATATTAGTGGGATACTTTTAGTAACAGTGAAATGCATACAACTTGACTAAATTACAAAACCAACCAATAGTTGTTACTACACTGGCTCCTAAAATGCATAGGTGCCTAAAGAAACACGAATATCCGAGCAACACATCGGCTAGTCGAAGCCGCCCCGATAGTCCCGTCCTTCGGAACCCTGCTGCATCCAATTTCCGTTGTGTGAGCCTAACCATTTTGCTATACATAAACTATTAGCAGCTAATATCACGAGTTGCAGTGACCGGCAAGCTTTGTTTCATTTTCATTCTAACATTTTACTCGAGTAACAATAAAATGTTCGGTGCTCCGTCGGGTGAAATATTTAGTAGGGAGCCGTTCATTATCATCGTCCATTATATTACTATCGGTAACTTAATGCAATAAATAGTTTGTGTTCACATTTTTTCGGCAGCATTTTGTTTTAGAAGTGATTGACATCTTACGTACTAACAAGTACTAATTATAAACACGAAAGTTTATATTTATTATTACTATTTACGTAGGTATGGATGTTCCTTACTCTTTCACGTTAAAAACGGTTTGCCGGGTTCTGATAAAATATGACGCACAGATAGTTAATAACCTGAATTAACATATAGGATACTTTTTATCCCATAATATTACACAGTACTCGCGGGATAGCGATAAAGCCGATAAATGAACTCTTCGCAGACAGAGCTGCGGGCAACAGCTAGTCCGATTATAAAAGAACCAACTGCACGTTCTAGATTAAATAGCAGGTGATTCAGGTAGTTTAACTGAAAGGAGTGAACTGTAAAGGATTAATGTATCCGTACATTGATCGATGTTCAAAGTGTACACCGCGTCAAAGGCGTGATTAGGTGATTATATTTTGAATCAAACTACCGATGAAAAATCGTTACAGAGCTGTTTAGTCAAACTGACCCAACCATGAAATTTGTTATTAACTATTTGCTGAAATATTCCGGATAGATTATAAAACATCTGTTTAATCCAATATAGAAAAATCTCGTGTCACGGTGTTTGTTATCGAACTCCACCGAAACGGCTTGACCGATTTTTATGAAACTTTTTTCTCTGTATTCGGTAGGTCTGAGAATAGGTCGTAGGCTATATCATTTATACCTACCCCTATTCTTCGCGGACGGAGTCGCGGGCAACAGCTAGTAATCTATAATAAGCTACATACATAAAATCACGCCTGTATTCGCAATGGGGGTAGGCAGAGCACACGAAACGTAACATTTACGTTTTGAGACAACGTTTCCACGTTACCACGTTTTGTAGTAGAGAGCCATGTTGTAGTTAGCCGCTGCATCATGAATGGACCGACTAGTCCGGGGCAGTACCACTCTCTCACAGAACACCGGCGTGAAGCAGCAGTGCTCCTGCTGCGTTTCGTGCGGTCAGTGAGAGCGCTGGTGGCCCAATACCTCTCCCCCTCCCCTTCCCTTATTCCGTCTCCTTTTTTTAAGGCCGGCAACAGATCAGTGACTCTCTTCGAGATGTTGGTATTTATGGGCGGTGGTGATTATTTTCCATCAGATGATTCTCTTGCTCGTTTGCCTCTCAAATTTAGATTTAAAGGTTAAATTTGAACATATTTTGTTTAATAGTATATAAGTATGTATTTCTCTATATAAGTATGTTAATTCGTTCTCTAGTACCCATAGTACAAGCTTTACTTAGTTTGGGACTAGGTCAATTCGTGTGAATTGTCCCGTGATATTATTATTATTAACTACCTACCTATGTACTAGGTATAAAGGTAAAGTGCTAATATAGCGAATTAGTGACAGGTTGCTAGCCTATCACCTACAATATAATATGGTGTAGGGGTATGGCACACAGCACGGAATGCTGAGGACCTGGGTTCGATTCCCAGCATTGGTCTTTTTCCTGGGGTTTTTTCTGTGCATCTATATTTCAGTTTGTATTTAGTTTGAAATATACAATATAATCTACCTTAACCTAATTCCTTAAGCTACAGTTGAAGGAAAAGGTCACAAACAGAGAAACACTGCGTTGTATGCTTACGAATTTTATTCCATGGATGGCTGACATTAGTTTCGGAAACATTCTGCTACAGTAGCAAATACCATCATTGCGTACTACTCAAACTAAAAGACTAATTTTACCGAGTTCCACCCCAACCGTACACAAACTTTATGTTTCATTGAAATTTGCGCCTTAACTAACCGTCGGTGTATGACGACAAACGTTAACAAACCTTGTTATTCCCGAGACGGCTGTGAACTCGCCTCATACGTTTGTTCCATATATGTATGTCACCTACGAGTAGGTTTGACTAAACGTGAACAAATTCATGCTCGAATATTCTAAAGGTACAATCTGCATCATAGTCATTGGTATTTTTTTTTAATTTAAAGTGTACAATTTACTTTTTTTTTAAATGAGGAAATTTTGGGGTTTTCTTATTCATTTTCATAAAGAAAAAACCGGTCAAGAGCGTTGCGATGCTTTTTCCTTCCTTTCCTTTTGTCCGAGGTCAAGCTGCCAGCTCTTCCGTCCCCAAATAAGCTGTGAGGTCGACAAGCCTCTTTAGTTGTAATTTCCTTATGATGCCTCAAAGCGCTAGGACTCCAAGGGCCAAAGGTCTAAACGGTAGCATATCAAAATACATGAAGTTTAAAAATAGGTATTAATGGACGAAATACATAATGGTCATTTGATATAATGTAAATTTCGGTGAAAGTATTTTTGATCGTGCAATCTAACATTGGTTTAGGTTAGGTTATGTTTATTTTATAAAAATCCTGTAAAGTTGACCATTTCTGAGACAATTACAGTATTTATATCAAATGGTCATTACATGTTTTGTCAATTATTATTTTAAAATTATATGTAATTTCATACGTACTTTAGATATTAAACTAGGCGGAAATCGAGAAAAGTTTTTGAAAGTAATACTCACAGGTTGTTCACGCCTTCAAGGTATCAACCACTGCAATGTTTGTCCTAGGTCATTTCATTGGCATGTCATTCAAGCAGTTTATTGACCGGCCTCAAAAGATATAAATTAACTTCTATCTATACGTCAATTGTATTGTAATTTATGTAGGGGTTTTGTACCTAAAATTTATACTTACTTAATCCGAAGAGACGACCCGCATTTCAATATTGGGTTTATTTCTATTGTTCGAAGTGCATATAAATATATGATGTAAATGCGGAACCATTAGTATTACTTTGGCTTCCCAACGTTTCAGTTGTGAACTTTTGGAAACATCAGTGAATTACGACTGGTGAGTTCTTACATGTGTGAAGGTTTTACCTGAGATTAAGTCAAAATAAACTTCTTTAAAGAGTGCTGACATCAAATAATATCTTGTATGTAAACTTACCTAAAATAATACTTACAAGTATGTCAGTTTTATAGTAATATGTCATTCTTTCCACAAAATTCGACAAAATAATCTTTAGTAGATAGGTCCTTTATTTAGATCGAAAGCAGGTTACACGGAAAAAACATCTCTAGTCATCTTTTTATAAAAATGATATTTTAATCTAAAAATGTAGAGTTCGCAAAATACTCTATAACTTACCATTGGATTAAATATGGATATCTGAAAATAATAAGTATATATTTTTTCACTTTTAAAGAAATGGTTACGATACTAATTGCAAAGATTTCATATTTCCTTCATATACCTACTTCTATCTTATTCTTATTTATTTGAAATCCAATAATTATTAACAATTTCGGAACCATTTTTTTTTTGCTTTGGTTGAAAATAAAAATGACTGTTGGTTTTATTTCTTCTAGTTAACTTTAACATCACTAAAGTAAAATTAATTAACTGGCTCCTCCGCATGCACTTACGTCTTACATACCTATTCACTTTTGTACAGTCGCGGAATGAAAATGTTCCTCACTTTTCGACTCTATGTCAACGAGTTAAGATCGAAAAGTGACAACCTTTTCATTCTGCTACTACCTATACTGTTTCATTTTTATAGAGTATGCCTCCAAACGTGGACCCGACTCCTAGCGGGGTCGTGTTCGAGTCGGATACTCAGACATCGGACTTAGGTCTGGACAAAGACGTCTCGGTTCTCAAAAAAGCATCGCATAAGAAGCACGAATACGTGTGGTTCAACATTTTTTGGTTCCTTTACCTCCATATCGCCTCCCTATATGGAATATATCTGGCAATCACGTCAGCGAAATGGCAGACTAATGTTTTCGGTAAGTATTATACATACATATATACATATTTATATTTTATTGTATTTTTTCCGGGGTATCAAATATGTGATCTTCTCTCTCTCTCTCTCTCTCTCTCTCATGCTATTTGATAATGCTATTTGTGATTCTTTGAAAATCGATAGAGTCCAAAGGTTCAAATTCTTAAAGAAGGCACTGTACCCTAAACTCGTTTAAAGCTATAGTGTCCTTCTTTTGTTAAATCTTGAGAGCTGGTACGAAAGCCTCCGTGAGCAAATTTGCCACATATAAGTAGCACAAGCCTTTCCGAACTGATTTCTTGATACAATTTCCAAATACTTAGTCTAAGAAAAGCGAATATAAAGTCGCGCTTCTTCTTTTTCATCAGCTTTCGCGGTTCACCTAATGTGCGCCATAGGCATTGGCGCAGGATCTCATCGCCTATGGACGCACAGAAGCTACAAAGCTAAGACGCCTCTCCGAACTCTGCTGATGATTTGGCAAACCATGGGCTTTCAGGTAGCACACTAAGCAACCTCGGTATTTAGCTTGACTTGTATTTGACGGTAATTTCCATGTCTTCTCGTTTTTTAGGGGTCTGTACGTCAAAAGAAAAAAAAACTGTACCCTTATATGAGGTCGTTGCGTGTTTGTGCGTGCATGTACTATTTGTTGTCTATTTTTTCAGAAAAGAGTAGAGTTGAAATTAACATCAAATATTTAGGGCTATAGTCTCATGAATTTGTTGAAGTTCATACGATTTTAAGGTACCTATAATCTTTTGAAAGTGTATTTTCATACAATAACTCTTTCTGAACCTCCCTTTTGCATAGAATTACGAAATTTGACAAGACTAATAAGACCTGAGAGAATAACGGATCATTGACACCGCAAAAAATTTTTTTGTTTTTTATCTTATGAAATAAGTACACTATAAGCGACCCAAAAATCAGTATCAGTTTCATACATTTAACGCAAACCGTCATAACACGCTGCATCAGAGATTATATGAGCGCAATCATAGTAAATGTATGAAACCGACACTGTTCTAATGAGTCGTGATATAACACGTCAAATAAACTAGCTGTAGATATTCTATCATTGCAAAGCATTATTAGTATAAAATAAAAATATTAGGGGACAATCTTACACAAATTGACCTAGTCCCAAACTAAGCAAAGCTTGTACTATGGGTACTAGACGACGATAAACATACTTATATATAGATAAATAAATACTTAAATACATAGAAAACATCCATAACTCAGGAACAAATATTCGTGCTCATCACTCAAATAAATGCCCTTACCGGGACCCAGGACCCAGGACCTCTTGCTTCGTAGGCAGGGTCATTACCAACTAGGCTAAAGCGGTCGTTAAAGCGGTCGTTTTAGCAGTCGGTATCGCAGGGATCACATATATATCATGTTAACCAGGACTGCATTTTCGAATGGGCCCGCGACCACCGCACGCACCACAAGTACGCAGACACAGATGCAGACCCTCACAATGCGGAACGCGGGCTGTTCTTCTCCCACATGGGCTGGCTCTGTTGCAAGAAGAGCCCCGAAGTCATAGAAGGCGGAAAGCGAATTGACTTGACTGATCTGTATGAGGATCCCGTTGTCATGTTCCAGAGAAGGTGAGGTGACAGAAAGTGAAAATTAATGCGATAGCAAGCGCCCGCGCATTAGACAATATGGCTTCAGATCTTAATTTTGCTTTAGAGACATCACTCTCTACATGCATAGATTATGATGACATTGTCCGGATCCTTTTCTTTGCCATAATTTCATTTGCCATAATTTCACTTGCCGTGACAACGTTAGCCATAAAATATATAGAAACGTGCATTTTTCAGGATTATTAGATTTGTTTCATAACAATTCTGAAGAAAGTACCTACTGTTTCAGAAATAAATTAAATTATCTTAAATGAAAATTATGGAAAACGACACATTATGGCATATGAAATTCGGGCAAACGATAGGGAACCAAAATTATGTAGGTACGGTCAAGGTCTTTAATTCATGAGCCACTATGGAACCATTTCCCAGTAGATAAACATTATAGTGACATGGCATTAATTAACAAGGAAAATCGCGCTACGGAGCAAAATGCACAAAACGCAAAATGTACGCGCTATACGCAAAATGTAACCAATAGCAAAATGTACAAATCGGAAAATTAATAATAGTAGATTGTTCAACAAGGGACCAAAACAAGCCATAATGATACAAGATATTTAGCCACCCGAGCAGAGCGAGGGTGGCTATAATTCGCGTGT
Organism: Archips xylosteana; assembly: GCA_947563465.1. Lineage (NCBI taxonomy): Eukaryota > Metazoa > Arthropoda > Insecta > Lepidoptera > Tortricidae > Archips > Archips xylosteana. Next base: position 13,934,130 of record OX387355.1, read on the forward strand.
CATTATGGCAGTTTAGTCTCGCGTTAAACACTCTACTATTCACTTTGAATGCGAGGAAAAAAAACGATGTTTTAGGTATACTAATCTACAATATTACTTTTATAAAACGTATGCTCAATACGAGCAATGGACGTCTGTTCAGAATTCAAATAGCAATTTAAATTTGTTCCGCGGTTTTTTTTTGTTGAGTGACGCTTTAAATGTTTGCATATTTAGCCAACAGATTCAAACTTGAAAATTATTTCATAGCTAATTATTGGACTAAGTATTCATAATAAAATGAATTCATCTTTAATATAATTAAATAGATTAATATTCGTAATTATTCATGGTGTTTCACGAAATAATTATTTTTTTAAAATTTTTTTATACAGTTGTCATTTTGAGGTTAGGTATTTCCACGTACTAAAGGCTTCCACAGACCGATGCGCAGGGCGCTACGGAGCGCTTCGGAGCGTCCGCAGCGCGCTGCGGTCTGTGGAAAGCTTTAAAATTTTCTATGCCCAGTCACTGAAAATGGCAATAATCCTCCATCCACAAACACCGTGATTGGCAGTTTAGGGGTTTCCAAAGTAAATTAAAAAAAAATTACTTTAATCCCTAGAGATCAAAAAAGAGCTTTAGTCCCGATATGCAGAGACTAAAGTAACATTTTAAGAGCATGAGAAGTGAAAAGAAATAAATTTTACGATTTGTACATTTCGCGAATGTACTTTTTGCTTTTTGTACGTTCCGCATGTTTCACAATGTGCGTGTGTACATTTTGCGTATTGTAGATTTTGTCATTGGTTACATTTTGTGTATTGTGCATTTTGCTCTGAAGCGGATAATCGTAATGACTTTTCCTTTGAAAAGGTTCCATAGTGGCTCATGAATAAAATTCCTTGACCGTACGTTACCAAGGCGTCAAAAATATCCATACAACTCTATGCCATTAACCATAAGGTTGGTGTTAACATTAGGTTAGGTTAGGTTGGCTGTATAGATATTTATCCCTTCGAATGTACTCTATGAGTAACGCTTGCTTTCGATGTAGGTATACAAATTTGCGATGAAAATGTAAGATGCCTATAGGCTGGCTAAACTGAATGTTAGCTTTAATTCGCCAGGCATTACATGAAAATGATGCCGATCCTTTGCTTCTTGCTGCCCACCATAATCCCAGTGTACTGCTGGAACGAGACGTGGCTGAACGCCTTCCTCATCCCTACAATACTTCGGTATACCTTCGGCATCAACGTTGTCTGGAGTGTCAACAGCTTCTCGCATATCTATGGATACAGGCCTTATGACAAGTAAGTGTTGAGTAAATTTTAATTCTAGACGATAATTTGACACTAATATTTTATTTATTTGTTTCAAACATTCAAACTGTTATTATTACGGGCCTAATGCGATAATGTAACCAAAAATTCCAATTAAACTTAGCTATTTTAAATAATGCAACCCTTATAATCTCACTCAGAGCACAAAAAGTATGGATGAGTACGGATGAGTGACAAAAAAAGGCTCCCTTTTCTGTGAAAACAAACTATTTTTACCATAACTAAATATTAGCACTCACGGGACTTTTCACCCAAATAACATACATATTACCAACATTTGCAGTGTGGCCGAAACGTTGAGGTAAACAAACATTAAATGTTATTTGCGTGATAAGTCCCGTGAGTGTTAATTAATATTAGTTATATGAGTGAAAATCACGAAAGTTTAAAACATGATAATATATCACCCTAATCCTACCCATTTAATAGATTTAAATAATAAATAAATTATGGAACGATTGACACCACTCAAACTAAGCAAAGCTTGTAGGTAGGTACTATGGGTAGGGTACTAGACAACGGATAAGCATACTTATATAGATAAATACAATACTCAAATAACAATTAAACATCCAATACCCGAGCACAATCATTCATATTTTTCATAAAAATATTTGGCCCGACCGGGAATCGAACCCGAGACCCCAAGCTTCGTAGTCAGGTTCTACTGTGCCGGTCGGTAGGTCGTCCGGTCTTCGGGGGTTTGTGACATTATGAATAAATGCAGACACTTATTGGATTTTTAATGCCATTTTAGCCTAGAATTACATTTAAATGTGTATGTAGATGATGTGCCATACGACTGGTACAGTCGCTATCATAAACATCGGAGCAGTCAAGGTGCTCAAAAATGTCTGAACACGCATGTACGCGGTTAACAATACGGTCGTGGTCAGATATTTTTGACCATCTTGAACGCTTTGATGGTTATGATGGTGACTGTACTAAAGTAATTGATAATTCTTGTATTTATCAAACTTTTCTGTCCCAGAATATTTACATTACAAGCAACAACATTGTTCAATATTCAATTAAAGCATCACATTGCTGGTAAACAATAGAAACAAATAACACCCTACGATAATTAATGTATGGTAATTGACAAAGTTCAATGGAAGTCCTTCTGAACTGAAGCACAGTCATTGATTGTGTCTATTACTGCATAATTTATTACAATTACTTGCGCTAACTAGGTAATCAATTCGATATCTAATTGAATATTAATCGGTATGGCGACATATTCGATGGTACAATAACAATGAAGCTTCATGACAATCACTAATACCAATCGCACAGTTCTATTTAATGTTGTTTTGTTTTCGTTACTAATTAGGTGTATTAAATATTTTAAATTTCAATTTTGTTTAAAAACAATCCCATTTGGTTGTGATTATAATTATAACGATAACAACATTAAACTAATTATTTTTGTGAAATAAAACCACGATTCCTTTCTTATGCAAACCTATAAATGTTTTTGTAAGACCTATCCAATAAGATCCGACACTATGGGTTTAGATGAGAAAAAAAAACCCTACTTCACCAACCAATCAACCAATTTGATTCCTAGGCTACCATAGAACCTTTTCAGTGTGACATTTTACGTCATTTGACAACCATTGTCATTGACAAATAAAATTATTTATAAGGTCGTAGGAATAAAATTGGCTGACTGTACCTTACCTAACCTAATTAAAATGTAAACTAATTTTTCATTAAGTATTTTATTTTACTGTCTCTCAGCATGAACAATTTTTAAGTTTAAAATAAAAATCAAAGTTGGTTGAAAAATTAGTTTTTCGGGCTCTCACATTGACGCGGAGCAATAAAATGTTTAATTCTTTGTATTTTATCTTCTTATAACTAATAATATTGTATGCCATAGAAAAAGAAAATAACAGTTATCGAATTATGTCCAGGTACCCTTTACCGCGATCGTACAGGGAGACGGACATGGCGAAACTGTAACGGTTACTTATATGAAACTTTAAAAATGCATCACCGCATTGCTTGATCCCGCTTTTTCCAGGTCACTGAACCCCCGCGAGAACCTCGCCGTGTGGATGTTCTGCGTGGAGGGCTTCCACAACTACCACCACACGTTCCCCTGGGACTACCGCGCGACCGAGCTGCCTCTCTACAACATGCTCACTCCGACCATTGTGTTCATCGAGGCCATGGCTAAGGCAGGTTTTAATTACAGATAGTGGCGAGAGCGTTTGAAGCTTTTAGAGAATTTAATCAGGGGCGATTGTAACTTTCCACGTTGGTTTGCCTTAGGTGGGTCTCTATCGTTTGGCCGTATTACATATGCCATACCATAACGTATCGTTTTCCATAATTTTCGTTGTCATAAAGTATCTAATTTATTTCTGATACAATATTTTTTCTGAATTAATTTTGTTATATTGTAACCTAACCTATGACACACTACACCTACATCTATGACATTTCAAAACATCCTGAAAACAGCACGCTTGTATATATTTTATGGCAATCGTTGGTATGGTATGGCAAGTGAAATTATGGGAAACAAAAGGATCCGGCCTTAAGTATGTGGATAATTCCACTTTCTTTTGATAGAGTATCTCTTTTGTTATGAAATACTAGCTGCTGCTTGCGACTCCGTCTGCGAAGAATTATTCTATAATTATCGGGATAGAAAGTATACTATAAGTTAATCTTGGTTATAAACTATCTCCGTGTCTTTCATCTGAATCCGTCAAACCGTTTTAGCGTGAAAGAGTAACAAACGTCCATACATCCACCGATAATTAGTAAGATAATATGCACCTATAATGTAAGATAATTTAATGTTCTCGGATAAAAAAGTATAATAAAACACTGATGACGATGATGAGTGAAACTAGACGTGCATCTTACACGTGGAAACTTAAAGTCGTTTTTAAATCCTCTTTGATATGAAATTGAAACATGGTTCATACATTTTCTGTGTCTTCCACCTTTTATTCCTCAAATATCTAACATTTCTACTTGTCAAAGCCTAAAATTTTACTCTGGAACAGATTGGGCAAGCGTATGACCTGAAGAGCGTGTCTCCTGAAATCGTGAAGCAGCGTTCTCAGCGCACAGGAGACGGAAGCCATCACCTTTGGGGCTGGGACGACCCTGAATTCACGGAGAAGCTGAAGGAGAAACTTGGAGCCGTGAACAACTCGGAAAGGGGAAAGGTCAAGTCTGGATGAAATGGATACGACTAGCAATGTGCCATCATGGAGTGCAGAAGATTATTTATTCACAAATTTTTGAAACTTCGGAGAACTCTTTAAACATGAAATTACCGTGAGACACACTCATAGTGAAAATAAACGGATCACTCACGTCTTAAACCGAGTTTTTTCGGGCTAATCCGTAACTCTTCTTCTTGGAGGCATGTCGAGTTATACTCAGTTTAAGACGTGAGAGATCCGTTTATTTTCACTATTCGGAGAACTGCTAATCCCTTTGAGATATTTATTTGATTTCACATTGCTAGATCAGACAGAGCGTTAAAATAAGGAGCTTCATTTTTTCTACTTCAATGTGCAGTTTTAAAAAGGGTAGGTAAGTAGGTACTTACTTAATACTTGATCTCGTAATTTCACGTACAAAAACTGTTTTATATAAAAGTAAGTCAATGACTTTGAGAAAATACTTCAACAGTCATAGTTGATCATGAAATAGCTTCGAACAGAAGCTAATCATGCCTGGACCAGAGGCTATGTCTAACGCTCGAACGCTTGGGATCGCATTTACCATCTCTCTCTATAACCATCTTAAACCGTTTGACAGAAAGAAATAGTCTAAACGCGATAGCAAGCGCCTGCGCGTTAGACAATAAGTGTTAATTTCAAGTTGCTCCTTATAATTGGAAGCCATGTCCATTGAGTCTATTTTGTAGAAGTAGATAATTATAAATGGGTAGTGTAAAATATGCACATGTTCAACAAAACAACTAGAACGTAGTTATGTAGATAATTTTAATATTAAATAAATACTCTAACTAAAAAAAACTGCAACTTTTATTTAATTTTACCTCCAAAAATCGAATTCGAGTGGAACGAGACCTACAAGTATTAAAATAGCAAAACAGATGGAAGTCGTAAAAAAAAGTAAGTAAACTTAATGTAACAAGCTGGGAAATCTCTTTCCGATGTTGCCGCCAGCTGGCACGTTAGCGATAAGCGGAAATCGATACGCACTTCCATTAAGGAACAATAATTAATGCAATGCAATCATGTTCCTCGCGGACCTGTAATATCGTCCGGCGCTAGGCTTGCCATTGTGGAATAACTATTAGAGTGAGCTATTGAGTTAGTGATCACCCGAGCACGAAACATTTACATGAAGAACAAGGTGAACTAAGGCGCAAGTCACACAGAAGAGATGTGGCAGTCCCGGCGCCCCTTGAATCAGTTTTCATACTAAAGGCCACCACAAACCAAAGCGCGTGGCGCCGACGGAGCGTGCCCAGCGAGCTGTATAACACTAAATCATATTATTATACGCTGACACACACCGTCGGTGGGCCGCGTGCGCAAAACGCGCCGCGCTGCAGTGTGTGTCACAGCGTTATATGATTAAAACAGATGAAAGAGACGGGGCGGAGACGTAGCCTGCGACTAAACGACGCGGACTGCGACGCGCCTCCGCCCCACGTCTCTTCTGTGTGGCTTGCGCCTAAAAGCGACTTATTTACTTATACAATAAATTGTCGCGGGTGAGCAAAGTAATTGTTTTAGTTCATTAATATGGACCTCCGCAAAGTAACGCCTGATTCAATAAATTATACAATAATTTCATAAATTTTGCTCCCATTGTGAACTAAGTGAGACTGTCGAACGGTGGAACCCAAAGAGTATTGTAATATTATATGGAACCTGTGATAGGATAGTTTTTATCTATCACATACCTATCAATTGTATGAAAGGTACTTACTGTTAAAAAGCGGAGATTGCAATGTCCGCACTACGATATTTTTGTCATTATATAATACATAGTAATATGTGGATAATGTCGTTGACTGTACTATTAGTACCCTATACTTGTTAATTTTTTATACCACCTATTGTACAGTTGTTTGTTATCCCTAAAATAAATAAATAAATAAATTTGGCTGATATTCGCTGCGCTGGTCTGTCTTCTTGAGCTATGATATTACTAAGGATAGCGACAGTGGGCATCTAGGTTAGCTATCTACGCGAATGTGTAATTAACGCGATACCTATCCAATCGCCCCTCTGCCCAGATAAAAGCCCTTATTACCTTAGTTCCGCTGCCTGAGCACCTAAGTAATAACGTTCACAAGTGCTTCTAGTAAAATCTTAATCATTTATTTTTTCCCAAGTACTGTACTAACTACTATATTCGCTACAAATACCGTGCTATCTCGAGCACACTATCTAAGTGCCATTCATAATTATTTGTTCATGTTTTTATTTTGGGTTCGCAACTTGGCAAAGTTCATTTGACTATTATGATTATGAACATAGTTTACAAACTTCAAGTGTTGTTTTATTTTTAACCGACTTCAAGAAAGAGGAGGCTCTCAATTCGTCGGAATCTTTTTTTTATGTAAGCTATATTCGCCGTCACCAAGTCAGGATCTCATGATGGAATCTTAGGGAAATCGAGGGCAACCAAAAGTAAATTATAACATTGTTTACCTCGCTCCTTCGCTATCGATTGGCACGGTAAAAAGGTTGTACTTAATTCATCAACCACTTCCGCAAAGTAACGTCCGAGTCAATCAATAACTTTGTTTTTAGGGTTCCGTATCCTAAGAGTTTATACTAAGACTACACTGTCCGTCTGTCTGTCTCTCACCAGGCTGTATCTCATGAACCGTGATAGCTAGACAGTTGAAATATTCACAGATTATGTATTTCTGTTGGCGCTATATAACAACCAAATAACAACAAATACTAAAAATAAAATAAAGTTAAAAACTAAGGGGGGTCGTCTCGTCAGTATAGAGGCATATTTTTTTCAGCGTTTTTGACTCGATCTTTATAATGGTATTAATTATATACTTGAAATCTTCACCGATTATTTATTACTGTACCAATACAACAACAAATAATAAAAATATAATTAAATTAACTATTAAAGGTGGGTCCCCACTAACTAACATAAAATGATCCCACATTGCGTACATTTTAATTAGAAGCAGGGCTTTGCTAACATTGGATAATTATATTTACAGCTGTTTACCTAACAATTTGTACGGAACCCTCAGTGCGCGAGTCCGACTCACGTTTGGTCGGTTTTTTGCTTCCAGCTTAATATTTTCATACCAGAAATTTTTTTTGACGATTTTAGTTTGTTGTTATAAGGTTGCAGCGGGCAATATCCGACAAGCAAATCAAATGCAAAGTTATACGAACGAAACCACCATACACATACAAAGATAGTATGTATATTCCTGTGAACTACTACTTTGAACGACTTTAATTTATGTAAATAGATCAGAGGACGAGGATGGACGGAGTAATATCCCTTTGTCTTTCCGAAGACGAAAAACTATAAAAACGTTTGATTTTGACAGTGACAGAACATTGACTGACTGACACAATGACATTACAAGACAAGTGAAGTGGAAGAAAAAATCCGCCTGCTACGTTTTTGTTTAGTAGATTGTAGAAAATATAACTAAACTATCCCGTTTAATTACCCTAAGAAGGCTAGAAAATATTGAATTATAGTCTGATCGAACAAGATTATAATGCTGTCTTCACTTATTAAGGAACACCAGGCCAAACAAGCAGCAAAAAGGGTAGTGCAGGGTAAGCATATTTTGTTTACATTTCTAAACTTTATATTTCTGAAGACTGAGGCTACACTTAAAATTTAACACACCTTTTTTCAGAACAAAAACGTAAGGCCTGCATTACTGCTGCTAATGATCTAACTCAAGCCCTTGTAGATCATCTCAATGTTGGGTTAGTAGTATTCATAATTATGTATTATCTTCAAATATACTTACCGTAAGAGTGGGTTACTTTGGACCTGAAGGAGGGCAGGGATTAACTTGGTCCACGTGTGATTATCTATTGTACATAAAATCACAGTGAGACTCACTCATACTGAAAAAGTACAGATAACTCACGTCTATGATTGAGTTTAGCTCGATATGTTTCGGGCTAATCCGTAGCCCTTCATCACGGAACACACGCCAAAGCGGCTGCCGCCAACGCGCACACATTATTTTTTTTACTCGCCCCAAACATGTTGAGCTAAACTTGATCATAGATGTGAGTTATCTGTATTTGTTGTTTTCATATGAGCCACAGTTGCCCTTCATTGTGTCAAAGCAGGGCCGGATTTAGAGGTCTGGAGGTCTCGGAGCATAAAAGGAGTGGAGGCCCCTTGGGTACAAATTATTTTCCAAATAATTACTCTATTGTGGGGGCCCATCTGTTGTGGAGTCCTTGGGACTGTGGCACCGGAGGCCCTCCCCTAAATCCGGCCCTGGGTCAAAGTATCCAAACATTACAGTAACTCTTGAACTACTGCTCAGACCTTATTCTGAGAAAAGGCCTTTGACTCGTACTACGAAACTCGATTTTCAAACTTGATATTGTGCTGTTCCATTCACGCTAATATTACTAAACAGAAGAGTGAATGAGATGGTATGATACAAACTTCGTATTTCGTAGTAGCCCTCCTGTACTCAGCTCTAAGACATTAAGCTGGAAATGACGTCTGTTAACCCCTCATAAACAGGAAGTGAAAAAAATCGTGCATTCCAGTCCCAACTGTTTCATATACATCCAATGATTAAGATTAAAAAATACAATAAGAATGCCTTAAATTGGGCATGGATCCGTGTCTTAAGCATACGAGGGGTTAACCATTTGTATGCCGGAAGTAAAAAAAAAAAAAAAGTCATGCATTCTAGCCTCAACAGTTTCATATAAATCCAATGATACAGATTTAAAAAAAAATACAAAAAGAAAGCCTTAAATTTGGTACGGATCCGGTACAAGGCATACAAAGGGTTAGAGGATAATATGTATAATGAGTATAATGACATGTAGCCTGTTGTATATTAATTTACAATGTTTTATTTCAGTGTAGCTCAAGCATATCTGAATCAAAAAAAGCTTGATGCTGAAGCAAAGTCGTTGCATCAAGGAGCAATTAACTTTTCCAAACAAACTCAACAGTGGTTGGCGCTAGTAGAGAACTTCAGTAGTGCACTGAAAGAGATTGGCGATGTGGAAAACTGGGCCAGGAGTATTGAAAATGATATGAAGATTGTAACAGACACTTTAGAAAATGCATACAAAATGACACAAGAGCTACCAAACAGTAGCCAATAACTAAGTTACTAATCTTACTTTAGTTTTACTTCTTAGTTAGGACTCAACCAACGCCCGTCGTGCGCGCGTCTAATAAGAAATTGTATGAACAGCGCTAAGTGGCGCGGGCGCGTGCGTTGGATTTTCGGTACATTGTAGACCCGCGAGCGGGCGCACGCGGCGGGCGTCCGCGTCAGCTAGCGTAGGCCCTATATCTTTTGTGTATATATATATATGAGTATTTTTAAAGAAAATATTTAATGAGACAGACATAGCTCAGCTCACATTGAAATGGTGTGATGTAAAATTTTTGGATAATGCTTAGACCCTTCCTAAAGTTTTTTCTATAATGTGCATGGGTATAAAAATTTGCTTGTTATATTAATTTGATGTTGATTGAGAATATTGATAGATGAGAGGAATAGCTAAAATGCAATAAACATTGTCTGGCATAATCAATATTATTTGTTTATTTATTGCATACATTTAGTACAGCAAACAACACAGCACATAACATAGCAACAGGTCATAATAACAGCTCTCATGTTTTTTTAAGAGGATCACTTCTGTAATCATAAAGCACCATTATGTGAGTAAAAGTGATGCTCACACCTGTTATCTATCATAGAGTCGCTCCACAGGTTAAATACATATAAATCATATTTTGAGTGTATTTTTTTCGTAAAATGTAATCAATGAATGCTCACTTATATCCATCACAAAGAATTTTACTTTGCTTGCACAAAATCCCATGTATTTAACATACATTACATAGCATAAGTACATACAGTCAAAACCGTTTATAACAACATTCAAGGGACAACAATATTTGGTTGTTAAACACGGTTGGTCATTGTAACCAGTGTTACTTTGGTATATAAGATCGTGTTGGGTTTTTTTCTTGGCCGTAACATCCAATATGTTGTTGTAATTGGTATTGCTATAAACGGTTTTGACTGTACTTATATAAAAATCAAAACACCTTGTCCTATGCTAATACTAGCTATACTAACTTTAAGCATAATATGTATTTTTTAAATATAATGTGTTAAATAGATGGTTTTTAATAAATTTGCATCCTAAATTAAATTTCATAGAACTTTTAATAATACGAGACTAACATAGTCAATACTACGGGTCATTGTTACTAGCACTATAAATATGGATGTATTCTGAATTATTAAAAGCTATTATTATATTATTATTGTTCCTAATAGTAACCACTATATCATCAAATATTTTCCAGTAATTATAACAACCAACAAGATGGAGCGACGACCGGTTGCGTGATCGCGTTGGATGCGGATGGCTCGGGACCGATCTGTTTGGCGAGCCTTGGGGGGGAGGCCTACGTTCAGCAGTGAACGTCTTTCGGCTGAAATGATGATGATGAATTATAATTTTAATCGGTCTGGAAGCGCTTCAATTATTTAGATATTTTTAAATATGCAAGAGCATAATTTGACAAACACCCGAATTATATTTGACGAATATAATCTAAAAAATCGGTCAAGTGCGAGTCGGACTCGCGCACGAAGGGTTCCGTACTGTCTATAAAAACGGCAAAAAAATCACGTTAGTTGTAGGGGAACCCCCCTTAATTATTTGTTCTATTTTAATTTAAGTATTTATTTTTAAAGTGAATATATAACTAAATATTCTGTGAATATTTCAAGCGTCTACCTGTTGCCGTTATCAACATCGAGCAAGAACAAGCAAAAAAAATCACGTTTGTTGCATCGGAGCCCCCTTATATATTTATTTTATTCAGTTTTAGTATTTTTTTGTTGCTATAGCGGCAACCAAAATACATCGTCTGTGAAAATTTCAACTGTCTAGCTATCACGGTTCACGAGATACAGCCTGGTGACAGACGGACAGACATACAGACTGACGGACGGACGGACAGCGAAGTCTCAGTAATAGGGTCCCGTTTTTACCTTTACGGAACCATACGGAACCCTAAAAATAAAGGATTAAATATATTTTTTTAACTTAATAAAGAGTGTTCGAGCTACTGTATATAAATTTAACTACGTGGAACTAATATTTATTTGAGGGAGCTATGTAGTAACATTTCACCATAAGCTGTGATAAACATTTCGGAGTCATGGAAAATTAAATTGATGTATATTATCATACATAACATAAACTTAGGTCTGTTCGAGTACACAAATATGACAGTTCTGACCTTGTTTTGAATTTCTTGCAGTTGTCAGTGTCAATTGTCATACTGTTATAGTGTCGTGTGCTTATTATTGACGCCAGTTAAGTGATAAGATAAGGTCTAATAGTTTCAATTAAATTTCTTAATAAAGGTTAACGAACCAAACTGTGTCAGTCAGTAGAACAATAGTTCTAGCTGAAGTAGTCGTGTTCTACGCGCCGTGCATTGCCGTTGATGTAAGTACATTTAAATTTTTAATTCAATAAACCTTTCTAACATATAGGACGAGGTCGTACGTAATGTATTTCTTTTTTTTATAGAAGACTTGTAAGTGAAAAAAGTTGATAAACATGTCCGAAGATACTCCTAGAGTTCTCTCCATTCAGAGTCATGTAGTCCATGGATACGTGGGGAATAAAAGCGCAGTTTTCCCTTTGCAAGTAAGTTCTACAGAATATTTAATTGTAGCAAACTATATTATTTCGACGGCAGCAATTAACATTCGAACTACATATTTTAACTGACGGATAAATGTGATGCAGTCTCCGTCTATTCAAACAAAACAAACAGAGACGGCATCACACTTATCCGTCAAATAAATTTGATCAATGGATGGTGAAACAGGGGGGATGTCTTAAAATAATGTTATATATATCTCTGCAAAATTTTAACAAAACAATCATAAAATAACAATAATTACAGTAGAGGTTTTTTACAAATATTCACATTGAGGTTGCTTACAATGTAGGTGAAACGATGGTTCCCACACTAGGTCTAGCCTGTATCGTGGGGACCTTACATTCATTGCTTTAACAAAATAGCATTAAAATAGAGGGATGCAACGCATGATTTAATTGCTGCTGTTGATTTAATTAATTGATCAAAATTTCAGTAAAAAAAAAAAAAACTGTGTTTTATGTATAGTAAAAAGTTTTATGTACATACATGCATAAATACTTCAGCTGTTAGTAGGTACAAGTAATTTTATTAATAGTGTTCTAGGACTTGCGTCATATTGTAAAATCAGTATTGATGTCATGAGAATTTCCAAGGTTGTTACAATATTGTCAGCAAATAGTACCTAAAGTCTAACACAAACAAAGCATTAACTATTATGCAAGATAAATCTTTTATGGGTATAGAAATTAGGCCATCATTTTGTTGAAATGCAACTAGTCAAAATTAAACTACAATGTCTCAAACATTTATAAACACACAGCTATAGAATTCTAATTTATGAAGTTTCTCGCTGACACAAACTATAATTCAAACTTTTCAGGTTTTAGGCTTTGAAGTAGATGCTATAAACACAGTCCAGTTCTCCACACACACTGGCTATAAACATATTAAAGGCAATGTATTGAAAAATGAAGAAATGGAAGACCTGATAGAGGGACTCGTACTTAATGAAGTTGACTACTACACACATCTCATCACAGGCTACTCTCGGTCACCTGATTCTCTCAAGCAATTAGCTGAGATTATAAAAAAGCTGAAACAGAAAAATCCCCAATTAGTTTATGGTGAGCTATGGCTATTAAAATCAACAGACTATGGAAGCCAAATGTATGTAATTATATTAAATATTCTTGTTCTCTGACATTACAGTTTCTGTTAAGTAAATAAATTAACTTTTGTAATTTACATTTCAATTTTAACAAAATAACAGCTATGATACTTACTTAAAGTAAGTACTACCATAATTTTTCCATTCTCTATTATGTGTTTATGAATGAGAGATAATAAAAGACTGCAATTATTTTTACTATTGCAAGAACTGTTAGTCCTGTTATTGATAGATAATGATTTCTTATTATTGTTTTCAGTATGTGACCCTGTTATGGGTGATAATGGTAAAATGTATGTCCCAGAAGATATTCTGCCTGTTTACTCTGACATAGTAGTGCCACTGGCAGATATAATAACACCTAACCAGTTTGAAGCAGAATTGATGACTGGCTTGCCTGTTAAAGATTTAGAGGGAGCCCTCAAAGTAATAGAGGCACTGCACCATAAAGGTGTGAAGACTGTTGTACTGTCCAGCACAGAATTAGGTGATGGTGACAACATAGTTGCAATTGCTAGCTCAAAAGGTACTTATTTTGTTTAATTTATAAAAAAAAAATTGCAACAAGTTTTTCTGTCTCAAACATTTCTCGTTTTTTTGATCATCTGTAATCTGATGCGTGGTGTGCCATCATAGAGCCCCGCAAAATATAGGTACCTTACCCACACCAATTTTAGGCCCTGCGCCGCCACTGCCCTTTAGTGTCAAAAAAACAAGTCTCTACGGTTTCACGTTATAACAAGTCATAAGGTATCATTCTTCATAATCAATGTTAGTCATAAAGGGTTAGGTTCGTAAGGACTAGATTATATAACGACTCTATAAGCAAAACGTCTTAGTTACATAAGGTCTTGGTAGCTAAATGTCTAATTGTACAAACGTCTTAATAGTAGAATGCCCAGGTGATTGGACTTAGTTCTATTACGTCTTGTTTGTATAACGCCCTAATATCACAATGGTGTAATAGCAAAACGACTAGGTAGGCATATCGTCAAACATTAATAACGTCTAAATGGCATAACGACTAGATGGTTGAATGACAAGAAAAACTCAAACGTAGTTTGTGAAGGAACTCTTTGATAAAGAAACTTCAAAGTCGAGTTGCTGGCCGGTATGCAATCATGACGTTTTTCTACCAAGACCATATGCTATCCAGACACTTTTCCTTATGCGTCGTTTTAAAATCAAGACTTATTAATAACTTGGACGTAAACTCTATTAGTCATTTTGCAACTTCGGGCGTTATGCTATAGTTGTCGATCGAACAACTAAGACATTCTACTCACTAGGGCATTCTGCAAAAAAGACATTGTGCTTACCAAGACCTTATGCAACTAAGACGTTTTGCTTATAGAGTTGTTATGCAATATAGTCCTTACAAATCTAACCCGTCATAAAGTGATTTATTTCTGAAAGTTTTTTTTTCGGAATTGTTATAAAAGAAACCTAACCTAACCTAGTGCATTCTATAAGATGGCATTATATTTGTTTCAGATATAAATCACTGTATGGCTAACATTGATTATGAAGAATGATATATTATGACTTATTAAACTATGGGAAACCAAGGGATCCCCAATAAAACAGCTAAATCAATTTGTAGAAAATTTATTATTGTGTGACTAGAACTTAGAGAAACAAGTGTACATTTATATTGTATTGTTCTTCTCAGGCGAGCGCTACATTATTGAAATGCCGAAGGTTGATGCAACCTTCACGGGTACTGGAGACTTGTTTGCTGCTTTGTTCCTGGCATGGTCTTACAAAACCAATAATAATCTGAAGCTAACGCTGGAAAAAGTTATAGCAACACTGCAGAACATTGTTCAAGACACATACCAGAAAGGCAGAGGTGAGTTGGGTAAATTATCGTGCCAGACATTGTAGTAATTGGAGGTCAATCGAACAAAGGCTACGACGATTGCGACGGTTATTTTTAGTTGCCTAACAAAATATCAAACTACGAGCTTGTTTTTGTTTCAAATAAAATCTCATTCCGTAAAAGATTGTGTGCGAAAAAAACATTCTAAATTTTGATAGTTTAAAAGCAGAGTACAGTCGCCATCATAAACATCGGAGCACTCAAGGTGCTCAAAAATATCTGAACACCCACGTACGCTATTGACCATACGGTCGTGTTCAGATATTTTTGACTACCTTGAATGCTCCAATGTTTATGATAGCAACCAGAGATGGGCATTAATCGATTAATTTTTTTAATCAACTAATCAATCGATTGAACAATCAATCGCGTTTAAATTAATCGACGTAGTATTCGAATAACGATTGATCAATCGTCATTTTAATCGATTAAATCTCGATTAAAATGCATGTTACAAAAAGGAAATGTCTTGTCATGTGTAGTTCACTTGGAAAATGCTTTGGCATGTTATTTATCAAGCAATAATCACGAACATAATAATGCTTCCAGCCAGCCCCAGGTATTGTTAAGTATGCATTCCCTAGGATGTCAACATAACTCGAAACTTAGACTTACAAATAAAATTTATTTATTCCTAATATTAATCAAGAGAATATTAATCTAATTAATTAATTGATTAAAAATTTAGACGCTGGTAATTAATCGACGATTGATTTAATCGTGACTAAACAAATCGAAAGTCTTACGACTAAGATTAATCAATCGTCATTTTTAATCGTTAGTCGCACGAATAGGTTAATCTTAATCGTTAGTCGATTACATTTTGCCCAATCCTGATAGCAACTATGAAAAATTGTATCAAAATACTCTCTTATTCATTTTCGACGTTTGTTACAGCCAAGCAACCGACGGGTAAGATGCCGCGTGCTCTACTCGAACTAAAACTCATACAAAATAAGAGTGTCATCGAGGATCCTTCCGTAGCGATAACTGCCACAAAAGTGTAAACAAGTGCGTGAATTGCGAAATGTAGAGTCAGTGTTTTTATTGCTGTAGCAAAGTGTAGGTAATATTTAGTTACAAATGATGCTTATATGTGACATTGGCACTTTGGGGCAAAAGATAAAGAGTTTGTGCATAGTAAACTTACTTATCGATACTTCTGTGCAGTGGCGTGGCGCCATAATAAATAAACTATTCCAATCGGGTTGCTTAATTTTTTTACGTGATGTTTGTGATGAATCGACAATTTTATTATGTCAAAGCTTGTGTACCCTGCGAGGTATTTCAAGGATTCTTCAGGTTGCTTAATGAAAATGTTTATTTCACGCTGCTACTTCTTTGATATTTCTTTCCTTGATATGTGATTAACTGATTACATTAGGTTCTATGTATACTTTTGAAGGAAAATTTGATATGATAGTTAATTGAAGTGTTTTTTATTTATTCTTATCCTTACAACTTATATATTTTTCATAAAAAGAACCGATTGTGATTTTTAGTCGAGGAGAGAAGTATTGATAGGTGAGTTGATGAACTTACCAACTCTACCTTTTGCCCCATAAAATCTGATGTCTGCTTTAATTGTAATAAATTGACAATATCAAAACAAAAAATATTTTAAGTATAATAATAATAATGTTATGTGATTTATGTAGTTGCTATATGTATAAAATGTGAAACTAGATCAAATATTACAGGATAGGTAGAGCCTATCGGACCAAGATGTCTTCCATATTTTAATTTATTGTATAAGAACAAATATGTTACTTAATCAAATATCAAGAATTTTACCAAATGTTATTAAATGCTTGAAATAATTTAATGTACTTAGGTATCTATGTACCTTAGTTGTCATATTTTGACGCATTTTATTTTGAATAAATGTTAAATGAATTGTTATCTCAAGTTTTATTTCTGAATGTTAGGAGAGAGTAATAACTGTCAGCCTTAATGTTTATAGACTTTGCTTTCCCTGTAGTTTTATCCTTACGCCATTGTGATATGCAGGTAGGTAGTCAGGTACATTATTTAGAGTCAAGTGCAAAAATTTGTATCGATTTAATCCGCTCGTGATTATGAACCGTTACCTTAGTTTGTTCGACGATATAAGAGCATGGAACATATTTA
Source organism: Archips xylosteana (assembly GCA_947563465.1). Taxonomy (NCBI): domain Eukaryota; kingdom Metazoa; phylum Arthropoda; class Insecta; order Lepidoptera; family Tortricidae; genus Archips; species Archips xylosteana. Next base: position 13,951,504 of record OX387355.1, read on the forward strand.
TGAGTAAGTTGTATTCACCCATATTTTTATACTTGAATGTAAGTACCTACTTAAACTTGACAAGGCGGAAGCGCGCTATTGCATGTGATATAAATTTAAGGAATAATAGCTTAATTGAATTGTTACTACACAAAAATAACAACATTTGATACAATAATAGGGATGACGACTGGGTTATAAATATGTCATTCTATTTAGTCCGTCAGTTAGATAATGGAAATTATGGGACACGTATTTTTTGGTTTATCAAATTATTAAAAATAGACAAAGGCATAGATCATCAAACTTCCGGAGCTGCGGAGTGGGGGCTTGTGACGTCGCTCTTAGGTAAAAATTGTACCATATAGTGACGTCACTTGAAACTTCTAAGCACTGTATCCTCGTCATATTTTGTTTGTCAAACAAAAGAAAAAATACGTGTACAATATTTTTTAATAATCTAAATGACGGACTAAACAGGTTTTTATAGTCGTCTAGCCTATTATCTGCATAGCACCAATGATTCGCTCAGTACCAATTAAGGAGATTTAGAAGATTGCTTATCTTTACGAAAATAGGACTGAAATGTCTTTTTATCATTTTATTACGCAATATCAATATCTAAAACCAGCTAGCACTAGAAATTTGTAACTCTACCTAAATGATAATGATAGAATCAGACAGATTGGATGATCGGAAAAATATGGCAAATTGGTTTAGTGAAATAGTGTTGTAACTAATAGCCGAGGGTTCTCACACACTACTCATTCCCTACGGCCTACGTCATTCTTTTTAATCCTGCAACTCCTTGCTACCTCAAAGAGCAATTTACCTATGTCACCTCTGTTCGATGCTCTCAAAACTTTCTCCTTACTGTCCCCCTTTCCAACTCTAAATTCTATGTATACTCTTTTACTGTCTAGGCTAACCGGCTTTGGAACTCCGTACGAATAAACCTAAGGCGTGCCAAATCCTTGCCTATCTTCAGATCCTTGCTTAAGGAGCACTATTTATTATCATGTACATAAAAATTATAGCCTGTTTATATATTTAAAAGTATATTGTTATGTATTATTTATCTGTCTGTTTTATGTTGTACTTAGGTAATGGTAACGCCACCAGAGTTGAGGCCACGCACACAACCACATCTCATGTAATGACAGCGGGATTTTGTCGTTGTGTTGTCGTTAAACGTCAACACAACGTCAAAATCCCGCTGTCAACATGAGATGTGGTTGTGTGCGTGGCCTCAACTCTGGTGGCGTTACCTTTATATAAGGTTGTTTTTGTATGATGTTTGTTTATATTATTAGTATTTATTTTTATATATTTGCACCACCTGCTGTAATATATTCCGAAGCGATAAGGCCGTCTATTGCTTACCTTATTTTTTTTTTCATACTTGTTTTTCTGTATTTTTTTCTTTGTGGTGGACATTGTATTGTATAAAATGATTTACTACGTTAGGGCTCTATGGTAGCCTAGGAATCAAATTAACCAATTTCATTCTTAGGCTGTACAAGATGTCGTTTTTACTAAAATTTATTCCACCTAAGTAAGAAAGAACACAGACACCGCGGTTCACAGTGCAAAAGCTAGGTTTTATAGAATGACATTGTATAACTGCTTTATAAAAACACGTCTAAAGAGTAAAGTTTATTGAAAACAAAAGGAAAAGTCATAAACACTAACAAAACTTCAAAAACAATTAGTTTTTCCTCTCAGCATTTAAGCTTGTAGAGGGTCCACCTGGATTATCTGGGCGATTGGGTTTGGCTGCACCATCGGCTTTGTCCGTACCGGGCTTGTCCGAACCACCAGGCTTGTTCGGCCCACTGTTTCTGTTACCACTCTGGGATCCCGCAGTAGCGATTGCACTTTCCGTTGCACTAACAGCCTTATTCATGGCCGCGCCCGGTGCAGCCATGTTCTTAGCGATATCTTTGGCGGCGCCCACAATATTAGCAGTACTCGGAACCTTTCCTGCGTCCATTATTTCTACTTTAGGTCTCGGTGCAAATGGTTTCCCACCTGACGACATTTGGGGTTGATGACCAGCTTTATACAAGGCCGCGGCTACCACCGTTAAGACAACTAACAAGATATGATACGCCCAATATATGGAGCGATAGTATCTGATGGCTTGATCTGCGTCAGGAATGACGAAACACGGCGTGAGGTATATTAGGCAGAGAATACGCATTATTGTAAAACCGATAGCCCATGCACCTTTCAGCTGAAATATGAAAAAGTAGACTATAATATAATATTCATAATTACACATACTCAAGGTCTAGGATAATCAGGTATAGTTGGGAATTGAACTATATTTCACTCCTTTTGAGATTTTTTTCAAGCTTCTCCCGCTTTTCTTTGCTTGCTATTAACGCTTCTTAATTTTCTCTGAGCGTTCTACCACTGAATAAGAACGTGTTCTGCCACTGCCCCCCTAAAAGCCTACAACGCTTCATGGAGCGTTATTGGCCTCGTTGTGGATCAAGAGTTACCTAAACGAACTAATTGTAAGATCAAAGCAGAATAATACTAAAGTACGTATCGTGACACTAAGTCTCTGCTGCTATTTATAGTAAAAGTAAGTATCTATTCCGCTTTCTTATTCTATTACAAGTACCTACTACAAGAACATTAAATAAATTACCGATCCCGCGTCATACATTGCGGCGTATTCCGTTTCAAGATGAATGTAGACCCACAGGGTAAGTGCGACTATCACCTCTTTCTTAGACGACCCCGCCCATATCGTCCACGCCAAGAATGAAACAGCACTCCTGAAATGTTAACAAAATATTTTCAAATAATAAGGTAGGTAGTTTTAAAACATTAATTTAATCGCTTTAAAACTTAAGATATTTTAAGATGTTTTTGAGCACTAGACACAGTTTATTAACAGAGGCAGTGCTAGGCGTAGGTCACATGGGCTACCGCCTACAGCCTTGCGGTCTGACGGGTCTAGCTAGCGCCTCGAAAGATTCTCGATTTTTTGTTCATTTCAATATTCGTCATCTAATGTGTGGAGCGTCACCATAGGGCCTCCCGAAATATATCTTGGCAACACCAAACTTAAGTCCTGCGCCGCCACTGTTTAACTACTAAGATGGCCTCACTATGATCCCGACTGTACCTACGTAATGAATGTAGTCTTCCTTCCATGCCACGCTAGTAAAAATTAAAGGGCAAATATTGAGTTATTATACAGGGTGTTTGGTAGCTACGTGCAAAGCTTTAAGGGGGTGATAGCCAAGGTATTTTTGAACATTTTTAGCTATATTTGTCTTAGCCGAAATTTGTTTTTTTTTTTTTTAATTGAAGACTTAGAAATTTTAGGAAAATACCCAGAATTTGACAGTCACGAGTCAATATTGCCCCAATGAGCGTTAATTTGGAAACCAAATCTTATATTTCGGATAGTTTAATGTGTATTGGACCAAATGAAATAATTTTTAAGTGTCTTTCTTGCCACAAAAACAAAATGGAGGCATTCCAAATTACGAAAAATGTCTTAGGTTGGAACTGAGTCTTTTTTCTGGACCATAAAAAAAAATTTAAAAAAAAATCTTTGAAATGTTCAAACATTTTTAGAAACATGCCTGTTTATTGTTCTTTCTTTTAAGGTATCACTCATTGGCATTGCTTGCTAAATCTGAGATAAATTTTTTAATTGAAGACTTGGAAATTTTAGGAAAATACCCAGAATTTGATAGTCACGAGTCAATATTGCCCCAATGAGCGTTAATTTGGAAATTTTAAATATGGCACAGAAAAATGACGCAGACTTGTCTTTTTCACATGCTATTTACTAGTTAAATTTCAAGACTAGTGCATTCTTAGCGAGTGCTCCCTGAGTTTGGTTTTTACTTTTTATCTCAAATTTAGCAAGCAATGGCAATGAGTGATACCTTAAAAGAAAGAACAATAAACAGGCATGTTTTTAAAAATGTTTGAACATTTCAAGGATTTTTTTTTAATTTTTTTTTATGGCACAGAAAAATTACTCTGTTCCAACCTAAGACATTTTTAGTAATTTCGAATGCCTCCATTTTGTTTTTGTGGCAAGAAAGACACTTAAAAATTATTTCATTTGATCCAATACACATTAAACTATCCGAAATAAAAGATTTGGTTTCTAAATGAACGCTCATTGGGGCAATATTGACTCGTGACTATCAAATTCTGGGTATTTTCCTAAAATTCCTAAGTCTTCAATTTAAAAAAAAAATATCAAATTTCGGCTAAGACATATATGGCTAAAAATGTTCAAAAATACCTCGGCTATCACCCCCTTAAAGCTTTGTACTTAGCTACCAAACACCCTGTATAATTATATAGTTTGGTCGAGGTCAAAGATATTTTTACACTTTTGTACTTTGTCACTGTACTTTTGCCTTCTGTCAATTTTATATAAAAGTTCAAATACATAAAGTGACAACGACAAGGCAGTAAAGTGTAAATCTATGACCTCGACTGTACCTATAGGTACGACTTTTGTTTTGTACCTGACTGTCGAATTTGATTTAACCATGTTCTTGTACGTATAAGTCCAAAACCAATATCGAGTCGGCATGTCCCAACCCCGAACGGTGTCCTTCATCTTGGGGCCCATTACTAGCTTCTGGTTATCGAAACATTTCAGCATTGCAAAGTTGTATTCTTGCTGCAATGCTACTTCCGGTGAACCTGCACTGAAGAAAAATCTGTGTTTATGGTAAAATTGAAATCCAAGGCCGAATCTATCTGGGAAACTTGGGCGCCAAATTCCGTGCTGTATTTATTTTTACCTAGCCGTTATTTTTTTGATATCAGAAATGATACCTCTGCGTCCTCAAAACGTCTATAAAACGAAATAAAAGCTAGTAAGCAGGTAGGTATGATTCAAAATCAAGAGCACGGCAGGCTTATTGTCTAACGTTTTTGACGCTTGCCTTCGCAATTACTATTTCTTTCTGTCAAACGGTATAAAATGATGACAGAAAATGATTGTGAAAGCGAAGGCAAGCGTCAGAAGCGTTAGATAATACGGCCTCAGGACGCAACGTGTATGACTATGGAAGTAAATGCCGATTGCCCTAACCCGTAAAAAATAATTAAAACAAGTACATCCGGCTATCCGATCTGAGAGCACGTTTTGAGGAACGAGTTAACTCGTCAGCCGGACTGAAAGGGCTAAGTACCTACGTACGACCTACTTACTAAATGTTGAAAGGTTTCTGACCCGAATTGACCCGATAAAGCAGAAAGCCGGTTCAAAGTTGAAGTCAAATTATATTTATTCAATTTAGGCTATAATAATAATAACTTATGAAATGAATGTCGAAGAATCTACCACCGGTTCGGAAAACCCTAGGAAATCAAGCACAGTTTTCACGGACCCCCTTAATAAAATAAACAGCAAAAAAAAATCGGATTAGGTATTTATTTTAGTTATTACAGATACAAGATTTTGTACCCGTCGAGCGACCTAGGCACACACGTGTGTGCCTAAACTAACTGTCAAAATTTGCAAATTTTTGTTTCTAGTTTCGATCACCTTTTAACATAGGGTAGGTACTTAGGAAAAATTACCCAAAAATGTCGCCGATCGCGCGACGGGTTAAGGAAAATAAACTATTATTTTTATTAAAATAGGTACTTATTAACTGTTTATTATGAAAAATATTACAAGAATTTAATGTGAAGGTTGGTGTTGCTTTTTTGCAACTAAATCATTTATGTATGGTCCAGAGATGACACCGCGGACCCTCACACATATACTCGCGGATCACAGGTTGGGAAACACTGAGCTAGAGCATTAAATACATTAAATTTTGTAACACGGGAGATACGCTTGAGATTAGGGACCGCCAATACGTATAGGAATTATTTCCAAACATCCCTGTCCACTTAAGAAACGGTCGAGTCTTCGTCAACTTACGCCAATTTCAACAAGCTGAACTCCGTCGTGGGACCATGGCCTGGCGTTGGCATGCACTTGGCGGGGTACACGCCAAACCCGGTCTCGGTACAGACACTGGTGCACAGCATCATGATTATTTGGTATTTGAAGAAGTACATGATCAGACGCGGCATGTTGCTAATGAAGCGGTAGTCACTGCCATAGTTGTCATAGAACTCGCGGTCGCTGTATACCTTTGGAACATAATTTAACATGAGAGCTCGTTACCTAATGTAAACAAATAGTATCTATCTAAGATGTATTTTATGGCTCTGAAGACGTCACAGACGTATTATTGAAGTGAACTGGGAGGGCTATGCCTAGGTACTCCAGAATATTCTAGTACCCAACCCAGGATGTGAGTGTCGATGCTTTGTTACATCGGCCGTTGCATGGCATACCAGGGGCTAGGTCCCCTTTGAAAAATATCCCTAGACAGTCCAATGGAAAACGTTTCCCTGTCCTTATGATCGATCACGAATATCACTGTTTTGTTGCACTGTAACAATTATTTTTTATTTCGACTCGCCATTAGTTGTTATGTGTTCTTTCAGTAAGTTACTAGGTACTTATTGTCTATAAGTGACAGGCATCGTACTTCCATCTATCACAAGCAGAAATTTCTAAAATATAGTTAACGCCCATGCTAACCGCAATCGATGGCGCGGCGAGCGCGTCCTCTGTTCATTGCGCGGTCGATCGTTCCCTGCGGAGTTGTTATCTAGCAACACACGCAATGAACAGAGAAACGATCGTGGCGCCAACGGTCGCGCGCAATCTAGTTACTTCGAGCGGGAAGTTCATCTGCAACATCCAATATCCCACTGAACATAAGAATGCTTTCTTCAGTTTCTGTTCCGTGATCACGCGACAGTCGCCGAGCGACCTGAATGGAGTGTTGAAGTGCTCGTTGTATGTCTTCCATGTATAATATGGACCTGAAACATAACAGCAGACGGACATTTTATTTTTCGGTTTGACGAACTTAAGTCACCACTATATTGAACCAACTAAGCCCTGAAACCAGAGGCTTGGATATTGACAAGTATCAAGTACTTATGTAAAAAAAGCTTGTTTACCCTAATTGCGAGCTTTTCTGAATAAACAAACACACGCGCCGTTACGCTTGTCTTACTCTCCGTGTTGCTTATGCTTAAAGAAAATGTTTATACTCTACGCTACTCTATGGATTATTGCATAGCGACAATAAGTATAACAGGTCAAACAAATTCATATTACAGGTACCAAAGTTACTTTTAAAATGCAAGTCCATTCAAGCGTAGTGAAGCAGACGTTCAGAATCGACCAATCTCATTGATATCCACATCTCGCCCCCGTTTCCCTGCAGCTGGGTAGGTAATTCCGTTGGTTGATTCTGAAAATCTAACTTTCGATCGACTTCAACAGAAACGCGCGTTACCCTTGTGTATTCCGATGAAGAAATAGGCGTAAGAAATAATGTCGGCAGCGGGTGGTTTCAGTTTCACTGGTTCTTCGTCGTCGTTTGTTGATCCACTGCTGAGGTCAGTCTTGGTTCTGTCAGCTATGTGAAGTTCGAAAGCCAATCCGACCAAACGTAAGGCCAGCGTTTGGTGTAACCATATGACATACTCTGAACATTCTGCATGATAGTGCATGTACATTAAGTAGATCCAGGAAAAGGCTAGGCTGAATTGATGGACGTAACTGGAAACAAAAATTGCATTGAGATTATTTATTATTATTATTGTGTTTAAACAAATAAAATATCTTTATCGGCGAATCGACTTTATAAATTAGGTCCTTTACAAAATAGCGAAGTAACAAGATAATCTTATTGTAGAAATAATTTTACATAAAGAAGCTATGTTATGTGTGACTCATTTAAGTAATTGTACAAAGGTGAACTTATATCCATTTAAGCTTAAGGTTTAACGTTTACACAACTCTATATCATTTTCACCACAAATAATATAGAAGTAACTCACCGCATATCGCAACATTTGATTGCCACGACGTTGCCCCAGACCAGAAAAATGCTGTGGAATATGTAGTGCCCGCAAATGAAACAGGTAACCAATATGCCCAGTCCAGCTCCATAATTCCGTTTCGTTACAACATCGTCTATTTTCTTGTAGTAGCTGCCAAGAATCACACACCCCAGAAGCGATGAGTAGTATAAAATATCCTCGAACATAATTAAATTTAACCCATAATCAAGACCTAACAAGTAACCATCACTTCCTGATTTTGAAACGTTTTGACGTAAATGCCAACTATGACAACATTATACTTACCTTTTTAAATTATAAAATGTTACATCATGCTACAAGTCTACAGTCGGCGATAGGTCGGCGATAATGAAACCGTAGATACTTTAACAATTTTTTCACTTTCTTGAGCCGTCTTGCGCGCTTGGCGAGGCAGGCTCTGGTGGAATGCAACATGAAATTTCATGCAAGAAAGTTTTAAGCAAGGCGGCATGTATTGCAAGAAATTCATTCACTCATTCATCCGAGAGGTTGTAAAGCCCAGTTTAATTTAAACCTTCAAGTTGTTTTAAGAAAAATCATTCAAGTAGCAATACATTGTGAAGCCGTAAAGCGAACGAGTCAGTCGACCGCCGCAATGTAATGTAGCTTGCACGATTTTTCTTGCAGGTCTAAACTGGGCTTAAGACTTTCTGTTTTAGTAGAGGTTTTGCTCCAACTAGATATGCGATCAATAAAAACTCAACAAACCGTAAAAAAATCTAATCTTACTTTAAATCTTGCAAAAAAATATGATTGATATAGTCTACACTGAATCCGCAATAGAGTAGTTGAAGCCACAATTTTTTCATTTGTATGGTATTATCCATTTCTTTCAATTCTCGAAAGTTTTAATCTTCCCTTCGGTCAGACTAAACATAATTCAAATAAGAGGAACTTTTAAATAAGAGTATCATTTATGATCATTATCTGTAAAAGTAATATGAATTAATTAAAACTCCTGTTTGATTAAATAAACAATTTACTACACATAATGTAGGTTCACAATAAAAATATTACTAACAGAGGTATGTAACACTTGGTCTGATGCAGATCTAGTTTTGGTGTCATCTAAATATAAAATTAATGCCGTGTCTAAAGCTATGTAATAATTACCTTCAGCGCGAATGGAAACGAATCAAAATTCATAAATGCATTAAAAAGTAATATTCACTATTTTTAACTAATTTGGCAAAACGGAATGTTGAATAGATCCACATATTTTGGCCTTTGAGTTCACGTTAGTTAATCAGTTTAAACGCTACTTTCATCAGTCTCTGCCTTGTTTTTCTATTACAATAGTTTGAGTGTAAGTAAAATAAAATAATAGCACCTAAACTAGTCGTCACTGTTCAATGTAGCCTTGCGAACACTTTCTTTCAATGCCAGGTAGCAAAAAAAAATATGTTCATAATTCAGCCAAAATTATCGTATCATAAGTAAATCGTAACATAAGATGCTTACAAGAAATAATAAAGAGAACATGTTATAAAACAGACAAGGTTTTACAATCAAACAAACAACTAACCTATAATACTGCACAAACTGTTACAATAACTATATCAATAAATATGTAAAGTTTACGTACACAATAACTTCATTTAATTGATTATAACAGTTTAATAAAATCCAATTGACTAGCATCTACATAGTTTTATATCTTATTAGATAGGCTAAGCTCAAATACGATATCCTCTACTGAGTGAAAAACGGCCACAATACATTCTAAATGTATTCATCCATTATTAACTAGCCACAAGATGTTCTATCTATTGATTTCGCGTAATCCAAGTCTTGTGGCATATTTTTTTTCTTGTGCGATTACTTTGAGCCTACTTTAATCCTAATAATTATTATATGTATTTAAAGTATTTATATAAAAATAACACAAACCATAAGATTATTACGTACAATTACTTTAGCAGTTATGGCTTATAAATATGAAAATCGACATACTTAAGTTTTCAGGTGGTTTTGACTTTATATTTATACAAAGGAGACAGTGGGTGTTTCAACTTCTAAACGTTTTAAATCAAATTCGGCTGTAAACTACTTACAGTATTCAAATAATAACTTTAATGTTATTTTTATTGCTCTAATATTGGACTTTGGCCATTATGAACTCGGAGAATTACCTAACTAGCTACACTAATTAGTTCTCAAAGCTATTCACGCATGCCTAAGTTACACCTTGAGATAGTTACAGTGTCAACTTAAGAAAAGGCACAACAAATGTTATTGAAAATCTACAGAAAATGGATCATGTTACAAAATTTATACTTTAAGCTTATATATTATAAGAATAAAATGGCTGCTAAAGATATGTGAACAAGTTCAAGACGGAATATAACTGAGCCACGTTGCATAGTAAAGTATTTACTAAGCACTTGAGTAATCAATAAATGTTATTAGATTTTTTAGCTTCTACTTTAAAATGCAACAATACTGGTCAGAATATCTCATTTTCGCACCTAATTTATAGAAAAGACCGTCAATGAAAATAATATCTTGACTAAATCTGCATCAGACTCAGAATGCTAGTTTTATAAACAAGATTATACATACAAATTGCATTGTTAATATTAAACAGATACAACATACAAATGTCAATGCGGGCTAACCACAAGTTGATATAGATAAAGTAAGAAAGTAAATAAACTCTCACATAAAATCATGGACATAGAACATGCGTTAAAATTTTCCTAAAATTTTGCGATATTTTAGCCTTTACAACTATTGTTATTAATCACCACACCTAAATGTTGTTAGAAAAGTATTGCCTCTAAATATTATGAAAAGATTTTTATTAGATCTACTTACATTTTTTTCTATCACTATCAATAACACTGAAACTGAATACAAAACAGTCTGTTTGAAGAGACGAGAGAAAATTAGTGTTTAAGTACCAATGTGTTATTATATAAGTATGCTTGTTACAGTTTCATTACTTGTCAATAAATTAAGCAGGAACGATCTTACGAGAGAGCAACCAGAGACAATACAAAATAAGAGCCGTAACATTATTATTTGTGTGCAATAGTCAAGAGGCATAACCAAAGTGCTAGAATTTCTAATAGAATACAAATTGATTAAGTCGAAGCTTCTAATAATTACGCACAACGAACAATTCAATTGGCATCAAAATTGTCGAGACAATCTAATTTATCAATATCCGAACCAATGGTAAGTTACATCTCAATTTAGTACTTAAATATGTATTTTCGATTTGATCTATTGCACAAACACATATTACGTGGGTATCACTATGATTATCTACTCGATTTATAAGTTATTAAATTTTTACATTACATTCTACAAAGTTAAATACAACATTCAGAATGTTACATTAATATTACAAAATTCAATCGGTGCAAATGATTACAAAAGTCATCACTATCCACAATTGAAAATCAATGTAGGTAAACGAAAAGTTTATACATTATTAAATTTGATCGGTCCTATCACAATAATTCGTACAACAATAAAATGCGAGCAGCATTCGTTTAGTAATAATTGGCAGTCCTAAGAGTCGCTACAGTCATCGAGGCGGTCGTCGCCGACGCGTCTCCCGGTCCCGCCGGCCCGCACTAGAGTACGCTCTACGCTTTACATCTATCACAATCGGGACTCGCGACACCGTCCGCTACGGGAAACCACGAAACTAGACACTACACGGGTACCGCGTGCCGGGCGCGCGATACATCAACACTATAGTCGGAGTCGGGAGCCGGCCGGCCGGCAGTGCCCTGGGTCCTGACCCGCCCAGGCCATGTTCCGTGCGCGGCGCTCACTTGATGAGCTGCGCGGCGCTCTTGGAGCGGCGGAACATCTTCGCGCCCTTGTTGGGCGCGGGAAGCTCGTGCTAGTTGCTGCCGTTGGGCGCGCGCGCGGGCGCGGGCGAGGCGGCGGGCGGCGCGGGCCGCGCGCCCAGCGCCGCCGCCTCCTTGGCGCCGTCCGTGCCGTAGATCTTGCCGGCCTTCTTGGCCATCGACGCCAGCAGCTCCTGCGAGCACTTGTGCGCGGACCGCAGCGACAGCGCCCACTCTTTCAGCCCTATTTCGTCCTGTAACATAATCACACGAAATTAAGTGCGGGTAATAGGCTAGACGACTAAAAAAAACTGTTTAGTCCGTCAGTTAGATTATTAAAAAATATTGTACACGTATTTTTTCTTTTGTTTGACAAACAAAAAATGAGGAGGATACAGTGCTTAGAAGTTTCGAGTGACGTCACTATATGGTACAATTTTTACCTAAGGGTGACGTCACAAGCCCCCACTCCGGAAGTTTGATGAGCTATATCTTTGTCGTTTTTTAATAATTTGATAAACCAAAAAATACGTGTCCCATATTTTCCCATAATCTAACTGACGGACTAATTAGAATGACAAATTTTTAACCCAGTCGTCATCCCTATTCCAAAAAGTCACGACTCAAACGAACGTTATACCCTACACTACCCTCGTGAGTCGTGACCGCGGCCGCTGCAATGTGGTGGAAATGTCGAGGTAATTTTAGCAATAAGAAGTAGAGTCCCAAAAGATTTTAGTTCAAATTACACGAATGCATTAGCAGCCGACCAATGCCTATACCGAGACGAGGATGCTTTTCCACCAGAGATGTGCTATGCAACTAACTATGCTGCGAGGAAGTGAAAGCTACGCTACGAATTTACGTGACCCACAGATATAAGGTAGATACACATAGATAACGCAAATGCATCTACTTCGCGTTTCCGAACCCCGACAAAGCGTCGGGTTGGCCGCTACTACTGACAGTTCGCGTGCATCAGTTGTTGCAGCCGGACGTCCGCGAAAACTAAGAAAATGCCTCGTTGCGTTGTAATTAAGTGCAATTATGTCTGTGGTTTGAATTTCCCATCACTAAATTTCGGCTGTGACGTCACAGTCGACACGCTTGGTTTCAATACAAATGGTGAGCATTGCGTTATCTATGTGTATCTATTTCTGTGACGTGACCGTTTCCACTATTGCTGAGCTATGTAGCTGTTCGAGGAAGATCCAGAGCAAATGTTACGTTTCCACCAATGCTATGCTACGTGGACCAATGAATACGATTGGTGGAATATCAAACGCATCCATACCAAAGTAGCATAAAAGAAAAGCAGCGCGGAAACCCATAGAATTTACACCACCCTGGAGAACAAACTGAGAGTCTAAAGTAGCATAATATACCATTCGTGAAAATTTTTACGTGTCTTCCACGTATAGGTGCGACTAACCAGTCTGTGGGTTAAAAATTGCGGAATTAAAATAAAACATTTAAATCTCATTATTAAAAATGATTAATTCTATATTGAAATATGAATTAAAAAACCATTGTAGCCCTTGAGCCTGTAATGGAGATAACAAATCGTTGACAGCTTATTTATTAAAATCGGATGAGCAGTCCAGACGCTACGGTCGAACATCCGTAAATACACTTCTTTTTGGCTTTGCCTTAGTAGTCGTGTAGTCCGCGGCTTTTATTTAGGGCCTTACGCCCAAGTTAGCCAGCATTTCATGACATTGCTTAGGAAAAAGCGTGATGCAAAATCATAATACTCACCGCATTAGTAAGCACGATCTTCGTATCGTTCCTGGTTCGTAGCACGATGCACTGTTCGCCCTTGACGGACACGAAGTCCGAGGAGACCTCATCGAGCGTATCAAGCAGGATCATCTCCGGCTTGGCGCTATTCTCGAGATGTAACTCCAGGCGGTTAGGGTACAGTTTCGCATAGCGCGTCTGCCAGGCGCTGGCGAACGGGCCGCCCAACTTCTTTATGTAACCGTGTAGGATGCAGTCGGATTCTGTAATAAAGCGCAAATAAATTTAGATTGTAACACCAGAGACTGTATTGTCTAAAGCGCGGGCGCTTGCTGTCGCATTCACCATCTCTTTCTCACCATCTTATATCGCTTGACAGAAAGAAATTAAATAGTGAGTGCAACAATTAGCGTTCTGAACATCGAATTGCCATAAACAACTAAAAATTTAAGTTCGTTAGTTAAATTACTATGTAGGTAGTTATTTTAATAATAAATTTTATTCCATGCATTTCAGATTTATGAATGATGCGATAGCTACTCCATTCATAGCAAATTTTATCACAATAGATAAGGGTAGATACATTAGAGTGGATACCCAGACATCGAAAGTTTTGAGTCAAAATCTAGAGAATTCGTATTTATAGATAAACTTATTCATCGCTAAATCTCTCCTAGACTAGTTTGTGTAAATTTTCTTAATAATACTGTACCGAATACACTTTAAAAATGCATTCTTGCATGCATGCAATTATATTAAGGTTCTATATTTATGGAATACATACTATACGTCTAATATTCTCTAATGCCGAAGAAAGTTAATTGTTGTTATAAAATTATTTTAAACTTAAATTCACGAACTAATGTGGTATGATGGTTAATCAAGTATTTTTGTTTATTCTTATTTCTACTATAAACTTATTTTTAACGTACCTAAAAAAAATAATGTGACCATTAGTCAAGGAGAGAATTAATGAGGAATGAGTTTATCGATGTATTTAAGATTTACTGTTATCTACTGTCCCTAAAATTCCAATATCTTATTAGAATATTCAACATGAACCGTTAAATTTGAAAACTTTACCTTTCTCATCGGCATCAAACTTCTGCTTCTGTTTAGACTTCTTCTTGGACTCAAGTTTATCCGCCTCCTGATTGATAGTCTCGAAAACGGTCTCCGCGACCTCAGACTGCCATCTCTCCGATATAACCAGCGGAAAGTCTTTGTACTGCATTTGGTCTGATTCAGTAAGCTGAAATATTTGTAATTAAAAACCATGACTAATCCGCCATTCAAGGAAAACAGCCTACCTTACAGGTGTGCATTATCAAAAAGATGAATCACAATCATCCGTAAATATGCAAAAAAGCGCTGATTCGCACCGATTCACACTTAATAAGATTTAGAGCGTTTATATCTGCAGGGTTGGGTTCTTCCTTTATTGGTGAATTTCAGTTTAATCCGAGGAGAATTCTGCACTTGTTCGGATTATAATCACGCCATGCCTTTCTTTACCTCTACGATTAATCATTAAGATATTTATCATTAATATGAATTATTAATGTTTCCTTATAACATTTGAAACATCTAGCTCGGAAATATCCTCTAGAATTGATATAGAGCTGCAATTTACATATTTTTAACGAAGAAAGTTTGAAGTTTTTTTCTCAAAGTGTTCTTATATCTAATATTTTATGCTACCTTAATCCCTTTGGTATCTTCTTCATCGAAGCTGCCGATATCAAAAGCGTCAGCCGCGTTGACTTCACCGCGCGGTGGGATGAGAGGCGGCGTATACTTCTGGTGATACACCTGTTGCCAATCGATGCCCGCGAAAAACATGTGCTCTTTTACTTCATCGGCGCTGAAAGGATAAACTCATAATTAACTATACTGATCGTTAACGCGAGGGAAAAACTCCCGACATGCGAATTTGAAACATACATCTTGTGAGAACTCTACGAGTATTGTATTCGCTGAAGGCTCTTCCATAGATGCTACTTTGTTACATACACGTTTACAGACGTTATTAGACATAGACACCAATTTAAATCTAAATTCTATGCTCGTCGTCAACCTGGACATTATTACTTCAATATTATATTTCTTCGAGAACACGCGGCCTCAATGTAATAAGGAAAAGACGACGAACACAAAAATACGTCAATTGTTGCATTCATATTACTTCATACAGGAATAATGAGTAGTTTATATTCATGGCACATCACGTCTCCTTTTATATAACCTCGGATTCCGCAAGCCCATAAGATGGTATTGTAAATATCGCACCATACACAATATATAAATAAAAGTATTAATAGATGAACTGACTGTTCATTTAAGGATAAGTAAGTTAGTTGTGTTCAGTTTATCTGTTAATCAATTTCCCGATACCAATTACAGACAAGAGGGGACAGTAAAGCTACCAGCTACCAGGGTGACGTAATAAAGCACGACAACGGACACCTGCGCCCTACAAACAAGCCATCACCGAGACCACACTCACCCGCGCCCCTTGCAGCCAAGACGCTTGTTGATGTCTCTCTGTAGGAGCCCCTCCAGCAAACTCTTGAGACTAGGACTGAACGATTCCGGCAGCTCCACGTTCTGGAAGACGTTGTAATTCTATTGCAGACATGATTCCATCGTTACTATTGTTGAATGTTAACACTTAATACAAGTTTCTTACGAGCTATAGGGAGTGTGGTAATAGTGAAGCGTGTCCATTAAACCAAGAAATCTGTATCTTACAATACAGTTAAATTAATCGTAAAAAGTTGGCATTTAAGTAAATAATTTATAATGAAACGGTCTAAAAAATTAGTGTGAACAACGAACAGATAAGTAAGATTTTTGTATTAAATTTAGCAGTGCAGTGCAATTTCATTGGTCAAATAATTAAATAGAGAAAAAGAAAAACTGATTTTTACTTGCTTATAGGGGATTGTGAATGTGAAATGATATAAATAAATGGATATTTACCATTGTGAGAGTCATCCTGTCAATCTCATGTTTGTCTTTAGTCTTGTGCTGGCGGAAAGGCGAGTGGCCCTTCAACAACTTGTAAAGCATGCAGCCAAAGCTGAACCAGTCAGCCGAAGAGTCGTACCCTGTGCCTTTGGAAAGCACTTCCGGAGCCATGTAGCCGTGGGTGCCCCTGTTAACAATAAAAGTTCATTGACTACAGTTTTAAGGTGTTGAGTTAGTCAAATCATGTTATTAACGTGGTACGTAAACATTTATTTTGCAATTTACAACTAGCTGCAAAGCCTGTTGCTAAACAAAAAAAAAACTGGAAGAGTCCTCGAGTGAGGAATAATTACGTTTGCTAAAATGCTAAGTTTAATTATGTTAATAGCCCAATATTCTTCACAGTAATACGTAGGTATTTTTGTAGTAAAATATTTCTTAAAGCTGTTTTTATGAAAAGCCGAAAACTTCGTGTGCCATTAGCGGAATCATAATCATAAATTATTTTACGTGCATAAGAAAGTCTCATCCATAATTCATTTGGATTTATATAACAGCCAAAGGGGTCTAGCTAGAGGGGCATGATTTATAATAGCTGTAAAACGCTAACATCACCAGACAAACTACCTACTTAATGTAAATCGAATTATTTGTTTAAGATACTTACACGCTGGCATGCGGCTTCTTCTTAGAGAAATCGCAAGCAAGGCCGAGATCCGATATCCGTACATGCCCGTGCTCGTCTAACAATATGTTCGCTGGCTTCAGATCTCTGTACACTATGTGACGTTTGTGCATATGGTCCAAACCTTTATATATCAATAAAAACAGAGATTGTAAGTTATTTTCATTTACCATAATGTACTGATATGAGCAAGTAGAGAACGACGGGTACCTAATATTACTTCAGCGGCGTAAAACTTCATCTCGGCTTCGTTGAAAACACCGTGCTGTGACAAGTGATAGTGTAGGTCACCTCCGTTCATGAGATCCAGGATAAAGCAAAGTTTGTCAGGCGTGTGGAAAGCGTACGTCATGCATACGATGAAAGGGCAATCCACCTGAAATAGTAAGAAGTCATGAATATAAGAAATATTATTTTACGTTTACGACGAAATAACAATTGGCAGGTGTACCTATTATAGTTGTTGAACACAATACTTTCTTTAGAAAAGATTGCAACAATGTAAACCGCATCAAAATCCATTCAGAGGATTCAGAATATCCGACGAATGTACAGATGCCGGGGAAGGATTATGTATTGTGCTAAGTTGGGAGATTTAGCTCTGAGACGTAGTCAAGTACTGCCACGGAAGCATATTCGAAGTGAATGTGGTTTATGTATGTATGTAGGTTCATGTTTGATAAACGTTTCCTCTATATGTAGTAGACGGCAGCACTGCATTAGCAGAAGTTTCACTGGCGAACGTATTAAAAGCGAGCCGAGCGCAACGATTTCGCTGCGAATCAGTAACGATTTCGTCCCGAGCACGCAGCGAGTTCGTCGCGCCTAAGGCTGAGACGCCATGATGTACAAAAACTGAAGTGGGTAAAGCAATTGTTACCTCAAATAGTACATTGTGCATCTAGGGCCGTAAGTAGGGGAAGGGGGAACAAATGAGAGTCTATTAGAAGCCCGACGCCGAAGGCGGAGGGCTTTTAATGACTCGAGTTTGTAATCCCCTTACTGCCCGTGATACACACAATGATTTTCATCACATTGCGAGAATAAAAATCCAAAAATAAAATTATTTTGTCTCTAAACACTTAAATTCAATAAAATAATGGCTACCCGCCAATACAGATTGTCACTTTTTTCGAGTCATCTACCATAGATAATGTAAACTGTGTTAGTTTAGAATTCGAAAGGCCAGATTCTGCCAACATGTTTAAAAAAATATTTTTACTAAAATTATTGCTAAACTATTTCATATAAATTTAAAATATAAAAATAACGAATTTTCATGAAGCGTAGATAAGTTTTGTGTTGTAAAATTTGGGTTATAGCTAAGTTTTAAAGATAATAAATAAAACGTTGGCTGACTTGAAACCTCCTTAGTCTGAAATGACATGTTTGCAAATTTTAAAACTAAAGTTAGAACTCCCTTGGGTAGAAAAACTGTACGTAAATCTATAACTCCCTTAAGAACAATTTAGGCCATTGTCATTTAGTATACCTACAAGCATGGAATAACACCATTGACGAGCAAGTGTGATGAAAAAATATTAAATGACCACCAAAATTATATCATAACCACATTTTAATTTAAAATGACCATAAAAAAATGTTCAGTTTACAACTAATACGGTAAAATTTATAGACTGAGTCTGAGTGAGTTGACGGAAGTCCTGAGGCCGTATTGTCTAACGCTTCTGACGCCTGCCTTCGCTTTCACCGTCTCTTTCTGTCATCATTTTATAACGTTTGACAGAAAGAGATAGTGATTGCGAAGGCAAGCGTCAGAAGCGTTAGACAATAAGGCTGCTGTTCAGCGTATCTAGTTTTGGCGTTTCGCGCCTTGACACGGATTTTAATACCTAACGTACCCCATCAATGCAGATTTCCAACGTACGTAACGCTGAACGCAACGCACATTAATTTACTGGCTGAGATTTGGCTATCATTTAATAAATTTGGTAATCCTTTTAATTAATTTGGTCGGTACCTAATCCTCTTACAATTTCAAACATGAATTTTTTCATGTCCATTTTGTTTTTTGGTACGTAATTAAATAAAGTACATATGATGTTCTGATATACTTAATGCTCACATTTTTGGTGGTCATTTTATTTATTACCCTGCCCCACTATTTCTACATCGTTGGAAAAATCAATCGAATTCATCAAACAGTATAGTCAACCAAGAAATTCCTTTACCATCCAAAGGTTCAATGACAGTTGTGCGGGTTAAATCATGAAAGGATATTTTGACTAACAAGTCAATGTGACAATCAGCCTTATCGTCTTTATTCTGATGTGGGAACTGTCATACGACATGGTAAAGCACTTACTTGGTCGACTATACATTACCGCTACAATCGTAGTAGTAATTGAGTTTTGCGATGAAATAAAAATAGGTGTTAAACGGTTATTTAGCTTTCGTATACTTTCCACTTATGTAGCGTCACAATTTCATAAATTAAAAGTCAATCAAAGAAAAGCAACATAGAGCAAAATTTGTTCGTTGGCTCGGAATTATTCACAAAACATAATCGACGTAAACGCGGCCAGAGGCCGGCGCTAAGTTTAGTTCACAAACACCAAAATGCCGTTGTATTATGGGAAGCGGAAATATTTAATCGTGCATTGCGATGGATGCATTCCCTTTGTGTAGGTGGCTGGTGGGCAGTCGCGTGCGGAACGGGAACAATCGAGTGGATCGACGATTCCGATGCATTGCACTTCATTCCAAATAGCGTTACACGTTGGCACGACCATTCTAATAAAGTTGAAAACTTTATTTTAGAATACGAGCTTGTTTGCAGTAATCTAATCGCCTTGAACACATGAATCAAAGCTCATACTGATTCTCATAATATTAAACTCTACTTTAGGAACAATTTAAATCTTAAATAGTTACATCATAGAACAAATAATAAGAGGAATAGCAATAACCTCTGAACCGATAGTATGACAACGAAATATTAATGACAACGAAATATATGATCCTCAAGGAATATGTTTGCCAAATTTCAAATCTTTAGTTCCAGTTGCTTGGGCTGTGCGTTACCGGTCAGTCAGTCAGTCATACAGTACCTAACGTTAATATTAGCAAAAAAAACACAATCACTTTATCGATATCGACGCAAAGAATACATGGACACAGAACTACCGGATGCTATAGGTAGCGCCACGAGAGTTGAGGTCACGCACACAACAACACCTCATGTAATGACAGCGGGATTTTGACATTTATTCGTACCGATAGAAAGTTCAACAGACTCAACAGTGAATTACAAGATTTACTAAAAATTTCTTCAACCTATTTCGTTAAGAATTATTTAGGATGTATTCAAACAAAAACAGAAAATAAAATATTTTGATCTATATATGCACTTTTAGCCCGGATGACATTTTTATTCCTTTTGTTGTTTATTTGTTTCGTGAGTTGCATGCTTACGTGAAATGTGTGACGATATATGGAATAAGTTATTCATTATCTGACGCTTTAAATGCTTGTCTAATACTAGATACTGGACAAATTTAATTCGAAAAATAATCATTACTATAGAGTTATCGGGAATTTACTCGGAATGGAAAACTGTTTTAAAAGTTATAAGGTAAAAAATAGTTGCTGTCATATGAAGAAAGTTTGAAGCACGCAATTGTGAGATGTTATATTTAAGAGATATAAATAATAGATTTCCAGAGTACCTATTAAGTCCTCCAACAGCTAAGGTACAAATTTTTTGTTTTGCTTTGTAATTATAATTAGCCATATTGTACCGTATGTACCCAAATAAACATTAAAACATTAAAATCGCACATCCTATTTGGAAACCGCATCTATTTTACGGTATAGTAGATAGGTAGGTAGACAGACCCTATTACTATAATCCAAAGTTCGTGTACATGCTAGAACTTGCTTGCTTTTTTTTTCCTGCCTGATGTCTATTTCACAAACAATTATTAGGGATTAAAAACGACAATGCGGAAGATAATGATTAGGTAATAAAAACCCTTAAGACAGAGAGAGGACACATCAGAGAAACAAACACATTATAGTCACCTTTATTGTATCTAGACAGACAATGACTATTGACTAGGGTGACTAACGTTAAGGTTACAAGTAGGCGGTTATTAGATTACGCACACACATCGCAAACAAAAACAAAACATAGGTTCATACTTGAAACATAAATTTGTACCTAATATGTCAGACAGTAGATATTATAATAAAGGTCCGTAGCGCAGTGAAAAGCAGTCATTAAAACTCGGAATTGAAAAAGTCAATCAATGTCAATGGTAATTATGTCCGTCAGTCGGCGATCGTTAATGCATTTCGGCACATTGCTGATGGCCTCAATTGTCTGACCCAATACAGCATGTAGCTACTCATACTTGGTATTTCTATACGGGGCAATAATATATGTCATAGAGATAACCGACTAGGACTAGGACTGTATTAGCGCCGCTTAGCAAGATAACGATTATGTGCCTACAGAACGTGTACTGAATTACGCATATTTCAGAACTGAAGCGCAATTTAAAGGTTCACTTACTCGACCATGCATTATAAAGGTACAAAACAGTATTTTTATCAAGTGAAAGAGGTAAAAATGGAGCGAGTGGAAAGGAAAACTGCTCCATTTCTCCCGCCGTATCCTAGCCGACGTCGTCAAGTTCATCATTTATGTATGGAGCGTAAATCAGTAGGTGCCCAATAAATGTTTGATAGCGATACTTTACGTTAGTGTACTAGACGAGGCGTGTCCGTGACTGAGTCTTAACAGCTATACGATAGTTTAGCCCGCGGTAGTTTCTCCGACGGACAGACGACGCGGCGGCGCCCGTCCGGTCAACCGCCAATAAAAGTTATGATCATCCGCGGACCGAAATGATGTAAAGTGCATTTAACCGTAAAGACCTCGATCGAATTCGATAATTTTACACGCGAGTGCACGCAGAACCCGCATACTTATTCGAAGTTTCCATTTCCAGGCGCAGAGATCAGTTCGGGATTGGGAAACTTTGCTTTGTTTGTGCATATTTTTCACTCATATTTTAACACTGTTGAATTGTATTTTTATTAGTCTATTCTATAAAGTAATTTAGATTGAAAACTTTTTTGGACATCCTTACATTTTTTTTCACAACGCAGATGAAAACTAGTGCTCGCCTGTATAGGTTGATCACTTATTCGTCGATTTAACTAACTATAACAAATTCTAAAAACAGGACTTTTGTAAGTGTGAGTTGGACCAAGTAAGTTACTATAATGATAACTAATGGCTAAACAACTGTCAAATCTCCGGTTCAGCAAATTTCTGCAAGCGAAAATTTACTAGGCACGTTTTACTAAGTAAGCAAGCACCTATACTTAGGTCTTGGTGCACTCCACGCTAAGAAAATCTAGTCAAACTTGCAAGTTTTCTTTTAGGAAAAAAGCTTATATCTATAGCTATCTCGAGTCTTCTCAACTTGTAGTTGTACCTTATTAGCAAAATTTCGGCTACAGTTCGGAAATGGTAGGTAGGTAATTGGGCCAATCAACTTTTCTTTGTTTTCTTCTATTTACTCCTTTACAAGTAACTCTGTAATCTCTGGTTAGTGAAACCATGATTTTGTAGTAACTAGATAAACTGTTTATCATAGTGCGTATGTGAAAACCAAAAAATAAGTATTTTTATGAAAAAATCCAGTGACCCAGGGGACATACCACTATTTCCATACAAATTTCGGGGACATCATTGTCCCCTGGGTCACCAACGAAATAGAAGCTAAACAAAATAAAATAAATATGGCAATTATACCATTATTGACTACAAAAATCTAGCGTTTTGAAAAGTATACTTTAAATAAGGAAAAATAATTAGTTTATTAATTATTTCGGTTTTCATAGAAAGTTGCAGAAAATCGTTGACAAAAAAAAGTTGATTGACCCAATTACAAATATACAATTTTAATTTACGTATTGGCATACGTCCGCTTCTGGGTTTTGATTCAAAATAAACAAAGATATTATAAGTAGGTATCCCGCGACTCCGTCCGCGAAGAATAGGGGTAGGTATAAAAAATAGCCTACGACCTATTCTCAGACCTACCGAATATAAAGAAAAAAGTTTCATAACAATCGGTCAAGCCGTCTCGGAAGAGTTCGATAACAAACACCGTGACACGAGATTTTTATATATTAGAAGATGGTTTCAAATTATAAAGTAAACCCTTTTTGAAATAAATAGAGAGGGAATCGAATTTCATGAGTTCGGTTTAAATGGTAAAAGTCAAATGACAAATTTGATTGACCTGGGCAGAGATGATCAATAAAAGTAACTGTCTCGCGACTACACTACCATAAACATGAAATAAAAACGTCACACATCACCGCAAAACACATAAACTTTAGAAGCAAAGTCAACGTAAAATACAGTGGTGGTCATACAATTAAGAACGATTTGAAGTTTCCGATTTTTTTTTATCTAAATCATGTCATATGTCTAGTTGTGTTCCTTCTTAGAAGTAACAAATTATGTTATAAAATAGCCACATGGATAGAGCAAACGGGATTAAGAATAATAGTGTATAATTGCTAACATTTTTTTTTACAAATTTTATTTGTTCTCTATACTAATAAATTCAAATAGTAATGAAGCTGGACAAATAATTAAGAACGATTTATTAAACTGCTCGAGAGTTGTTTTATATGAAACTTAGATTAAATAAATCATATTAATGTGAAGTTGGTATAGAAAAAAAAAGCAATTTAATACATTTGAATTAAAATTAATAGTTAGTAGCATGTCCACGGCTTTTAATTACGGCTTTACACCGGCGAGGCATTGAATCTATCAATTTTTGACATTTCGCAAGAGAAATAGAGTTCCATTCTTCTAAGAAAACGTCGTACAGCTCTCTCAAATTGCCACACTGTCGATATGAAACCTTTTTCTTGACTTCGCACCAAAGATGCTCTATTGGGTTAAGATCTGGGCTGTTGGCTGGCCAATCTAAGACAGAAACTGATTGTGATGTGAGGAATTCCTTAACGGTGCGTGCAGTATGCTTTGGATCATTGTCGTGCTGGAATGTCCAAATAACCGGAAGCACGTCTTCGGCATATGGTAACATTGTTTCTTGCAGTATATTTTTGTATTGGAATTGATCCATGTTTCCTTCTATCAGCCTAACAGGTCCAACGCCATGTCCAGAAAAGCACCCCCAAATTTTCACATTTCCCCCGCCATGCTTTAATGTCACTTTTGTGTACTTTGGGTCGAATGCTTTATTCGGAGGGCGTCGTACATATCGTTTTCCATCAGAACATACCCTATTTATTTTTGTCTCGTCAGAAAAAAGAACGTTTTTCCACTGTCTGACTGTCCAGTTTTCATACCTTCTTGCAAATGCAAGTCGGGCTTGCCTATGACATCGTTTCAACATAGGCACCTTCCTTGCTATCCTTCCGTTCAACTTATTTTCTACCAAACGCCTTCGAATAGTGCGTGCAGAGATTGCTGAAGGGTTGTTTTCGCCAAAATATTCTTTTCTCAACTCATTAGACCCTTTAAAAGGATTTTGTTTTGCCAAACGAACAATATTTCGATCATCTCGACGAGATGACTTTCTTTGTCTAGGTCCACGTGGAACGTTTGAAGTAGTTTGATACGTGGAAAAATGCTTTACGGCATGGAAAACCATTGTTTTTGAACATTGCAGATAGTCGGCTATCTTTTTATACGACCAATTCTTCTCGCGAAGTTTTATTATTACTTCTCTTGTAGATTTATCACAACTTTTATTTTTCCCCATTGTTTTTATACGAAGTAATCACTTTTAAGACTTTAACAGCACGAAATGGCGCCAAAATTATACGAATAATAATCTACAACCACAGAGCCACACAGTGTTCTCTATTTAAATTTGAAAAAATAATAAACTATTCCAGCGTTCTTAATTACGTGACCAGCCAGTAAGTACTAATACTAGGTTCAGATCGAATGTATAAAGTTTCTCTATTAATTTTTTAACCAACTATGTTGCATAAATGAATGTACCGGTAGTACGGAAAAGTTTCGCAATACCGAGAGAAATAAAAAAAATACGGGCAATTAGTTATACTTGTTACTTTGAAAAAATCATCTCAATAAATAATCGTTCTTAATTATATGGCCACCACTGTATAATTCATGCCACAATTTGACTGGAGTTTACCTACATACACGTAGTTCGTAACCACGGACTGTTTGTAACGTTTTATAAACTTTGTTTCAGTTGGCCTTGTTAAAGTTTGGGGAAGCGTTTTAGGTCACGAGAAACAAAAGAATGAATAAGTACGTATAGCCGATAGAGGTTCACAGAATTTCTCAGTCTTATGCGGGGGAGTGGGAAGTTGTTTTACCACCCGTGCAAGTAGACACAGCCCCTGGTTACGAGCTGCGACAATCTATTACAGATTATTCAAAGATTTCCAGAAAAAAAGGCAAATATTAAGTACAAGACATAATTGATTTTTAGTTTTTACTGTCTATTATTTTAAGCTTTAACGATAACGTCCTTCTTTTGATTACAAGATAATCGATTATAAATAAATCTATTATCTTAAATCTGTTCATTTTTAAATTGTTCTGCAACGTAGCTGTTGTTAAAGAGTGTTAAATCACGCTATAACATAATAAACAACGCACACCTACATATCCAATATTTATGTCATGGAAACTAGAAACATAAAACCAACGCTTTTTTGAGTTGATCAAAATAGTGGAATGGAAAAAGTAACCGTCGAATAGGTTGAAATGGTAAAACAAAATGCAGCGGAAGCTGATTGGACAACAACGACAAATTGAGGGCGAGTCAATTCGTTTCAGTCCAATTGGCCGGATATCGTTTATGTTCCCGATGCCATATCGCGCTATATTCTGTATGGCGTATAGGGATACGGGTGGTAGCTGAGCACCGGGCGTTTTGTTCAGTGATAGATAGGAATTGGAAGAGATCAAATCGATAATCGACACTATTTTATCTAATCCTTTACATTATTTTCGTAGTAATATTTTACGATAAGGGATATCAAGGAGGTCTGATAATAATACATGGAAAAATTATTGACCACCTTTTCGCTCGGTTTTGTATCTGTTTTGCTGTCACATATAATTACTCAACTTATTACTTAAATAAACAGAATTATATCGGGGACGTTTCTACGTTTCTTTATTAAAAGTCATAAATATGTCATGTGCTATGAATTTATAATTAACCAGATTTTACATTTACTTAAATATGACAATGAGATACCTACTAACTTATATGAATATTACATTACACTGATGCTAAATAAACAATGTGTTCGAGTGTAAGATAACATCTCACTGTCATTATATTATCTTTGTGTGTTTATCGTACACATTAAAAATTAATGCCCGCTTTAGTGAATACCTAATTATTGCGCATAATTTAATGAGTTCATAACGAAAAATACATAACATGTATTGTATGGACAAATTAATACAAATTACTATCAAGTTGTGGGATTAACAAATAGGCAAACCGGTGCTGTGCCACGAAAAGGAAACCACAGCGCCAGTTAGTGTTTTGTGATAATATCAATAATTGAACATTTTCGATTCGTGTTTATGTATAGGTACCTAAAGATGAATAAAGCTCAAGCAGTGGTGCATGGCTAATTATTCGAGCGTTTCTACCGCTATCATTACAAGGACCCATAATTATCAAAGAAATGAGCTATTGTTTGCATGGGATTTCAATGAATTTTTATTTTACATCGAGCGCACTGTATCGTTTTACAAAAACCTTCCGTTCGGTGCGACTTATTTCTTCACTATTTAGGACCGGAAACGATGGCGGTTGAGACGCTCGTATAATTAGCCGCATACATATGCACGCACATTGAACTTTTTTTTAGTAACTTATTTACAAAAATATTACCATTATTAGCCATATTATTAGCTGAAAGATATCGAATGTATGCTTTAGAAAGTAATGATTAGTTTTTATTTAAAAATCACTGTAAGTACTCTAAAATCACATTGTTTAAATCAATAAAATAAACTAAACTCTTTTTCGCCTATTAAAGCCTTCACTGCGAGCAATGCACGCATGCTTTTTCGTGACTTTTTGCGACCTTATACGTGTACCCAGTAGGTACCAATAACTTTACCATAGTTTTACATAAAACGTGTACGATACGATTTCATTACCGTGGCGCATATGGGGCACCGTAACGAAATTATGGTGATAGAGGGGCGGCGTCGCTTCGCAGCCGAGCTAAATAAAGTAAAGCTGAACGTGCGAATACAAGGTATTGCAGTTAAGTACATTCCAAGTAACTCATCATAAGCATAAATATAAACATTACAACTCAGCCCTTTCCCACGGAGTTTGCGCACTAGCGCTTCTTCCTTAACCTATTTTGTACGAGATACAATTCAGGACTTTGGGTAGTATCTCAAGAGTAAAATTTCGCTCGTATTGAGTCCGTAGTATATATTTATTACAGACCATTGGCTCTACGGTTTACGGCTGTTTTCGCACGAAAAAGTCGTTTATGATTTAAGATCGTGCCCATGCCCATGTATACAAAACGGCAAGCCCCTGATTCAATACGTTTATAGTTATTGGTAACGTTAAATTATAGCAGTTGCGTTAATTAATTAACTTGGATATAGGTGGTGGGTACGGTTGTTTTATGTTTGGTATCAATATGAAAAATCAGAGATAGGATATTCATAACAATAACACCGACGGAAATGCCGGCGTGTCAATAACAATGTAACGAACGACGAGCGTTGTTAGTAGCGTAGCGAGGGATATATTTTACGACAAGCACACAATCAGACCCATGAATCGGATTTAGACCGACAATACCTACTCATACACCACCAACGTTATTATACGGACACGAGTAGGACAAAGCGGTGAAATGTTGTGTGACACAATCTATCACTCAACACAATGTTTGAATTGCTACTGAGGAAGACGTGGTGAATCAAGTCTTGATTGATATTAAACGAGAAAGAACGATGTTGAGAGACGGAACGGCAACATAATCACGCCGATTACGTTGGAAGTTTCAGGAGATTCTAACTAATTGAACTCGATTTGTCTGACGTAATTTAACTTAATTTGTTTCTAATTGTTGCATCGTTTAACGTCAACGTTAGTCCTTGGATTAATAACAAAAAATTGCCGCTTATTGATATATTTTCAACATTTAAGAACCTAATATTATTTTGTAAGTAGTCAAACGAGTACATCACGACTGACGTGTGCTAACAAGTGATACAATTCACAGAGCGTTGACAAATTCCATTAAACTGGTCGCTTCTATCTGTGAAGTACCTAAGTAAGATTAGGAGATCGGTAAAACTACGCTAGACTTACCCCTGTACTGACTAGAGAAAGCATAATCCGTTCGTTGAGGGCGAGCGTCTCCCCCTGCTTCATTTTGATGCGCTTCTTATCGAGGCACTTCATGGCGTACATCTTGCCAGTGTCCGCTTTCCGACAACCGTAAACCTAAAACAAGATTTCACATTACGATATACCGAAGTCGAGAGACTTTTCATCGTGACTTGGTGCATTTCCAAATACACCCCAGTTAAACTTTCAAATAGTTCCCAATGGTTGAAAGGTAATTCATGTGTGTTTTGAATGATATATGTATAAATATTTTTATTTTCATAATAGTAATAGGTAATATCTGAATACAAAACATACAGCTTAATTTATTTTAGAAGGTTTCGGTTTATTTTCTGTAGGAAATTTAAAGCTCAATGCTCAAGCAAGACTCTAGAGCTGTCTAGGCGTACAACGCATGTGTGAATGAAGACGTGTTTGACGTTTGATATGTGTAATTTCTAAGTCAGAGCATGTTGTACGTACACGTTCAAATATTATTAGTCCATAGTAATTTCCACTGTTTATCAAAACCTTATTGCAATACAAAGTTAACTTATTTGCTGCAAATTGCCTTCCAATTATATATTATGTAAGTAAAGCACATTTGATAAACGAAGAATAACAGAACTCACCTCGCCGAAACCACCTCGGCCGATGATACGATGTACGCTAAAGTCATTCATCGTTAGCTGAATATTTAATTCTAAGTTTTTCCATTGGCAAAACCTGGTATATTTATCACTGCAACAAACATGAGTTTTATTAGTTACAGCTTTTGCGTATTACGTATTACGAAATGATTATATTATTATGATATGAATGGTTAAACTGTAAACCGTCAAACCAAGCGCAGATTAATAATGGGATTATTATTTACCTTTCTAAGAAAATTTTAAATGGTTCTCCTCGTAAATGTTGAAAGATTTCCTCGATATATGGCTAAAACAAAAAATATATTAAGTATTAATTAATGCTCTTCAATGTGTTTTAGCAAAATTTGATATTATTTGAGCTCATATTCATTTACCTCAAATAGATTTGGCGGCACTTCATGCTTCATTAAATATTTTTGTACATGTGCTACACATTCTTTCGAATAATCCTGCAACAAAGATATCAACATTGTTATAATTAATAGTGGCGACAGACAAACAATAATAGGGAATATGATAAGTCGTGATAGATAATTACATAACTTTCTGCCCTGAGAGTTATCTAATGAAGTGAGTTAGTGGTGGAGAAATATCAGTTACGTTGTTTACTCATAGATCGTGGAGGACTTGTTAGGGACATAAAAGTAATATATTTGCGGGGAAAGTTGGCACTACATGAAGTAGTGGAATAGCCATGATTGTGTGTAATTGAAGGTTCGAGCGGCGGCGCTGGGCAGCTGGCCAACAGTGTCCACCGACAAGGAACATTATACAAACACCCGTCACTTCGACCGGATGAAATACTCAAGGCCGATGATATTGAACTAAAATTTTTACAACCTAACCACGCACCATAAGTCAATAACGGCGTGGACAAATATCTCATAATTGCTCATATAATATACATCAATGTATATCACTCGCAACATATGCGCTGCGAACATTTTTGTGATTTGTAACAGAAAGTAACTATTGTTTTTTTTTCTTCTTTTCGTCTCAACCAACCCAAATCAACCACACCGTCAATTTAAGGTGAAACAATATAATGGTTTGGCAAAGAGAAATACGTCACTACTTTAAAAGCTTTCGATTATAAATTATAAGTATGTATGTATATAATCGTAAGCCATACTTAACAGTAACAACTGGTTGATTGATAACGAGTAAAGCCATACGCCACGATTTTTGATAGCAGCAACTCCCCCAGAACACGTGACCGCACACGTTGGGCCGTCTGCTTGGGATTAAGTTCGTTATTGCGGACGCTTTGTAATTTTGCCCGGGTTGCATAAGGCTCGCCGCTCGGCTTCGGCACTCACGGTAATCAGTAAGCTGTCGTTCAAACGAGAAACCAGGTTTCTACTTCCATCTGAACCTTACATTGCCCTACTTTAATGCATAAGGGTAAAATTATTACCTAATGTATACTCACATGTGAGTGTGCTAATAATTCTTTCATTATAAAATTGTCATAAATATCTCTTGCGATTCGCCGCCTCTCTTCAGGACATTCTTGTTTTTCATATAATTTAATCTGTGGAAAGAATTATTTCAAGTAAGAAAAGCGCCAGTATTGCAAGAAAAACGCGTTACGATGTCAGTTTCGAAATTACCTCTTCATAAAACTTTAATTGTGGCACTGGTTCTTCTGACGTCTGTTCACAAAATTCCTTAAATAATAAATAACCTGCAACAGATTGAAAAAAAGTGCGCTCAGCATAAACGTGTTAAGTAATCGTCAAATCATTGAGATAAATTGAAGGTTTAATTTACACACGTAAGTGTTACTCGTAACGGGTAATGTAATTAACATTCGAATGTTAAGTTAAGATACGTTAGCTTACGTTTACGTCAAACCATCAATATCAAATCGCAGTCACGCTCACGCGTCTAGTTTGTTGGTCGATCTCTGTCGCATACTCTGTCTATTCTATCCAACCGAACAGATTGTCCATGACCACGGAAATTAATCTGATACTTAGCCAAAACAAAATTATGCCCTCACATTATTACTTCAACCCGGTCCATGGAAAACATACATCGTGTTATTTTTTAATCCGTCGACTTTAACGCAAACTTTTTCAGGTCCAAGAAGGCTAATGAGTTAGTTTATCTGATGTTAATTATTTTTTCTCTGATGTGTCACATCAATGTTATGTATGTCTTTTCCTTTGTGCATTAAACAGACTGGAAAAGCCAGTCATAGGACTTCTGTTCTAACTCTAAACTTTATAGAGTCTAAAGTGATGAATGGCCGTGGTCATATTTATCCGTTAGAATGAGGGTTTTCTGACGAACAAAATATCGCTAGATGGCGCCATGGCGAGAGGATTAGTTTTACGTTAGTCTTGTTAAAGATTGGCTCATTTAGTTATAATCCAAATCGTGACACAAATGTGAAATCGGCCTCACGATACAAACGCCATTTAGCGTTATTCCTTGAAGAGAACTCTCATTGGAAGTATAACTCGTTCGTTCTCTGTACCCCATCAAAAGTGACGATAAATTTTGTGTCCATGATGCCTCCGTTCAGAGTAACTAATACTCTAAAGCTGCGTAACCGACTACGCGTACCGGGTACGCGTAATGTGCGCGCAGTCCGTACGCAGCTTTACATTGACCGTCAGTTGAATATTTATAATTTACTATGTATTTAAAAGACAAAAATTTATATGAACAATAAATTATTTACTAGGCAGTTTCTGTGAGTGTACCAACCAACCAAGTGATATCTCTATGTAAGTATATTTGACGACCGGATAGTCTACCTACGTAGTGATTATCTAGGGAACCTGCCTACAAAGCTCGAGGTCCCGAATTTGATCCCCGGTCGGGGCAGATATGAAAGATGCGAATGTTTTTTCTCAAGTCTTGGATGTTTAATATGTATTTAAGTAGATTCCGTTGCTTAGTACTCATAACTCATAACACAAGCTTTTGGAAATACTATATATATATATATATATACTATACTATACTATACCAGAGAACAAAATCTTTACTAATAAAAATGACTACATAAATATCATTCAGTTTAATACCTAAATTCATCAGACTAAAATGCTTTTAATTTTAAATTAACTTATCTCGAATCAGGTTAGTTTACTTTATAGCTGTGCAAAATGAGTTTGAAGATTTTATTTTTATCCAAGTGTGAGATAAATCGTTTCTCAAGTACCAACGGCGCACGCATGCCTGCCTACTCGCCATTCATGTCGTGTCGACCTCCAGATGTCTATACAGAAATTATTCAAATACATCACCTATTTTCATATGCCCACGTTGCTGTTGCTGACGCGATTATATCAATTACAGTGTTTATTGGATCGCTACACAAATAAATCTAACATAGATTTCCGACATCACCCGAAATAGTACCATCGAAGAGGTCAAGCAAAGCAAGCAAACATGGTCAAATGCACAACATCCTTAAAAATTTCCATATTGTTGAATATGAACAACAAAGTTACCAAACCATTACATGTGACATATTTATGAAATATATAGATCACAAATTATTAGAAGAGAACAAAACAGCAGCGGATAAATAGAACCGTCTCAGGAGGTTAAAAGTTATTCCAACAAAGGTAACTAGCCTCTGGCCTAGTTAAAGAGGCTTCGGCAATGTCCACTGCAGCCGATAAAGTTATTTACTGTCGAAGTGGAGCCACAGTAAATTGCATTTGTAACTCGTCTCGGAGTTCCACTGCAATATCGCACACCCACACAGACTTATGCCAACGTTGGAGCTGATATTTTTATCACGTTTGCTAACTAGACAGATTTCCGTGACACATAAAACACTTTGTAAATCAATTAAATTACAGCTAGATATCCAACCAAACCGAGAAAAGACAGAAAAAACGGAACATCGAGTAAATAAAATTCTAGTTAGATTAATGTTGATTTTAATAACAAAAGACCGGGTCTACAATATGATGAATGAATTGATTGCTGCGATTTTCCTTTTTAACCATCATAGAACGTAGAGTCGTAGACTAAACAGATTATCATCCAAAAATTTCGCATACCTCAAACAATTTATTCGGTATACAATCGCTATTATGATCGCAAAATGGTGTCAATCACGCATGCAAAGCTCAAAAGTTTAACGACTCTTGGTTAAAAAGCTCATAATTTATACAGAGCATCCGTTGCCCGCAAGCCTGCATTGATAAAGCCCGAGCTTTACCTAATCATTTATTAACTCGGTTAATCTAATAATCTAATTAATAGATAATTAGGATTATTCACGAATATTCCGCACTACTGTCACAATTGCTGCTCACTAATAACTAACGGGCATGTTCGCGTTGAGCTGCTACTGGCCTGGCATAGCTTGATAAACAAGCTTATACATATAGCAATTTCCTTGTTTATACCAACTGTTGCGGAGGTTACATTACCATGCCTTGCTAACGAATAGAAAAGTAGTTAAAACATACGCATTAAAAAAATATAATACCTACACGTTTCGGCAAAGCGGCATTTGCATTGTAACACTGCTCTAGTTTCCGTATAATGCAGAATTAGTTATTATGGAAACGAAACTCAAACTGATGATAGCTAACTTTGCTCAGGTTGTGAAATAGTTCAACATTTTGAATCTACGAACACGAAAACGGTAAGGCATATCCAATCCAATCAACCTCAAAGTTGCAACATGTTATTTACTAATTGCACGTGCAATTCCGTGTTGTTTATAAGTATCCAGGGACCTGCCAAGCGGTTGTTCTCTTGAGAAATCAAAACTACGATTCTGCAGCATGCCATTTTTAAGAGCCATTAGACGACACTGTCGGCAACTGAAACGTTCGATTAATATAGCATTGCAGCTGTCCTTTGCGGACATATTAGTAGTGCGGGGAGTATAGGTTGTTTAATAGACTTAACGTATCCTGAGTGTTGTGGGAATTGAAACTGGAATTATTCTTCATTGTTGACAACTCGCCAACTTTGTTATGAAACTAAGTATGAAAAGTATGACGTCAACGACCAATAAATTAAGCCAAGCAACCAACAATTCAGGTAACATGTTTCAGAATATTTTTTACTGACTTCTAAAATTACCTTACCTACATCCGTGGAAAAAAATCCAGAACTAATTTAGAGCTAAATCATAAGCAAAAGCAGTTTTGCATAAAAATTTGCCAATTAAGTACATAGGGTTTTCATGCAGTAATTTATTTTTCACCTCACTAGCTCGGAAAGCCCTTTTTGTTTGTTTGACATCTATTGAGAAAGTCGCTTTTTATCCACATGTGAAGAAAGAGTTTTGACATTTGAGGGCAGCTTAAGTGATATTTGACAGCTAACGAAACGTAAAACGTTAAAAGTGCTGAATTTTTAAAATCACAATTAATGAATTGCATCGAGTAAAAAACACTAAATACAGTCTTACAACTTTATTTTAATTCATAAATATCAGCATTCAACATTAACCTTCATTCTTGTTGTAAAAACGGATAAAATGTTATGACAGTCCAAGTAAGTCGATGTGCGAACAAAACGCACCCGAAATAATAAAAAAAAAAACTTAAGTCAAAACTTTTCAATTAAATATTCGCATGTTTTTCTAATTATTTTCCTCGCTGTAGTGAGGTGAAAAGTTTTGTGTTATACACGGGTGAAAAGATATTTTACGTCTCGTGTGTTGAAACACTCACTATCGAAAGGATTCTATTTTTGAACCACTCGCTTCGCTCGTGGTCAATCATAGAACCCTTTCGATAGCTCTTGTTTCAAATGAACACTCGCTGGTAAAATACAACTTTCCCCCCTTGTATAACAAATAACTATTAATGTATGCAAATAAACAAATATTTTAAACCTACGTCACGCGTGCCCGCGTAAGGGAAATATATATTATGTGAAAACCAGACCGCACGCTCTATTAACGGATATGGAGAAAACCGTGTTTGGCTGAGAAGAAAATTATCCTTAGCGACATGAGCTAACATCATTGGAGTCAGCGCAATTGTACGCAGGGCGGCAATAATCCGGGCCTTGGGTGAGCAAACGACACGGCCTGCTTTGGCCTTGCTTACGTTTAATCTTGTTTACGATACAAATCCCGACAAGAAAGTAGAAAAGCGACCCTGAATATAAACTTGTCTCGAGATCAATCTCGTAATCCGAACGCATGAGTCTAGGGTTTAACCGTAGCTTGCGACTGGCTTATAGCGGAATCTTGCCATCGCGATTCGCGTGCTTGCGTTTAACAAAATGTCCGCATTGTATTCTACCCACTACTGTGCATATACAGGGTTATTGGTAAGTTGACCTATTCCCGTTAAGGGGTTATGTGGGAGGTCATTTGCAATCATTTTTGTCCCATAATGCCCTATGCAAAAGTGAACCAATACTGAGATAATTGAAATTTAAGTTTTTTTGCAAAAAAAGTCAGAAACGCATCTTCAAAAAGTAATTTAAAAAAAAATTGGCAAATCAACTTTTTTTATTTGCTTATGTACAAAATAAAATACCTGTTCTTATACAATATTAAAAGTTCTGTACACGTTTAAGAATGCGAGACCAAAAAGTTTAAAAAAATTATGATTTTTTTATCGGGTTGTTCAACATAAATGACACAAAAACTGAAAATTTTACTAATACATTTGGCGTGCAGATTGTACGTAAAACATGTATGTATTTCTAGCTTTCTAACAAGCTACTAATACTATTATTTTTGTAAACGGTTGCTAGAAAAAAATGATCACAAAGGACGTAGGAAGAAAATCACGTCCGAAGACTTCTCAAAATCAACTCATCAATCAAAAATGTATTTAAAAAAAGTTAGCCATTTAAGTCAACTTTTTTTTATTTGCTTATGTACAAGATAAAATAGCTGTTCTTATGCAATATTAAAAGTATAATTATCTGTATACGTTTAAGAATACAAGACCAAAAAGCAAAAACTGTTCTGTTTCCGTTTTTGTGCCATTAATGTTGAACAACCTGAGAAAAAAAAACATATATTTTTTGCATTCTTAAATGAGTACAGATAATTCTACTTTTAATATTGCATAAGAAGAACAATTTGATTTTGTACATAAGCAAATAAAAAAGTTAATTTAATTTTATTTAAATAAATATTTAAAGATGCGTTTCTGACTTTTTTTTGCAAAAAAAACTTAAATTTCACTTATTTCAGAAATGGTTCACTTTTGCATAGGGCATTATGGGACAGAAATGAAAGCAAATGACCTCCCCCATAACCCCTTGACGGGAATAGGTCAACTTACCAATAACCCTGTATAATAATTATATGCCTAGTACTTAGTTTCATCTACAGCACCTTATCTAGTAGAAGTAGGTACTTAAGTTTAATAATCGTCATTTCTCTCGTTGTTACAATATTTTCAAGCTTATTATCTATGTGACTTGACACATTCGACGATAAAAGAGAAATAGTGCCTAATTTATTCATACCTACTAACACTGTTACTGATTTGGGAGGACTCAACAGATAATTCACGACTAAACCCAACATCCCGAGTACGTAATTGCCAGTACTGAAGTGGACGAGTTTAGTCTGCGTTGTTGAAAAGCTCAGACGTAAATCGTTCGAGATGAAAAGAGCGAGTCAAAGGGCCCTCCTGTTTACACAGACTAGCTCCGTACGGTGTGGGGCCACCACCTATCGCAATCGACGACGGATCAATGATTGTTGGCTTTTTGCCCTCAGTATCGTCAGTTTGTTTGTACATAATATTTACGACGTACCTACATGTTGTAATGCAAAGATAGACATTGCAAATCTGTCGTAAATGATAAAGCACACAGACTACGGTTTTGTTTATGGCCCGCTTCATTCTGTTAATGAAAATCATTTGTAATCGCCTTTTACCGTCTTTCCGTTCGTTGACCCTCCCTTCCTACCGGGGGGGGCCGGATGGAGATGAGTCATCTGCATTTTCTTTATAGCAACTGAGTATTTCGACGCCTCCTAAATCCTAATGTAAGCTCTATAGAAACATTCAGGGCAATCAAATGATTACGTGAAGTTTACGTATTGTGTTTAAAATAGGGATTATCTGTTTTATTTTTATCTTCTGCGATGACGATTTGGGGTTATATAAAATCGATTAAAATTTTATCAGAATCCTAAAT
Source organism: Archips xylosteana (assembly GCA_947563465.1). NCBI lineage: Eukaryota > Metazoa > Arthropoda > Insecta > Lepidoptera > Tortricidae > Archips > Archips xylosteana. Next base: position 13,988,801 of record OX387355.1, read on the forward strand.
ACTTAACTGAATCGTACTAATGCCTTGATACTATTAAGGAAGGTTATTTCAATCCGCTTAGAGCAAGTGTAATGCGAATGTATCGTTAGTAAAGCAGTGCAGCAGCGTGAGTCGGTAGCAGCCTAGCAGCCCAACTAAGTAGCGAAATGTCACAGAGGGGCATTAAGAAGCTTCCTTCCCGCCGGGCGCCGTCCATTAAATGACTACTGAAGACCTTCCATTAACAATTAAGACAGCCAAATATTGCCTAACCGTAACCAGGTATCTTAAATCTAAATAGTTTCACGCTATAGACGTAAATGATTGGAACTTAGTGTTGTGGGAGGTTTTTCGTTTCATTACCACCATTAGGATGAAAATTCTACATAAATTATTCTACATTATAATATGTTGCATTTTTAAGCTAAGCTAAAACTTAAATACAAAAGATTATTTTTGAATGATGATGATATGATGATTTTTGAATTATGTAGAGATTATTTCGAATTGAGTCTGTTTTATTTTGAAGGTGCTACATATTGTATTAAGATTTTCACCGAGACTCTTACCTACTTATTACAATAATATACCTACTCCGAACCTAATTAAGATAGTAGTTAAAGAAAGTAGGTGTTGTCAAACGTTAAGTACCTATGTATAAAGAAACAGAGCGGGGATGTCCAGATACAATTTATCGACCGATTTTAACGACCGCTTTAGCCTAGTTGGTAGTGACCCTGCCTACGAAGCAAGAGGTCCTGGGTTCAAATCCCGGTAAGGGCATTTATTTGTGTGATGAGCACGAATATTTGTTCCTGAGTTATGGATGTTTTCTATGTATTCAAGTATTTATTTATCTATATAAGTATGTTTATCGTCGTCTAGTACCCATAGTACAAGCTTTGCTTAGTTTGGAACTAGGTCGATTTGTGTAAGATTGTCCCCTAATATATTTTTTTTTTATATTTATCGTATTAGTTTAAATTCACATTGCAGTAGATATAAGTGATATAACATTACAACGCGACGGAGACGGAGGTAAATACGTGTATTTGAATAGAAACGTTCCGCTACTTTGGCAACGCATCCTAACATGTTCTGAATTGATTTCAAACTGGCATACAGTACCTCTACCATGAGTTACACTAGTTTACAGTGACCGTACTCGCTAGCGACGGCGTAAATGATTTGTATGGAGAATTGTACTTCCGTAAGTGACCGCTAGAGGCGCTGTACACAATTCTCCATACAAATCATTTACGCCGTCGCTAGCGAGTACGGTCACTGTAAACTAGTGTAACTCATAGTAGAAGTACAGATAGATGCAAGTTTTGTAAACCGAAAGCTCTCTCCGATCGAATAAAACGGTCACAACGCGATTCTCAATTTCAGCAGTTAAGCGGACTTCGTGCCGTGCATTGCAATTATTATCGTACGAACTTAAAGTAATTGCTTCAGCCATCAGTAGGTTCTCCTAAAGCAGTTTGATTCTGGCGTCGTTTAGGGTCACAAGTTGGCTAAGAAGTTTGGATTTAGCGGTTTTGACGAAGATAGCCCAACCCTCCTCGCTTCGATTGTTGTCGCGCCAACTTCAGCTCAACGTCCACTTTGCGATGTGACATTTCTCATTAGCACAACTCGTTGTGATCAAATAAGTAAGGAATCACGAAGAATCAAGTACGAATTTTGCCTGGCAACCTTTTCGCTCTTATCAATTTGCGGTGTACTCTTTTTAAGAAGTGCGACGACGCGAATTGTGTTTTGGTTATAATTAAAAAGGTTCAACGCGATGTTCTCGTAAGTACTTGATCAGTGAGCGTTTTCTAACATTTATAACAATAGTAAAATATGCTGTGTGCACGGTGTACACAACATTGTTTGTTTTTTTTTTTTTTGTTCATTATAATGGCATTACAAGGAACGATTATTTACTTGTCCAGTATGACGCACTTTCCTACGACTGACCTTAGATAATTTTCTTGTATAGCGTGACGTAAACGTAACGTAACTTGATCGTACGATATTTATATCATTGTTTAAGTATGCGTATAATTGCTCACAAATTTAAATTACTTTCCTGTAGCAATCTTTCCAAAATATAATTACAAAATATCATAAATTGCCATAGTGTTCCCAAAAAAAACTTAGACAACCGATAAATATTGTTAGATTAGAAATGTAAAACAGACAATCAAGTTCACCTTTCGTCTGTCATGTCAATCTAAGACTACAGAAATGACAGACAAAGTAGGATGACCCGTCCCGTTCATGTTATCACTTTTGCTTAGTCTTAAACTGCCAAACGTTATCAAAAATATCAAAAAGTAAATAATACTAAATTTAATTTACTCACCTAATACTTGATTAAATATTTTGTCAAAATTTACTTCATTCTTCTTCTCCATATATTTGTGCATAACACTCCGTACACTGGAAAGAAAAGAGAAATTATACAGGTTGTTATATTAAATAATAATAGTTAAGAATGTGGTCGTCTACAAAATATAAAATATCTTTGTAGTTAACTGATCATGCAAAAGATACAGTAAGCAGGATATTAAGGCGCCAAATTTAAATCTACTTCAACGCTTTACACATTTCGGTCTTTACAGATGGTGATGTCCTATTTTCGTGGTTCATGTAATATCATACTCGTAAAATCAATATTTTAGGTATTTCCAAATCTCTACTATCAATAAAGCAGCACGCATTAGTAAAGCAAAGCAAAGTTGTGGTATAATTTAGATTGTAGTGTCATTGAGTCATTATTAGTCATTTCATTAAAATCATTGTATAGTTTTTGTTTTTATTTCGCATGAGAACAAATCATTAAAAAAAATACTAAGCACGATTTTTAACTGAAGATCTAAATGCAAGTAAATATCAGTGACGTGGGATGAACATTTTCGTTAGGCAATTCGGAGATGGGCGTGAATTAAATACATCTTTAGATGCAAAACCTCACAGTAAATGTATATAATATAACCTTTGCTATGCTTGTCATCACTAATGTGACCATACGTCCCGTTTTGAACGGGACGGTCCCGCTCTCAGATACTCTGTCCCCGTGTCCCGAAAAACATGTCGGGGACGCGAAAATGTCCCGTTTTCATAAGATTTAAAATAACGACACGTGAGCGGTAGTCGAACATGTATTTTCTTTAAAAAAAACAAGTTGCTGGCATAAAAGAAAACCCAATTACGTACCTAGATGTCTCCGTAGTTTGACCTATGTTAATTGTAATTGTTAAAGATAATATTTCAAAAATCTTGCCAAGTGTTGTTCACATTTTGGAAGATGTCACCCAGTACAGTACTAAGTATTTACGCATCGAAAAAAAATTAAATACAAAATTGGGTGGTATGTAAGACGTTTGTTATTGTAAAAAAAGTTAATTTCTGCCCAAAATCTCCTTAAAAATTCGTTGTCCCGTTCTAAAGTGACAAAAAAATGGTCACGTTAGTCATCACTGACATAATGTGAAAAAAAAATTAAGCATCCCGGCGGGAATCGAGTCGTTACCGGGCCACGCTACTGGTAAGTAGATAATCGAAAGGTAAGTACAACAAAAAAAAGAACGACGAATTTTTATTTCAACACAAGCTGATGGCCGCGGCTTCGCCCCCGTTGTATTTTTTTTTAAATTTCTTTCATAAGAACCTTCTCCTGACAATAACAAACGCAATAAAAAAAGAATTATCCAATTTGGTGCAGTCGATCGGAAGTTATGCGCTTAGCAACACATTCAGCGATTCATTTTTAGGGTTCCGTACCCAAAGGGTAAAAACGGAAACCCTATTACTGAGGCTCCGCTGTCCGTCCGTCCGTCCGCCCATCTGTCACCAGGCTGTATCTCGGGAACCGTGATAGCTAGAGAGTTGAAATTTTCACAGATGATGTATGAGTTGCTGCTATAACAACAAATACTAAAAAATGGAATTAAATAAATAATTAAGGTGGCTCCCATAAAACAAACGTGATTTTTTTCCTCGTTTTTGCTCGATATTGATAACGGCAACAAGTAGACACTTGAAATATTCACAGTTTAATTATATGTTGACTTTAGAAATAAATCATTAAATTAAAATAAAAAATATTTAAGGGGGGCTCCCATACAACAAACGTGATTTTTATAAATAACTATCTTTTGCCCGCGGCTTCGCTCGCGTGTACCATGAGAATTCCAAAGATGGTTCTTATATCAAGCAAGCAAGCATACAGGCAAGCAAGCAAGCTTATACCTATTCTTTCGAATAAAAAAGAATTTTTAAAATCGGTCCACAATTGACCGACAAATCGGTGAACATACCTACATAAAAAAATACATAAAGTGGAATGCATAACCTCCTCCTTTTTTTGAAGTTGGTTAAAGAGCCCTTTGCGGCCTACTTACAGTATAAACTTATGAATTTTGAAATTTTAGCTTACAACCAGTAAAACGCAAAATCCCGTTTTTTCCTGTTCCCGTAAGAATTTCGGGAAATACTTTCTTAATACTCCCCTACACTCCCCAAGGAACCCACTTGCCAAATTTCAGCTTTCTACGACCAGTAAAACGAAAAATCCCGTTTTTTCCCGTTCCCGTGGGAATTTTGGAAAGTTCTCTTTCAATGCTCCTCTACACTCCCCAAGCAACCTCATGCCGAATCTCAGCTTTCTACGACCAGTAAAACGAAAAATCCCGTTTTTCCCGTTCCCGTGGGAATTTTGGATAGTCCTCTCTTAATGCTCTTCTACACTTCCCAAGCAACCTACATGCCAAATTTCAGCTTTCTACGACCAGTAAAACGAAAAATCCCGTTTTTCCCGTTCCCGTGGGAATTGTGGATAGTCCTCTCTTAATGCTCTTCTACACTTCCCAAGCAACCTACACGCCGAATTTCAGCTTTCTACGACCAGTAAAACGAAAAATCCCGTTTTTTCCCGTTCCCGTGGGAATTTCGGAAAGTCCTCTCTTAATGCTCCTCTAAACTCCCCAAGCAACCTATATGCCGATTTTCAGCTTTCTACGACCAGTAAAATGATAAATCCCGTATTTTCTTTATCCCATGGGAAATTCCGAAAATCCTTAAAACCGTTTTTTTACTATTATAATTACCTACTTCTATGCCAAATTTGAAGAGTCTAGTAATTATAGTTCATAGGATTCCGTTGAACTGAATATATAAATCCCGTTTTTTCCTTATCCCGTGGGAATTTTGAAAAATCCTGAAATTAATGTTTTTACTATTGTAATACCTACTTGAGTATCAAATTTGAAGAGTCTAGTTATTATAGTTAGTGAGATAGAGTCACTCGGAATCAAATGTATAAATCCCGTTTTTTCCCGTTCCCGTGGGAATTCCCAAAAATCCTTCCTTAGTGGATGCCTACATTGTATAAGGTATCTATGTGCAAAATTTCAAGTCTCTAGGTCCAGTGGCTTGGGCTGTGCGTTGATATATCAACAGTCAGTCAGTCAGTTTAGAATTTTCAACCGACGAAAACAAAAGGAGGAGGTTGTCAATTCGACGTGTATATATGATAACGCATAATTTATGTATTAGTAACGCATATTTTTTATGTATGATAACGCATAACTTTTTACAGAGTAGTCCGATTTTGATGATTCTTTTTTTATTGGAAAGCATATACCCCGAGGGTGGTCCCATTTAAATTTGGAAATTATATTCCTACCCTAAGGGTAGGAAAACAGGGGATGATTGAGTGTTCAGTCACTGATTGTACTATATGACCACGCATAACTTATTACAGAGTAGTCGGATTTTGATGATTCTTTTTTTATTGGAAAGCGTATACCCCAAGGGTGGTCCCATTTAAATTTGGAAATAATATTCCTACCCTAAAGGTAGGAAAACAGGGGATGATTGACTAACTTTTTACAGAGTAGTCTGATTTTCATAATTCTTTTTTATGGGATAGGGTTGAAGTTGGTATGGTATTATATGTATAAATTTGGAAAAAAAATTATCTCAAGGATGAGAAAAAAGTATGAAATAAAAACTTTTTAACAAAAAAATTAAACCGCCGAAAAACTGAAAAGCAAAAAATAATACCTTTTTGTTTGACCTTAATCTAGGTACTAGTTTGAAGTCGGTGCCTCAGCACTAGCCAGGAGGAGTGGACCTATAATCGTCTACCTGATTGGCTTCTATCACTCCTCCTGGCTCGTGCTGAGGCACCGACTTCAAACTGGTACCTAGATTAAGGTCAAACAAAAACGTATTAGTTTTTGCTTTTCAGTTTTTTCGGCGGTTTAATTTTTTTTATATACATATAGATAGATTGTACGGAACCCTTCGTGCGCGAGTCCGACTCGCACTTGTTTATATTATAGATAGACAGATAGAGACCTTTATAAGTCGAAATTAAATGGAACTTTGTAAACGTCCCTTCTATGCCCGAAAGTATTACGTTTCGTGTGTTTTATCGTGATCCAATAATCATAAAGGGGATAAAATAACGATTCCAACGAGTCCTTCGGATACTGTCCCATTTACCCAGATATTATAGCTCCATCATTATAAAACTACGATTAGATCTCAGAGTACAAAGAAATGAAATGTTTAAGATAGAATTCACTGATTAGATTCAGTATACTTTTATAGGTGCAGTCGATCAATACGAGTAGGTAGTCTAGTAGTAAATAGTTCTTCAGTTGGCGCTCAACATGGGGCTGGCGCAAAATATTGCAGATTATAAGATTAAAATAAACTTAAGATTATGATACTGTGAAATTTTAAAGATATTGTTAGCAAACGTTGATCTAGTTAACATACATAGGTATATCGACGGTTCTCTGACTCAACCTCGTATATAAAGTTTTACAAAGTTGAAAAAACCGTTTAGGATCATTTCGTCCTCATTCCCACTGTGTCAACATTCCCACTTCGTCAGCAATCCCATTTCGTCCAAAATCAATTCCCACTTCGTCAACATTCCCATTTCGTAACAAAATAGTAACGAAATTGGTAGTGTACCTATCTGAATAGTATTGACCCACACCGTGCTTAGCAAGTAGGTATTTTTCTTAACATGAATACCTAAATCACGAAAAAAAAACTTCCCTGAGAATTAGGCTAAGTGATAGCGAAAACCGCATTAAAATCAGCTAGGAATGTCGACTAAGTGGGAAACGGACGAAATGGGAATGTATGGGAATGTGGACGAAATGCGAATGTAGACGAAATGGGAATGTGGACGAAGTGGGAATGTGGACGAAATGAACCTAAACGGAAAAAACCACTTCAAGTCGTGTGTCTTAAGTGTTATTCCGTTTAAATTCCAATTTAATAAAATTTCATATACGAGGTTGAGTCGGAGAACCGTCGCTATGCCTATTATCTTAAGCCTTATGCCTATTAGGGTCGTTTTCAAAATAATTGTACATAGTTAAGGGCTTAATGAAAACAAAATCACGATCGCTTCCTTTGTATAACGAAAGTTAGTCATACAAATTATATGGGTAAAATGCGTTACACAAAGGAATCAATTAAGTTTTGTTTTCATTAAATCCCTTAATTGTGTACAATTTTTTTTGATATTGACTCATTAACCTTAATAGATAATATTATGTATTTTAAGTTATGAATCTTAAGCATTATTTTTTACATAAATAGGTTGCTTCTATAATATTTCACTCAGACGAATACATCCGTCCTTTACACATAACTATGCGACGTTAATAAAGTGCAATGCAATATCCTAAAGGTAAAGTAGTATTTCTCACAATAGTAACCGATCATTTTAAGTAATAAGTTTTTTTTTATACAGTTTAGGCTTGCGTTTGACCACAATCACGCCTAATGGAAAGCGAAGATGAGGCCTACGATGGAGCATGCTTGCCTAGTAAAAGCTAATTCACCCTAGACTTGATTTAAGAGAATAAGCAGAAAGAAGGCAGTTGAGCGAAGTGTTGCGCGCGCACCCCCAAGCAGTGCAAACCGTACCGCCGCCGCAACAGCGTAACAAATACGAGGCACTATAGCCGGTACGCGTGCGCTGCATAACTAACTGCTCAGACCCTTCCTCCAGAATAGTACTATATAAGCAACAGGCCGGAACACGACGAGTCGCTTGGCGGCTTGGCTCAACCTATAGAGTGGTGACCAGCCGCGGCCGAAGCCTACCACTGGAGTTGTATCGCTCGTTTATTAACCTGTGTGTGGCATATTTACTGGCCTATGTATAACTAAGTTTTTCTTCAAGTTCACTCATTATATTGTGCCGTTTTTTGCCCAAACATTAAATGTTTAGCACCACGTCACGTGTAGGGAATCGAGGGTAAACCTACGGACTCAAGCGATTTCGACCCACTTGGTTGGCGTTCACCACCTTTTTGTACCTTCGTTTCTATGCCATGTGAAAAAAAGAAGTGATGTAAACGAATGCTATTCCTTTTTTGTTAAGACTACATATTTAGTTACAATACAAGTGAAGCTGATAAACGGATGTTAGATAATAATCTGCTGTACGTTGAAACACAGATCCAGAAAGTAATTTTGAAGTATATAGAATGCAATTTTATTTTTACATTTACCGTATACCGAGGGTTAAACTCTCTCTCATTGGTAGAAACCAGTGTACAGCAGTAGCACGAACGAATGAATATAGACTAGATGAAACAGATGAATTAATGGAAAAATACAATCCAATGTTAGAAGTTAGAACGTAAAGCGACAAAAGATACCGCTAACAACAAGCACGTATGAAATATCAAATTGGTTTTGGAAGTAAAAACGTCTATGGTCTAGCTAGTACCGGGTAAAACCAATGAAAATGCCAATAAAGTAGTTACCTAAGTTATTTCTGGTAACCACACACAGCATTGTTTTCAAATAACGAAGTTATTTGCGACGGAGCTGCACAGTAAATTTGTTTGCGTAAGCGAAGTTTTGCTACTAAATCAATACTAAACTAACATTTCAGTATTCAAGGTAAAACTATAGGTTCCAACCTGGTAAAGAATACAACCTGGTGTATGTACATACACATAATAATACATCTTACAACCGAAAGTAGACATGATGATAACCGCTCGGTCGCAATTTATAGGATCTAACATATTGGTATGAACTATGGTGATGGAGAAGGCTAAGCCTTGTCATTCTCCAGACTCTAGCTTGTCGGTCCGAGCCTCTTGCATTAGAAGAAGGGAAACTGTTTTTTTAAATATAGTAGGCAAGTACGTAGCGGAATTTTAACTCTCAATTTGATACAGAAATAATGCGATATCGCGTGTACTGTTTCTCCATGTCCATAGATACGTATTGTTTTGGTATCAGGGATATTCCTTTATAGTTTTTATGACCCTGCATCTTTCATTTTTAACACCATTCGTCCTTCGTAGAGTTGGTTTTCAACTTGTGAGTCACGGCCTCCGGAGGGATCGCCGAGCTTCTTTATAGGAGTCTCAAATACTTTCATATGCACATTGCAATGACGTTTGATTATTTGATATACGGGGTGGAGAAATTTAACGCCCCATGGAGGACAACTACTTTAAATATTGGAAATATATACGTTTCGGGTATTCCCGTGGTAGTTTTGTGAAATCACGAAATTGTTATTCAACTATGTATATATTTTTTTAATAACACAGAACAAAAACAAAAGAATTTTATTGATCGATTGATTTGCGAAGAACCAAAACTGCTCCTCCGTTACAATGCGTGCAAGACAGCTACGTCTGTACGATACATATACAACATGGAAATACAAATGTGACGAAAGACGTAGTCGTCTTGCACGTGTGAGGCACTTCGCACACTAGACGGCCATGACCACAAACGCCAAGAACCAGCCGGCCAACCAGACCAGACCAACAAACCAAAACCAAGTGCGACCAAGTGCGCGACGTTCATAATGGCTTTAGTTAGGTAATCTAGTCGCTCCAGCCAGTGGTCGTGATCGTGGCTGTCTAGTGCGCGATGTGCCTGATAGTTAGTGGAGGAGCAAGGTAAAAGGTATACCAGTACTAAAGATTTTCTATGTAGGTATTAGGTACTGCTTTCTCAGGTAAAGTTTTATATGGATGGATACCCATTTGCGTTATCCATTCCTTGTTTACTGCCCTAGCTAGTAAGATGAGGGGCTCGTAGCTTAACGTTACAGCAATGAATCACACACAGTTGTAACTGCCACCAAGCTGGCGTGACTGTACATGAATAGTACATGCCATCATAAATCTGCACTTCTAATAAGCGCGTGTTGCGAAAATAGTGGTGTGGTATTTAGAAGCACATGACATGACCTACATGACCTTAACTATCGTTTGACTAAATTAATTACATGAATTATTAAGTTATATGTATTTCGCCGAAATTCAGTTTCCGAGAATTTGGTTAAAAATTGTTTTCGAATAAATTATTGCGGTGCAGTAATTTATTTATGAGCATAACTATCATCATTTCAGCCGAAGAAAAGGTTCGTCAAACAGACCGGTACTATGTCATTCGCATCCAAAGCTTTCCCGCAACCTTAACCAGGTCGTCGCTCCATCTTGTTCTTTTCAGGATGTTTTCCTTCATCCAAAAACTTCTGGTAGCTAAACTCTACTGTCTACCACTTGGGTCAGCTGAGTTGAGATTTTGGGCCAGGGCCATAAACCCTAAGTTACGGCCCATACCACCCTCGCAAACACGCATGAGTCGCGGTCAAAGATGAACACACTATTGTGTCTCCAGGGATGAACACTTCAAAATATCAATTGAAATCCCATCTACTAGATCAATTTTTTATTTGTAGTTTTTTTAAGTGACACTTACTTTTTTTTATTATGACTTACATGTAAATTCGGCAACTACACATAAACATCTGTTGAGCTACATCATTTCTTGGTCTTATGGATGTATTCTTAGCGTGGCAACCCTATACTAGGTGCCATATAACGCTGCCTAAAAGTTCATTACTCCTCAAGTATTATGTTATCTCAAGTTTAAAAACGACTGTCGCTAAATGTATGAACATTATCGCTAAATCAACTTTACGCGGTTATCGTGATACAGGGTTGAGTTCACTTGCGGTCATTGCAGAAATTGTCAACATTTTCTCACTATTAGATTACACATAAGTAAAACTTCTATAGCTCCATCTATATGATGTATATATAATATTGTCACAATGCAATTGGGACAATATAATTCTTTGGTTTTGTTTTTGGACTTAATTAACAATATCCTAACGAAGTTAGTTCGATTCAATGCAACGAGCCTTACCCCGCGAGCACTAGATGGCGCTATTATCAAACTTTCCGCTGCTATGATTTTTTGGACGTATTTATTTAATATAATTAAGTAAATACGGACAAAATCTGGGCTCTTGTCTTTCCTAAATATTTAATTAATTAAATAATGAGGAAGGCCAAATATATTAAGTACATCGTTTTGTTGCGCAGAGTCTTCTCTGTGGCACGAACTGTCAAAACACATCACACAAATTACGGTTAGCGTTATCTCGAGGGGCGTGACCTAATTTTGTCTTTAAAACCCAGTGCCGCCAAAAAATTTGGCACATTTTGAATCTGAACACCACTGTCAAGAAAACAGTCTACCTATACTACCAAAATAAATCAGCCCAGTGGATACTCTGCCCGATATTGGTAAGTTCTCTCCAAAAGCAAATATCAACATTTTACCTTGTCTAATTTTATGTGTTTATTTCTAGCTTCCTATATACAAAATTATTCTATTACTATCTCCTGTTTCTTTACCTAGCTAACTCCAACGGTCTGCATTATTGTAAATTAGGTTTAAACTTCTTAGACCGTTAGGCAGTTTCAGTTAGTTCAAATTTAAATTTCAAAAAAAAAGAACAGTTTTCGTTTTCACTAAATCATTTTATTCTTTTGTATTACATTTAGCTTCATCTTTCTCTTTTTGTAAATTCCGTATGATTGCTCTGCCACACAGCCAGCGTTTAAATTCGGACCTATGGTCAGGGACCGTTATGGACGTTGGGCCGGTGGACAGAGCAATTGTATGGGCCCCTGCTGACATTAACCAAATTCCAGGGCAACCAAGTCGGGGTTAAACCGCCGATCGATACTGCAGTCTCCGCCTCTTGGCTCCTCGCCATCAGCACACTCCGAGCCCTGAAGCACCCTGGCCTCAGCTCTGCAACACAGCAAACGACCTTGAAGATCCACCTGCGACGCCCGCAGCGCGTCCTACGGTCTCCTGAATCCAGGGCAGTGTCTGTCCGGGGAAAGCGTATCCCACTCAAGTGCTTAAAACCTACGACCCTCTCTAGTCTCTTGCTTGTTCACAGTTAGCGTTCTAATAAACGTCTAGACTTGTTTTTTATGTTTTAATTCCTCTCCGCAAGGCCTAAACCTAAACTGTGACAAGTGGCGCCTCTTAACGTGGTCTTGAGTTGGGAAACGTTTTTTCTGGTTTTATTCGTTGTGTTTGTGTTGGTATTTTGTGCACTTTCCTACTACTTGTGTCTCGCAGTAAGTAATATTCTTTTTATCACTTTTCTAATCACCGTGTGGTTCCGGTTAAGAATAGTGCCACCCTTTTGCACCTAGGTTTCGTAAGAGGCGAATAAAGGGCATTTCGTTGCCCAGTGGTTGTCATCTCAACGGTTTTTTTTAAATTTGTAACGTTTTTTTTTCAAATTTAACTGCCCAATTTTAAATTGAACTACCTACCTAATTTTTAACTTAACTGCCAACCGTTATTCTACAACGGAAAATTTCATACAAAATCGGAAGTTAATAACCAACGGTTATTTAACCTACAACCACTGCATGCTAAATTTCATCCAAATCGTTCTAAAATAAATATAGGCAACACTACTCTACTTATTTTTCTTTAACTTCTATCTACTGCGAGGATATAATTGAGTGGGAAGGTACATACTTAGATTACTCCTTGTTTGTAACGTACGGAATAGTCAAATCACTTGATATTTGCTATTGGAGACTACCCCAGTAGGCATTTTACTTAATCACCTAAAACTATACCTTAAATTTTAACGATCACTATCACAAAGTATCGTTAAGACTGTTTTTTTTGTAAATTTAACTTCAGTACAGTACTACATTCTTTTTATAAGCTGTCGCTTGGCACGCGCCTTATAATTTGTTATTTTTCTAAATTTCATTATCAGCTAATTATTAACTTCAACGCTATCACTTAATCTAAATATCTAATATGTACGAAATCAAGTATTTGTCACTTCAAAAGAGTGAGCTAACTTATGAAGTCTTAATTCGTGGTTCTACACCCGCAGACTCTGTGCAAGAATTACGTAAACAAATAATAAAGCTAGCGTCATCTATGCCCACGGGAGATATTCTGGAATCAGGCCTCGAAATTTCGGAGGATATTACCGGGGTTAGGGTTAGTTTACTTAAAGCCCAGTCTAACATTACAACACTTAAATCTACCTTCAATGAGGGATTGTATGAACGTACTGAAAATCTATTAAACCATATTTACCACCGTCTAAGGAGGATTTCACCAGAATCTGCCGAGGATTCCGTCACGTTAACTACATGTTATAGTTTATTCCAGGACTTAGGCAAGGACTTGGCCGAAATGCGACCTAGTACGGCCGCGTATAATAATTTAGCTAGTCACAGCGATGCGCCTTCGCAGTGGATGCAGCCTCCAACAAATATTCTGGTTACGTGCGATCGCGGAGTAACTTCTGATTTTTCAAAATTGAAATATAACGGAAAAACTTGTCCGCGCGCTTTTGTTCTCAGAGTACAAGAATTTATGCTAGCCCGTAATATTAATTCAGAAAAATTCCTTTTATTTGCAACCGAAATATTTGACGGAGAGGCACTGCATTGGTTCCGTTCCGTTAGAAGCACAATCAATTGTTGGGAAGATTTAGCGTCGCGTTTAATTAGCGTTTTTAGTCAATTAGATTATGACTACCGACTTAAGGCTGAGATCCGTGCTCGTACTCAAGGCGAGTCTGAGAATATAACTATCTACCTATCTATAATGAACGGCATGTTTTCAAGATTATCGGTGCCCTTTTCTGAGGAAGAAAAGCTGGAAATAATTCTTCATAATATACGGCCTTACTATGCTACCATTATAGCCACTGCGGGTATGATTGAAACCGTAGACGAGCTAAGGGAAAGATGCCACAATTATGAAACCGTTCACGCACGAATGTCTCAATTTAAAGAACCACCTCGTCCTAATTCTGATACTCTGGCTCCGGAATTTGCCTATAATAAACCGGTTTCTTATAACCATTCCCAGTTTAAACAGTATCCAAGTAACAACGCTAATAAGAGTTCGCATCACAATTTTAAATCTAACTATCCCGTCAGCGCTTTAAATTCACAATATAATAATAATAATAAACCATTCTGTCCGCGTTGTCGCACTAATGCACATTCTTTAAGACTTTGTCGCGCTCCGCGTACACTACTGTGTTTCCGTTGTGGCTTGACAGGTTACAATGCATCTAACTGTCCGCAATGTTTTAAAACTACTCAACCGCAATCAACTACAAACCCCAATTCAAAAAACTAGTAGCGGGGCGGAATACTAGCCACTTTAATAAAAATGACGACTGGCTAAAGTGGGTAGACTTCATAAGAAACTTTTTTAACTCTTATAACTTAGCTACTATTTTGCCCCCTCCTTCCTTATCGGATTCACGACCTTATGCTACTATATCTTTAGGTGGTTTAGAGGTATCTGGTCTCTTGGACTCTGGATCGGCTGTAACATTGATGGGAAGAAACTTTCATACGAATCTAATTAAATTAGGCCATCGTATGTCAGACGATGATTCTATACAGATAGTCGCGGCTGGCGGTCAACATTTGAGGAGTGTAGGTTATTTTGATCTCGACGTAACTTTTGAGCGTGTGACTCACTCAATTAGGTTTCACGTGGTTCCGGGGATCGAGACCTCACTCATTCTAGGAGTTGACTTTTGGCGCGCTTTCAAAATTTGCCCTAAATATTTATATAGTATTAGGGTAAATGAGTGTACTACTAAGCACTCAGAGGGGGTCCCAGATACTCAGAACTTACAGTCGTACACCGGGTTGAGTCAGTCACAGCGCATTCAAGCCGATAACGTCATTTCCCAATTTAATAATATTTCTTACGAGAGAAAAGGTCTCGGACGTACTACGTTAATTACACATCGTATCGATACTGGAGACGCTCAACCGATTCGTCAACGTTTTTATCGAATGTCACCTGAGAAGCTCCGTATAGTTAACGACCAGGTCGACGAAATGCTAAACCTAGATGTCATTGAGCCTTGTGAAAGCGCGTGGTCATCTCCAGTACTCGTTGTTAATAAAAAGGATGGGAAACCTAGATTCTGTCTGGATAGCCGTAAATTAAATTCAGTAACTAAAAAGGATGCCTACAGCTTACCTTACATTTCAGAAATTTTAGATAACCTAAGGGATGCTAAGTTCTTATCTAGTATTGATTTATCAAAAGCTTTTTGGCAAATTCCTATTGATAACGCGGATAAAACTAAAACCGCATTCTTTGTGCCTTCTCGAGGTACCTTCTGTTTTAAAACAATGGCCTTCGGCCTCACTAACGCTCCAGCCTCCCAGCAGCGACTGGTTGATAGAATTTTCGGAGTTGAATTTGAGATGAAGGTTTTTTGCTATTTGGATGACATAGTCTGCGTCAGCAATTCTTTCGAAGAACACGTGACCCTACTTTTACGCGTTCTATCTAAGCTTAAAGAAGCGGGTCTCACTATTAATTACGAAAAATCACAATTTTTTAGAGACTCGTTAAAATACCTCGGTTACGTAGTAGACTCGCGCGGTTTACGCACCGATCCCGATAAAGTAAATTCTATCGTAAACTACCCTACACCAACTTCACCGAAGGACGTAAAAAGATTTTTAGGTACTGCTTCCTGGTACCGTCGTTTCGTACCAAACTTTAGTACGCTTGCTGGTCCATTAAACAAATTAACTTCGAATAAAAAGGGCGCACCGCCATTTTCTTGGACCAGCGAAGCTAATGAGTCGTTCAAAAAACTTAAACACTGCCTCGTAACAACACCGGTTCTTTCATGCCCTAATTTCGACTTGCCATTCGAAGTACACACGGACGCGAGTAACTATGGCGTCGGCGCTATGCTTTGTCAAGTCGTTAACAACGAAGAACACCCAGTGGCGTATATGAGTCGGTCATTAACAGCTTGTGAGAAGAACTACAGTGTAACGGAACGTGAAACGTTAGCCGTACTCGCGGCATTAGAACATTGGCGTTGCTACTTGGAGAACGGCAAAACATTTAAAGTCTATACTGACCATTCATCTTTAAAATGGTTCTTAACCCTTAATAACCCTACCGGCCGCCTAGCCCGTTGGGGTATTCGTTTATCGTCTTTTGATTTCGAAATATTACATCGTCGCGGAAAAGACAATGTCATTCCTGACTCGTTGTCCAGAGCCGTTCCGGTGTCTGCAATAAAAATTGCTAATTCATACTTAACCTCAAAAGATAAATGGTACGTCGATCTATTTAACGGTTGCATCAATACGCCTCAAGGTTACCCTAACCTAAAAGTAGTTAACAACTCCTTGTATAGATTAACTAAGTCCAATAATAACTTAACTACGGAGTTCCTATGGAAAGAGGTCGTTCCTCAAGAATTAAGGAATCAGGTCATAAAGGAAAATCACGCAGAACCTACAGCCGGTCATCTAGGTGCCTTTAAAACCTATCACCGTGTAGCACTTAAATATTACTGGTTAGGCATGTATAAGGACATAACGAAATTTATATCTGCTTGCGATACATGCTTAGCTTACAAACATCCTACACATGCAACGTTAGGTCATATGGGCCGCCCTAAACACTGTGCTAGACCGTTCCAGGTTCTGTCCATAGACTTCGTAGGCCCGCTTCCAGTTAGCAGAAAACGAAACAGTTATTTATTGGTAGTAACCTGTTGTTTTTCTAAATATTGTTTTTTATTTCCCGTTAGGAAAGCCACAGCCTCTATAGTCGTAAAACACTTAGAAGAATCGATTTTCTTGGTGCACGGTGTACCACAAACTATTTACATGGACAATGGTTCCCAGTTTATTAGTCGCGAATTAAAAGTATTACTAGACAAATATAAGGTCCCAAACCAGTTTTTCACAGCAAAATATTCTCCACATATAAACGATTGCGAACGATATAATAAAACTGCCTTGACCTGCGTGTCGACCTTTGTGGAAAACGACCAGAGGTCTTGGGATACTAATTTACCTAAGATACAATTTGCGATGAATAACTCGGTTAACGAAACCACAGGTTATACACCAGCATTTCTAGTACACGGCAGGGAGCTCGTGACATGCGGCTCACACTATTTGGAAAACGACCTAGGCGATGAATTATTATTCCTTCCACGCGATGTTTACGCTCAGAATGCAGGTTTCCTCACTAATATATTCGACAAAGTGCAACACTCATTATACTACGCGCACCAAAAGAATGTGCGTCGCTATAACTTACGACGTAAGCCTGCAAACTTTGAAGTAGGAGACATTGTATGGAAGCGAACCTTTTATTTAAGTGATAAGTCGCAGTATTTCAGTAAAAAACTTGCACCTAAATTTATGAAATGCCGTATTTCCAAGAAAAGGTCACCGTTAATATTTGAACTACAAGATATGTCTGGCAAGGATTTAGGCGTATGGCACATAAAGGATCTGAAATTAACTCCAGGCAATAAATAGTAATAAACTTCAACATAACCTTTAAATAACGTACGAATAAATAACCTCGTTAAGAACGATTTAGCAACAATTAGTACTATTCCTACACAGAAGACTTAATTTTCATCATAATTATAAAATGTACTTTTATTATTGTAACAACGTTGCACTCTTATTACGTTAATGTCGTGGGCTCGGTCCATGATACCTTAAGTTAAAAAAGAGGGTGGCAGTAATTGTCGCGCTGCGCTAACTACCCTGTTTTATGTTCTCAATCGTATCGTCAAGTTTGTTTACCTTAAACAACGCTACTGCATAGCAAGGTCAACGACTTAACATTACTTATAAATATTTTGCGCCTACTCGTAAAATACTCTTCTGTATGTTTTAATCTAGTTTTAAAATGAAAACGCATCGACTCGTTCGTGATCGTTGTGACTACCTTAGCGTCTACCTCGACAGAGTGTGACGCACTAATTATAGTTAACTACTTAAATTTAACATTTACTAGCCGCGTGTTAGGAATAAACTATACACATGGTTCCCGTGTTTAATATTATTTATCTCTAAGTTATAAAAAATCTAGTTGCTTTGTTTACGTACACTAGTTCCTTAGGTCGACACAATTACTTCACTACCAATGCTAGTCTTAATCCAAAGCCTTTGCCGGAGCGGTCTTTACTAATTTCAACTCCTTAAAAATGCCTAATGAAAGCTATATCTAGCGTTGCGCGGCCAGGCAGCTAAACCTTGCGCGTAGTGCTGGATAATCTTATAAGGGCGGTTGGCAACCCTTGTCTAGATTGGCGGCTGTGTCTCCTAATTACTACCTCTTTACCATCTCGCCATTTTCTCGTAGCGTAGGGTCTTGCAGTGTCTTAAACGGCAGACCTGCCTGTGTTAGGTTGAATGAATGAAGTATGTTAGGAAGTATGATAGGATTGATAGGTTATTTTGAATGTGTTACGTTAGGGATTTTTCTCAGGCGGATTTTTTCGCTAAGACGAAAAAATCCTCCGCGGAGAGGGAGGTACTGTCACAATGCAATTGGGACAATATAATTCTTTGGTTTTGTTTTTGGACTTAATTAACAATATCCTAACGAAGTTAGTTCGATTCAATGCAACGAGCCTTACCCCGCGAGCACTAGATGGCGCTATTATCAAACTTTCCGCTGCTATGATTTTTTGGACGTATTTATTTAATATAATTAAGTAAATACGGACAAAATCTGGGCTCTTGTCTTTCCTAAATATTTAATTAATTAAATAATGAGGAAGGCCAAATATATTAAGTACATCGTTTTGTTGCGCAGAGTCTTCTCTGTGGCACGAACTGTCAAAACACATCACACAAATTACGGTTAGCGTTATCTCGAGGGGCGTGACCTAATTTTGTCTTTAAAACCCAGTGCCGCCAAAAAATTTGGCACATTTTGAATCTGAACACCACTGTCAAGAAAACAGTCTACCTATACTACCAAAATAAATCAGCCCAGTGGATACTCTGCCCGATATTGGTAAGTTCTCTCCAAAAGCAAATATCAACATTTTACCTTGTCTAATTTTATGTGTTTATTTCTAGCTTCCTATATACAAAATTATTCTATTACTATCTCCTGTTTCTTTACCTAGCTAACTCCAACGGTCTGCATTATTGTAAATTAGGTTTAAACTTCTTAGACCGTTAGGCAGTTTCAGTTAGTTCAAATTTAAATTTCAAAAAAAAAGAACAGTTTTCGTTTTCACTAAATCATTTTATTCTTTTGTATTACATTTAGCTTCATCTTTCTCTTTTTGTAAATTCCGTATGATTGCTCTGCCACACAGCCAGCGTTTAAATTCGGACCTATGGTCAGGGACCGTTATGGACGTTGGGCCGGTGGACAGAGCAATTGTATGGGCCCCTGCTGACATTAACCAAATTCCAGGGCAACCAAGTCGGGGTTAAACCGCCGATCGATACTGCAGTCTCCGCCTCTTGGCTCCTCGCCATCAGCACACTCCGAGCCCTGAAGCACCCTGGCCTCAGCTCTGCAACACAGCAAACGACCTTGAAGATCCACCTGCGACGCCCGCAGCGCGTCCTACGGTCTCCTGAATCCAGGGCAGTGTCTGTCCGGGGAAAGCGTATCCCACTCAAGTGCTTAAAACCTACGACCCTCTCTAGTCTCTTGCTTGTTCACAGTTAGCGTTCTAATAAACGTCTAGACTTGTTTTTTATGTTTTAATTCCTCTCCGCAAGGCCTAAACCTAAACTGTGACAATATACGTATATATGTCTCTCTTTCCCCCCCCGCAAATCCCACCATGTGCGAGCAGGGCGGGGGTGCGAGGGGCGGCCGTATTACATCAGTAATAATTCAGCTCGACGAATTAACAAAATGTTAAATTAAAAATTAAGTTGAGTACGAAAATAGTTGCCAAAGGTTCTGTACCTTTTCGTAGCAATGAACTTTTAGGCAGCGTTATCTGGCACCTAGTATAGAAAGAGAAACATAAAGCAGGCACGATTCTTATGCCTAAACGTCGTTTTTGTAAGAGAGTGAAACTTCTGTATTCTGCACTATTACTTAGTCTGGCCTCAATTGGAAAAATTCAGAGGGGGCGAGTTTAAGCTCGAACTGAACCCGTGTTGTTCTGCTGGAGAAGCCATACATCAAATCACTATAGATGATATAGATCGTCTCATCCATGATGACCACCACAGACAGACAGACAGAGGCTATCACAGACAGCTTTGTTTACTATCCATATTATTTACCTATGCCATGATATGCAAAAAATTCAAATTTTTTTCCTGGTAATTTGATTGTATGTAAATTGTTATCTAATGTTGTAAATCCAGCTTTATTATTTTTGGACAGGAAATAAAAAAAACAGTCCCATCAAAAACCTGCATTTGGCAAATTAGTATTAGGGAAAAGTTTTATTTAGGTAAAACGTTAGGTACTTTAATAAAATATCCAAGAATTGATTGATTGAAAAAGTTTGTCACCAAACTTCAGACAAAAGAGTATTAATTTGGTTTTATTTCATACCTATTTTATTATATTTTCAGTTTTTTTTTAGTTATTGGACTTTTTATTTTTATATTTCCTTTCATCAAAATATTGCTTTCTCAAAATCATGTTTGCTCCAATCTGCAGAATACCAGAAACCAAATTCAGATTCAGATTTATTTATTTTTCATACATAATAAGGAAAAGATTAAAGATAGAATAGGTTTGATTGATCAATATTATATTGCCAATGTTAAACAAATAACATTCCAATAAATCACCAGTTCTAGGAAATGAAAACAGACTGAACATTGTTTTGGACAAAAAGTGGTCTAACAGTTTTGGACAAAAAAAGAGATAACATCAAAAAGAAACCCCACAAAATTATATCCTGTATATATCTTTACCTCATGCACACTGAGCCAGACACACAAAAAGAGTTTAAAGGTATGTAATATTCTTTTCAATACATTTGCTCGAAAAATTCACTTACAAAGGATGTATACATGGCTCGCAAGTTCATTTTACCGCACTAGTGCGATTTTTTTACAGTTTTTTTTAATTCTCCACTTTAAAAGTTTACAAGCAAAGTGTTTTTAGTGTCATAAATAAAAAATATCTATTTATACGTAGAAAAATGTATAAATATACAAAACTAAGTAATGAATTTGCAAAATTGATTGTAATTATTATAAACTGTTATTTAATTACCACAGATTTTAATGATTTCCACCTTTTATTTATTCGAAAAAATCGCAGTGGCTGAACGCGTCGAACCTTTGCCTGATAATTTTAGTTAACCTAATTCAAAACAAAACTTACGCATGCGCATTACGGACGCGCCATTTTTGTAAAACTTTGCGTTGCTTTGAGTTGTTGATTATAGTAATATGTACAAAAACCAAACAAAATGAGTTCTTCAAGTGATGAAGTCGACAATAACATGGAATTAACTCCGCCCGATATTTCAAGTAAGGCGCAAACCGCGCAAAATAATCTTTTGCCACCAATATCTCGAGAAATTCGTTTTTATTTTACAATTTTGTGTTATTAATTGCCTATTTTCTTACAAATGTATTGAAAAACGTCGTATGATACACGGTTGGCAAGGTTTTACAAACTCGTGACGATGAAAACCCTCGCCATGCGGCTCGGGTTTATCACTCGTCCACTCATTTATAAAACCATACTTACCAACCTTGTATCACAAATAACTATTACCCCTGGCTTCACTTGCATATTTATACCAGGAGGAATTCAACCTTAGACTCTCCTAACATCATGCAGTCAAAAGGTTTGACAGTCTGCAAATTACTTTATTTAAATACTCGTGAGCAGATTTTACCATTTCACACTATGATAGTACAACTTATATCCCTTTTCATACAAAACTATGAAAATTTGACGAAAAAAATAATTTGAAGATAAACATAATATAAGTTTTGACTGTGTAAATTTTTCACTGTAAAACCTCTTTACTAGTTGGACTCCCTTCTTTTATAACGATTATTTCATTGGCTGTTACTGTTTTAGATGCTCTGCATCTCGGGCAAGCAAAACTCGACTTACAATGACATTCATTTTTGTCATTCATCTTATTAAGGTCAATCACCTTTTCTCTGTGACCTAGTTTAATCTCTGTAACTCGAAAATGGTTATAAATATTAACATAGTTTATTTGGAAAAAGATAGTACTAGGCCGAAATAACACCCCATTTTCGGAAAGGTCTAACATTCTGTTCCACCCTGTATGTTACTAAATTCCCATAGGAATCCTCAAAAATTACATTGTGGGCCCAATTGCATAACAAAGTACAACTAATATTACAAGCGGAACTCTTGCTTCAGTTATATTAACTTTGTTATGCAATTGGACCGTGGTCTTTACTTATGTTGTATGAAGAACACCATTGCAAAATTTTGTGTCTCTGGACTTAGTGAGATTTCGGGATTTTATTGGTTATCTTGTTTGAATAACAGAATTAAAAGTAGCCTATGTGATATTCCCAAGATATAGCTGTTAACATATCAAATTTTATCCATCCGGCTGTTTTAGCATGAAAGAGCAACAGACACACAAATTGGGTATGGCAATATTTTTTCCAGAGAGCAAAATTTCCATTCGCATTTTTCCCAAGTTTTTTTCTCACTATGGTTTTTTAATGAACCTTATTTTCACAATCGCGTTTTATTCAAACTTTAATTGACGCAGAAACAAGTAGGTTCAGGTTATGTTATATGTTAAGTTTGCATCAGCTCGTAGGGCCAAAAGCACACAGAACGCGGAGCTCCGTCAACACTGTTTCTGTGTCAATTTAAATTGGAAAAAACGGTACTGTGAAAATAAGCTTCAGTAAAAAACTATAGTGAGAAAAAAAAGCGTTTGGGAAAAAATGCAAATGGAAAATTTGTTACCTGGAAAAAACGATTTTGGGAAAAATATTGCCATACAAATTCATAAACTTTTGCATTTATAATATTAGTAGGATGAGTCCATGAGTGTGTCAGGGCATTTAAAAAAAGATCATCACAGAGTTTTCTTATTCAAAATCACGAGTACAATTAAATTTTATAAAAAAAAGTGTCTTTAATTTTTGCATCACTTTTGAGATGTTTTTTCATACAGTTTATATGGGTTGTCATAAAACTAACACAAAAAATTGTATGGAAAATTTGGGACATTTTTTATTTACCAAGATCAATAGCACTCTCAATTCCGAGTAAGAAATGTCAAAATTTCATCATTTTAAAAAAGAAGCAGAGGGTACACTTTTTATTGAAAATGCCCATTGAACAAAATGCTCAAAAACCATACCTTCTTATCAAATTCAGAGTAGGTACAAGCTCTAACACAGGGGTTCCCAACCTTTTCTTGGTCAGGGACCACTTATATATTATTCTTGTTAGTAGGGACCACTATGTAGGTGTATACTTAATAAAAATAATAAAACATTAATAAAAAACTCAATAGGAAATTAAAAATTAAAATCATTTGCAGACCATATTTTGGCTTCTGCGGACCACTGGTGGTCCATGGATCGCTGGTTGGGAACCACTGCTCTAACAAGATAAAATTTCTGCCATACTTCTACCCAGCAAAATATGTCATTGTTTTGACTGTTACAATTTCCCTCATAATTATTACCATTCCCACACACGGACAGCTCAACCGTACTTGACCAAAGGTTGTCTGGCAGTGTCTTATCCAACCTCAACATTGACAGAATCATCGCACCGTTCAATGGGGTCATTATTATCCAAAAAAATTAAATGAATAGCATTCCCAGGACTTTATCATACAAAAAAGGTAGGCAATAGCAGGCTGTTTTCCACAACTCAATGTATATGTGCACTTTGCTAAAAAGGTAACTATTCAAATGTGTGTCACATTATATCAGATAATTACTGGTAACACGGCAAAGGTGCTATTAAAGAGATATGCACCTATCTTTGTTTGCATGTTCCTTATGTACCAACCATATCCATATTATAATATTGATTGTTTGCTTAAAACAAGTTTCAACTACAATACAATTTTCTCTTGGATTTGCCTATATTGCTGGTGTTTTATTGATAATGGATGTAATTCAAATTGTGTGTTTGTTGTGTAAAATGATACTAGATTTCCTAGGAACCTAGAAATGTTTTAAGTGTCATTGTTTACAAGAGATTACAACTATGTTAATATATTTTAATCACATTTATTTAGCAACATTCTCTCTCATGAACGATAGCAGGACAATATGACAAGTTCTATTTAAAAAAAAAGTTGTTTTATTTCAGAAAAAGAGCTTGCCTTTCTCAATAAATGTTATGGATAAAATGAAAACATAACTATATGTATATGGGTACTACTACAGTACCCATATATTATTATGCCAAAATAAGAATAACATTAAGGTATTGTAACATAGATTAGTTTCACTAAAACATGAAAAATATAAAATAATAGTTTTACTAATGCCAAAAAAACACAATTAACACTTTATTTTACTGACAGATGTCTTTTGGGGTCAATGACCTATATTTTTAAGGTGACTAAAAGGAATCATTGACAGACCTAAATTTTTAAGGAGACTGAAAGGAATTATTCCTCAAGTAAAATAGAAAATTTAATTGGGCTCAAAAATTTGGACAAGATAAGATCAGGTCCACATCAAACCAGTATTGACTCACACATGAGTTGACTCATGGTGAATGAACTGATTGGCTGTTACCTACTTTTAACACTCAGTTCAATAAAAAAAAGTGACTAATAATTGCATAAAGAAAGGTTTTCTTCTTAATTATGGAGTTAACAAAAAATATTTGGCAACAAAGTTTATCAAGCCTTATTAGTTTATTGTTATTATAAACTTTGCTGGAGGCTTTAAAATTTAAATGGAAAATATCATCAACATGATGAATGGTAAGCAAATAGTCAGGTATAATAAAAGTAAGAATTATGGAAGTTTTCTTTAATAGGGACAACTTTGAGTAATCCAATGATAAAGTCATGTGTAACCTGAATCCATACACTAGGTCTGACTGTTCTTAGCTTTACTAAAAAAATAGAGATGTATCATTGAATATTAAAAAGAAACCCTTCCACTATACTATGAGGTACCTTATCCTGAAATAATACTTTTATTACACTTGGCAACAAATTCTCAGAGTTGTTTTCAGAATTGGTTTCAAATATCCCAAACATTTTTTTTTGTAAACAATGATCCAGATGATAGTCATACAGCTACGACATGTAAACATACAACTGTGCCGTGCGCCCACCGTGTAGGGAGGAACTGAGCTATTACCTTGGATCTGGCAAAACAATTTTTTTGCTAGCTCGGGCTGCTGGAGTGCATTTAGACTTTTCCATAGCCATCAAATAGCTGACGTCGGCCAGTACTGCTTCGAGGTCCGCCATCTTGAGAGTGGATTTATCACCTTCACTCGACAAAAACTAAACAACACTTCACAACACAAACACTGCCCGAATTACTCGAGTCCCAGACGACAGTCATAACCTTCTACATATGACCACTGCACAGTCTTTCATTAGAACATTTGTTGATGAATGGTGACACATGCTGGTCATTTACATTTTTGTTATTTATTCAATAGATCAAGACAATATACGACACTCTTCTGATTACACCTCAAATGTTCTCGCCAATTTGTGTTACACATTCGCAATATCTATGTCGATTTCTGATAGAAAATTAGAATCACGACAATTAATAAATTCGCCATCACCCGCCCGTCATCTCGCAACTGACACGCACGATACCATCATTACCATCGTAATCATTCGTCGGTCGTGTACAGTCGTATCTCGCCCATCGTCCATTGAAATCAAATCATTCATTCGTTCAAGTTGCAATTTCATTCGGTCATTTTATTTAAACAGCGCACACACGACATATAAGTATCAACACAATGTAGTACGTCTCAGCGTTTTTAACAGTGTGTCGACAGCAACGCTCATTACTCAGCAGTATTAAAAAAAAAGTTAATGTCACTGTCAACTAGTTGTCAATGTCAATTCATTGTTTCGGATCGGAAGAATTCGATTTTCAGTTTCCATCGCGTCGAATGCGTAATGAAATCGTGATTAAGTATTTTTATTCCATTAGGGTATAAGAGCGTGACACGCGGTATTGGACCGGCATTCAATTATTGATGTGAGTTGAATGTTTTGAAACAAAGCTCCATTTTTATTAGTAGTTATTATTTTAGAAAATTCGCTTGAATTCCGCATTTATGTAAATATTTTTCTGCTCATGTATCCTAACATAATACGAAGATAATATCGTGTTACTGAAACTATCATCTTGATTGCAAAAGTGCTCTGGCTTTGCTTTTTTTACTATAGAAACTTAAATTATATTTTGCATCAAAAGAAGTTTGTATATTTTTGTATGCAGATCCAGGATGGAGTATTGTCCTCCAAATGTCACGTTGGGAGAAATATGGGTTGACCATGGAATATCTCAATGTTTTATGGAAACTGCATCGGCCGCCTTGATAGGAGGATTCCTGCTTGTTTTTGGGCTTGCGCAAGTGATTATGTATAAAAGGTGAGTGACCATAAATTTGATTTAGAATTTTATACACTGTATGTTCGGAGTTTAATAATAATAACAGTTCTATTTATCTTTAGTGAAACAATTACTTTGTGAACCTGCAGCTTTTGTTCTCAACTTTGTTCTCATAGGTAGTGAAATTATAAATTATTGCCAAATAATTGATATGTTTATTGATTAAACAATAATAATCTCAAGACGTAAATCTAATTAAAAAGTGAAAATGTACATGTTGGGCCATAGCCACAATAACATGAATCCCTTTTATTCTTTAACTCACAGGTCTTTTGGAAAACCCCTTTTTAATGCACCTCTATAACCCTTAACAAATATATCTTTGTGCTAAATATCAAGACAGTCTATTTCAGCTAGCCAGTTAGTATTCCCTAAATTTCTTTTTTGTTCCCTATCCCATGGGAATTTTGAAAAATCCCATAGTGCATCTATATCATTCTCTAAAAGTATGTCTGCCCAATTTCGAGTCTCTAGTTCCAATAGTTAACCCGTCGCGCGATCGGCGACATTTTTGGGTAATTTTTTCTAAGTACCTACCCTATGTTAAAAGGTGATCGAAACTAGAAACAAAAATTTGCAAATTTTGACAGCTAGTTTAGGCACACGGTGTGTGCCTAGGTCGCTCGACGGGTTAAACCCACATGGAATAGAAAAAACAAGAAGAAATTAATGAGACATGCTGATCTTAAATAAGTTCATCCAAGCTTAGTTACATCAATTTCACTGTCAAATTTAAATTAGATAATTCAAGTAGCACCCCATAGTTCTGTAGCCATGTATCAGCTGTGTTGAATCTAACATAGCACTAGGTGGCAGCACATTGTAAGCAATTTACATTTACATACCTATACAATAGGCTCAACAATATACTGTTGCTGAAACATTCTAATTGGATTGTTCTCAAAAAAATCTTAAATGTTAAGGGCTTTAATGAAAACAAAACTTAATTGATTTCATTGTATAACAAAAGTTACCCATACAAATTGTGTGCCTCACTTTTGTTACACAAAGGATAAGATTGTGCTTTGGTTTTCATTAAGTCTTTAAATGTATGCACAATTTTTTTGAAAACGGCTCAAGTATGCTACTGGTTCAGAAGTTATAGCTTTTTTCCTTCTTTTTTCGAATAAAAGATCTAACCAATAATTGCTGAAATTTCAAAGTGTGTATTATTGCGATGCAATCTTTTCCGGTGACACTGGTTTTAGCTGGGAGTTATGGTATTTCTTCTTATTTTTTCCATTATATTCAAGCACAACCAGCAAAAAATACTATAAATAAGTCCTCCTAAACCAGTGGTCAGTGGACCACCTGGTCCACAGAAACCAAAATATGGTCCGCAAATGATTTTGAATTTCTTTTTATGTAACTTCCTATTGAGTTTTTTTTTTTAAGTTTCAGTTTGATTAGTACAGTTTATTATTTTTATTAAGTATACACTTACATAGTGGTCCCTGCTAACAAGAATAATATAAAAGTGGTTCCTGACCAAGAAAAGGTTGGGAACCCCTGTCCTAAACATTCAGAAAAAAAATGTAAATTTTTTAACAATTTAACTAATCTTTAAATGGAAGTAAAACAGAAGAGTTAGAAAATAAATGTAAAAATATTAGCAATCATTTAAGTTACATTGGAGTGAAGTATTTCAGAGAGTTAAATTACTTTAAATTGAATATCTACAGTGATTTGATAAGTCCATTAAATCTATGTGTGTGACTACAAGCATGTAGGTACTTGAGTTTCAATGATACATGTGATATCTGTGATTTATTTTTTATTTCTTATCATAAAAATTATTACGTTTTTTTTTAACTTTTCAAGAAACTTAATTAAGAGTTGATTGTCAGTGTTGTTTTATGCATAGTGGTGATATTATATTATATATTACTAGCTGATCCCGCAAACGTTGTGTTGCCATATACCACCTAGGGATATAAAAAAATATCCTACGACCTATTCTCAGACCTAAAGATTATGGAGAAAAAAGTTTCATAAAAATCGGTCAAGCCGTTTCGGAGAAGTTCGGTAATAAACACCGTGACACGAGATTTTTATATATTAGATGATATCAATATTCAAGTCATAGATTTT
Organism: Archips xylosteana; assembly: GCA_947563465.1. Classification (NCBI taxonomy): domain Eukaryota; kingdom Metazoa; phylum Arthropoda; class Insecta; order Lepidoptera; family Tortricidae; genus Archips; species Archips xylosteana. Next base: position 14,017,627 of record OX387355.1, read on the forward strand.
GTTTCCTATATTCTCTGTTTGTTTTCTATTTATTTAGATATGTATGGTTTCGTGTATTTATTAATTGCTCGGCATCAGTCTTGCATTAATTGTTATTTTATAGCAAACTACATCAAATTACTCATAATTATTGATATTTTATGCAAATATTTAATCATTTATGTAGAAACCTTTATTCACACTGCTTATCACTTTTGACTTTTTATTCACTACCTATTTGTTTCCTGGACATCTATCCTTGTAAAATATGTATAGTATACTAAAGCAAATAACATCTTTGAGGATAATGTTAATATTAATTTTCGACAAAAAATCTAAAGTAATATTGGGAAGGCCATGTGATTGTTCACAAAAAATGTTACAACAATCATTCCATTAACAAATTTATAAGCTATGGAATAGCTTTCCAAATTCGCACACTAGCCTCATTACAGCTTTATCTCTCTTGTGTTATGTCACAGAGCACTTTATGCACTGTGTGTGGAAGTGTTTACAATATGATAAGCACCATATTTATGAGACCATTATCCAACTCACATAGTGGTTTATCTCTTAGCATAAACTAACAATTGATGAATACACAAATGCCTTCGCCTGTATCATTCAGAAAGGCATAAAAAATAATAAAATATAATGTTGGTCTTTGGATTTATTAGGGATCAGAACATGCCAAAATGTAAACACGGATTCTCAACCCTGTAGGAATTTCGAACAACCTAACACTGTGACACGAGATTTTTATATATTAGAAGATTATTTTATTATTAGGATATCTGCCGAAATTTACGTCACTAGTGAATTGCAGATGGAGATATTTTTATTTTATAAATACAATTATTAAATTGGTAGTAATTTAATCCAGGGATTCACTTGGCGACAAATGTCCCACGACAAGAGTCGCCAGTGGTGTCGAGCGATGTGGTGGACCGTTGCCGAATTTCGCTCGACATGTCTAGAGACATTATTTATATGGCACATTATGTCCAGCGAAGACCGCCAACGTTGCGCCACTACAACCAACGTCGCTGGCTACACGTGTTGCGAGACATTTATCCCTGTCTTTAAAGTGAAGCTATTTAATTAGTTATTATATTTTAACTAAACTATGGCAAAGTAGTTCATAAGAAACTTGAATCAACTAAGAGTACTTTAGGAACAGGTTTGAATTTCTTCTTAAACCTGCAGTACAGGTAGGGCTTGTAGGATCTGACTTCTTTAAAAAACCCTGAAACCCTTCAATGTCAAAGGAATCACAAATCTATATATATAAAATTCTAAACTGACTGACTGACTGACTGACTGACTGACTGTTGATATATCAACGCACAGCCCAAACCACTGGACCTAGAGACTTGAAATTTTGCACATAGATTCCTTATACAATGTAGGCATCCACTAAGGAAGGATTTTCGGGAATTCCCACGGGAACGGGAAAAAACGGGATTTATAGATTCGATTCCGAGTGACCGTATCTCAGTAACTATAATAACTAGACTCTTCAAATTTGATACACAAGTAGGTATTACAATAATGAAAACATCGATTTCAGGATTTTTCAAAATTCTCACGGGATAAGGAATAAACGGGATTTATATATTCAGTTCAATGGAATCCTATGAACTATAATTACTAGACTCTTCAAATTTGGCATAGAAGTAGGTAATTGTAATAGTAAAAAACAGTTTTAAGAATTTTTGGAAATTCCCACGGGATAAAGAAAAAACGGGATATTTCGTTTTACTGGTCGTAGAAAGCTGAAATTCGGCATGAAGGTTGCTTGGGGAGTGTAGAGGAGCATTGAGAGAGGAATTTCCAAAATTCCCACGGGAACGGGAAAAAACGGGATTTATATATTCGATTCCGAGTGACCCTATCTCAGTAACTATAATAACTAGACTCTTCAAATTTGATATACAAATAGGTATTACATTAGTTAAAATATTAAAATCAGGATTTTTCAAAATTCCCACGGGATAAGAAAAAAACCGGATTTATATATTCAGTTCAACGGAATCCTATGAACCATAATTACTAGACTTTTCAAATTTGGCATAGAAGTAGGTAATTATAATAGTGAAAAACAGTTTTAAGGATTTTCAGAAATTCCCACGGGATAAAGAAAAAACGGGATTTATCGTTTTACTGGTCGTAGAAAGCTGAAATTCGGCATGTAGGTTGCTTGGGGAGTGTAGAGGAGCATTGAGAGAGGAATTTCCAAAATTTCCACGGGAACGGGGAAAAACGGGATTTATATATTCGATTCCGAGTGACCGTATCTCTGTAACTATAATAACTAGACTCTTCAAATTTGATACACAAGTAGGTATTATATTAGTTAAAACATTAATTTCAGGATTTTTGAAATTCCCACGGGATAAGGAAAAAAACGGGATTTATATATTCAGTTCAACGGAATCCTATGAACTGTAATTATTAGACTCTTCAAATTTGGCATAGAAGTAGGTAATTATAATAGTAAAAAATTGTTTCAAGGATTTTCGGAAATTCCCACGGGATAAGGAAAAAACGAGATTTTTCGTTTTCTGGTCGTAGAAAGCTGAAATTCGGCATGTAGGTTGCTTGGAGAGTGTAGAGGAGCCTTGAGAGAAGACTTTCCAAAATTCCCACGGGAACGGGAAAAAACGGGATTTTTCGTTTTACTGGTCGTAGAAAGTTGAAATTCGGCATGTAGGTTGCTTGGGGAGTGTAAAGGAGCATTGAGAGAGGACTTTTCAAAATTCCCACGGGAACGGGAAAAAACGGGATTTTTCGTCTTACTGGTCGTAGAAAGTTGAAATTCGGCATGTAGGTTGCTCGGGGAGTTTAGAGGAGCATTAAGAGAGGACTTTCCAAAATTCCCACGGGAACGGGAAAAACGGGATTTTTCGTTTAACTGGTCGTAGAAAGTTGAAATTAGCCATGTAGGTTGCTTGGGGAGTGTAGAGGAGCATTGAGAGAGGACTTTCCAAAATTCCCACGGGAACGGGAAAAAACGGGACTTTTCGTTTTACTGGTCATAGAAAGCTGAAATTTGGCATGTAGGTTGCATGGAGAGTGTAGAGGAGAATTAAGAGAGGGTTTTCCAAAATTCCCACGGGAACGGAAAAAAACGGGATTTTTCGTTTTACTGGTCGTAGAAAGCTGAAACTCGGCATGTAGGTTTTTTGGGGAGTGTAGAGGAGCATTGAGAGAGGACTTTTTAAAGTTCCCACGGGGAAGGGAAAAACGGGATTTTTCGTTTTACTGGTCATAGAAAGCTGAAATTTGGCAAGTGGGTTCCTTGGGGAGTGTTGAGGAGGATTAAGAGAGGGATTTCCAAAATTCCCACTGGAACGGGAAAAAACGGGACTTTATGTTTTACTGGCCGTAGAAAGCTGAAATTCGGCATGTAGGTTGTTTGGGGAGTGTAGAGTAGCATTGAGAGAGGACTTTCCAAAATTCCCACGGGAACGGGAAAAACGGGATCTTTCGTTTTACTGGTCATAGAAAGCTGAAATTTGGCAGTTGAGTTCCTTGGGGAGTGTAGGGGAGCATTAAGAAAACATTTCCCGAAATTCTTACGGGAACGGGAAAAAACGGGATTTTGCGTTTTACTGGTTGTAAAAAGCTAAAATTTCAAAATGCATAAGTTTATACTGTAAATAGGCCGCAAAGGGCTCTTTAACCGACTTCTAAAAAAGGAAGAGGTTATGCATTCCACCTCATGTATTTTTTTATGTAGGTATGTTCACCGATTTCTTGGTCAATTGTGGACCTGCTTGCTTGCTTGCCCGTATGCTTGCTTGCTTGATATCTTGGTTCTTTGGAATACTCATGGTACACGCGAGCGAAGCCGCGGGCAAAAGCTAGTTACATATATGTCTTAACCCTAAGACGGCTATGTAGATACGCTACTACAAAAATAATCATTGTGGTATATTGCTTACATTATGCAAGATTAATTTAAAAGCAAAGAATATTTTAAATAAATTCAATTGATTTTCTACCATATTGTACCTAAAGGGAGCAAGGTCGAATCTTTGTGTAGATTTATAAAATAAAAATCATTTAATGCAGAAAACAGATTCCATATGTTATGTTATGTGGTCGCTATATGCACTATGCCCGGAAAAGGGTTAATTTGTTATATACTCAAGGTCACCTTTGTTTCTGTCATCATGCCAATGCTATTGATAAAATCAAGTAAGTACCTAAGTATCTAAAAAAACGTTCCTGCATTCTGATAACTGGCTGGCCTTTAATTTTTTTTAATCAGAAATGGTCTTGTTACTGAATTGCTTGGACCAAATATTATAACTTGTAGGTAACTTGACTAAACTTAACTTTGTATGTTTATACCTATTGAATAAATTGCTGGCTCTTCTTAATGATGGCTTTTCGACTATAGCTTAGCAATATTGAGATGACCCCTGAGACAGCACTGTAATCTTTCACCTTCTGAACGCCAGCGTCGCGCGTCGTCTATAGACGACAATACGGTAATATACAAAACCTACCTGCATCCGCATATGAATCAATTTCGTTCTTAACAAAAACGATGTGTGGCGTTCAAAAGGTTAATAAAAACATTACAATACGTTTACTTTTAGTTTACCACTGACAGATGGCTTGCCTTCATTTCATTTCCAACTTTAACACCATACAAATAAAGTAGCTATTACAAAATCTGCAAACGTTGGTAACAGTATTCTAAAATTGGTTTTATTTGTAGGTCGTTAAAGTTGAATATGAAATGAAGGCAAACTATCTGTCAGTGGTAAACTTTATGTAATTTTACTGTATAGACTTTTGCTCTCACTATAAGAGCTATCATCATAGGCTTGCATTGTCAGAGGGTCATCATAAAATTACTCTACTCTACCATAGTGAGTAAACTACTACCTTAGATATAAGAGGATTTGCTGTTATTCATTATCATAATCATAAGTGATTATTTCCCTCACACTTCTGATGAATGTATACCTACCATTAACGATTTTTGAAAGACAGCATTTGATGTACAGTCAACAGCAGAAGGGAATAAGCGGATGGGGTGCTTAAAATGATCTACAACACCCTCTTAATTTAATTAATTTCTCAGGTACAATGCTCATGGTAAATTCCAAATGTAATTCGGCACATAAACTCCGAAAAACTCAGAGGTGCGAGCCTGGGCTCGAACCCACAACCCTCTGCTTGAGAGGCCATAGTTCAAACCCCTTGGCCACCGCGGCTTGACACGATGGAGCCAAAAGACTAAATTGCATAAATTCGAATAAGACCTACAATTTTTTTTTCTAGATATGCCACGGAGGTCATGGATGTTCGGTCCTCGAGACTATTCTGTGTACAGATAATTTTCACGTTGCTGATACCTGTGTTGGCGGTAGCGAGGTTCCTATTACAAGCGTTTCTATTCAAAGGAGGACATATTTATGGATATATGGTAAGTTTATTTGTAGGTTTGTAATACTTTTCGGCTTTTTGAGCGGTCGCAGTGCAAAAATATCGTTCAATGTTATCCGTACGGTTAAATGCACACTGGGGTCACGTATGCTACAATATCGCATGCAAGCGTGATCTCTTTAAAAATAATGCATGTCAAGTCATTACACGTAAGACAACTACGTAGTACGAAATCATAGTCTCAAACATTTAAGTAATCATGACATCGCTAAACGCCTCTTTTTCCATATCTCTAAACGAAAAACGGACCCCATATAGATTCTATCGTGTACCTATATGTCTGTCTAATCATCATGTTTCCACTGAAATAGTAAGGAAATACTTGAACGGATTAATTTTAAATACCTACGAAAACTCGCGCAAACCGTGCTAAAATTATACGTACCTACTTGTAATAATTATAAGAATATCATAAAACATTAAACTACCGTGAGACTTACTCATAGTGAAATAATACGGATTACTCACGTCTCAAAACGACTTTAACTCGACATGTTTCGGGTTAATCCGTAGCCCTTCCTCTCGGAAAAACAAGCTACGGCTGCTGCTAAACGCGCACACCGATTAGCCCGAAACATATCAAGTTAATCTCGTTTTGAGACGTGAGTAATCCGTATTATTTCACTAAGAATATCATAGTTAATGCCTTTTGTTTCAGATTCTAGCTTTAGTTATAACCGTTGTGGTATTTCCCCTGTCCGCGTACTTGGCCATTCTTGAGAGGCGATTCCTCTTGCCCTCCGTACCACCGCGCGGCCACGGATTCGTATTGCTCGTCTTTTGGGCTTTGATCTTCGTCTCCGAGAATTTATCATTCTTGAATCTCAATAAGGAAGGATGGTGGTGGCACCTGAAAGAGTAAGTTAATGTAAATAATACCTAATGATAGGTATATTTTTCATTGTTTTAAATTCTTAATAATTATTTACCTTAATACGCGATGAAGAATACATTTCCACAAAAATATGCTATTGTATAATGGATTAAGACCCGAAAACCCCCTTCACGCATGGTGCGCAAATACCGCGTTCGTTTACGAGCAGCCTTGTCTCGAGCTTAAATTCAGTCAACGACAACGTCGATTGACAGTTCCTACCTCCTAATCGATCTGCTTAAACGATGGTTGATTGGCTGATATCCGTCTATCAGCCAAGGCTAACGGTTTAACCTATATAGTCCATTGGTGTAAATGGCAAGATTAATTTTTCCCCTTGATTCCTTTCAGCCTTCAAGACCGTTTGGAAATGTCTCTGTTCGTGGGCCGCTATGTCTGTTGTATGATAATGTTCATCCTCGGTATGAAAGCGCCGGGGATCATGCATCAGTTCGAATATTTAGAGTCTGAAGATGGCCAGCGGAGGCTCATTCCTCCCAGAGTAAGTTACCATAGCCTATAGGTATTATGTACGACGCAAACTCCGATATTTCCTTTACCTTTAAAAAAAATAAACGCGTAATAATTGCTCTTGCTAAGAAGGCTCTTGGCTCTTGGCTCTTGTTAAAACTTTACAAATTAAAACTTTTCGCACAATTTAAAAAAAGTAAAATGACTACCTAATGTCGGTTGTCAAATAATTTTACTTTATTTTTTGTAAGTTTTAGGTTAAGATGTCATGTCCATATCAAAATTATTATAACGTATTTACAGGAGATAAAGATATTAAAAAAAAGGTTATGATTTACGACCCGTACATTGATTATTTCAAATTTATATTAAAACCTTGACAAAATAAGGCAAGTAAATAGTCTGAGAAACGGATGTTTTTTTGTATGTTGACACAGTGCCATTTACTTTATCTTCACTACATTGCCAAATTAATTATACAAGTAGTTTGTTAATTAACTTTGGAAATCTATTTCCAGACTGTTTACTAGAGCACAAACATGGGCTCAAGCTATTACTACTACGATGTGCCTGTGAGAGTTTTGTTTGTTTATATTATGTTTACGTTTTTCTTTGCACACTAACTGACAAGAACCCTGCTTATTTTAATAGAGTATTTGGATCTCCTAGCATTATTATCTACTTCAATTTTATAAAAACACATTGCAGGATGAAAACCGGTCTACATTCCGCAATGTATTCAGCAAGCTCCGGACTCTTCTGCCATTCCTCTGGCCGAAGAAGAGTTTACTGTTGCAATTTTACGTTTTAATCTGCATCATGGCCTTACTTGCTGGGCGAGTTATCAATCTTTACGTCCCGATTTACAGTAAAAAAATAGGTATGATACATTTTATTGCTACTAACTTAATTTGCTTTAAGTGTGAAGAAGCATATATTGGCGAGTAGTAGTATTTAAAGCACTACGTACCTACGTAGTTTAGTTACAATGACTAGTTATCTGGTTGAAAACTTTACACATCTCTGTTGATGTACTTATCTCTACACTTAGTACTACTCGGTTAATGTAATCGATTATTAAATGTAGTAATAAAATATCTAAGTTGCACTTAAAAAAAAATATTTATTAGACTAGGTACTTTTTAGATAGGTACTTACAAATAATTGTAATTGTTTCTTCTTTTTACAGTGGATAGTTTGTCAATACCACCTCTGTACTTCCGATGGGATTTAGTACTTATCTACGTGTTTTTCAAGTTCTTGCAAGGCGGTGGCACTGGCGGCATGGGTTTTTTGAATAACCTGCGCTCTTTCTTATGGATAAGAGTACAACAGTATACTACCAGAGAGTTGCAAGTAAGTATGATACGGCTAAATACGATTTATTACCAATAGCCATCGAAGATTTTCCTACTTTCGTTATAAGTAGTGTTGTAGCCCTAAATCATGTTAGATTAAACAATTATTGTTTTTAATTTTTTTTTCAGTTAGAATTATTCCGACACCTTCACGACTTGCCCCTGCGTTGGCATTTGTCTAGAAAAACGGGTGAAGTCCTTCGAGTAATGGACCGAGGCACAGACTCCATAGACAATCTGCTCTCTTACATTCTGTTCTCTATTACACCGACCATCGTGGACATTATTGTTGCGATCGTGTTCTTTGTTACTCAGTTTAACGCGTGGTTCGGTCTAATCGTCTTTTCTACAATGGTTCTTTACATAGGTAAGTAGCATTTATTTATTTAGACATGCCAACAGTACATAAACAAAACATTTCAAATCATAAAATAACAAGTTTTGGCTCCCGTTCGTGCACCAATAACCGCAATATTGAAAATAAATAATTACCGCATTATTGAAAAATAGTTAAATTATTCTAATATATAAAAATCTCGTGTCACGGTGTTTCTTATCGAATTCCTCCGAAACGGCTTGACCGATTTTTATGATTTTTTTTCTCTGTATTTGGTAGGTCTGAGCTGAGAATAGATCATAGATTATTTTTTATAACCCTAATATGGCAAAATAACATTTACTGGGTCAACTAGTAAGTATTTTTATAATTATCAGGGATGATTTTTTCGGAGGATTTAGTTGTGGTTACTATTTTATTCACATAATAGTAATGAAATGAAAATTAAAAGGAAGAACAGGTAATAGTTTTTTTTTTTTATTTTGTTTAATCTTTAATCTACATGATAACATTCATTGAAACTTCCTAGTAGGTATTCTTACCTGTGCCAGGAAGCTCCGCTCCTCCGTAACTTGAAGTGTAAAACGGAAACTATTTTTGAAAGTTACAACATTATTTAACAAACTAAAACTATTTATCTTCTATTTTAGCGCGGGTGAGGATGTTTGTTTATGAAGTGTGCGGCGCGTGCGTGCGAGCGTACGCGCGTTTCATGCGTGCATACGTTTGTGTGTGCGTGTGCGAAGCATTGTGGATATCAATCATTTTGCTATTTTTATTGGTTCGAACCTATTTTGATAAAGCAATAATCGGTCTCAAACAGCCTGCAATCGTAACTGAGATAAAATTTTGTCACTCATCGTTCTCACATTTCTTTGTTCTTCTCTTCCTGGAAAGCCATAAAAAATAAAATGCAAGTTCAAATAATTACACGATTGTTTTTAAAGGCACTAACGTATGTACTTCCTTTATTTCCAGTTGCTACTATAGCGGTAACAGAATGGCGAACGAAGTACCAACGTCGTATGAATCTCGCGGACAATGAACAAAAAGCGCGCTCGGTCGACTCGTTACTTAACTACGAAACTGTGAAGTACTACGGCGCTGAAGCTTACGAAGTAGAGGCATATAAAGACGCTATACTTAATTATCAGGTAAGTTTTTTTAATTTAACAATTAACAGCTTTATGACAGGTAGGTACAAGTAATATACATTCTAAGCAGCTATAAAAAACTTTCTAGAAATTTATGTTCGGTTCAAATTTTGCAGTTGTTTGAGTTATAATTATAATATAATAATAGTTATAATTATAGTATAATATTGAACTTTCGTACTGTAGTGAAAATAAACGGATCATTCACGTCTTAAAACAAGTTTAACTCGACGTGTTTCGGGCTAGTTGTGTGTCGCTGTCAGTTGCGTCGAGTAGCCGCGCGACCAGGGCGGTAGCACGCAGTGCGCGCTTGGCAGCCGCCGTGATTTGCGACTCCGAGAAGAAGGGCTACGGATTAGCCCGAAACATGTCGAGTTAAACTCGTTTTAAGACGAGAGTGATCCGTTTATTTTCACTATGAGTGAGTCTCACGGTAGTTTCATGTTTAAAGTTTCGTATTGTAGATTCGATTTGACCACGTAAGCAGCTTCGGTATTAAATTTGGTACATGCTTACAGACAATCAGTTTCAAATTATGATAGACAAAGTTTGACGTTAGCTTTACCAGGTTAATTTTGACGCATTTTTGTTGTGGGTCGGCTGGTTAATTTTATAGTACCAATATTCAGAAATTACTTTATTGAAATTTTCGTAGGTGATACAAAAACAAATTATTATTTTTTTACAGAAAGAAGAATTCAGATCTTTGATAACGTTGAACATGCTAAATACGATGCAGAATATTATAATTTGTGGCGGTAAGTTTGGACCATTACTAAATTATTGAAAATCTTGAACCTTCTAGATAAGTTCCATATAAAATATCTACTATTAGATTGAATCATTCTGGCGTTTCAAATTGTGGTGAAATATAAAATTAATAAAAAAACTAAAAACCCGCGTGCAGAAATACTGAAAAGGTGGAAACAAGATAAAATGTTCAATAACATTAAAAAGCTAACTGAACTCAACGAAAGAAATCGAAAAAGAAAACTAAACATTGAAAAGAATTTAAAACACAGTCATTTATGAAATGCAGTCGGAGGCATGCATAAAGTGACATTAAATCCCATGCAGCCACTGACTCCCATGCCTCCGACTGCATATTATCGTTGCATTAAATTTTGAAAGACTGCCATCGACGTGTTTTAAATTCTTTTCAATGTTTAGTTTTCTTTTTCGATTTCTTTCGTTGAGTTCAGTTAGCTTTTTAATGATATTGAACATTTTATCTTGTTTCCATCTTTTCAGTATTTCTGCAGGCGGGTTTTTAGGTTTTTTATTAATTTTTGATTTCTTGCTTTTTAGTGTAACCTCCTGAGACTCAGATAAATTATTGAGTATTTGAATTAGGAATCCGTTGCTATTTAGTTAAAGTTCAAAACCAATTTTGAAATATGTTGGTACTTAATTTTCCACATGGGTTTCATAGAGAAAATTATTGCTCAAATATATCTTAGTAAGTAGGTACGTCGTCGTTTTAATGCATTGATTGTCATTTACTATTCCAAATTAAATTTAAACACATGACTTGTATATATTTTTGTTATCTCTTTTAAAATCCCTTTATTTTGATATCCAATTCGATAGGATTGAATAAAAAAATTTTTTGAAGACTCACAATTTGGCCGCCATACCGCCATTTTGATTTTTCAAGAATTTCATGTATCCAGTGTTACTCGCGTTATCAAGACGAATCCAATGACGTATCATTTATCAAAATCGGTTCAGCCGTTGTGTAGTTACGAGAGGACATAGAAATGGACATACATACGGGTCAAACACATAACCCTTCCTTCTTCACAGTCGGGTAAAAAGGACGTCATCGTCCTGTTAACTGTCTGATAAAATATCTAGCGGATATAATTATTATGTTATGGGACTTATGGGATTTGGTTAGTGTTGAAATAAACATGATTGTGTCCAAAATGACATCAACTTTCAGATAAGTAACTGATAAAATATTTAGCGGTTAGACTCTTAGTAATTCAAATAGTAATGAAATAAAAAAAGACTTTCCGAAATGACGTGAGCTTCTAGATAAGCTGCTGATAAAATATCTGGCAGATAGAAGTACAATGACAAGTAATGTAATGAGTGATTAAACAGAAACACCATTTTTTAGAAAACGATTTCTACTCGAGAAGTTTTTGATAAAATACGAGTATGTAACAGATACTCGTGTAAATTTAATCAACACATTAAACACTTAAATAAACTTGAACTTTGTAGGAGTATACCGCCTCAAACTTAACTAAACATTCTTTTTTGTCATGAAATCTCCAAGTTTGTTTTTATTTTCTTCACAGGTCTTCTGGCGGGATCTTTGCTTTGTATATCTATGGTGGTGAACGCTAAAACTTTGACTATTGGTGACTACGTGCTGTTCGCGTCATACATCATCCAACTTTATGTACCACTGAATTGGTTTGGCACTTACTACAGGTAAGTTAATGGTTTTAGTATTGCTACCTATGTTCATAAAAAATACCTTAACAGGCTGGTAGACAGAAAATACAGCCTTAACCACTATACAGGTGTTCATAAACTCAACGATGACCTGGTACCGGGCGAGAGGTAGTTATACCAGTTCTAAATAAAATAAATTTTAAATAAAAAATAAAACGGCCTTTAAAAAAACACCCAAAACATAAAAAGCAAAAAAAATATGAAATAAAATTTGAATTTGAAATAAAAATATCTTTCTACTAATCTGTTTGAAGTCGCACTCAGCACGAGCCAGCAGGAGTGGTAGAAACCCAATAGATACTATAAGTAAAGTAGATGACTAGGTCCAAATCCTCCTTTTTTTGATGTCGTTAAAAAATAAGAAAAGTCCATGTCACATACCTAGTTAGGCGATATTTTTTTTACTAGCCTATTTGACGTCCCACTGCTAGGCAAAGGCCTCCCCTTTCTCTTTCCACCCGTCTCTATCCTTCGCCAAATCTCGCCAAAATGGGTCAAAATAGTCCAAGTAAGCGATAATAGAGTCACATAATATGACATTTTAGTATTAGATATTATAACTAAGTGACATGGATATTTTTTTTTTTGTTTTTTCCAGAACTGTTCAAGTTAGTATCTCTGCTGGTATCAGGTTATCGTTGAGTTTTGGGGCAAACTTTAAATAAAGACTTAAAATCTTGAGTACACCAAGAACGAACTTTTTGATAAATACCCCAATGGATAGGAATTAGCCTAATGTTGTATTTTGTACTGGAGCGATGCCGCAGGTAAAATCTAGTTGGAACAATGAGGTCAAAACTCATTGGAACATAAGAGAAAATATTACAGCAATGCAAAACACTTCCATCATAATTGTTGTGTGAAGCCTATTCAAGAACAATACTGCAAGTTATATAGCAGTGCTCGATGATAGCATATGACTCGTTAGCACTACTGTAATGGGACTTGTAGTGTCTTAAGACAACCGGCCGATAAATTGTAATTTGAAGAGCATTGTCGACTTTGTTGAAAGGTGGAGTAAAATAGTCCATTGTTCTAGCGCGTGGAAATAAATTATTAGGATTATCTTCTGTATAGGTTTATCCTATCCATAGATCTTGAACAATTTATCTATGAGTGTCTAGAGACTCAAGGTAAATATTTCAGTCGACAATTATTCATTATAAAACTTTTATAAAGGATTTAGAATGGATTCTGTAGTGATTATCGTCGGCCCAGTTGGTCAATATCGGTCAGCGTGTCAGAATGACACTTGTTTTATCCAGACTCAAATGCTTGTGTTGAGATTGGCATGCATAAAATCAATATGACGTAATGTTTATCAACACTTGTGACATGGGAAATCAACTTGGCATGAATCATGTGGCTACATAAATATTAATAATGTTTTTTAATTTTATTTTCATTAGTAGTGAAATATTTATTTCGAATGATGTTGAATTATTATTACTAAGTGAAAAACAGAATTGATATTGTTAGAACATTAAAAAACTAAACAATAGGTTGTCAATTCCACATTGTGTTAGAAAGATAAAAGTGACATACAAACTATCAGTAATCATCGGTTGACACTACCAACACAAATGATAATTAATTAGACTTATTTATCAACAAACACTAATTGAATTCCAATCCTTTGTGATCATTAAAAACTTACGTTGTTTATTTGTTTAATATCTATTACTCACAATTTCTTATGAGTGTTTTTATCCCTCTACCTAAAATATACCTACACAGGTTGTAAAATAGAAAGCTGTATTCGTATGCAGTCAAAAAAATATGCAATTTACCGGCCGCAATCCATTAAGATCCCTAAAGTCATGGTAACAAATGAAACTTGATTTTCATTTCGTTTTCTTTAACTTTCGTCAATCCTCAATAACCTGAATAGTAATTAAATCTATAGCCTATAATAATATCTAAATATTCGAATTCCAGAGCGATTCAAAAGAACTTCGTAGACATGGAGAACATGTTCGATCTTATGGGGGTGGATTCTGACGTGAAGGACACACCGGGTGCGCCAGACTTGTTGGCGCGGCGCGGCGGCATCGAGTTCAAGCACGTGTCTTTTGGATACGGGCCAGAGCGGCTCGTGCTCAAAAACGTCAGCTTCAAAGTGCCGCCTGGCACTACTGTAGCTCTGGTGAGTGTCGACTCGTGCGGACTAGAGGGTTGGTTCGAATTGCAGATGTGACTTCCCGATGCGCTCCGGAAAATCTTGTTCAAGAACGTCAATTTTTAAATGCATCCGTGCACTACACTCTACACTATAGCTTTAATGGGGTGTGTTTTACAATACCGAAGTACGAAAGACCGAATGTATTAAAACATCGAATGGGTCAAAAAACCGACACGACTTTTTTCTGAAACCGTAAACTTTTCAGAATTTATTAAAACGGCATCATACAGAACCCATTAGGTCAGGTTAGGTTTGTTTTATAACAATCTTAAAAAGTTAACGGTTTCAGAAAAAAATCGTGTCGGTCTTTTAACCCATTCGATGTTTTAATACATTCGATCTTTTGTACTTCGGTATTGTAATACATACCCCTTTAATGGTTGCTGGTGCTGGTTTAGTTTGTTTGGTTTTACATGACTCGTGCATTTTTCAGGATTGATTAACTATGTAAAATGTGGCTTAGTGAATTCGGACGCACATGTGTTAATATCAGATAATTTTAAAGGAACCCGGAAAATTAGGACCAGTTTTTTTCTCTTGATTTATTTCGGCTGGATTTTTGCTGTACACATGATCGATACCAATAATAAGATAGTTTTAACTCGTGCACCGACTTGCACTTGTAATTTGCATTCTTCTACAACACTAATCCTAAACAGCGTGAATGATTTCGATAAATTTGCTTTATAGGACTTTTTAGGGGCGAAAAAAATCGATACATCTAGGTATAGTCTATTTATTAAGTACTAGCCTTCCGTCCGCAGCTTAGCCCGCGATAAAATTAATTTTCCCGTAGGAAAAGGTATTTTCCCGCGGTAAAAAGTAGCCTATGTCACTCTGTGGTAATGTAACTTTCTATCGGCAAAAGAATTTTTGAAATCGGTCCGGTACCTTCGGAGCCTATTCAATGCAAACAAACAAACAAACATACCAACAAACAATCAAATCTTTCCTCTTTATATTAGTATAGACTACGCTGTACAATTTCTTCGCAAGAAATAAATGAGCGTGTTAGACTATTTACTATGGGCAGTACTTAATAGTAAAAAAAGAATTTAACATTTGGTAGCATAGCATACGGTTGTAGTAACTCCGATGATGAGCTCTGGTTGAGTTCGAAACGCGTCAGTGTAGCTTGGTGGTGGTGATAGTTGTGTTTATGTGATTTGTGTGTGTTCGTACAGTGTGGAGGTGGAGGAACTGCATGAACACACATTTCTTGCATAAACGTAACTATTGTAAGGTCGCGGGTGAGCAAAGTAATTGTTTTAGTTCATTAATATGGACCTCCGCAAAGTAACGCCTGATTCAATAAATTATTTAAAAAAAGAAATAGAGTATAAATCGTATCCCTGGAGAAAGACATTTTTTCCAATATTGCAAGCAGCTCGGTCGTCTAGATACCGAGTCATAATATGACCTATCTAATCTTTTCTTTCCAGGTCGGCCCCAGCGGCGCCGGCAAATCCACCATAATGCGTCTCCTGTTCCGTTTCTACGACGTAAACGAAGGAGCCGTTTTGGTAGACGGCCAGGACGTGCGCACTGTCACGCAATCCTCGCTGCGCGCCAACATCGGCGTCGTCCCGCAGGACACTGTGCTCTTCAATAATACCGTTAGGTGAGGTACCAGCCTAAGCTCATACCGTAAAATTTTGCACCTAATTGTTCGGATTGAAATGCAATTGACAACCTTTCATTTTTTTAACACCTGAAAATTACTACAGGAATCGAAAGAGTTTCGCCTCCTGAATACGGAAAAATATTTGTTATAATTTATATCTCGATACATAAAAAATTACAACAAATTTAAAAAAACATATGTACTTACCAATACTGCCACAGAATATATATGTTTCCTTTACCCTTTTCACTAGAAAAAAGAGCTCAGCTCTCACTGACGCAAATTTTCGTGATTATTGAAATTCTGCCTCTTTACTATAAAAAAGTCGTAGTAGCCCTTTGATCAATTATAACTGAAGATACACATTGCCGAACAAAATCCCCTTGAAAGAATGTCCGAACTATTTATTTGTTTGCGTAACAAATAAAATCATCACCTACACAAAGTAATTACTTTGTGTGAAAAGAATAAGTGACGAAATTTGAACCTAGTCTTTACTTAATTACAATTGAATTTCGCTACTTCACAGTTAAAAAATTATTTACGTGTGCGTAGAGAAAACTGATCCCAAATACGTGAATACGTGACGAAATTTGAACCTAGTCTATACTTTATTACAGTCGAATTTCGGTAGCGGCAAAACTCCACAACGCTTGACACTTGACAGCTAAACTCCACAATTTCCACACGTTTGGTCGGATATGAATGTAAGCCTTATCAGAAACGGCAGAGTGATTAATTTCACTTGCTACATTGAAGGCGACGTTGTAAGATTGCTTTGACGAGTTTGACGTTTGTTTGGCGGACGAAATGATGTTGTAGAACAAAGAATGCATTCCGACTTTAGGAGAGGACTTTCTTTATAAAAAGTTTCTGTCAATTAATGCAATAAAAAACAGGGTGAAATTAAGGTTAACGCCAACACTTTACAGGATGAATGGGGACGTCATTTAGATAATTTTGAAGCTATTTTTTTTTACTCCAAATGTTTACCGTTTTCGAGATATAAGTATAAAATGATAAACTGACTAACTGACTGTTGTATATAACGCACAGCCCAAAACGCTGCACCTAGAGACTTGAAATTTTGCAAATGTGTACCTTATACAATGTAGGCATCCAACAAGGAAGGATTTTTGGAAATTCCCACGGGATAAGGAAAATACGGGATTTATATATTCAGTTCAACGGGATTCCTATGTATCTCCGTAACTATGTATATTATAATTACTACTCTTCAAATTGGGCATAAAAGTAGGTAATTATAATAGTGAAAAAATATTTTTAGGATTTTTGGATATTCCCACGGGATATGGAAAAACGGGATTTATATTATTCAGTTCAACAGGATCGATTATTTGTTTTACTGGTCGTAGAAAGCTGAAATTTGCTATTTAGGTTCCTTGGGGAGTGTAGGGGAGTACTTAAAGTTGTTCGTAATCATGAGAAGATCCAGAAAGTATAATTTTCATGAGTTAAAATCGGGTTTTGTTCCGCGTACCTTGACACAGTGTCCTCTCGTGATCATGGCGCATGCAACTGTGCCGAAATATCGGGCTTCTTCAAAATCAAGGTACGCGGAACAAAACCCGATTTTAACTCGTGAAATTAGTAATGACCGCGATAGTCTAAAATATTGTAGTATAATTTTCTCCCTAATATTATGTATTTGAAGTCACATTGTATATTTTTTTTGTAATGGTGGGTAGTATTATAATAAAACAAAAAAAAATCAAACAAATTTCATTATTTATGAATAAAATTTGTTTTTAATATAATAACTTTATTAATTTTTATTTTCAATTTGTCAAACTATCGCACACGTTTACCAGTAACACATACACACATACATGACATACGTATACACATCCAGGAAATCAAAACTTCACACAAAAACACATAAAATTCTAGAAATAAAAAAATAGGGTGATGGCAACTCCACTACACTTTTGTTCTATGTTCTGTTGTTTATCTGTTTCGTTTTACTGATAAGCTTTCCTGTGCGTGTGACAAAGACAAGGCATATGTCAATGTTGTGGAATTCTGACAACGTTAATCTTTTAATTAGCAATTTAGAAATGGCTTTAAAATTAATTTAAATCAATATTTCTCTCTGATTCTTAGAATTTAATAGAAAAAACAACAGATACTCACCGATAGTATGATATTCCATTAGATTTGTTCCGTTTTTTCGAGTGATTTTTGCACTTTTTAAAGACGCACGTGGGCATCGTTACGCTTGCATTGACAACAACGTACTGAGAAAAAAGTCGACCACTTTTATCAAAGTGGAGCTCATTTGGCTCGGACATGTTCGGGCGCGCGACTGTGCATCTACAGTTATAATTGATCAAAGTAGTAGCCTAGTGGTTTGACCTATGGCCTCTCAAGCAGAGGGTCGTGGGTTCAAATCCCGGCTTGCACGTCTGAGTTTTTCATAATTTATGTGCGAAATTACATTTGTAATTTACCATGAGCTTTACGGTGAAGGAAAACATCGTGAGGAAACCTGCATACACCTGCGAAGAAATTCAATGGTGTGTGTGAAGTTCCCATTCCGCACTGGGCCCGCGTGGGAACTACGGCCCAAGCCCTCTCATTCTGAGAGGAAGCCTGTGCCCTGCAGTGGGACGTGTATAGGCTGGGATGATGATGATGAACGACATATTTTTTGGCCTTACCACAAAAACTAGAAAACATATTTAAGACATAATTCTAAAATTACGGTTTTCAATGTACTACTGCTATACATATGTTATTATGTTATGATCAACGATTGTCTAAATTTTTGTGGCAACAGTGTATGTTTGTTTGCTTGTTTGTAAGGAATAATCTTTGGAATTACTAAATCGATTCTGAAAATTCTTTAATTTATAAAAAGCTACACTATCACAGTTTAACAAAGGCTAACTTTAGCCTGGTAAAATTCCCACGAGACACAGACGAAATTGCGACCATCATAAAACAAATCTTAACATTGAAATCAATTTCCAGATACAACATTCAGTACGGAAGACAGGGTGCACCCGCAGCCGATATTATCTCTGCAGCGAAGAACGCGGATATCCATGACAGAATTTTAACCTTCCCCGATGCCTATGATACTCAGGTTATTACCACAAAGTTGTCTCACAACGTTGACTATTCGTTACAGTTCCTTCTAACATGCTCTGGAGATACTTGAGGAACTATATCTGGAGCAGTTTATACGATACATTTATTAGGGTTCCGTACCCAAAGGGTAAAAACGGAAACCCTATTACTGAGGCTCCGCTGTCCGTCCGTCCGTCTGTCTGTCCGTCTGTCACCAGGCTGTATCTCGGGAACCGTGATAGCTAGAGAGTTGAAATTTTCACAGATGATGTATTTCGGTTGCCGCTATAACAACAAATACTAAAAAATGGAATAAAATAAATATTTAAGGGGGCTCCCATACAACAAACGTGATTGTTTTTGCTCGTTTTTGCTCGATATTTATAACGGCAACAGGTAGACGCTTGAAATATTCACAGAATATTTAATTATATATTGGCTTTAAAAATAAATCATTAAATTGAAATAAAAAAAATATTTAAGGGAGGCTCCCATAAAACAAACGGGATTTTTATAGATAATTGTACGGAACCCTTCGTGCGCGAGTCCGACTCGCACTTGGCCGGTTTTTTGATTTTAAATTGATCTTGTCTCAGGTCGGAGAGAGAGGTTTAAGGCTCAGTGGAGGAGAGAAACAAAGGATAGCCATCGCTCGGACGATTTTAAAAGACCCCGCTATAGTCCTTCTTGACGAAGCCACATCGGCTTTGGACACAAATACAGAGAGAAATATTCAAGTAAGTGTCTTAAGTGTTTGTGTGTGTGAGTGCTTTTTAACTGACAACATAAAAGTCGAAAGAAAGAAGTGTGATCTTACCATTGTATGTATGGGCACGGTTCTGAACATCTAAAATTAGCATATCGAATATATTGAAATACAGAATTGTTAAAAAATCAAAGGTTTTTTTCTGACCATAAACTTCTTAGAATATATTAAAACGGCATCGTATAGAACCCATTAGTTTAAGTTAGTTTCATAACAACTTAAAAAGTTTACGGTTTCAGAAAAAAGTTTTCTATATATTAACCTAATTTTAACTCATTTTTTTATTTCGAGTAACTTGAGTAGGCAAAACTTACATAATACTAGCTAACCCGGCGAACTTTGTTCTGCCTTAGAGTACCCCCCCCCCCCCCGCACCCCGCACCCCGCATTGTACATCCTGGCGTTCGCCGCTCTCTTGCCACTGGCCCTCGCCGCTCTTTTGCCACTGGCCCTCGCGGCTCATGTACTTACATTGCGTCATCCTTTTTCGTGTATGCAGTGGCGTTCATCGATTTATTAGACGTTGTCACGTCAAAAATTAAGGGGTGAACCACCCTTAACATTTAGGGGTATGAAAAATAGATGTTGGCCGATTCTCAGACCTACCCGATATGCACACAAAATTTCATGAGAATCGGTCGAGCCATTTCGGAGGAGTTTGGTAACAAACACCGCGACACGAGAATTTTATATATAAGTTTGTTACTAACCAATTTTACTGACATTGTGATTAATTAATAAAGGATTAAATCTTATCTATAAGATGCAAGTCGCGGCCCAGCACTTGACGGTATTCTCAAATCCCTTATGTTTAACTTTTAAAGTATTAAGGTTCAGCTATAAATGGAAATTTTACAAAACCAAGTTTCATTACATGTAACATTTTTTATTTATTTCTTTCAGGCCGCATTAGGACGTGTTTGTGCGAACAGAACAACTCTGATCATCGCACACAGATTGTCGACTATCATTCACGCAGATGAGATTCTTGTGTTGAGGGAAGGAGAAATCATTGAGCGCGGAAAGTGAGTATTTGAAGCTATCAAACTATAATTATGTTCTTCACTCATGTGAGTCATGTTTTATTTTCGGGCGCTTTTACGGTCGTCATCAGATATATGGAGCAATCTAACTGCTCATAAAGATCTGAACATCAACTCGCTCTAACCTCCTTGACAGTAGGGGAACGTCCGCATAATTATGAATTGAGTTTAAAACGTTGGATTATATTAGGTAACCAATCAAAACGGTTGAGGGTGAAGACCATAAAGTTGCAACTTTTTGGTCTTCACTCTTGATTGGAAAAAGTGCCACGTAAATTAACCATACAATTTTGTGATTAATCCTGGAAACAACGAAATTTTTTTATGTATTCATTTCATTTTCCCTACTGGTGTTCAATGTCTAATATTTTAAACTCCATCAATATTTTGACCACCTTCTCCACTCTCGTTAATGACGACTGTTTGGGTTCATTAAAAATGACACTAAACAATTGGGATGCACCAAAAAAAATAACCTATAGTTTTATATTTTTTTTGGAAAGAATAGGATATTTTAAGATACCATTTTCATCGATTTTGAATTTGGTTGAGTATTTAATTTTTTATAATTTTTTTAAGAAATTCGTTGGATGACGTCACAGTGAGAGAGCCACGTTCGTTTGCCTAGAAAAATTCAAGTCGTACATAACATAATCTGCGGCACAACTGATTTGTCTTGTCACTGTCAATAATACAAGCACGGCTTAGAGTCCTAAATGAACCATGACAAAATAGTTTTATTTTTTTTCTCTTCTTTTAGCTTCGATTATTCCTGTTTGTTTAATGGTGTGATAGTAAATAGATATTTTTTATTAAAATCTGATATTTAAATTCTTATATATTTACTTGCAACATAATAATTTAATAATTAAATTTGTAAAAATACATTGGAAATACTCATATACATTTCGGACTTTACGATAAATGACAACTTTTTGAAGCCAGGTGCGCATCATGTGATTAAAGTTCTGTCTTTGTCACTCTTTGCTATTATAAGCAGGACAGCAGCATTTCAAACTGTCAATTTGCTTTAGAGTGTAAATCTGCTTTATATCTGCCTTTGTGACGATTCACTGCAGGGGTCAAATGAAGGTCATTACTTAAATTTTCTTCATTTAATTCAGTTTATCCTTTGATCAATTATAACTGAAGATACACATTGCCGAACAAAATCCCCTTCAAAGAATGTCCGAACTTTTTTATTTGGTTGCGTAACAAATAAAATCATCACCTACACAGAAATTTGAACCTAGTCTTTACTTCATTACAGTCGAATTTCGGTAGCGGCAAAACTCCACTTGACAGCTAAACTTGACAATTTCACGCAACGTTCTGAGAAAAAAGAAGGCCACTTTTATCAAAGTGGCGCTCATTTGGCTCGGACATTTTCGGGCGCGCGACTGTGGATCTACAGTTATAATTGATCAAAGAGTTTATCATATTATTTTCGGAATCTGATTTCTGAAAACGCTTCACAAAGCCTATTTCTCCAGACGGTTTTCGATTTATTATACGTTGTCAAAAATTGGGACATCTCAATTTAGTATAGTAGTATGAAATATATGGATTTCACGGGATGACCGTAAAAGTAAAAATTTGGAGTTGAAAAATAAAAAATACAAAAAGACTCCAAAAAACCAATCTTAATTTTACTCATTCCAGCCACGAAGCTCTCCTAGCTCAAGGCGGCTTCTATGCCTCGATGTGGCAACAGCAGCTCGAGAACAGAAACAGCGTGAACCAAGAAGAAGGCGAGGGCAATAACGCAACCAACGAGCCGCGGCCGCCTCTACCGTCCAACGGTATATTCGGCCACGGACACGGCCACGGCCACTAATATGTAGATACGTAGAAGGAAAGTCAAGGTGCTAGGCTCACAGGAAACGTTGGTCCATTTTAACAAATACTGTAATTATTAACACTATCACACTCTGTTATCATCTCGCCGCGTCACTATTAGTCATTAGATTTAAAAAAAAAGTGCTGTGGTAACAAAAACAATCAAACTCCGTAGAAAAGCGTTTGACCTTAATCAATTTTCAATTTCTGTGAATTTGCCTTTAATTTACTGGCATGTAAACTTATAGTGTGGTCAAACGAGGACAATACGTTTGTATATTTGGTACTTAGGAATAATACTAACAGACTGTAGGTATAGTAGCTGCTTTACGTGCTGATCGGTGGCGGTGAGCTATTCTTATGGGATAATTGTGAAAAATTAATCGGCTGTGTTAAATGAAGTCAAACGAGTGAGTATTTTTGGATCGCATGGTTTTTTTTTAAACTTAGTCGCGTGTGATAATGAATATCCATTTTGACGTTTTACTCGATTCTCGATGAATGTTAAAACGATAGCGATTTGACGTTATTTATTTTACTTGTGGCTGTTTTTTTTGTCCTGCCTGGGCATCAGACGTAAATACTATACTAGGCATCTTAGTTCTGTTCAATAGACCGCTTTTTGGAATTGCCACAATAAATTCATAACATAATATAATCTTCAACACTACAAATATAGTGAACCACATGAACCAATAACCTTACGTAATTACAATTAGTTACGAAAAACATAGCGCATTCACTCTAGATGTACCTGTTTTTAATTTTAGATACATTTTCAATGAACTGTGTGTAGATAACGTGTTAGAGCAATATTAATGTACGTTTTATCTTCAAAATAAGTCACGCCATGGGGTGCGTTCCAAAGACACAAATGTCGCAAATACATAGCGACGCTCTAGACGTGATCTGACCCGAATGCTTAATAATAAACTAAGTCAGAAAAACAATAATGAAGATTGGAAATTTCTGCATCTCAAAAGTAAAAATAAAAATAAATAAACAGTGACGCGATGTCATATCTAGAGCGTCGTTGCGTCAATAGGAATCGTAATACACAACATTATACAATATTAGTATCTATTGTGATAAGAAATTTATATTATTATGTACCTTTTGTACATAGTTAATATAATACAATAATGAAATGTAAGATTAATTATTATAATACAATAACGATGGTATCGGTCGAATATCTTTGTCGCACGATTAAAGGTAAGAATATTACTTGAAATTAGATCCGTTTATTTTACTTTGTTAGCTGATTATAATGCAATATTCCTGTTTCGAGTAACTGCGTTTTATTTTTAAACGTGCGATCTGTATTAATACCAATGTGATGGGAAATTGTACGTGAAAGTTCAGTGTTATTAAATGTTTTTATTTTATTTGAATATTTTTTTACTTGGACACAATCACAAAGAGATGTAGATGGGGTAAGTCTAGCATTAAAGTAATGAGGAGGTTTTTGAGATTGGTTGGCGAAAAGAGATGCACGTTAGAAACTATTGAGATAAGAAGAGGATAAATGATACGCTCGTGCGGCGTGCTTAGAATCCCAAGAACCCAGAAAAAATAAATCTGAAGAAGGAAGGATGGTTCCCAATATACCAGATTTTCCAAAATACCACATTACCTATAGTGAAGATAAACGGATCACTCACGTCTTAAAACGAGTTTAACACGACATGTTTCGGGCTAATTCGTAGCCCTTCCTCTCGGAGTCGCACGTCACGGCGGCTGCCAAACACGCACTACGCGCTACCGCCCTGGTCGCGCGGCTACTCGACGCAACTGACAGCGAAACAACTACCCCCGTTTTCATCATCACTTTTATTGTCGTTTTCAAATGTAGGGTAGCAAAAAAGAAAAGGTTCGCTCACACTCACCGTTGACGCAGTACGAACATTCAACACTGTTTTCCAACTCGGCGGTACTGACCAACCACTATCCCGGTTGAAATTTGGATTATTACCAATCTCAATGGCTTCACGCACGTGAGTGATCCGTTTATTTTCTATATGAGTGAGTCTCACGGTAGTTTCATGTTTAAAGTACCACATCTATCTAATATATCTAATACCTTTAAACGAGCAATTCTTGTGTATATATATATATATATATATATATATATATACAGTGGTGGTCATACAATTAAGAACGATTTGAAGTTTCAGATTTTTTTTTATCTACATCATGTCATATGTCTAGTTGTGTTCCTTCTTAGAAGTAACAAGTTATGTTATAAAATAGCCACATGGATAGAGCAAACGGGATTAATAATAATAGTGTATAATTGCTAACATTTTTTTTTACAAATTTTATTTTTTCTCTATACTAATAAATTCAAATAGTAATGAAGCTGGACAAATAATTAAGAACGATTTATTAAACTGCTCGAGAGTTGTTTTATATGAAACTTAGATTAAATAAATCATATTAATGTGAAGTTGGTATAGAAAAAAAAGCAAATTAATACATTTGAACTAAAATTAATAGTTAGTAGCATGTCCACGGCTTTTAATTACGGCTTTACACCGGCGAGGCATTGAATCTATCAATTTTTGACATTTCGCAAGAGAAATAAGAGTTCCATTCTTCTAAGAAAACGTCGTACAGCTCTCTCAAATTGCCACACTGTCGATTTGAAACCTTTTTCTTGACTTCGCACCAAAGATGCTCTATTGGGTTAAGATCTGGGCTGTTGGCTGGCCTATCTAAGACTGAAACTGATTGTGATGTGAGGAATTCCTTAACGGTGCGTGCAGTATGCTTTGGATCATTGTCGTGCTGGAATGTCCAAATAACCGGAAGCACGTCTTCGGCATATGGTAACATTGTTTCTTGCAGTATATTTTTGTATTGGAATTGATCCATGTTTCCTTCTATCAGCCTAACAGGTCCAACGCCATGTCCAGAAAAGCACCCCCAAATTTTCACATTTCCCCCGCCATGCTTTAATGTCACTTTTGTGTACTTTGGGTCGAATGCTTTATTCGGAGGGCGTCGTACATATCGTTTTCCATCAGAACATACCCTATTTATTTTTGTCTCGTCAGAAAAAAGAACGTTTTTCCACTGTCTGACTGTCCAGTTTTCATACCTTCTTGCAAATGCAAGTCGGGCTTGCCTATGACATCGTTTCAACATAGGCACCTTCCTTGCTATCCTTCCGTTCAACTTATTTTCTACCAAACGCCTTCGAATAGTGCGTGCAGAGATTGCTGAAGGGTTGTTTTCGCCAAAATATTCTTTTCTCAACTCATTAGACCCTTTAAAAGGATTTTGTTTTGCCAAACGAACGATATTTCGATCATCTCGACGAGATGACTTTCTCTGTCTAGGTCCACGCGGAACGTTTGAAGTAGTTTGATACGTGGAAAAATGCTTTACGGCATGGAAAACCATTGTTTTTGAACATTGCAGATGGTCGGCTATCATTTTATACGACCAATTCTTCTCGCGAAGTTTTATTATTACTTCTCTTGTAGATTTATCACAACTTTTATTTTTCCCCATTGTTTTTATACGAAGTAATCACTTTTAAGACTTTAACAGCACGAAATGGCGCCAAAATTATACGAATAATAATCTACAACCACAGAGCCACACAGTGTTCTCTATTTAAATTTGAAAAAATAATAAACTATTCAGCGTTCTTAATTACGTGACCAGCCAGTAAGTACTAATACTAGGTTCAGATCGAATGTATAAAGTTTCTCTATTAATTTTTTAGCCAACAATGTTGCATAAATGAATGTACCGGTAGTACGGAAAAGTTTTGCAATACCGAGAGAAATAAAAAAAATACGGGCAATTAGTTATACTTGTTACTTTGAAAAAATCATCTCAATAAATAATCGTTCTTAATTATATGGCCACAACTGTATATATATATATATATATATATATATATATATATATGTGGGGATGGCAGTCGAAAAACAAACAAGTTATTCCTTTAAAACTGTATTAAACATAGGATGCAAATTAGAACACGTACAGAGCTTTTACTGACTTTCCACGACTGACATTTTACCTTTTTTCTTAAATTAAAGCAAACAGTATTACCAGGTAAATCATACAAACTAACCTAATATTCCCACACGGCCATCCTGTTCATTCATCAGTCTCGGATGAATGTGCGGAATCTTCAGCAACAAGCCAGGGTTTCATCTGATTAGCAGAGCTTCGGTGGTTTATGTGATAAGTACTTGGTAAGTAATCTTTTTTCTTTCTTCTCTTACGCGACGTCAAAAGACACTCAATGCAATTATTTGTCACTGCCTTAACTTTCTCTTTCATGTGGTCGATATAGTATTTTCTTGGTATAAGTTCTTCTATCTTCTGGTTCTTTTGTATAATCTCAGTTTGCATTTTCTTTGGTACTACAATCAGTTTATTTCCATCATTTACTTTACATAAAATTCCATTTTCAATAACATGGTCTTCATAAGGTTCAGTATCTAATAATTTTTTTATCAGTTTTAGTTTCAGGTCTTCATCTTGGGCATTTCTTATTTGTGATGCTATATCGGTAAGTACATAAACATTTTTTATAGGACATCTTCTTAGAGCGTCGGCGTGTTTCATCCTTATTCCAGGTCGGTGTTCAATGGTATAATCATATTTTTCGAGCAACAACGCCCAGCGAGCAACTTTTGAAGGTAAGTCTTTCTTTTTTATTCGTTTGTTAGGTCGCTTATAATCGATACGCGTCTGATAATGGCCGTTTTTCTTCTTTGCCTGAACAACTGGACTTGCAGAGTCTAATTTACTTTGAGCGATTATATCAGCTTTAAGCCATTCTGAAGTTTGTGTAATGCTCTGAAATTTGTGTGTATCAAACTCCAATGGCGAAATACATCTTGGATTTTGGAGAATTGGAGTTTCGTCATCAAGGATAATCTTCAGCTCAACACTGGATTCTTTTTCAGGATCTGCAGATTTTTTGTCTTGAATCACCATCTTAATTTCATCTTTGCATCCTTTCTGTGCAACATCCATTGAATTTTCTTTAAAATCTTCTAATGTCGTTAAGTGCATTACTCTTCTGGCCGAAATACCTTCAGGTGAGAAATTAACTTCAACGTCCTTTAAAATTGGGTTTCCGAGTATGACATTGACCGCTATCGAATCATCTTCCACAACATGGATCGTTGTGTCGAAATAACAGTTGTCAATCTGGATATTAGCCATGAATGATCCTATAGTGTGTATTTCATGGTCAGCGATGCCCTTCAAGTACAGCACCGAGCCGTGGTTGTAACTCTTGCAATTGATTTTATCAACATACGATTCCTTGACAAGATTTACATCGCTCCCTGTGTCAATTAAGGCTTTTATTGAGGTGTTGTTAATGTGCACATCTTTATATGGTGTAACGCAACGGTCTTTATCCTTTTCTTGTATCGTCAGCTGGTGTATGTCTTTGTTCCGGCATTCAGTCGACTTATGTCCAAAATCGTTACATCTAAAACATTTTACACCTTTTGTGCAATCTTTAGATAAGTGATCAGTACTACCACAGTTATAGCAACGTATCTTCGGCTTCGGATGATATTCTTTGGAAGTACTAGGTGATGGGGAAGGCTTCGAGTTAGAATTGTGTATCTTTGCATCAGTCTTCTTTCTTATTTCACTGTATAATTCTAACTTTTTCCTGAACTCCTTCATATTGCTTGCTCCATATAGAATCGATTTATTAGATTCTGTGTCACGTATGCCGTCTATAACATATTCCATCAATGCTTCATCTTCTATAGATCCGAGTATAGCTATCTCCTTCATGTGTAAAAAGTATTGCTGGTATGTTTCGTTAGTCTTCATCTTCCGTGACGCAAGTCGTTTGTGTAGCGCAGCACTGTTTAGGCTGGAACAGAATTCTTCTCTGAGTTCTTTTTTCAAAACATTCCATTTTGTAACACCCTGTAGAGATCGTAGGAACAAACGTGCAGTTCCGCTTAAAAGCCGTTTTGAATAAATAAGCTTCTCCAAATCACTCCATTCCATCAACGATGCGATATCTTCAAACTCTGTAATCCATGTTTCAATTCCACAGGCGTCGTCTCCACTAAATGTTGTCATAGATTTTTCCAAATCAGTAAATGAAATACGCGGAGTTGCGCTAGCATATTCCTCTTCATCTTCTTCTTGCTCTTGTTCTTGATCATGCTCTTGCTCTGTTTTAGATTCTCCATCTTTCTTCTTACGTGGCATCTTCACTTCTTAAAATATCTCCGGTTATCGTCTTTTACGTCTTGATAATCTTAGAAAATCGTCTTATTTTCTAGATTAATTCTTTTATTCCGTTGATATTTTTAATAGGTATAATTTTTCTTTAAAACATCTGATATTTTTATAACAAAATATAAGCTTAGTGTGTGTCCACCTTTATAAATCTCGCAAGAACAAAACGCAATTATGTCTTTCGCGCCATACATCAACCTTCATAGTGAACTTGTAGCATCGAAACGCAATCTTGTTGTCAATGATAGCAACTGACAAGTGACAGCTTGACTAGCGATGACTATGGCCGTTAGCTTATTTTTGAATTTCAAATCATGAATCTTCTTACGTCTTACAATCTTTCATCTTGAACTCGATGTTTTTCACCATCCCGGACGAGCCCCCATAATTTTGTGGGGATGGCAGTCGAAAAACAAACAAGTTATTCCTTTAAAACTGTATTAAACATAGGATGCAAATTAGAACACGTACAGAGCTTTTACTGACTTTCCACGACTGACATTTTACCTTTTTTCTTAAATTAAAGCAAACAGTATTACCAGGTAAATCATACAAACTAACCTAATATTCCCACATATATATATATAATCAGAACCTCGGAAACGGCTCCAACGATTTCGATGAAATTTGGTATGTGGGGCTTTTCGGGGATGAAAAATTGATCTAGCTTGGTTTTATCTCTGGGAAAACGCTTGGTACCGAGTTTCAGCCCGAGCGGAGCTCGGTCGCCCAGGTACTTTTATTACATTCCCATTATACCAGATGTCCAACTAAACTATGTGTGATGTGTAACTAATAAATTCCACCAAAAAATCACTTCCTCGAGTAATCTTTGATGTTGTAATCTGGTGCAACGAGAATCTGGTAAGCTAGAATGTGGGAAATAGGTAATGTTATGTTTTGAAAAACCTGGTATTTTGGTAATGTGGTATTTTAGGCACGAGCGAAATGATAGGGCATTTAATTCGACATGATAATATGTTACAAATATTTTCGAGGTAAGAAGAAAAGGAAGACAAAGATTAAATTATTTCAACCAAATTAAAAGAACGTTTAACCCTTTCAACGCCAACGACACATATAGGTGTCACATAGTACAGTGTCAAAGTGATCTTGACACAATGACATAAGATTCAAAGCAGGTTTACGTTTTGTCGAGGCGTGGCGTTGTCCATATATGAAGAAGGCAGCAGAAAGGGATAAGAAGCGATTACTCCCCCGTGCAACTCTTAAATTTTGATGATGGATATTCTTTTGATTGACAGTAAATAAAATACCATATAGTATGTTATGATAAAATCTTAAATTTATTTCGAAAATAGGTTTTCTTAAGCCAAAAAAGCATGTATATCCAATTGATTCCCTTTTTGTTTAAGTAGTGAACAGATTAATTGCAAATTAATTTAATTAAGTATCTCATTGATTATCCAGTCTATTAACGGATTCACTCGAGTTCCATGTTGTTCAAAGTTTGAATCTAGCTATTTTTCAACAGTTTCTAAACCTCCAGTATCATTTTTAGCATTATTCTTTAATTCATCTTGATATTTCTGGTTCCTCGCCTGGTATTCGCTGACGGTCAGTGATGGCCTTACTCTGGCATACTCGATACTTCTTAAAGTCGACTCTTTCGGGTAAAAAGTGTGTTCTAAAGTGTTCACGAGACCCGATGACACCTATGAATATTATTTATTTATTAACACATCCAGTATCCTGACCATAATTGTATAAGTGTTTTGCTGACTTTCACCAAGGATGATGACTGGATTAGCATGATCGCCATAGTACAGATCGTCCGCAGAAAAATAGTTCGATTATCAAATCTAGATGGCGCTGAAATATAGCCCGAGGCTTTGAAAGCAAAACAATAAGACTACAGATGTTTCATATTACTACAAATGTATTATTTTTCAAAAATATTGCATAATAATACATTTGCAGTAATATGAAATATCTGTAGTCTTATTGTTTTGCTTTCAAACCCTCTGGCAATATGTCACACCATCTAGATTTAATAATCGAACTATTTTTCCGCAGCCGATCTACTATGGCGATTGCTAATCAAGTCTATATCATCCTTGCTTTCTCCCAGGTCGTGAAAGGGATGGCACGATACGAATTTTGAATTTCGTAGAAGCCCCCCCCCCCCCTGAGCTTTTGAACGCTACTGTGAGTTCATACAGGTGACACAAAAATGGTGATACAAGGGGACTCCTAGACGGGCCATATTTTCACGAAAATGTATAGCTGCAATAGTGTGGCTGGCAGCATCAGCCAGCATTTACGGCCAGACTATGCAACACTGCAATATTTTTAGTATGGCCGGGATATATTGTCACATATTTTTAGTGTGGCCGATGAATGTTTAGGGGTCCCAGCCATATTTCCGGAATAATACTGCAATATTTCTCAGCCACTTTTATTGTTGTCTTGCTATACGGCATAAGTGAGTCCCTTTTTCATGCTACGTGAAATTTTAGCATAGCTATGTTCGTGTTTGTTTCTGTTTAGTTTGGTTCGTGTTTCAAGTTTGAGGTTATAAATTAAAATACGGATCAAAATGACTGGTACATGGTCAAATGCAACAATAATTGATTTCATCAATGAAGTGCATTTTTTGTACCCTCAATAGGCTAGTTTCCTAAAAAAATCTAATTAGTTCGTCATTTAAATTATCAAAAAATATTGGACACGTATTTTTTCTTTTGTCAATTGAACAAAAAATGACGGAGATATTGTATGTTGAAGTTCCGCGTGACGTCACGATTCGCTACACTTTTTAGCGAACCGTGACGTCACGAGCCCCCACTCCCGAACTTTGTCGCGCTTTATCTTTGTCGTTTTTTGTTCAATTGACAAAAGAAAAAAAATGTGTTCAATATTTTTTGATAATTTAAATGTCGGACTAATTGTAATAGTGTTTTTTTTACCCAGGACACTACCCTATTCTGGAATGTGGAATGCGGAACCTACAAAGACAGAAATGCTTATTTCCAGACTTAAAAATATCACGCTTATTGAATTAAGGTCGAATCCACATTTTTCTTGTTTTTTTTTTGGTTTTGACTTTGATTCTATAACAATGTAAGCTGCTGCAAACGCATATGAGTTCGTCAGCCATTGTAGCCATACTAGCCATGTATGTAGCCCATGTAAAGACAAAATAATGAGCCATATACTGCTGCAGAAATATTGCCGACATATACATTTTCCAGCCATATGCTGTATTAAAATGTTTTTTGTATTGCCGGGATATAGTCGGCAATGTTGTAGCCACATATTTCATCAAAAGTATAGCCCGTCTGGGGGCCTCTTTACTCAGTTACAGCAAGGTTACAGTTTTCACCATTTTTGTGTCACCTGTATAACGTTACTGTATTACTTTAACAGCGTATATATGCGTTTGATGCACTGAGCGAGTAATAGGCCCTGTAAATAGGCCTTAACGCATTTACTGTCGAGACTATCGCCTAGTACCGCTGTCATAGTTTTGCAGTCATTTTAACGCACATATGCGTCTGTGGCACCTGAAGAAGTGTCGAGTCTGGTCGCCGGCAGCAATTGCGTTAGATAATAATAAAAGCTTTTAAAAATGATTTAATAGTACCTTTCGGGGTCCCTTTGTCCCGTGGTCCCTGTTTGTACGTATTTCCTCGAAGGATTCTATTTCCGTTGGAATTAAACCACGGCGGTAATGGTCCATTTCATCCTCGCTTACTATTCCCAAGTGTGTAGATTTCGTCAGAATTATGTTTTTTGGTATACCGTCTGATCCTCGAGCCCTAAAGAGTTACTTTATACAAGTACAACAAAAGAAACTGAACTTTCTACTATTTGTAAAAGTACACCCCAGAAATACGTACATTGTATAGTCGCGGAATGAAAAGGTTCGTCACTTTTCGAACTTAACTCGTTGACATAGAGTCGAAAAGTGACGAACCTTTTCATTCCGCGACTGTACGTACATGATAGCATACCTTAAATATTTTTGATTCGTTCTTTTTCTATTTTTTTTTCTTTGCTTGACAATATACATATAATACAGTATTGTAAGTGTAATACAGGAAACTAATTTGTTTTCTACTTAGAAAGAAGTAGACGTGCATCCTTTGGTTAACCGCCCTTTAAAGTCCACCCACCAAAGAAAGTTCTCTCACAGTACCTCACAGGACCAGAGTTAACCACTTATTTTTTCACTTCTCATGCTCTAAAAGTAGGTCAATATAGCCTTACGAGGCGGGAGTAAAGTGAGTGCTTTAGTTCCTAGGGAGTAAAAGTAATTAATTTTTATAATTCATTTCGAGCGACTTAGATAAACTCAAACAGCCAGTACTTGCTTAGTGGCAAAACAAAATATATATATAAAAAAACTAGCTGCTGCCCGCGACTCCGTCTGCGAAGAATAGGGATATAAAAAATAGCCTACGACCTATTCTCAGACCTACCGAATACAGAGAGAAAAGTTTAATAAAATCGGTCAAGCCGTTCCGGAGGAGTTCGGTAACAAACACCGTGACACGAGATTTTTATATATTAGATAAGATTGTGTAGACCATTTTCATGACGAAAATTTTACTTTCTTATAGTCTACGTGGTCTTAGTTCTATAATTTTTTCGCATAGAAGGTAGCGCCATTCTATTTTTTCCAGTTTATGTATGGACCATTTCGCCGATGCGATTTTGTTATATCTGTGTCTGGTTGGAAAAATAGTACATTGTTGTAGAGGCTGGAAAGTAAGCAATAGATGGACGAGTTTGTTTGAGGGCCGACGCGTAGCGGAGGCCCTCGAAAGTACGAGTCCATCTATTGCACTTTTGGCCGAGACTAAACATTGTGCTTTTCACGACTAATGCGAGGAAATCATCATCATCATAATCACCCATCCCGTCCATCCCGTCCATCCGTCCATCTTTCCATCCGTCCATCCCGTCCATTCCGTCCATCCGTCCATCCCGTCCATCCGTCCATTCCGTCCATCCGTCCATCCCGTCCATCCGTCCATCTTTCCATCCGTCCATCCCGTCCATCCCGTCCATTCTGTTCATCCCGTCCATCCTGTCCATCCCGTCCATTCCGTCCATCTGTCCATCCCGTCCATCCCGTCCATCCCGTCCATCCAGTCCATCCCGTCCATCCCGTCCATCCGTCCATCCGTCCATCCCGTCCATCCGTCCATCCCGTCCATCCGTCCATCCCGTCCATCCCGTCCATTCCGTCCATCCCGTCCATCCGTCCATCTTTCCATCCGTCCATCCCGTCCATCCCGTCCATTCCGTCCATCCCGTCCATCCAGTCCATCCCGTCCATCCGTCTATCCGTCCATCCGTCCATCCCGTCCATCCCGTCCATTCCGTCCATCCGTCCACACGTCCATCCCGTCTATCCCGTCCATCCCGTCCATCCCGTCCATCCGTCCATTCGTCCATCCCGTCCATCTCGTCTATCCAGTCCGTCCGTCCGTTCATCCGTCCATCCGTCCATCTAGTCCGTCCGTCCGTCCGTTCGTCCGTCCATCCATCCATCCATCCATCCATCACAAGCAGCAGACGATTACTTTTGATTGGTCCAATAGTGTCGTTTCAGCACGCCAGGAATTAAATTCAGAAATTATCTTTCAAAAAGTCGTATCGTATTATGAAATACATATACTGATACGTCCTGTTTTCGATTAGTGTAACATTGTTGTCGTGTTTGCGCGCCATAAATGAGTCAGCTGTTAAATGTACATATATAGGCAGTTTTGAGTACTGAATTAGCCACATTTTCGAGCAGTGTCGTGAAAAATACTTACCGCGAAAACTTTGAAATTGTTGTTGAGCGTAAATCGTAAACGATTAAAATAAATTGATTATTCTCACAATGTCGTCAAGTGATAGTGAAAATTATGATGAGAGCAAAGAGCAAAAGACCTAATTGATAATCTTTTTTTTTTTCTCGCATTCGAAGTGAAAAATAGAGTTTTCACCTGGAGACTAAAAGTCAATATAAACCCTTGGATAAATAGACACCCTCGCTAAAGCTCGGGTGGCTAACCACCTCGGGTATATATTGGCTTATTTTAGTCCCTCGATAAAACATATACTACAACTTCACTGCTAACCCAAGGCTGACCCTAGTTTCAAAATGTCGGTACTTATACAATTCTTCTGGGATAGTGCAAAACCGCTTATCTACCATACGTACCTAAATACCGCGTATCTGCACTACATATTTGTTTTATTTTAACGAATTTCGAATAAAATTGGAAATTGGCTAAAATTGTCAGATATGCGGAATTATGCAATGCCAGTTAAGCGGATTTGCACTATCTCCGGCGAATTGCCGTCCCTTATCCAGGTAAAACAATTTAATTTTTAGGTATAACCCTAAACAGTGCAAGAGACGATCCAATTGGCTAAACAGTTATAGGTACATGGTAACTTTATCATCCTATATGCAACTAGAAATGAAACTAAGCTGGCGCCTGGTGCGTTAGGGATGCGAAGAGACAAAGTATCAAATATATAGGTACTTGTAATCCTTCAAAGTAGGCAATTCCTCGTCGTCATGTTGGTTTTCTTCGAAGAGACGTGTCATTACAGATTGCCGTTTGACCTCCACCTCTGAGGAGAGCGGCGTAGCGGGCGTTCTAGCAAACATGGTGGGTCGTCGTTTTACTTTCGGCGATGGTTGCATTACTTCTGGGTGTATGCGGACCTTTCTAAAAGAAACAGTAGGTGATTATCCAGTTATGATACTCATCCCTTGCCACATTGCCTCTACGAGTAGATTACTTATACACACAAATCTTAACAAGAAACATCATTTTCCTGGAACAAATTAAATAACAAAAACCAACCTTGATGCTATACCATCTTCGTCTAATTCTAGCGAAGATGTCTTATTAATGATATGGACCTTTTCCAAGTCGGCTGGGCGGACGAAACCAGTTTGCCTCCGCTTTATTTCTTTATGCACAGCTTTAAACTCTTCCATCGGTATGGAAATAGACACTTTCCTTAAAAAATAGTAAAAAAAATAATACTTAATATGTATACCTACAAGTTTCTTTGTGTCAAAACCAGTTGCTCTGGTTTATAAACGAATACTAGTGCATGGTTACTATTAGGTACAACCCGGGATTTAAACGCTACAATTTATTGCTAAAACGATCTCGACGACGACGAAACTCGTGACCACAGCCGCTGCAATGTGGTCAGGGTAATTTTAGCAGTAAATTGTCTTGTATTAACTCCTGCTTTGTAACTTGTAAGCATAACTATGAGTAAAAATTGCGAACGAATACTATTTAGTGCATTTAATGTTTATCATGGTTGAAAACGTATAATAGTACATTGTGTATTAAGAGCGGTAAGTAAGGAATTACGATCAAGGCTCTAGTAGAAGCCCGAAGTCGAAGACTGAGGGCTTTCTGAGTCGAGGTTCGTAATTCCCGTACCGCCCGTGAAACATACAATGTTTTTCATCACATTTGTGAGTAAATAAGTAAAATTATGGTATCGTCTTGGGTCGTCCCATTCGTTTTTTGTCAAGTTCTTAACTCGTCTCATTCTGATTTCGTCATCCATTCTTCATTCGTCACTTTCGGTGGTAGTCTTTGTCGTCTTTGGTCATATTCGTTGTTTGTCTTTTTTTTATTCCGGGTCATACCGCTATTAGTCTTTATAGTTTTATCGTCATGATCGGTGTTAGTCTATCTCTTTTTTAGTCTCATTCGTTATTCGTCCTATCGTCTTTGGTCTTATTCTAAGTTCGTATTTTTCTTATTTGGGCTCTTTAGAAATTGATCTCATTCTTTATTGGACAAATTCACTATTTGTCCCGTTTGATATTCGCAATTTGACTCGTTTTCTTTCAGGCGACTAGAATCACGAAAATCACGAAAAGAGAATTTACGAAAATTATGAAGTATAAAATTGTCTACTATACTTAGTCAGGGGGTTCCACTCCTTTGTACGAGCAAATTCGGCTCCTAGGTAAATAGTGATCTGGGGTTCTGGACAAAACGCTTTGATATCCGCTGTCGAAATGAGACGAAAACCGAACAAGACGAATTATGAATGCACCTAAAAACGAAAGTGACTTACTGCTAATGGGACAAACAACGAACGTGTCGAAAAAAAAATGTGACAAGTAACGAACAAGACTAAAAAATAAAAAGACTAACACCGAACATGTCAAAAGAAGAAGAGACGAACATCGAATGAACCTGAATAAGAACAAGACAAACAACAACTATGACAAGACGACAATGACTAACAGCGAAAGTGACGAATGAAGAATGGATGACGAAAGCAGAATGAGACGAACTTGACAAAAAACGAATGGGACGACCCAAGGCGATACCAAAATAATAGGGCAGAAAAAACTTATTTATTAAAATTTATAGTCACTGTACAATTATTAAAATTAAGACAAACGTTTTTTCGGGGAATCTTATTGTTTGATACAAATTATTAGTAATTTACACACATATCCAACTGATTGTCTTTTTAAAAATGCCGTCAACTTTGCATATTCCTTAATGTTGATACAATCCTAGATTGGAGAGTCGTTTTCAACATAGAGTAGGATAAGTGGACGACGTTGAAGACGGTTTGTGTTTATTCTCCAATTCTCCAAAATACGCCAGCAAAACAATTTCAGAACACGAACTTGTTTTCTTTTCGTTTCTCTATTTTATAAATTGGTTATATCTGCTATATACCGCTCCTTAGACTTCTCCGGTTAAAGATTTTCATTAATTATTTTTGCTGCATGGATAATATATCTGATGGTGTTTCATTTTTTTAAATCACACTCTTCGGACGACGACGACATTTTTTATAACTTTTACTTGTCATCAAATACAAAATGTAAATAATTATGAATTACTAGCTGACCCGGCAAACGTTGTTTTGCCATATACATATATACCGGTATGATAAATAATAGTTTAAAAAAACTAAAAAACACGCTTTAAAAAAAAAACAACTAAAAAATAAAAATTAAATTTTAATAAATTTCAATTCACTATTCTTATAGTGCAGTAATAAATCTTAATAAGCAATTATTATATTGTTATATCCAGATCAAAATTTGTAAACAATTCTACATATTGATAAAATAATAAAGTCAAAGTCAAAGTGATTTAATTGTAAACATAGGTACAACTGATTACAGTGGTGGAAAAGCTTGGCATGCAACACTATAAATAATTGACGGTGGCAAGGGACCGGCGTATGATATCGTTTAGTGCGGCATGTCCCGAGAAGCGGCCTGCACTTTTTTATATATATATAGGGTATATAGCAAATAAAACAATAATAACGTATATATATAAAGCGTGTAAAACATAGCCTACGACCTATTCTCAGACCTGCCGAATGCAGAGAAAAAAGTTTCATAAAAATCGGTCGAGCCGTTTCGGAGGAGTTTGGTAACAAACACCGTGACACGAGATTTTTATATATTAGATAGCTTTAATACACAAGCCAGCACAACTATTATTTACGAAATATGTGAACTTTTTTTTAAGCGGATGGCGGGCTTTTTACCCACACCACAGATTATACAAATGTTTCGTTCAGAAACGTTAAGGGCAAATACGTATACAGCCATGACGGAGTGTAAAAAAAATAAAATAATTTCGACGTTTAAATTAAAAGTACGTTGTAAGTAAGTTGTGTGTAGGTAGTTCAGTGGACGGTTGTTTAAATTCAACCCTAAACGGTGAATGGTCGTTTTTTAAGCTACCAGTGGTTTCAGAGAGGCAAGTTTAATAGGTACATATCTGCTTGTATTTCGATGGTTCATTTTAACGTTACATAGAATAGTTAGGTAGATAGGTAAACACTCGCCCCGACTCCCAAAGTAATAATAGTTTCCTATTTTGAATCAGTATAAACGAAGTAAGTACCTAACTACATTTTTGTAAGGTAAATTCACGACACTAATATTACGTAAGTTGAAAACATGTTTTTTTGTTTGTATAGATATTGTGTTGTTTTTAGTGTCATTAGATAGGTTTAGGTCTATAACCGATAGAACAATGGAAATTGTGTAACTAGGATAATCCGTTTAGAAGTTATTAGGGATTTTCGATAGTGAAAATTGACAAACGCTAAATTTTGTAGGTAGGTATTTTAATTATTATTATTTTATATTTCCATTCTTCCCGTTTGAATATCAACAATAAATCAAACAACTAGATACGAGTGCCACTATCACGATAAGTTTTATGTGCATATGCCATAATTGACAACCCTAGAGCGACCGCCGAGCGTAGGTATAAAAGTGAAGTACATACACTTGATTGACTTCTGTACCTTTTTATTTTGTGGTGTTGGGCTTTAGCGTCTTTTAAATCAAAGAGTATTGTAATATTATATTTCTAAATCTATCTAAGTACTGGCGCAGAGTACCTAGATAATATTATTATTATGTACTTACTTCGCAAAGCTTTCAGCTCGGGTACGACCATCTGTCGAGGCTATTCTAGTAACAGAAAACAGAAGTGAGTTTTAATTCCTTTCGATGAAATTTTAGATATTGATAGGGTAGGTTTAGGTAACGCCATCAGATTTGAGGTCACGCACACAACAACACATCATGTAATTATCAGGGCGAGTTTAGAAAGGGATTGGAGTTGATTGTATGATCTGAGGAGTTGCCTGTAATTCTATATGCTTACGTCAAAATATGTATGAAATGTCAGTTCTGACAGTCCCGTTCAGATTGCGGTTTGATTATAATGACAGCGGGATTTTGACATTTATTCGTACCGATAGCAAGTTCAACAGACTCAACATAGAATTACAAGATTGACTAAAAATGTATTCAACCTATTTATTTAATAATAATTTAGGAAAATACATCTAGTTCAAACAAAACAGAAAA
Organism: Archips xylosteana; assembly: GCA_947563465.1. Lineage (NCBI taxonomy): Eukaryota > Metazoa > Arthropoda > Insecta > Lepidoptera > Tortricidae > Archips > Archips xylosteana. Next base: position 14,057,410 of record OX387355.1, read on the forward strand.
TAAAATATTTAGATCTACCTACCTACTTTATATAAATCAGATACGCATATTTTTCACTATTTATAAAATACCGATTTTTTCTTGCGAATATTTCTTATCAGTTTCAAATTGTTTTATTTCAAAAATAGGTTATATGAAAAAAGAAAAATTATAATTATGCATTATTTATTATGCATAGTATTGCGTAAGTATTTCATCATAAGATCATATACTCACATTTCATTCACTCAGTCTTTTCATTCATTCACTATCTTTTTTGCAACTTTATGTAGCTGTGTGTGTAATCATTCGTCTCAACTCTCGTGGCGTTACCTATATATTGGTCAATTTTACCTTACTCTTCGAAGTTCTTCGTCAGTTACCAGCTCCGATCTAAAGAAAATAATTTTTAACAATTTATAAACGGGTAACATTACGTTAAAAATATCTTGGCGTCGTACCTAGTCTGCTTTGAAATCTTTGAAAACGTTGTACAATTTGACTTATTAAAACTGCATTTGCGATCAATATTTTAGTTCATTAGACAGCTTAGGGTTAGTTCACACCAAGACTCGACATACACCTATTCTCAATGAGAAATGCAGCATCGCGTCGCGTTTCTGTGAGAAGTTTCTGGCACTTAAGTTTTCTTTCTGAACAGACTATGGACTTAAAATACTTATAGGTAGCTACTTTCTGGGGCTTCCAAACAGGTTGACTTTGGCATCTCCTCTTGCTATATTACGAATGACGGTACCAGCAAAGCTCACTCGATCCGTATTCAACCTATTAAAATAAATTAAGTTGATTAGTAGGCATCTGTACAGACGCTACGCATAGTGCATAGTTACATTACAACACAATATACGGTAGCTATTAGCCATACACTAGCTTCTGTTGTCGAGGACATAAAAGCATAATTGTTATCCTTTTCTAACCTAGGTTACATGTATTCGAAAGGAATGTATGCCTTTATGCCCGTTACTTAATGCTACTAACTAATTCGATAGATAAGGCCTTATTTTTACTGAAATGGTACGCACCTTAAGTATCTTTGGATTTCTTTTTCTTCGTCAGATTCTAACGAAGTTTCTGGAAAGGAAGGCATTAACAATTTAGTCAACATAAACACAATAAGGCTCTGAATAAAATAAATGAGCATCAACTAAAACGGTTTAAAGTAGGTACTATTTACGTGATGAATCGACGGAATCCAGTGACACGTTGAAGACTTCCGATGGGTACATTATCATTTTATGTATGACAGCACTATACTTCTCTGGATCTGTTATTTCCAAGTCACTTTCTAGACAGTAATCACCTTTTAGAAACCTGTGTAAAGTTGAATAAAACTGAATAGCCTCATTTTATGCGACTTCGACGAAATAAATAGCATAAGTAAGTAGCTGACACCATTTTGAATTTTGATCATACTTTCAGCCGAATGACGTCCACTGCTGAACATACTCCCCAAGGTTCGCCAAACAGACCGGTCTTGCGCCATCCGCATCCAACGCGTTCGCGCAACCTTAACCACGTCGTCGCTCTATCTTGTTGGAGACCTACCTAAAGTACACTTTGTCATCCGTCTCTGAGTTTTGATATTTCATTTGAAATAACTTGGAGGAAGTTACGATGGCGAACTCACTTTTTCAAGTCATATTCGGAACTAACTTCACCAGGATACGGTACGTCGGTTAGTTCTATGTAGTACGGCTTTTCAGGTTTGACAATAATGTCCACTGAGCCAGGTGGAGTGACCTGCTGGTAGGAATACTCTTCAGGTTCATACTCCGACACATCAAAGGCGTTGTTGTCGCTCGATGAGGGCGGTGCTTCGGCCTGATTTGGATCAGTTTTAGCAGTAGTCGATTTTAGTGATTTCTGGTCAGCATCTTTCTTGTCCAACTTTTCGTCTTCTGGTTTCTTGTGCATAAACCTAAATGATAAAAATAAATATTGTTTTTTAAGTGAATAGCATTTAGGGACAATTCACACCAAGACACGTCGTAGCACCGTATGTATCATTTGATCATTTCATTAAGAAAGTACGTTAAAGAGTAGGTGGATAGGTACTCATTTGACTTATTCTCTCAATGAAACATGAAGCGTTGCACCGCGTTGAATTTTGTCGTGAATTGACCCATATAGGTACTCCCGTACCTATTTCAAACTACATAGTTACAATTTTTATAGACCATTAATTCAGTTTATGGTGGACACCTTTGAGTGGCATGAAGATCAGCAGCATTTAATTCATCTTTATCTTCTTCAGCAGCAGCTGCAGCTTCCGCTTCCCTCAATTCACGCTCGGCTTCCCGTCGATCAATTTCTAAAAAGACTTTCGTCATTAGCTCCTGGAAATGACACTGAACATTACTTTCTGTCTACACCCAATTGAAAATCCGGTTCGAAGGATCAAAACGCGTACCTCAATCAAGAGTTCTCCAAGAGCAATTAGATCTTCAATGTGGGAATGAATATATTCCTTGGCTCCTCTGTTTATCATAATATCGTGACAGTCTAAATTTAAAATGCCTGTTTGATAAATTTCTATTTTTGATAACGGCGACTCGTACCAAGTTTCAACTTTTTCGATTTTTTGCAGAGTCGATTCGCCATCTATGAGTTGTCCGAATGCTACATACTTATGCAGCATCCACGGAGCCGGTTGTAGCAATACGAAAAATTGCGTTGAACACTCCACGTGTCTGCCAAAATTCATAGACATCGGTTACATGTTAATTCTGGCGTCAGTTCAGTCACGAATTGATGAATATTATTTAACATATCAAATTTTCATCATTCTGGGCCATCAGTCCGTCATTCCGAGGGGGTTACACGATAATTCTGACCAGAATAATGGACTGAACTGACGCCAGAATAATGCCATAAAAGTTTTGTTTAAATATCGTTAAAAATGCAAAAAGAAAACAATAATAAAGAAATCTATGGACCTGCCAGCATTAGCCATGCAAAGAACTCCTCGCCTGTCAGGTGGTATTATAAAGTTCTCGCAGTAGAACTTTGTATCTTTGAGTCCAAATCCTCCGCATTGTATCCAGCCATCTTTGACAATCCGATGTATTGGAGTGCCGCTGTAACCGCCTTTCGTTTCTTTGCAAAGACGCAGGAAGTTCTCGCAAGTATACGGGGCTACATCCGTATAAAGCTAAAAAAAAGAAGATAAATATTTACGTTTCCGTAAAATGAAGGCCACCACAAACCGGAGCGCGGGATGCCAACGGTGCGGTGCGTGCCCAGCGCGCTCTATAACACAGAACCATATTACACCGTGACAAACACCGGCAATGCGGCACAGCGTATTTAATTCAGTGTAATAGAGCGCGCTGGGTACACTCTGTCGCCGTCGCACGCACGCCCTGCCCTGCGGTATGTGGAGGCCTTAAGACATCAAAGTACATGCGGTTATAACTTACCATAAATATCATTGTTCCGATGTGTTTACTATTTATGGATATGTGCATGTAGGCACAGGGTCTCTGTAAAGATATATTCATACTAGCTTTTGCCCGTGGCTTCGCTCGCGTGTACCATGAGTATTCCAAAGAACCAAGGTATCAAGCAAGCAAGCATACAGGCAAGCAAGCTAGCATGCAAGCATGCAAGCATGCATGCACGCAAGCAAGCAAGCGTGCAAGAAAGCGTGCAAGTAAGTCAGCAAGCAAGCCCGACTAAACTTCAGGTAGATACGGTCCTTTACAGTATTTCTTTATAAACAATGTTTTTCACTATTCGAAAGCGGGCACTAAAATAACCAGGTTTGTTAATAATATAAAACCTATTATTAATTTCCCCTGTCCTGCATTAGGTATAAGTACCTGGGCGACCGAGCTCTGCTCGGGCAGAAACTCGGTACCAAGCGTTTTCCCAGAGATAAGACCAAGCTAGATCAATTTTTCATCCCTGAAAACCCCCAAATATCAAATTTCATCGAAATCGTTGGAACCGTTTCCGAGATCCTGATTATATACACCGGAGGGGTGGGGGGGGGGGGGGGGGGGGGTTGAGAGGGGGGAGGTGATGCGGGGGAGGGAGCGCGGGAGTATTAAAGGGGGGATGAAAATTTCATTGATTTTGCCGTAGGATGCACCGTTTTCAAGATATTTGACAAAAACACCGGAGGGGGTGGAGGGGTGAGTCACGTTAAACTATCGTCCGTAAACCGACTTTATAGACAACCGGCTTTTCCTGTTCTGTGCTCCCAATAGGGAACGTGCACATAGACGGTGCTGCCAACTGGTGCCATAAGGGTGCCATCAATTTGAATGTTTTACCTTGATAAGTTTGTTTTACTGTCCGCATAGTGTCTCTTCTGTCGCATTAGTGCTGCCGCCTATAGTTACTGCACGTTCCCTATAATACTTTTTCTAACAAAAAAGTAACTTTTTCTCGCAAAAAAATAACTTTTTCTCACAAAAAAGTAACTTTTTCTCACAAAAGAAGAAACTTGACGTTTTCTCATAAAAAATAAACTTAAAAAAAAAACTAAAATCTTGAAAAAAAACGTGGTATCGAACCGAGGTCGGCAGGATCCGCGACCACCCGATTTCTAATGTGCCATTATGATCTGCTCGAAGTCGGCGAAATTTAGCTTTATATTCTAATGCAAACAAAAATAGCCGGAAAACACGAGTAAAAGCGATTTTCTGAAAATGAAACATAGCTAGATCAGTTTTTCATCCCCGAAAACCCCCACATACCAAATTTCATCGAAATCGTTGGAGCCGTTTCCGAGATCCTGATTATATATATATATACATATATACAAGAATTGCTCGTTTAAAGGTATTAGATTCAATGTTTTCTTACCTTCTACGGAAACTTGAGTAACTGGAAGCGCTGTGTACCTACTTAGCATTGATATTATACATATTATAGTATTTTGTTATAGTGTTGTGTGACCTAACCGTTAAGGAGTTATACCTTCCATCATCAGCTCATCTGAATAACCAGAAAGAATACAACTAAAGGTCTATACGTGCATATGATATTTAAAGAAACTTCATATAACTCCTAACCGTTAAGGAGTTTAACCTTCCATCATCAGCTCACCCGGATAACCTGAAAGAATACAACTATCGGTCTATACGTACCAATAATATTTGAAAAAATATCCTCAACTCCTAACCGTTAAGGAGTTTTACCTTCCATCATCAGCTCATCTACATGAGATGATGTCTACCAGACGCAAACACTTAAATAGCTTGAGAAAATATATGAAAAACGTAATGCGTGCCTACAAAATTTGAGGGTTGCCCTCGATTTCCCTAAGATCCCGACATCAGATCCTGATTTGGTGACAATGAAACCATCTCAGGAGTATATTGTATTCTTTCGAATAAAAAAATTATTTTTATAATCGGTCCACAATTGACCTAGAAATCGGCGAACATACCTACATAAAAAAATACATGAAGTGGAATGCATGTAATCTCCTCCTTTTTTTGAACTCGGTTAAAGAGCCCTTTGCGGCCTATTTACAGTGTGAACTTATGAATTTTGAAATTTTAGCTTTCTAAAAACCAGTAAACGCAAAATCCCGTTTTTTCCTGTTCCCGTAAGAATTTCGGGAAATGCTTTCTTAGTGCTCCCCTACACTCCCCAAGGAACCCACTTGCCAAATTTCGTCTTTCTACGACCAGTAAAACGAAAAATCCCGTTTTTTCCCGTTCCTGTGGGAATTTTGGAAAGACCTCTCACAATGCTCCTCTACACTCCTCAAGCAACCTACATGCCGAATTCAGCTTTCTACAACCAGTAAAACGAAAAATCCCGTTTTATCCCGTTCCCGTGGGAATTTTGGAAAATCCTCTCTCAATGCTCCTCTACACTCCCTAAGCAACCTACATGCCGAATTTCAGCTTTCTATGACCAGCAAAACGAAAAATTCTGTTTTTCCCGTTCCCGTGGGAATTTTGAAAAGTCCTCTCTCAATGCTTCTCTACACTCCCCAAACAACCTACATGCCGAATTTCAGCTTTCTACGACCATTAAAACGAAAAATCCCGTTTTTTCCCGTTCCTGTGGGAATTTTGGAAAGTCCTCTCACAATGCTCCTCTACACTCCCCAAGCAACCTACATGCCGAATTCAGCTTTCTACAACCAGTAAAACGAAAAATCCCGTTTTTTCCCGTTCCCGTGGGATTTTTGGAAAATCCTCTCTCAATGCTCCTCTACATTCCCTAAGCAACCCACATTTCGAATTTCAGCTTTCTATGACCAGTAAAACAAAAAGTTCTGTTTTTCTCGTTCCCGTGGGAATTTTGGAAAGTCCTCTCTCAATGCTCCGCTACACTCTCCAAGCAACATACATACCGAATTTCAGCTTTCTACGATCACCAAAACGAAAAATCCCGTTTTATCCCGTTCCCGTGGGAATTTTGAAAAGTCCTCTCTCAATGCTTCTCTACACTCCCCAAACAACCTACATGCCGAATTTCAGCTTTCTACGACCATTAAAACGAAAAATCCCGTTTTTTCCCGTTCCTGTGGGAATTTTGGAAAGTCCTCTCACAATGCTCCTCTACACTCCCTAAGCAACCTACATGCCGAATTTCAGCTTTCTATGACCAGCAAAACGAAAAATTCTGTTTTTCCCGTTCCCGTGGGAATTTTGAAAAGTCCTCTCTCAATGCTTCTCTACACTCCCCAAACAACTTACATGCCGAATTTCAGCTTTCTACGACCATTAAAACGAAAAATCCCGTTTTTTCCCGTTCCTGTGGGAATTTTGGAAAGTCCTCTCACAATGCTCCTCTACACTCCCTAAGCAACCTACATGCCGAATTTCAGCTTTCTATGACCAGCAAAATGAAAAATTCTGTTTTTCCCGTTCCCGTGGGAATTTTGAAAAGTCCTCTCTCAATGCTTCTCTACACTCCCCAAACAACCTACATGCCGAATTTCAGCTTTCTACGACCATTAAAACGAAAAATCCCGTTTTTTCCCGTTCCTGTGGGAATTTTGGAAAGTCCTCTCACAATGCTCCTCTACACTCCCCAAGCAACCTAAATGCCGAATTCAGCTTTCTACAACCAGTAAAACGAAAAATCCCGTTTTTTCCCGTTCCCGTGGGATTTTTGGAAAATCCTCTCTCAATGCTCCTCTACATTCCCTAAACAACCCACATTTCGAATTTCAGCTTTCTATGACCAGTAAAACAAAAAGTTCTGTTTTTCTCGTTCCCGTGGGAATTTTGAAAAGTCCTCTCTCAATGCTTCTCTACACTCCCCAAACAACCTACATGCCGAATTTCAGCTTTCTACGACCATTAAAACGAAAAATCCCGTTTTTTCCCGTTCCTGTGGGAATTTTGGAAAGTCCTCTCACAATGCTCCTCTACACTCCCCAAGCAACCTACATGCCGAATTCAGCTTTCTACAACCAGTAAAACGAAAAATCCCGTTTTTTCCCGTTCCCGTGGGATTTTTGGAAAATCCTCTCTCAATGCTCCTCTACATTCCCTAAGCAACCCACATTTCGAATTTCAGCTTTCTATGACCAGTAAAACAAAAAGTTCTGTTTTTCTCGTTCCCGTGGGAATTTTGGAAAGTCCTCTCTCAATGCTCCGCTACACTCTCCAAGCAACATACATACCGAATTTCAGCTTTCTACGATCACCAAAACGAAAAATCCCGTTTTATCCCGTTCCCGTGGGAATTTTGTAAAGTCCTCTCTCAATCCTCCTCTACACTGCCCAAGCATCCTTCCATGCCGAATTTCAGCTTTCTACAACCAGTAAAACGAAAAATCCCGTGTTTTCCTTATTCCGTGGGAATTTCCAAAAATCCTTAAAACAGTTTTTTACTATTATAATTACCTACTTCTATGTCAAACTTGAAGAGTCTAGTAATTATAGTTCATAGGATCCCGTTGAACTGAATATATAAATCCCGTTTTTTCCTTATCCCGTAAGAATTTTGAAAAATCCTGAATTAATGTTTTAACTAATATAATACCTACTTGTGTATCAAATTTGAAGAGTCTAGTTATTATAGTTACTGAGATAGGGTCACTCGGAATCGAATTTATAAATCCCATTTTTTCCCGTTCCCGTGGGAATTCCCAAAAATCCTTCCTTAGTGGATGCCTACATTGTATAAAGGTATCTATGTGCAAAATTTCAAGTCTCTAGATCCTGTGGTTTGGGCTGTGCGTTGATATATCAACAGTCATTTAGTTTATTTAGACTTTTCAACCCCATCGCACCCCATCCAGGGAGATGGTATTTTACGTCCGCCACGTCGGATTTTAAAACCGTTGTTGTTTTCATAACCAGCGACCCGATAAACCATAGAAACAACACCCATGTTGATTTTCAGACTTTGTTACCCCTTTCCCCCCTTTTAGGGGTTGAATTCTCAAAAAACCTGAAACACGTGTTTACTCATTTACCATTAGGAGTACTTCTGTGAAGTTTCGAATAAAATAGTCGAACTAATCTTGTTTCCCCATACAAACTTTGGACCCCCTTTTCACCCCCTTAGGGAGTGAATTTTGAAAAATCCTTTCTTAGTGCACCCCTAGACCTTATAAGGAACCTACATGCTTAATTTGGAATCTCTAGGCCTAGTGGTTTGGGCTGTGCGTTGATATGTCAGTCAGTCAGTCAGTCAGTCAGTCAGTCAGTCAGTCAGTCAGTTTCTTCTTTTATATATATAGATTTTAATACATCGATATAGCTCCAGTGGCCGTATTGCCTAACGGCAGGCATAAGCACTCACTTGACGCATTCACCATCTCTTTCTATCCTCATCCTATACCGTTTGACAAAAAGAAGTGGTGAAAGAGATTGTGATTCCGAGTGCTATAGAGAATATAGCCTCAGTATATTAAAATAACTGAATATAGGAAAAAACCGTGGTAGCCCAGTGTTAGCCTATGGTCTATCAAGCAGAGGGTCGTGGATTCAAGTCCGGGCTCGTACAACATACCTCTGAGGTTGTCGGATTTTACTTACGTGCGAAATTACATTTGAAATTTACCATGAGCTTTACTGTGAAGGAAAACATCATGAGCACACCTGCATATACCTGGGAGGTAATTCAATCGTGTATGTGAAGTTCCTAAACCGCACTGGGCCCGCGTGGGAACTACGGCCCAAGCCCTCTCATTCTGAGAGGAGGCCTGTGTCCTGAAGTGGAACGAATAGGCTGGGATGATGACGATGATGACGAAATATCAGAGGCTAAGTACTTACATTAGAACCATTAACAAAACTTGCGAATTGCTTGATACTCTCTTTACAATAGTCTAAAACTAAATGGTAAGTATATTTCGTATCGATTAGCTCTTTGAGTTCCTTTTCTCCACCAAGGATTTTGTCGTTTATCAACACTGCAACTTGAGAAGACAAGCAGTATGCCAAACCACCATATTGTATCTTCAAATCGTTCCACACCAAGGGCCATTCAACGCTCGTTACACCTGAAATTTTGTAAACGCTTGCTAATTACGACTTTTAATAAATATATATCACGGGTCAATTTACACCAACTGATCTGGTCCCAAAGTAAGCAAAGCTTGTAAGTATTACAGTTATAGGCAACGGATAATCATAAGTACTACAAAAATAGGTACGGTAAAGTGCAAAAATATATATACGTTAACAAGGTGTCAGAAAAATAATTATCTATACAACTCTATGTCATTACTCATTAACCATAAGGTTGATGTTTACATATTTTGACGCGATGACTGTATACATATTTATGCTTTCGACTGTACAAACTTAAAGACGAAAAAAACACTCAAGACTCAACAGCAAACATTAAGTATTTTTCACACAAATATCTGCCCCGATCGGAAATTAAACCCGGGACCTCAAGCTTTGTAGTCAGATTCTTTAGTCGCTAAACTAAACTTACTTAACTTTTACTTAGAGTTTAATTTTGTAATTGGCGCCTCATGTGGCGCGGCCACTTTAATACGAGAACGTAACGTAGGGTAAACATAACTTTTATTTCTGAGACTTAAAATTCTCATATAATTTTCTACAGTTATACTTATAGGTAACTCCACGAGAGTTGAGGCGAATGATTACAAGCACAGCTACATAAAGTACTGATTACAAAAAAAGTAGTGAATGAATGAAATGAACGAGTGAATGAAAATGTGAGTTATATGATCATATGATGAAATACCTACACCATCCTATGCCTATTATTTTTTCTATTATTATTTTTTACCTGTTTTTGAAATAAAATCAATTTGAAACTGATAAGAAATATTCGCAACAAAAATCGGTATTTTATAAATAACGAAAAATATGCTTAAGTATCTGATTTAAATAAAATGGATCGAAATATTTTATTTTCTGTTTTGTTTGAACTAGATGTATTTTCCTAAATAATTCTTAACGAAATAGGTTGAAGAAATTGTTAGTCAATTTTGTAATTCACTGTTGAGTCTGTTGAACTTGCTATCGGTACGAATAAATGTCAAAATCCCGCTGTCATTACATGACGTGTTGTTGTGTGCATGACCTCAACTCTCCTGGCGTTACCTATACCTACTTACATGAACTTAGAAAAAATGGCATAGGTACATAAGCAAATAGGAGTTTAAAGTATATTTGGGTCCAGATCATGATAATAATGATAGAAAAGGATAAGTATGCAAAGTATAGTTGCTTTCATACCTCGTAAAATTGGAGGTTCCAATTGTTTTTTTCTATACGTATATAATCCTTTCACTAAGTTTACACAGTAAATAAATTCCTCTGTAACTCTATTTCCAATTACAGTAAACATAACCCGATCTTTATTAACCGGTTTTTCTTTCTTTTCTGGATAGTGTGGATTATTTACTGAGTTATGGGCAGTTTTTATTTTGCCTGAATATTGATCTTTTATTTTTCTTTCCCAAGGATGATGTGATTCTTTCTTTTCCTTTATCGGCACTCTTAAATTAAAAAACGTCGACATGATACTTTTGTGAATTGAAAAATCGAGAAAGAAAATAACAAAAAACCTGGCACTGACGTTTCATTTAGATTTTGTTGTCAAGAAAGCCATGCATAAGTGAAATAAAATTTCGTAGTTTTTTTTGTAAAACATTGACATTCTGAATTGAACGAAACGTCGCTAGCTGTCACTGTCACTGTCAATTTTCTGACTAATAAATAATAGCGGTGTGCTTGTAGTTCAATCTGAGAAAAGGTTTATTTAATAGAAGCTTTAAACGCAATAATAATAACTGAATTAGTGTATTACTTAAATGAAAAGCCTAAAAAGTTTTCTGCCGAATATATACGAGTCACTCTTTATAACTTAACGAGCGAGTGTAAAATTAAAACATGGGTACGACTTCACTTCGCACCTTTTCGATTATTAATAGTGAACTCTGCAATCTTCTTTATGTAAAACCTTACGATAGAGAGAAGATAAATCTACTTATTGACGAGCTTAACTCAAAACCATATAAGTCTGAATTATTTGTGAGAAAACAAGTAAGTACTCTATATGCTGCAGTGCAGGAGACATTATAACTGGAATTATTACCGTTCTAAAAGATAAGTTAATATAATTTAATATTTTAGGAAGCGGTGATATTATTAACTGCACTATGTTTAAACATAAAACCTATGGATGATGTGCTAGCTGCAAAAACGTCACATTTGGTACATAGTATTTTGACTAAACAAAATTTGCAATTTGATCCGGAATACTTGCAGAAGGTAGTGTTCTGGCATATTCAGTGCTTGAAAATGTGTTCAAATATGGTGATACCTGACATTCTTCATAGTTTGCAGTGTGTTCTACAGATTAGTCCCCAAGCAGGTCAAAAGGTTTGTATAAAAATTAAAAATAATTAATTAAATTTTTGGAACTTATGTTTCAATACATTTTACTAATTTCGGTTTAAACTCTGAATTTGTTTTTTTTCCAGTTTATTGAACAATTGATGGGCTGCCAAGGGGTTTTGAATAGTTTCATTGACACAAGTAAATGCAACTTAACAAATACTCAAAACCAGCTACACCTCAGTCTGAGTGCTCTCAAATGCTTGTGTTCATTGACATTTATTCCAGAAGAAAGTAGAACTGACCAAGCAAGTTTCACTCTAGAATTAAAAGAACAAATCTCTGAATTAATTGTAAACTTTTTATTGAATATATCCATCAAATCACAAGACGAGTATCAGTATTGTAAAGTAAGTGAGATTTTTTTTTATGTTTGGTGTAGTTGTTTTATTAGGAAGAAGCAATCTTTGAAGAATTTGTTTATTGCTATTCTGCGGGACGCAGATCCCTATCAGATTTAATGCAATTTTTTTTTGTAATGCGTTGTTAGTACTATTTGAAACAAACAAAACTAGAATGCATGATTTTTCGACATACAAGACGTTAAATTTTCCGAAATAAAAAGCATCCTAATGTTAATACAGGTTATAAAATATCTATGTGCCAAATTTCATCAGCATCCCCTTATCAAACTATTTTAGTGTGAAAGAGTAACAAACATCAACACATCCATCCATACATCAAAAAACCCATGAAACTTTTGCATGTATAATATTAGTAAGAAGTAAGATTATAAACCTTTTCTTCTTTTAAGGTTGTTATAACGGCATTAAGGGTACTGTCACAAATTTATTTCAATGACCAAAGTATTAATGTTCCGTTGCCAGAACTTATGGGAATCTCACGATTTTTCTTGGTCTACGGACTATTAGTGCAGGGCTCAAAACCAGAGAAGATAATGCCAGCCCAACAGACCATTGCTGCAATACCCAATACAACAAATCGTAATCCAAAAGGTGGTAAGGTGAGAATTAACACATTTATCTATTTTATGGTGTAGTAGTAGGTAGGCTCTTAACACCTTCGCTGTGGTATCGGGTCGATATGACCTGATACAAATATGGTTAATTACAAGTTAAACTAATTGCCGCAGCAAACGTATTAAATTATTCTTTTTTTTAGAAACAAAAACTAAGAAAACAAAGAAATAGTGCTATCGAAAGTTTAAAGAAAGAAATACCAGTGTCAGATCGAAGTTTAATGAAGGAAGTTGAAAACTTTGACAGTAGTTCAACTTACAAGCCAGCAAGTGAAAATTATTTGGAACCACAAAAAGCTAAGACTTACTGGGTCCTTACCAGTGATTCTGATGCTTCTGACGCTGAGAGCAGCAGAGATGCTAAATTATTTGCATTGAAATCTAGAGTCCGACAAAGCGCTTCAAATCTTCTGCTTGTCTTGATAAAAGTAAGTATTCTATAACTACCACTTTAGCCTAGTTGGTAGTGACCCTGCCTATGAAGCAAGAGGTCCTGGGTTCGAATCCCGGTAAGGGCATTTATTTGTGTGATGAGCACGAATATTTGTTCCTGAGTTATGGATGTTTTCTATGTATTTAAGTATTTATTTACCTATATAAGTATGTTTATCGTCGTCTAGTACCCATAGTACAAGCTTTGCTTAGTTTGGGACAAGGTCGATTTGTGTAAGATTGTCCCCTAATATTTATTTATTTTTATTTATTTTATAACCTAACATATTTTTAAAATTCTGTGTCTTGAAATTCCTTGGTTCATAATAAGTACCTGGGCGACCGAGCTCTGCTCGGGCAGAAACTCGGTACCAAGCGTGTTCCCAGAGATAAGACTAAGCTAAATCAATTTTTCATCCCCGAAAACTCCCAAATACCAAATTTCATCGAAATCGTTGGAGCCGTTTCCGAGATCAAAACACCGGAGGGGTGGGGGGGGGAGAGGGGGAGGGGATGCGGGGGAGGGAGCGCGGGGGTATTAAAGGGGGGATGAAAATTTCATTGATTTTGCCGTAGGATGCACCGTTTTCAAGATATTTGACAAAAACACCGGAGGGGGTGGGGGGGGGGGGGTGAGTCACGTTAAACTATCGTCCGTAAACCGACTTTACAGACAACCGGCTTTTCCTGTTCTGTGCTCCCAATAGGGAACGTGCACATAGACGGTGCTGCCAACTGGTGCCATCAATTTGAATGTTTTACCTTGATAAGTTTGTTTTACTGTCCGCATAGTGTCTCTTCTGTCGCATTAGTGCTGCCGCCTATAGTTAATACTTTTTCTAACAAAAAAGTAACTTTTTCTCACAAAAAAGTAACTTTTTCTCACAAAAGAAGAAACTTGACGTTTTCTCATGAAAAATAAACTTAAAAAAAAAAACTAAAAATCTTGAAAAAAAACGTGGGATCGAACCGAGGTCGGCTGGATCCGCGACCACCCGATTTCTAATGTGCCATTATGATCTGCTCGAAGTCGGCGAAATTTAGCTTTATATTCTAATGCAAACAAAAATAGCCGGAAAACACGAGTAAAAGCGATTTTCTGAAAATGAAACATAGCTAGATCAGTTTTTCATCCCCGAAAACCCCCACATACCAAATTTCATCGAAATCGTTGGAGCCGTTTCCGAGATCCTGATTATATATATACAAGAATTGCTCGTTTAAAGGTATTAGATAGATAAAAAACCTAACAAATTAAAATTCTGCTTCATCTTTAGATAACTGAAAAACGAGAAATGTTTGGATACTGGTGGGCTCTATTGCCTGATGCCCCTGAAGTAGGCCATTGGATTGCCACTGATGCTGCAAAAAAGACTCTTGCATACTGTGCTGTTACTGACCCTACATCTAATAACAGGGCCAGTGTGCTAAGTGTTGTGCTATCTTTACTTTCTGGATCAAGGATGTATCTGACACAGGCTGAAGTCAGGTAGATATAATATTTATTTAGCTTTTTGTAAAGTAATAGCTTTTACCCTCGGCTTTGGACATGCAAACTATTAGATCTGGGGGCTTTAATTAAAATTCTAGGATTTTTCTAAAATTAAATTTACATAAATAACACCCATGTCAAATTTTATGTCTATAAACGTAGCTGTTGACATTTCGGGATTTTATCCTGAACATGTGGGATGATGATGATGATGATGCTGTGTGTCAGTATCAGTGGGAGAAAATAGTTCCACACTTATTTTAATTTAATATTTTTGTTGCAGCAAAAAGGATACTGCATCGTTCATACCATTCTCAATATCCCTGGGTTACATTATCACTTGCATGCACAAAGTTCTAACTGGTATACTAGACAGCGAGCGAAGTCACGCCGTTATCCTAGTCGCGCTTAAGTGCTGCGCGGCGCTTGTGCAAGCCACGCCTTATTTTAAAATGAACCATGGTCTCATAAGTGAACTCGTTAGATCTTCTAGAAAGTTTTTAGTGCATAAAGGTAAGTTATTAAAAGATTTGATGAAAGAACATTGATGATAGTTTGTTGAAAATTATACTGATAGTTCCCCACAAACAACAGGCCAAGCAAAGAGTATTATGTTCTAAAAAGCAGATAATGAATCCTACAGCACTAAAATAGTGCTGGGCCCATAACTTTGATCAATTATAACTGTAGATCCACAGTCGCGCGCCCGAAAATGTCCGAGCCAAATGAGCGCCACTTTGATAAAAGTGGCCTTCTTTTTTCTCAGAACGTTGCGTGAAATTGTCAAGTTTAGCTGTCAAGTGGAGTTTTGCCGCTACCGAAATTCGACTGTAATGAAGTAAAGACTAGGTTCAAATTTCTGTGTAGGTGATGATTTTATTTGTTACGCAACCAAATAAAAAAGTTCGGACATTCTTTGAAGGGGATTTTGTTCGGCAATGTGTATCTACAGTTATAATTGATCAAAGGCCCATAACCTGTTATTTTTTCAAGCTATCTTCGAAAGAGGAAGATTTTTTATCGTAATTTAACAGCGTTGTTTTCTTAAAATTATAAATAAAATTAATTAAATGCACATTAACAATTTCAATGTTAAATTTGGCATGAACGAGATTTGTGATTTTATTTTCAGATGTAACATTACAAGTTGGTGCTCTTATCACAATGGGCTGTGTTCTCTCTGTAGACCCCAAAGTGGATGAGATATTAAAAGCCATTGAAAAAGATTCAGTCTCTGCAAAACCTAGTAACGAAGTAAAGGATAATAAAACAATCAGTGAAGAATGTGATGATTTCGAGGAGGGTTATTCGGACGACGAAATGTTTACTGCAGTTGAACAAAATTGTAAAGAAAGTACCAAGGAAGATACTCATTACTTCAAGAGCTGGATTTTAGACATATGCTTTAAAAATATGGGCTGGGTTTTCAAAGACAATGAAGTTATTGTAAGTTATTCTATCACTATGATAATTTACGCATTTTATTTAAATTATAATTTACGCACTAAACAATGCCATATCTATTCTAATGATGATTGGTGGCAAGGTCGGAAGTTAAATTTAAAAATAATTCTAAAACAATTGAGTTCTCACCAACACATTCTGTTTTCATATTATAGCGAGCTTAATCTCATATACCACACGCAACTAAAATCATGGTACTAAAATTATGTTTTGTGATTCCAGAAATGCATGCCGTCAGCTATTCCAGTGATATTAGAATCTCTCCAAGTATTGTCAGCTATAGCGTTTCACCACCTGCCCGATTTACTTCAATTGCACCTCTCGCTTTTAGCTGACGTCCTGTATGAAATGCTCCAACATGAGCATCAAGATGTTACACTCCAGGCGGCTAAGACTACAAGCATTCTAGGGGACGCTATACAAAAACTAGGTATGGTATTTTAAGATCCAATGTACCCATGAAAACAATTAATAAATGAATGAATGAATGAATGAATGACCTAACAGTATAGATAAAAACAAAGATAGGCGTTTTCTTTAAATAAAAAAGTGAAAACCGTCAAAGTAGTGGCACCTGCAATCAATGCTTTATTTATAAAGCAGATGTTTTTTATACTTTAAAAATTGAAAGCGTTTGAACCACTTTTAAATCACATCATTGATAAAAAAATATTAGTAACTGTTTGTTGTATCTGATCAAAAACTTTAATGAGTGTTTTAGGTCTCTGAGCACTGTAGTAAATATGTCAAAATATCGTAAAAACGTCAGACCAGCTTGGCTCTGGAGTAAGCGGCTTTATAATCGCGGAGTGTTTTTATACTATTTTAAATAGAACTTTGTATATACATATTTTTCGTGTATCCAGCTATTTTTGATAATCCTGTAAGTTTTTCACTTTTACATTAACTAGTATGGATTTTTTCAGACCTAACAAACGAATCGCCACCGATGCACCAATGCGTTTACATGTGGCAAAAACTACTAACGCCTTTGTCGTCCGTACTGCAATGTCACGACAATCCGCAATGCAAGGCGGTGGTGTGCGACTGCATCGCGAACATCGGCGAGCGATCTTTCAAGGAACTGCCGGTGTGTACTTTAGGCTAAAACGTTATTCTCAAACAAATAAAGTTTAAAAAAGCTCACATTGACCAAATTGGGGATGTCTATTTTTTTGGAATGTATAGTAAATCGAAAACCATTTCGAGATAAATGCTTTTTAACTCGTTTTCTGTAGTTATTTAATTTTATTATTATGTAATGATTTTATCACATAAAAGATAAGCAATGACCTTCATTTGGCATTGGTGTAAATTGCGTGACCCGTCCAAGTCGTACTTTATTCTGTGTTGTTAGAATTCTTCACAATTTACACGTGGATTTAATACTACGGAGTTTGATTTGGACCCGCTGTCTGACACCTAGCACTTTGGCAGCGCCAGTAAAGTGACACTAGTTACAGTGTACCACTACGCTAAAAATAGTTAAAGGGGTTGCCTTATCGTACGTATTTAGATAGATTTAGAAATTTGGCAGTGTGGGAGCCCTCAATTATAATCTGACGACATCAACCAAAATAGTTTCATTAATTAATTTTGAAAAAAGTAGTGAACTAAATGACAAAATATTGAATTTCTATACAAAAAAAATATAAAAACCACTGGTAATTTTTTTTAGACATTCCCATTTACAGTTGTGGCCATATAATTAAGAACGATTATTTATTGAGATGATTTTTTCAAAGTAACAAGTATAACTAATTGCCCGTATTTTTTTTATTTCTCTCGGTATTGCGAAACTTTTCCGTACTACCGGTACATTCATTTATGCAACATAGTTGGTTAAAAAATTAATAGAGAAACTTTATACATTCGATCTGAACCTAGTATTAGTACTTACTGGCTGGTCACGTAATTAAGAACGCTGAATAGTTTATTATTTTTTCAAATTTAAATAGAGAACACTGTGTGGCTCTGTGGTTGTAGATTATTATTCGTATAATTTTGGCGCCATTTCGTGCTGTTAAAGTCTTAAAAGTGATTACTTCGTATAAAAACAATGGGGAAAAATAAAAGTTGTGATAAATCTACAAGAGAAGTAATAATAAAACTTCGCGAGAAGAATTGGTCGTATAAAAAGATAGCCGACTATCTGCAATGTTCAAAAACAATGGTTTTCCATGCCGTAAAGCATTTTTCCACGTATCAAAACTACTTCAAACGTTCCACGTGGACCTAGACAGAGAAAGTCATCTCGTCGAGATGATCGAAATATCGTTCGTTTGGCAAAACAAAATCCTTTTAAAGGGTCTAATGAGTTGAGAAAAGAATATTTTGGCGAAAACAACCCTTCAGCAATCTCTGCACGCACTATTCGAAGGCGTTTGGTAGAAAATAAGTTGAACGGAAGGATAGCAAGGAAGGTGCCTATGTTGAAACGATGTCATAGGCAAGCCCGACTTGCATTTGCAAGAAGGTATGAAAACTGGACAGTCAGACAGTGGAAAAACGTTCTTTTTTCTGACAAGACAAAAATAAATAGGGTATGTTCTGATGGAAAACGATATGTACGACGCCCTCCGAATAAAGCATTCGACCCAAAGTACACAAAAGTGACATTAAAGCATGGCGGGGGAAATGTGAAAATTTGGGGGTGCTTTTCTGGACATGGCGTTGGACCTGTTAGGCTGATAGAAGGAAACATGGATCAATTCCAATACAAAAATATACTGCAAGAAACAATGTTACCATATGCCGAAGACGTGCTTCCGGTTATTTGGACATTCCAGCACGACAATGATCCAAAGCATACTGCACGCACCATTAAGGAATTCCTCACATCACAATCAGTTTCTGTCTTAGATTGGCCAGCCAACAGCCCAGATCTTAACCCAATAGAGCATCTTTGGTGCGAAGTCAAGAAAAAGGTTTCATATCGACAGTGTGGCAATTTGAGAGAGCTGTACGACGTTTTCTTAGAAGAATGGAACTCTATTTCTCTTGCGAAATGTCAAAAATTGATAGATTCAATGCCTCGCCGGTGTAAAGCCGTAATTAAAAGCCGTGGACATGCTACTAACTATTAATTTTAATTCAAATGTATTAAATTGCTTTTTTTTTTCTATACCAACTTCACATTAATATGATTTATTTAATCTAAGTTTCATATAAAACAACTCTCGAGCAGTTTAACAAATCGTTCTTAATTATTTGTCCAGCTTCATTACTATTTGAATTTATTAGTATAGAGAACAAATAAAATTTGTAAAAAAAAATGTTAGCAATTATACACTATTATTCTTAATCCCGTTTGCTCTATCCATGTGGCTATTTTATAACATAACTTGTTACTTCTAAGAAGGAACACAACTAGACATATGACATGATTTAGATAAAAAAAAATCGGAAACTTCAAATCGTTCTTAATTGTATGACCACCACTGTATGGCGCTGATAATGGATGGATTAGTCCAGTCAGCCATATACTTAGCTAGTGCCATTCACGAATGCGCGTGAATTTGTGAAAATTAGACGTTAATTGCATTGCAATAAGAACCACGGTACGCGTCATCATGTATCGAGTGCAGATTTGTCATATTTATCTTTACAGTCGATATTTCTGTTGGATAGCCGAATTCAGCAAATAAACTTGGATTCTTTACAATTTACGAAATATTTTTATCATGTAATCTCTCCTAATAGGGTCTGTTACCTGTGTTGTTTCAATATGTACGGTATATTTTAAACTTAATTAGATTCATGTTGGTTTTCCTTTCCAACGAAGAGGCAAAAAGAACGTTAGCTACTGAAGACCATAAATTCCGGAAAGGGACATATGATAGGACAATTGATAAGACACGACAATTTCTTTTTAAACCTGCTGGAAGGAAAAGTAGAAGGAAAACGGAGCAGAGGAAAGCCAAGATTGACCTATTTCGATCAGGTGAAAGATAAAGCGCGTGTTGTCGTATTAGGAAGTCAAGCCGAAAGCCGTACTGAATGGCGGTTATTCCGCCGACACTATAGATAGCTCTTTAAATTTAAGAAGAGATTCATGTTTTAATATTACCTATTTTATGAAATGTTTTTTCTGTAGCGGCATCTACAAGTGCTATGTTGCACTCTACTGGTGGGTTCGTGCAGCGACGAAGAGGCTGCAGTGCGCGCGGCCGCGGTTCGAGCCCTCGCCATGACTGTCATGTTCCGAACGCTCAGAGAAGTAAGCAAACAACACTTAATCCTATTCTTAACTTGCTTCCAGGACGGCGCACTTCTCTCGTTTGTTTCCGACTATAATGTCTAACTGAAAACAAATGGGTGATGTAAGACATGCTTAGTACCTAATAAATGAATGAAGTCAACAAATCAATCTTCATTGCAATCTACTTGTAATTGAGCGTCATCATCAACATAATGATTTAGAAATTGCTTACTGTTTTAATAAATTTGTTTACAAACTGTCTAATCAGGTTGATGACGCTTCCACCACTTATTTAGATTGATTTCTATTAACACAGCACTAGAAGATCAATTGACTTGTAGCTATTTTGGTGACGTGCAAAAATATATTTGGTTTGCCAATCAATTGCGTCTTGGTCACGTGTACGTGTTTTTACATCAGCTTCCAAAAGTACTCCAAAATGTGGAGAGTATAGAGGAACGAATGGCCTAATAAGTAAATGTCATGTTTTGTTTTTCAGGATATAGGCTTTGTCAGTGACTGCGGTGAGAATATTTTGCGCGCATTAGCAGAACCTTCTCTAGTGGTGCGAACAAAAGCCGCTTGGGCCTTAGGAAACCTAAGTGACGCGCTTGTTTTGAACGTGTAAGAGTTTTGTTTAAAATTATCATTGTTTAAGCATGCTGAGACATAAATAGATTTTGTCTAGCCTTCAACTTAGTCTAAATAAACTGAAAAATGTCGATATGAAACAATGTAGGTACGTTTGTTATATTTTCAAAGAAGACAAGCACTTGCATTTAGAGCAAAGTTTATTTCTAATTTTATCCGATGTTTATACTTCGCAGATTAATATTACTAAGCTTGCAAGTCATTTACAAGTTTGATCTTTAAAGGACGCATATCTATTTTGTAAACGCTTTCAATTTTTAACTTTATGTCAATTGAAGTAAGTCACTATTTGCAGTGTGCTCTAAGTGATATTATGTCTTGTTGAAAATAAACCAGTCGTTAAAGTAATTGATGCTTACAGGGATGATCTAGAAATAGATGACATCGATGACCGACTCCTACTGCGTTTGCTGGAGGTCAGCGTGCGTTGCGCCGGCGATAACGATAAGGTTCGACACGTGCTGCTAATTACAGTGGCGATTTGCGGACGACTTTAAAGCGAAGCGAACGTGTAACGATTTCGTCGTAAATTCATAGCGAGTTCCTCGCGTCTATAGGGCTGGGGGGACGCCATGATGTACAAAAATTGAAGTGGGTAGAATGAATGTTAGCTACCCATTCGCGGCAAACTATTTGCGCGCTCGCGGCGAACACGCTGCGTGTTCGTTCCGCTTTTAAATCGTCCGCAAATCGCTCTAATGCTAAGGCTCTAAGCTAAACAATGACCTGAAAACGAAATGGTTGCAACTAGAAATATAAGGTTTTGCCTCGTAAAGCCCACGTCAAAATTTGACTATTATAATAATTTAAAAGCAATGACAAAAACAACAAGAATGACAAGAAACAACGACTGCTTTAGCCTAGTTGGTAGTGACCCTGCCTACGAAGCAAGAGGGCCTGGGTTCGAATCCCGGTAGGGGCATTTATTTGTGTGATGAGCGCGAATATTTTTTCCTGAGTTATGGATGTTTTCTATGTATTTAAGTATTTATTTATCTATATAAATATGTTTATCGTCGTCTAGTACCCATAGTACAAGCTTTGCTTAGTTTGGGACTAGGTCTATTTGTGTAAGTTTGTCCACTAATATTTATTTATTTAATGACATTTGCTTTAACGGATGTACTAAATTTAGTACGTTGTGCCTTACGTGGTTTTATAATAATGTGGACTCAATTTATGATGTTATAATTTTTCAGTTACAAATACGAAAATTTGTTACATGAAACCTTTTTGTTTGAAGTTAGTTGGTAAACGTGTGCGTTACACTATATGCTACTTCTGACCATGGCCGCTGCAATGTCGAGGTAATTTTAACAATATGAAAGGCATGTTTATGTTTTGGTTATGTTAGTACCTAATTATAGGTATGAGGGAAAATCAAGAAAGTTTAAAACATAAACGATTTTGCAATTTTGAACCGGTATTGTTTATGTTAGACATACGAGTCTATACTTCAGACCATGATTGATTACTGTAATGGGCTCCCGATATTACCGTAAAATGTGTCTAATTTAATTAACCGTGAATCACTTAAAACTGTTTTTTATGCTACAGGTTAAAATGAGTGCTATGCGCGGACTAGGCAACATACTGCGTCTCATAAAACAAGACAACCTGAAGCGTGATCCACAACTGAAGATCCTATGCGAGGAGGCGATAGGGAAGCTTCTAGATTGCGCGTGCAAAGTGAGCAACATGAAGGTTCGGTGGAACGCATGTTATGCGCTGGGCAATGCCATGAAAAACGATGACTTGTTCACTTGCTTCAGTGGCTGGCAGGTAAGATTTAAGATTCGATTCAACGACCTTTAAGGGGGTACCGCGTTTTTCGCGCTAATCGATTTTGGGTGGGCGATTTCGGGCGTGGGGCCGCTTGGGGGAGGCACGATGGCTCAAGATAGGTTGGTTGGACTGCGCGTGTTTTTGGGTTTTTCATCATATTACAAAACAAGTACATATTTTAAAAATGTAGTCAGACTACGCCCTAGAAAACATATTGTTTTATTAACATTCAAAAAGTCATGACCTTCCGTGCAGTATTAGCGTCGTACTACGAGTTTAATTTATATTTTAGAGACGACTTTGGATTTTTTTCGAAAGAAACTGGTCGCTAGAGTGAATCCTCAAATATCTTACATATGAATTTCAAGACTATAGCATTGCTAGTAATGATACAGCACGAGTTTAAATGAATGCAATAAATGCGCCAAAATCACGGTACCCTTAAAAATTACCATGTAAGTAGGTAATTATAACAGTAAACAACTAAGCTCAAGAATTTCGGAATTGCTCACGGGATAAGGACAAATCGGGATTTATATATTCGACGCAGTTTAAGCGCGCTAGTCGAAAATTTTGTTACTCGAATATGTCGCTTTACTTAATTAAGTGTTCTTTTGTTGAAACTATTATTTTATTACAATACTTAACGTGCTCATCGCATGAGATTCAGCTTGCCTGGCATATGTACATTTTCGATTTAAAAAATAGTGGTTTATTTAGACAGTATTTAAATTATTTGCCATTTCAATTTTGGTTGGCGTTTAACAAAGTCACGTTCCTACATTTGTTAGCCTTTTTAGGTAAACACAATGATTAGAAAAATTTAAATGTGTGCTTGTATTGCTAATAAAGTAACAAAGTAAAAATTTACACAGGTTGTCGTAATATAATTTTACTAAGCGGGTTAACTATGTGACTACATAGCTTCAAAAGTCAAGAAACAAAATTTTAAGCCTTTACCTACCTCTTAAGCTGAGGGTCGTAGGTTCGAGCCCGGGCTCGCATATTTGAATGAGCTTTACGGTGAAGGAAAACACCGTGAGGAAACCTGCACATATTTGAGAAGGAATTCAATGGTATCTATGAAGTTCCCAATCCGCACTGGGTCCGCGTGGGAACTACGCCCCAAACCCTCTCATTCTGAGAGGTTTGTGCTGGGATGATGATGAGTGAAATGTAATTCATCATCTCGGCCTATATACGTCCCACTACAAGGAAAGGCCTCTCAAAATGAGAGGGCTTGAACTGTAGTACCCACGCGGGCCCATTGCAGATTGGGAACGTCACACATACCACTGAATTTATTTGCAGGTGTTTGCAGGTTTCCTCACGATGTTTTCCTCGCCGTAAAGTTCATAGTAAATTTCAGATGCAAATTCGCGAGCCCGGATTTGTACCCACGTCCCTCTGCTGGATAGGCCAAACTACCAGGCTCCCACTGCTTTATAATTTAATGTAATTAGCAATTTCCTACTCAAATTGCAGAGTCAAGTGTTCTCAAATCTCTGCACTTTGACACGGGATTGTAAGAACCTGAAAGTTCGGATCAACGCTGCGGTGGCTTTACGGGCGCCGTCGTCGAGACCTCAGTACGGCGAGCACTATCCTCTCGTGTGGCGAGGAGTACTGGCCGCCATGGAAAATGCCGCTAACGTGGATGACTTCACGGAGTACAAACATAAAGACAATCTTATTGAACAGGTGAGATGTCAGAGACAACGTTCGGTTGTTTGTGTAAAATCACACGAACAATCGAACGCGTAAAATGTATCACTTAAATGCTCATGTGTGTTTTATAAAACCTTCGATAATAAAGTGATTATCACCAAGATTATTATGAACCACAAATCTCAATGAAGCCGACTTCGATAAAGCGCTCGCCAAGCCCGTAGAGTCGTAAAGTCCGCTCTGCCACTATGATTATTGTCTTTTTTACAACAAACAATATCCGTTATAATTTATGCTAACACTATTTACAAGGACTGGTCTATAATACAGTTTAAAAGTTATTTACATAAGCCGAGCACAATATACATTATTATTATTATTTTCCCTTAATGGCGGCCTTAAGGCACAATATACATTATATCCACCGAATTTTCGTAAGAACCGCGCCTGACAGCGACTTTTTTTAAGCCGCGGCGTATGGCAAGGGTTTTGCGCCAATCAGCCACAGCCAGCCAAAGCGAACGAGAATTCAAAATTGTTTTTTTTTTTTTTCAAAATATGTACTGTGAAAATGTCATTGTCAATACAGTTAAACGGGTGCTATGTAGTAAATCCTGGGACATGGAACAACTATCAAGTTTTTGAATATTGACAATGTCGACCATAGGGAAGTAAATGCTATAGGGCAGGGTTTCTTAAAGTGGGGTCCAGGGGTCCGTAGCATGTGTATCAGGGGTCCGCAGTAGGTCAGTTTGTAAATATATTTGTTAGGAAATTGTGTGGTGTGGGGCGCGGGGCCAGACTATCATTAATTACCGAAAAAAAATTTTGATAGGGGTCAAAAATCGCCAATAACTGGCCCCCTCATACTGAAAATAAACTCTGTTCCCCTACAAATAGATTTCAATTTAGTATAACGTGGCCAGTTATTGAAGGGTGGCCAGTAATTAACACCTTATACTAAGAATGAATTCTATTATAAGTGAATAGAGTTCATTTTTAGTATGAGGTGGCCAGTTATTGAACGGTGGCCAGTTATTCGCGATTTACCCTACATACTCGTTGTTTCTCTGTGGGATCGCATTAAGGTGCTGATACACTTGAGCATTCACTTGTATTTGTATTCGCCGTTTTTAACTTCGTTCGTGTGATGCTCGCTAAAACGCTTCTTTTATTTTGTGAGCTTTTACCTGTAGGTAATGTAACATTCGCTAGAATCATTACAAGTGAATGCTCAAGTGTATCAGCACCTTTAGAAATGATGAAATCCGCGCGAGAACTAAAGTCACCGACATAGCTCGAAGAATTGCCAGCCTCAAGTGGTGGTTGGCCGGGCACATCGCTCGTAGAACTGATGGCCGATGGAGCAAAACGATTCTCCAGTGGCGTCCATGGACCTGAAGACGCAGTGTGGTAGGCCTCCAACAAGATGGAGCGACAACGTGGTTAAGGTTGCGGGAACGCGTTGGATGCGGATGGCGCAGGACTGGTCTATTTGGCGAACCTTGGTGGAGGCCTGTGTTCAGGAGTGGACGCATTTTGGCTGAAATGATGATTGTGATGATGATATTCGCTGTGTGTGACAGAATAGTAAGTATAGCATTTTTTCTCATGAGTCACAACGTCAATATTGAGAAACTTCATAGGTTTAAAATGTGCCATAACGATCATTGACTATAGTTCCTTACCTATTTCCTAAGTTCTTTTGTACAGTAGCATTACAACATTATCCGATAGATTTGATCAATAAAATTCAAAATCAGGGTCCTGTTGCATAACAAAGTACAACTAATATTACAAGCGGAACTCTCGCTTCAGTTACCTATATTAACTAGAAAGGGAGTTCCGCTTGTAATATAAGTTGTACTTTGTTATGCAACAGACCCCTGCAAGTCATTTGTTTAATATAGATTAAAGATAAAAGGAACGCTATCTCAACCAATATTTGTTAACGTTAACGTTTTGTTTCAGTTGAGCGTAACTCTGGCCCACCTGTGCTGTCTCCTAAAGGACTCCGATTTAACCGATATCTTGGACCCTTTGATTTTCCATTGCGACTGCGCTAAGTCTCTTCTTGCCCAGTTATGTCACAAGCTCCCCCCAGAGAATACATCTTGCCTGAGGATTCTAGAGGCTGCCAAGTATGTGACAGTAGATTTGACAGCTGGTAATGACACGCAATCTCAGTCGTTGAGCATTTTACAAGACATTTTCATCTGGGATATGTGAGGCACTTATACGAGGAACAAAGCACCTTAAAACATAAGCCATGTCGCTATGTTTTACAAAAACAATGATAACCGCAAAGTATGACATAGGTATAGTAAACTGAAATCATGATATATGCCTTTTAGGTCTTATTTGGTACACATGTCTACTTTGCATTTTATAACATAATAGGTTCCATATGTGTGGGAGTTCTCTAGATGCGATAAGCACCGCTATCTATAATTTATTGGCAATATTATCTTTTAGTCACAACCACACAGGTATTTAGAATTGTGAACCATACGTCTCGGAAAAGTTTTTGTTTTACGCGTACTCTTACATCGCATTCAATCTATACTAATATTATAAAGAGGAAAGATTTGATTGTTTGTTTGTTTGTTTGCATTGAATAGGCTCCGAAACAACTAGACCGATTTCAAAAATTCTTTTGCCGTTAGTCAGCTACATTATCAATGACTAACATAGGCTACTTTTTACCGCGGGAAAATACCTTTTCCTGCGGGAAAATTAATTTATCGCGGGCGAAGCTGCGGACGGAAGGCTAGTTTTAAATAAGTAGACAAGTACGTACTTATTTTTCAACTTTTAAAATCATAAATTTAGTTTTTCTTATTGAAAGTGTCGGAACGGTAGGTAACGAGATATAATGCCAATGTTACAGTACATTCTTAATTAAACGCTTACTTTATATTTTATTATTTAATTGAACGAATTAAGAGATCATTTTTGTATTTTATTGCCCGTTTATAAATAAAAAATAAATAAAATAAACTTCAGTTTTTTTACTCATTGCATGCATGTTCCTAAATAACTACTCAAACGTTTTTATACACGAACAAATTCCGTGCGCAGCTCAATGATAAGAAAACTATTTTCAGTTGAGTTGTTTACAGATCGAGTTAAAATTCGTGTGTTGGCAATCTGGCGGAATCCAGATTTTATTTATGAAATATTGTAATGTTATCAGCATGGTGTGAAAGTCAGCGTTGATAATATCCGGTTATACCCAACTAATTGTGCCGTGTAGGGGCATTGACGCACGGCAGTTAAATATAGAGATAAAAGGGTCAATCCCAGATAAAGGTACCTAAGCAATGAGTTGAATAAAGAAAGACAAAACATTAAATACTACTACTTACGTTATGTTTGTTTCCGGGAGAGATTTTTACGACTATCACTAGTCTCTCAAGCATTGACGCAAATGTGTAGCAAATCGATATTGAAACCTATCATTCAAAACAATCGTGCTCTCCCAGTAAGTTACCCAAATTAGCACGATAAACGGTACCTAATTATCGATCGAGCTGCACGTTTTTCATGCACAACTTGCAATGTTGCAATCCGACTTAAATAGCAGTCAATGGAAGATTGTAATTCCTCATTCCCTTGTATTTCACTTCTCCAATTACCTACTTATAGTTGCCGGATATCGACATATGTATCATGATAGGTGATTCCCAACTATTCGTTGTTGCCCATTAGTCTGACTGGTTATGGCTAGTCAATATTGCGTCATATCATGACATAAAGTAATAGTCAATATCCCTTCGGGTGCGGCATGTCGTATCGCCCACATAATTGATTAATGATTAAGTAACTAATTAGATACTAAGTATTTAGGAGAACCACGCACATCCGGGAAAAGTCATCTAAGTAAATATACAATTTATTTAGAGTAAAGAAAGAACCTATTGGTAATTAATTACACTAATTACTTCCAGCCGATAGCAGTGTACCGTACAAGTTCGCTGTAGAGGAAACAGAGTTTTATATTAAGTGAAGGACACATTAATAAGTAAGTATTGAACGACTAAAACAACATATTACTTAAATAATTGGTGGATGGGTAAAATGTCAAAATCATATCCATATTCCATATCAAGTCAAAATATATTTTTTAGTTTAGGCTGTTAACATGTCATTAATGTCGAAAAATCTACCACCGTCCACCGGTTCGAAAAAAAAGTGGAGAATAATCGAGTAAAAAACTCAACAAGGTAAGTTTTTTTTTCGAAACAGTTCCTTCTAAGTAAGTACCTACCTACATATATCCATATTAATATAGTAAATGCGAAAGTATCTCTCTGTCTGTTCACCCTTAAACTGCTGAACTGATTTCAATATAATTTGGATGGGGATAGATTGGAAGGATATACATAGGTTAGTATGTATGTATGCATGTAAACTCTTTATTGTACAAAAATAAGGAAAAAAAAAGAAAAACATTATTGACAACCGTTGAAATGCATGTACAAAGGCGAACTTATCCCTTTCAGGGATCTCTACCAGTCAACCTTTGAGTGGATGAAAGGAGCATTTAGTTAGTTTTACCTGATCCCGAAAAATGCATAATTCCCGCGGGATAGCAACTAAAATTCGAACCAAAACGTATTCTTTGCAATCGAAGTAGCGGGCAACAGCTAGTTAACTATAAACTTTAATGTTAGTATCGGCGATTACGATTAGGTATTGAGGATCTTATAAGTCGTACCTAACAATAGTAGAATGGTAACAGGAACCAATTGACCCTAACCGGGGGTCAGACAACAGTGGAAAAATTAAGAGTTCGAGTTATCAAAATACATAAATATCGCGCAATATACTCCGCTTAATTTTAATGAGTAAACAATGTATTTATGATTTAACACTTTTTGACACCGTGTGCAAGAATATTTTAAGTTCGATATGGTAAAAAAGCTAAGATATCTAGCCATTTTTAAAACAAAGCGGCCTAGGAGATTTAGGAAAGCATACCTAACGTCATAAATAAGTGATCACAAAAGAGCGTACTCCTACCTAAAAGGCCGGCAACGCACTTGTGACTCTTCTGGTGTCGCAGGTGTCCATGGGCGACGGTAATTGTTTACCATCAGGCGATCCCTCTGCTCGTTTGCCCCCTATAATATAAAAAAAACATAAAAATATTTTTGTATTATACTTTTGTATCCCTAAAATCTGCCGCTCTAGACTCCGCCCTACTCAGCCAACTGGTAAGTCGGGCAATGGTGGCTATTACCTAAAAATATTATACCATTATGTTAAGAGAGGATAGACATTTCCATATTAGGTATGCTCTTTTTGCTACATCTCATCATCATCATCATCATTTCAGCCGTAGGACGTCCACTGCTGGACATAGCCTCCCTCATTGACGCCCAATCATTACGATTGGAAGCGATTTCCATCCACCCTTAACCTGCGGCCTTCACCAACTACACATCTACATCACATCATTGCTACATCTATTGAAGATATATTGGACAATAATGAAATTGCATAATAGCTTTTTGACAGTTTTTTCTTTAGTTACGTTTACGTTGCTCTCTACTGTAACTCCTAACAAATTGGTGATTGGTTCATGTGATTTAAAAGTCTTAAATGAGCGTTATTAAAATTATAAATATTCAAAGATTCACATTAGCTGATCTATATCAACACTTGATCTCTTGAATCTGGTTCTAACTAGACTCAGAACAAAATATCCACCATTCATACATGTTATTGTGCCCTAGTCCAAGGTTGACCAAAGATATTAGTGAGTCGAGTATCACGGTAGTGACTCGTAATAGTAGATTGTTCAACAAGGGACTAAAACAAGCCATAATGACACAAGATATTTAGCCACCCGAGCAGAGCGAGGGTGGCTATAATTCGCGTGTCATTATGGCAGTTTAGTCTCGCTTTAAACACTCTACTTTTCACTTTGAATGCGAGGAAAAAAAGATGTTTTAGGTATACTAATCTACAATATTACTTTTATACAACGTACGCTCAATACGAGCAATAGACGTCTGTTCAGAATTCAAATAGCAATTTAAATTTGTTCCGCGGTTTTTTTTGTTGAGTGACGCTTTAAATGTTTGCATATTTAGCCAACACATTCAAACTTGAAAATTATTTCATAGCTAATTGGACTAAGTATGCATAATAAAATGAATTCATCTTTAATATAATTAAATAGATTAATATTCGTAATTATTTATGGTGTTTCACGAAATTATTATTCTTTAAAATATTTTTTATACAGTTGTCATTTTCCCCCTAAAGCCCTAAAGGCTTCCACAGACCGAAGCGCAGGGCGCTACGGAGCGCTACGGAGCGGGCGCTACGGAGCGCTGCGATCTGTGGAAAGCTTTAAAATTGTCTATGCCCAGTCACTGAAAATGGCAAAAATCCTCCATCCACAAACACCGTGATTGGCAGTTTAGGGGGGTTTCCAAAGTAAATTAAAAAAAATTTACTTTAATCCCTAGAGATCAAAAAAGAGCTTTAGTCCCGATATGCAGAGACTAAAGTAGCATTTTAAGAGCATGAGAAGTGAAAAATAAATATAGTCTGACATGTGCTCTAAGCGTGATTTTCACAATACATAATTTCTAGTTATTAAGAAAAGTCACGACACGACTGAAAATATTCCTCTGTCACTGAAGTGTTAACTGTCCATGCTCCTGCAATTAGGAAGACATCTGGTTCTGATCTGTGCTGTAAAATAAATAAATTCACGCGAAAGACGAGTGACAATTTTTTGTGCAATAAGTACAAATAGTAAGCATAGTCAAAGAAACTGAATTGCGTAGCAGGGTGAACCCTTTTGTTGCAAATGTCATGTTGACATTCCATACATTTGCCAAAGAAATTATCGTGAAATTGGTTGTGCAAAGGTTCCACCCTGGTATTTCAGTTTCCTTGATTGTACGCATAAATTAAAATAAATTACAACATTATTAAATTTTATTTCGTATCCACAATTGAATCCTAGTAGTGATGTGCGAATAAAGTTGATAAGGTTTGTAGTATGTAGGTATGTTTATTTAAGTGGATGTCTGCAAAACGGCACCTTGACATGTCAGTCAGGTGACTGATACATAAAGGACAGCCTAAACTACTGGAACTAAAGACCGTATTGTCGATCGCGTACGTGCGTGTTCAGATATTATTGAGCACCTTGACTGTTCCGATGTTTATGATGGCGACTGTACGTAAGATGTATCAGATGTAACATAAAGTTCTTAACATAATTGTGTTTTCGGAGATTTTCTGCGCTTGTAGATATAGCTATTATCATTGCCTATCATTTTATTTAAAAATATTTAGATATAATGATAATGAGATAAAATATTCCTTCGCAATCTAAACTAAAACTCTGCTGTGACGCTTGTGATCTTCTAACTAAAGCCTTAGCTGCTAAATGTAACTACTTACCAATAAGTAGTAAGTTCCATCGATTTGTCCTTGTTTCCTAAAAGTAGCTTCAATCGATTGCTGACTTATATATATTAAGGTATTGATCTAATGGTCTTTTAATATGCGCTACATGAATATGACGATGCCGGGCTGCTAAATCTTTAAGCAGTCTATTGCTATGGCATTTATGGCTCTATCTGGGTCAGAATATTACGTACAAAGTCATTTAGCATTTCCTATGCTTAACAGTCGAAATATTAGATTTCACTCATCAATTTTAAGAACTTGCCGTTGACCGACAACAGACAAACCAGTTTCGTCACTGTCATTCGAATCAGTTTGAGGTCAAGTCTCTCAGCTGAAAGTAACCAATTCACTGTAAGTAAGAGAATAATATATAAATTACTAACTGTTGCTCGCTATTCCTTCTGCGAATCATCACTATCCCGTGGGAACTGTGCAAAATTTAAGGGATAAAAACTATCCATGTCTTTTCCCGAGACTCAAACTATACCAAATTTTAATCGGTTTAAGCGCAAAACGGTAAAAGACAGATAGACAGACAGACAGACACACTATCGCATGTATAATATTAGTATGGATATAGATCCATAGATCACCATCATCATTTTCTTGGCTAATACCTAAGTACGACTGCCTCTTGTACAATTTTTGCGTTGATACCTAAGTAAGTACTTAGGTACTTATAAATATAGAACTTAGGCTCATGTTGCATATTGAAGTCTTTATCCAATCTTTATCTTTCTAGAGCACTTAGTCCAGCGTTTGGCTGACACTGTCAGCTCCTTGGTTGCTTTCAGCATCCTGGTATCACAATTAAAATTTGACGACATGTTTATCAAACATCGACTTCCGAGAACAGCGTGGGTGTCGTTTTAACTGTTTGGATCGTACAATCGTAACGCGAAACTGCAATTGGCTTCTTTCTGGAACGTGACCTATACGTCTGTTAAAATACATATATTAGTAGGTACCTAATGTTATCGAAGAAACTATATCATGAAACTTTAGTGAGTTGTTGATGGTTCAATTGATAAGCCTTGTTCCTGTCTGGCGTGCCAGACACCTACAACCTCCTACTTAGTGATATCTTAGCTTAGATATAAGAAAATTAGAGCAATTTGATTAGAAGCTCAAGCAAAAGATAAAAAAAACACTTGGTAACATCCTGATTTAGGTACCTACTCTATATAGATTTACAGAGAAAGAATTGTTACGAGTTATCGATCAGCAGATATGCCTATTAAATTTGACATTTAATGGGCATGTATGTATGTAGGTATTACCGTTATTGAATGCCATGCCTTGACTATTTTCTGTAATGACAACACCATGGTTTGTCTCTACCCTTCTCGACTCTTCTGTCCAACAACTAACTGCTTCTTTTGCTGTAACATTATGCATTAATGAGAATTCATCTAGTGATTTTATCCAATACTATAATAGGTACTTATTGTAAAGTGCATTGCGTTTAATATACGGATTGTTAAACAGCTTTATATATTTTCTCCATGAACTAAAACAATTACTTTGCTCACCCGCGACCTTTTTTTCTTTTTTATGTTTTGAACAGCTAAACGATGCTGTTTAGTTAATTTATGATATAAACGTGTCTGTACGGCTACGCATGCCGATTTTAAATAATTTATTGAATCAGGCGTTACTTTGCGGAGGTCCATATTAATGAAGTTCATTAATATGGACGGAGGGGCAAAGTAACGCCTGATTCAATAAATATATTTTCTCCATTTGCTTCCTGATCCACCATTACTTCTGATCGGACACAATACCTAAATGGGTTAGGTTCGTAAGGGCTAGATTGCATAACGACTCTATAAGCAAAACGTCTTAGTTGCATAAGGTCTTGGTAAGCACAATGTCTTTTTTGCAGAATCGACAACTATAGCATAACGCCCGAAGTTGCAAAATGATTAATAGAGTTTAAGTCCAAGTTATTAATAATAATAAGTCTTGATTGTAAAACGACGCATAAGGAAAAGTGTCTGGATAGCATATGGTCTTGGTAGCAAAACGTCATGATTGCATACCGGCCAGCAACTCGACTTTGAAGTTTCTTTATCAAAGAGTTCCTTCACAAACTACGTTTGAGTTTTTCTTGTCATTCAACCATCTAGTCGTTATGCCATTTAGACGTTATTAATGTTTGACGATATGCCTACCTAGTCGTTTTGCTATTACACCATTTTGGTATTAGGGCGTTATACAAACAAGACGTAATAGAACTAAGTCCAATCTTAAACCCGGGCATTCTACTATTAAGACGTTTGTACAATTAGACATTTAGCTATCAAGACCATATGTAACTAAGACGTTTTGCTTATAGAGTCGTTATGTAATCTAGTCCTTACGAACCTAACCCACCTAAATGTACAGACGAAGAAACTGAATCGCTTACCAGGGTAGAACCTCTTCACAGTCAATTCCCGATGATTTCTTTGGCAGATGTAGGGAATGTCAACATGGCATTTGCAACAAAAAGGTCCCATCCTGGTACGGAATCCAGTTTCCTCGACTGTTGGTATCCATAGCCGCGGAATCCTCTTTGAATGACTCTAAAGTCGCGAAGAGTCGCACATGAATAACACTATGAAAAGGAAAACATGTAAAGTAGAATTTTTTTGTGGACAACGGATAGGTATTGTGTGTTTACGCCATTGTGTATCTAACTATGCTGTAGTGTTCTTACATTATGGTTATGCCGAGCTTGTGCTCGTGACATACTTACGTATCGTTTTTGTCATCTGTACAAATAAATATAGCTTAATACCAGAACTCAAAAAAAGAAAATAAGAAAAGCCGTGGCAGCCTAATGGTTTCACTTTTGGCCTCTCAAACAGAGGGTCGTGGGTTCAAGCGCGGGCTTGCACCTCTGAGTTTTTCGAAATTTATGTGCGAAATTACATTAAAAATTTACCATGAGCATTACGGTACGGAAAACATCGTGAGGAAACCTGTTCACACTGTAGCATAAAAAGCCGTCTGTGTGCACTTATGGTGCGCGCAAACGCCTTAACATGCCGGCATAAATAAAACATTATAAAACTGTGGTAGAACACCATTTATTAAAGTTATCACCTCGTGTCCAACACAGGACAAATAGAAAAATCACATAAAAGATACACGGAGCATATACAGCGGAAAAAGAACTTAATAATCTCACGTGAGAGGTAATAAGGGTTATGACTAAGAGACGATTAGGTACGTTTAATTTACCAAATTGTTCGTGTTTTGCCAAATTAATCTTAATATCGAAAAAATCCGAGTCAACAATACCTATGTACTTGTGGAAAGTCCTAATTTTGAATTTAGGGAAAATTACAGGCGCGGTCTAGCACCAATTGAGCCGTAGTGCATAACGGAAAGCTGTAAGATTTACCAATGAGTTAAACCCTAATCTCCAAAACTACATGCGCATGTCGAATCTGGATATTAGCTGGTTGGATAGAGAAAACGGTGTTACATTTACGAATCAATCGCTAGAATAAAGTGCCACAAAAGAACAAAAGGTAAGGATATATAGTAATGTATAAATTTAGGCCTTAAAATCTAAGCGGCTTGCGTGAACTTGTCTTCTGCAGGTATTAGTTGGACTAAGCCTCCCCTCAGTTGGCGACTGAATTAAAGTTGGTGAATACTCAAGGTATGTGGCATCCCTGGTATCTTCTCATTCTGGCACAATTGAGAATAATACTCTGTATTAAGTTAGGCACAGAATCATCGAACTCCACATGGATTCGCAGCGATTATCGATTCCCGGGGTAACCGTCGGGCTGGAAAGGAATTTAGAAATTAGCCCATTTTCAACACAAAACCCTACACGAACGACCTGCCCTTATAAACAATAAAAATAACACTTACCCGATGAAAAATCGGCCGTCCAAAAAAATGAACAGTAACCGAGCAGCGATCGGATGATATTATTAAAATGCTCCTTTTAGCCTTTCCTTTTAATACACAACTTAATCCACGCCTTCTGCGCGGAGATAAATGTTTTTCTTGAAAAAATTAAAAACTGTCTTGCGAACAGCACGTCTTATGTCGCGATTCTCTCATCAACACAAAAAACAAACTACACTGACAAACCCCGAACTCAATTTAAAATTTGAATAAAATTTCTATTACGCTTGAAAAGATGTATGCGGCCAGGAAAAACAGCCAGTAAAAATTACGGTGAATAGCCAAAAAGTTTTAATTTTAAAGTATTCATGCAGCTTTATAATGCTGCAACACCTATAAAGAAATTCATTGTGTGTGTGGAATTCCCAAACCGTAATGGGTCTGTGTGGGAACTAAGGCCCTAGCCTTCTCATTCTGGGTAAAGGTCTGAGCCCTGCAGTGGACTTTTGTAGTCTCGGGTGATAATGGTGACACGAATAAAAAATAGATCACCTTTAAGAACAACAGCTTAGGAATGAGTAGGTAGGTACAAGGAATGTTCTCTCAGTAAGGTAATTCCATCTATACTAATATTATAAAGAGGAAAGATTTGATTGTTTGTTTGTTTGTTTGTTTGCATTGAATAGGCTCCGAAACTACTGGACCGATTTCAAAAATACTTTTGTCGTTAGAAAGCTACATTAACACTGAGTGACATAGGCTACTTTTTACCGCGGGAAAATACCTTTTCCTACGGGAAAATTAATTTATCGCGGGCGAAGCTGCGGACGGAAGGCTAGTTATAAATAATTATTAGATAATTACCTATCTAGTGCTTATAATTACATTAAATACTGAATAAATAA
This sequence comes from Archips xylosteana, assembly GCA_947563465.1. Taxonomy (NCBI): domain Eukaryota; kingdom Metazoa; phylum Arthropoda; class Insecta; order Lepidoptera; family Tortricidae; genus Archips; species Archips xylosteana. Next base: position 14,094,086 of record OX387355.1, read on the forward strand.
CATTGGCTCCTTGAGGTTGGTAGGTACCTATAATAGACTTCAAACTTGCACAATAATTTAAAATACCTACTAATACTCACGAAGTGTAGATTAAGTTATAATCATTAAATGACAATTTCGGGTGTTTGTTGTTTCGATGTAAATTACAAATCTTTACTCAAGTTTATTATACTACTTAGTATCAGAAGTATTTGTTTGAACTTGTGTATGAAATACGAATCTTAGCACGTGCGAGACTACTGATAAATTATCTTCATCACTTGTTTGTTTTACAAGATACTTATCTCGCCTTTAAAGCTCTAGATTTCCTTGATCACCCTATAGACCTAAGATATGTCTTATCTTATCTTCATTACCCAGACAAGGAATTGCTTGAGTAAGAAGAATTTTATTTGAATATGTGACTAAACATAATTCTGTTTTATGTAAACAGCAATGAGTAAGTACCAAGAATTTTCTTAATTCTTGAAAATACATGGTTATTCTTTTAATCTAACAAGGAAGAAATAGCAGAAAAGGTATTTAATACGTAGGAAAGCAAATTTACTCTCAATGTCTTAATTCGAATTATAAATTTGATTTTAAAAAAATAATTTACTGGTTCAAGACACGGAAGTTCCATTTCAGAAGCTTGTCTCTATCTACCTAAAAACATAATTAATTAATTACCTACTATAAGATAATGATAATATTGAGTAGATCATAATCATTAATATTATATGAGCCGTTTACGGCTTTAATTTATACTATAGTATTTTATTGGAATAAATTACCTTCCTGGGTATAATATCTAAAAAGTTGAGTCGTTCATTGGATATAGCTTAGCGGAAAAGATATGAACAGTTAACTCATTTTCACATCATTATCCTAGCGCATATTCCTCCCAACTGCAGGGCGCATGCCTCCTCTCAGAATTAAAGGGCTTGGGCGGTAGTTCTCACGCGGGCCCAGTCCGGACTAGGAACTTCACACACATCACTTTCTTTTCCTCACGATATTTTATTTTACCATGAAGGTCATGGTTTTTTTTATGTTAGATAGGCCAGAGAAACGAACTAGTGGGTCACCTGATGTTAAATGAACACCACTGTCCATAGACACCCGCAGCGCTTTACACGATGCCAGTGCGTTCTCGGCCCTAAAGGAGAGGGAATAGGGGAAGGGGGAGAGGGAAGGGGTGAGGTATTGGGCCCCCGGCACTCTCACTGACCGTACGAAACGCAAGCAGGATTACTGCTGCTTCACGCCGGTGTTCTGTGAGAGGGTGGTACTGCCCCGGACAGGCCGGCCCATTCGTGATGCAGCGGCTAGCTACAACATGGCTCTACCACTACAAAATGGTAAATAAATGGTAATGGTAAATTTCAAATGCAATTAGAAACATAAATTCCGAGAAACTCAGACGTGTGAGTCCGGGCTCCAATCTAAGACTGTTTGCCTGAGAGGCCGTAGGTCAAACCACCAGGGCCCTATTTTATAAAGCTACAAGTTACAATTTACAAGCGGAAGTCTCTATCTAACACATAGGGTCAGAAAGAGACTTCCGTTTGTAAATTGTAACTTGTAGCTTTATAAAATAGGGCCCAGGCTACCGCGGCCCCACATCAATAATGGCCCCACATCATTAATAGTTAATTAGTTATTTAATTAAATTATTAAACAATTTTTACCATTGCCATGCCAGCACTAAACTGGTGCGATGAAATATAAAATTTTGCTTGCCCGTTATTATTTTAAGTTTCATTATCCTAGCCATTGGGGCCAATGATCCTAGCATGCTCTTTCGTCACATTAATTAGTAGCATTGTGTTAAAACAGAAGAAAGTGGTATCTGTTCCGCTATTCTGGGAAAAACTGGTGATGCAAGAGTTTTTAAATAGGTACCCCGAAATTCGGGGCATCACCGCAACTGCATGTTGCTCGGTAAATCTTCGTGATTTTGTTGAATATCTGTTACTTATATCATAACTATTCTATCTTGTATGTCAGTAACATCGCAATTACTAACATCAGTTACAAAAGTATTTATCACTTGTTTGCTGTAAGATTAAACCTACGTAACTTTTAAAAGTCGTTAGTATTGTTATTATTAAAATGTAACTCAATGAATTTCTTTAAAAGATGTGTTGTACTGATATTTATGTAACAAAGCAAAAATTGTTGTTAAAGGTCACCTATTTGATACTTGCTATTGCTTATTTATAATAATAGCGTAAACAATTAGCTTGCTAATCAAATAATAAGTCAAGGGTACTTGCTAATTATGTATACTATTAGTATCCTTGAATTAAAAGTGACGTGCCCTAATGCTTTAAGAATAAATTCCCATGGGAGTATCCAAAATTTCCTTCAGGGTCTTCATTATTAATATTTCGATCCCGTAGGAATATCGGGATGCAAGTTGCTTTTTGTTATTCCACATGTCTAGATAATTTTTCATCCAAATCCGTCCAGCTGTCTGTTTTAGCATGAAGGAGTAACAAACTCACACGCATGCGCGATATTTGATATATTTTTTGAAGTCTGTTATAAAGTAAAATAAGTAATAATTATAACCTCTATTTTATGTGAGTTTAAATGTAGGTACAGTCCAAGTTCTATGTTAATATAAGTCTTCGAGTATAAATGTTACATATACTCTAAAGGTATACTCCTAAAGGCTCATTAAGTTCATACTTGTCTGAAAGGTCTTAGTGATCAAGTTTTCTAAGGGCCTTGTCACACTTTCGAACCGTGTGATAGGTAATGTTCTAGAAACTTAACATCGTGGGTGCATCCTTCCTTAAGCATGGTCCTGAAAGGGGCCAAAGTTCTGACGTCGTCGGCCTCGATGTGTTCAATAGGTTTGGCGCATGCGTAATAATTCTCCCTGTGTGGGTAACCGTCTGGTGGAGCACGCGGTCGGTGCGTGAACCTATACCCGTCTCGCTCGCTAACCATTCAGGTCTAGTGCCCCACATGCGAGACAGGGCCAGCGAATCGTCCGGGGATCGCCGTCTTATCTAAACCAAGTTTAAAATACCGTCGAAGTGTACGCTAACCGTCAGTCGTGTTCGAGCCGCTTTGCTAGTTCTACACTGTGTGAAACGTTCGCTGCGACCTGCCATTTGTGAATTTTTGAATTGCAGATCTGTGGATTACAGAATATACTGCTGCTAACCAGTCTATATTTTGCTCAGATTTAATTTTATTGAGGTAAGTTTAAATAAGGTCTGAATACCTATAAGAAATAAGAAAAGGTTGCGTACATAGTCGTTAAAAAATGGAATGAATTTTTATGACATTTAGGTAAAAGTAGGAAATTACAAGAATATTCTAAAAGCACGTATTCTGTGGACGCAGCAAATGGCCGACTAGATATTGCAGTGCACAGCTGTGGTTCGGCAAGCGCTTTCTCTCTCGGCGCTAGGTCGTCGTCGGTGCTGTTAGCTCTGCATCGCCAATCGATTAATTTTCACTACCTACTATCATATGTGTATCAGTGAATAGAAAGTTGGCATTATTTATGGAACTAAATTTAGAATATATATTTAGGTACTTACCTTAACTCGTTTTTCAGATAGGTACCTGAATGTAATGGAGCCACGTTAAAATTGTTTTGTTTTTTCTGATGATCCTGCGCTAATTTTTTTTTGATATTGTTTTCAAGCATAGAAATTGTTTGGGAAACAATAATGTTTAAATTTAATAACAATTTTGAAGAAAAAAGTATGCACTTATTTTCCTCATTGATGCAAAATTTTCAACGATTTTTAAAATCTTTTGGTGGTGTTTCTTTTAATTGTTTTAGTGTGACAGCGTTTATTTATATTTTTTTAATAATAAGTGAATTACAAAAAACAATAATGGCTGAATGTAACTAACTTAATATTTTAAGACTCTTTTTGAAATAAACAATACGAAAAGCAATAGAAAGCAAAAACACTCTCATATTCTTCTACAACCTTCAGACAGACCTCTTTTGCCGTAGCGGGTAGTTGGCCTCCCTTTTTCAGTTTTTTATAGTTTGTATAAGTAGGAAGGTATACATATCTACTTGACCATGAGATGCACCCAAAAAGGCAACTCTTAGATATGTAGTTATTTACTTCTCCCAAAATTTTGCTTTTGAAGTTTTAAGAATCTATTATATTCCATGTGCAACTAAAATAAAACATTAATGTTTTAAATTATTTTAAAAAATAATTTTACAACTGTAAATGCAATAAGTACCTAGGTATTGGCCTCTTTCAAAAATAATTCGAATGAAGAATGAGTTATGTGCACTAAAATATTCTTTGATTAAATTAGTTAACACAATTTTTTACAGTTAAAGTGCAATCCATTTAATTCCACTACATAAATATTTTTACTCTTTGGTCAAGGATAATTATCTCTGAATCATTTTATATGCTATTTACCGCTATTACTATAGGAATTTTCCCATAAAGTACAATAAGTACAAAGATGAATTGCTTTGGTTTGTTCAACCTAGCCATTGCGCGTGATACTCTTTTCACAGTTTACACTTGTTCAAATATTACCTACGTCAGGCACGTTTGTCATGGGTCTAAAGGTTACCGAAGCAAGAACTCAAGACCCGTACAGTTGCACGAGCGCATTATTATGTAAACCGGATTTATTTATATTTTTTTACCTGGCCTGGCGTTATTAAGTCTGATACTCATGCAAAGAGAACTAAGGAAATATTTGTGAAGAAGTTGACCCAGATGGTGAAAATTTAATAGCAATGATTCATCGTTTCTGCGAAGTGACTTAATATCTCTTATCAAGGATTGTCATGGTATTTTTTTCCATTCTACCAGACATAAACCCCGCTAACTGCCAAGATGCTAGCCAGCCCTGCTATGGAACTGCAAGTGGAGGAGACGCCTTTGGCTCTTCAGCGTCTCTGGAACCTGACCAGGGCCCGCCTTGCCGGCACTTCTACTCTTCTCGATGCTGAACCAGCCCTCGCTGAAACTTTACCTTCCGCTCAGGTACCTTTTCTTTTAATTTGTAAAGCATAAGTCGAAGAATTTGTTTATTGTCTCGACCACATCTTAACAATTTTTGATTTAAATTTTGTCACAAAATACAGTACAGTCGAAGAAACGAAATCACGTACCAGTACCATGTTTTTACAACTTATTTCACAATCATTTATTTAGCAAATGTATAGAATATCAACATAACATTTGCAGCGAAAGGGTTCCACCCTGCTACGCAACTCAGTTTCCTTAACTGTACCTACAAAAGTATCAATCGTCAAGGGCGATGACTAATTCATTCATAATTATTTTTGGCGCCCGAATTGTAATTTCTAATGCAATATTTAGGATCGCCGTTAGGTTCGACAACCTTTTTCAGTGTTGTGCCAATTTTGTGTTTACACAAATCTATTGATCGTACAATACCAACCAACCAATCAATTTTAATCTGGGTAGTGAGGTACTGTTTGTAAGAAGTTAGTTACCTTTCAGACCCACCATACCCCTAGCCATACCCCTGGGGGTAGGGTGGGACAGAACCATACCATCGTAGTAGTGCTGGAATATGATGGAAAATTGAAAATAAAAATAGGTATGATACAAATATTTAATTTAAACTATTTCAACAGAGCCCCGCTTGGCGGGGCTCCTATTTCTAAGCGGTTTGCCCTTCAGGCAGAAGAAACTACCAAACTAACCTAACCTACCTATTTTCTGGACTGAATTATAAGTACTTATACTACGTCATATTAACACCGGATCAGTAATATTCGGAAAAACTAAACCTGAATGCACTAAACTACAGCACTACGGTGGTATGGTTCTGTCCCACTCTACCCCCAGGGGTATGGTGGGTCTGAAGGGAGAAGGCTTATTAAAAGAAAAATCCTAGAAATAGATTCCCGGGATCCCATGCTTAAAACAATACCTAAACAAACAACTTGTTAATTTTGCTACGCTCAAGGGCTTGTTGATAACGTTAACTTGATGTGAGTTATTATAATAAATAATACTTAACCTCATTTTGCTTTCTGTTTTCTTGATACGCTTTAGTAATTAGTTTTTATTTCTATAACAGGAGCCCGAAGGTACCCCAAAGAGTATTGTCCCAAGTGACTATGAAAGTGATGGAGAAGAAGCTTTTCCCGAGTTGGAAATAACTGTAAGTTTATTTGTTTAACTAATGTAACATTAACTGTCTTTGTCAATATCTACATATAAATATTGAAAATTGTAATGAAAATGTTTGTGTAACTTTTCCCTCATTGTTTTCATCTTTTTGCATCAGCAAAGTCCGCACCCGTTTAGTGCTGGTGTTTACCAATTAGTGTAAGTGATACTGTCACACCCCCGCTCGTCGATCACTTTGTTATCAAACACGTCACTGCCTGACCCACCGTCTAGACGTTATGCAAACAATACATCGTAATTGATAAGATTCATTAAAGTTAATTAAAGTTACTCATGTAGGTATTCAAATTATACCGTACTACTCCATAGTTCACGTTACAATCACGATTACTCTTGGAAAATTGAGACCATCGGCCCCGGTATAAAGGAAGATGGGGCTTCAATTCAATCAAGCAATTGTGTTGCTTCGTTGATTTCTCGTTCATTCATTCAAGCACGATAAGGTCGCTCGTCCGCATTCGATATTAAAAGTTTTCGGTATTACTGATTTATTATTCATGAAGAAACATTTCCTGGGCGATAACCTTCAGTGAAGGTTCGATACGAGTTCAGCGGGCGTTATTCGGTTTCCGCTAATAAAAAACGTGTAAGCAGAATGGAATCTGCAAACGACGACTACGCTGCGTCAGAAATAGAAGAAAATTTATAAATATACCGCTCGATCAACTTGAACGGGCGGACTTTGTACCCTTCTCATGTTCACAATAAACTAATTTATTTCAATTGCTAGACTGCGTATTCTATGCATTGTTAGTCAATTGTATCAATCGAAGCTACAATAATACATACATAATACTAAAGTTTCTCGTTAAAATTGAAATAAGTTTGCATTCCCTTTGCATATATCAATACACACTAAACTTAGCTAGACTTGCTTATAATAGCATTATTAAATTTTAGTCTGCGACAAAACATAATCATCAGTAGGTATGAGTAGGCATACCATTACAATATTATGACGAACGAACAATATTATGATAACGCGTAAAGTGTACTGATGTAACAGCATCCATCTTTCTTGGCACATGCAGGAGACATCGTGATGATCTGCAACAATTGCCAACTAGGTATAACTTATGTTTAGATCAGCTTCCTTTACTCTCTTCCATTCCGGCCAACGGTCTAGTCAATTGGCCATCATACTTAGAATTTTGATTTAGTAAATAAATAAAAAATAACAATGAAGCAACAAAATGCGTCTTTTGAAGATGATGCTGATAGCCTGATTGTGGAACTTGAATTGGTGACTTATCGTTCTAATAAATTAGATTTCTACGTTGTTTTAAACTAAAGTTTATATAAATAATTGTTTTTAGGAGTTGCATGAGAACTTGCCAAAGACTTATTGGACGGAGACTTTAAACAAGGAAGTGTTACTGGATGCTAGCACTCTCGGAGATGTGCCGGCCGTGTACAGAGTGCCCCCGCCGGCGCCTCATCAGCTGCCTGTTATTGGAGTCTACATCGACCCTCGCGTTAGAACTGGCTTCCGATACAAAGTTAGACCGATGCAGGTGAGACGAGTAATTTAATCTTAAGTTCTTCTCATCTCTCAATCATGTCACATAGCAGAACATTGAGGAATCGTAGACAAGAAAAAAGTGTTGATGATTGCACGTGTGCTATGCAATCTTCCACATTTTTTTATATCAACCGATTACAAAATCGATGAACGATTTTTGTAAAAGTCGACTATTCCTCATGAGTTCGGTTGTTGAATGTTGCTTAACCATCAAAAGATCTTGTGTAAAAAAATACATTTATGGCTTTTGTCATCAATGTCGAGCTTGAACTACGTCGAAAAGAAAAACTACGAAGATCCATAACAGTCTTGGGGCAAAATTTTAAAGCGACCTGAACTGCAAAAGAAACTGATTTGCAATAATTGGCATCGAAATGGCTGGAAAAATAAATTTTTAAGGAATTGAGTTCAGATGTTACAACATGCAGCTATCTTTAAACATGACACGTTTATTATTAGTTTTTTTGTTATTGAACAATAGTCAAGGGAGCAATCGGATTTGTGTTTATATGTAGAACATTTTGGTAAGGATAATCCTTTTCAGAGACAAGAGGATGGTGAGTGTTTGTCTTCGTGCCTTACAAAAATGTTCATGAAATAAGCAAATATTCTGGAAAAACAAGTACCATATTTTAAAATTGTTTATTAATACAGCAGAATGTTTGTATTATTTTCATTTCAATATTTAATCATATCCGATTGCATTTGACGAATGTGTCTGATTTGATTTAAAATGAAAGTAAGGTTGTCATATTGAATTAAAATACATAATTATACCATTACAAATATCTTTGAAAGTTTGTAATTACCTATATTACCAACATTAACTATGCAAGTTATCCAATTTTGGCCATAAAACCTATTATTTGAGTATAAAAATATTCATAGATTTGATAATGTTCTATGAGATAATAAATGATGCTTATTATTTACAACAATAATGTTTACAAGTCATTTTGAAAATACCCATTGTAATGGCAACCTTACATCAAAATGTTCGAAGATGCTGCTATTGTTTTGATTTTTGCAATTCACAATTAAGTACTTACGTAGTCACAAGGAAGAAGTCAATAAAAATTTCAAAATATACCTAGCTCTAAATTCAATTCTTTGCTGTCAGCAATCCGATTTTAGCAGTTCAGACCGATATGGCGGGGTTTTGATTAGGGCTGTCTCGGGTTAGCTCGGGTTAGTTCAGTGAGTAGCGGTGTCCGTTGATGAAATTTGCAGACCGAAAATGTCACCAACGACCAACACTGTTAACTTGCGCGCTCTGTCGCCACTGGTTGTGTGCACTTGCCGTTGTAGGCGATGTGGATCGTCCAGTTTTTCAGACCCTCGCCCAGAGCGGCGTTCTGAATCAAACCTCTTCAAGAAACCACGCAGAGACCAGACAGGTCGGAAATGACATACTGGCCAGCAGCATGTTATATCCATAATAGGTAAACAATAAGTATCATTCATAAGGGCTATTTGCCGAGTTAATCATATCAATAATTTGTACAAAAAAATATTTTTTTGGAATTGATATGATTATTTTTTCATCTGAGCAGCACTGCCTAAAGCTGCACAATGTTAATTGTAAACGGGTTTCACAAATTTAAACATGCTTTGTTCTAATCTCACACGGGTATCATCTCACGTATCAGTTCATTAACTACTTTAGTTCATTTGAAAAAGTAATCATGTCCTGACACGTAAATTTCATAAAGAATAAAAGTACATAAATTAATAATTTGTTACAACTTGAATGTTTTCTTAAACTTTGTTCAGTATATCTGCCTAAATACATAATTAATTACATATTTGTTTGAAAATGTACATTTTAAGGATGCTATAGTGAATTTTGTGAGTTGGAATTATAATGTAATTTAAATTTTCAGGCTCTAGATGCGCCTGCATTGTCTGTGAAGCCAAGATACTTGTTCGGGGGCAAGGCCCTGACTCTTCAGTCGATTGGCCGTGGATTTGCGCGCCGCATTACATTTGAGCCCCTTGATTCCACTCTCAATAACAATGACAACTACTTCTGGACTGACTCCAGACCGGAAGGTTTCTTGTTCGAGATTGAAGCTATTTCTATCGGTGACAAATTTACCGTATACGACGCAAACCATGAACCTCAAGGCATTTTGCAAGTGGTACAACAGCAGGTGAGTTGTGGTCATCAACTTTTATTGGAGATTTTATCGTTGTTTATTCAATAATCTTATCTCTACCGGTACTGATTTATGTTTTCTTTATTTTGCAGAAAAATCAACTTGAAGTTGACCAACAAATTTTCCAAGATGGATCAATTGTGAAGAAAGTGAAAATCAATACGCTTTGCAAAGTAGAGTGGTATGAAAACGATGGAGCCACGAAATTGGTGCCGGTTACCGGATTGGCCATTCTCAAGAAAGGTCGCGGCAATGCCGTAGTGACCAAAGTAGTCAATGTCGCGATTGGCATCAAACAGCTGAGAAAAGGTTATGAACTCAGACCTGGCATTGAATCATCGTCAAGGAGAATCACCGTGAGTGGGGCTGACATCAAAGACATTCCTTGCCAGTACTGCGTCGTTGGGCTTGAGAAATACGAATTGCCTGTAATCGGTACATATGTGGATCCTCGTGTTGTGCCCGGCTTCCACTACCGCGTGCGGCCCGCGGGCTGCCGTCGCCATCTGTTCGAGGGCCGAAGCCTTCTGCTCCAGTCCGTCGGAATGGGTTACGGGAAACGCATCACGTTCAAGCCAGACACGCTCAATGCCCCAGAAAACTATTTCTGGTCAGACTCCCACCCCGAGGGCGTTGGCATGGAGCCGCGAGCTATTCAGCCTGGCATGAAATTCACTATTTCCGGAAATGGGGTAAGTAAAGTATCTAAAGTGCTACTAAATGTCAGTAGGTACAAATAAGTTATTAATATAGTCATAACATTTGGCAAACAGCCATAACGCCCATTTCTGACAGGCGCACGGGTTTTCTATTTGTTTACAAGCTTATAAACGTAGAACAATAAAGTTCGAAAGTTTGCAGTTTTGGCAGAAGGACAAATTCAAATTATAAATAACATTGGAAAACTGCCAAAGATAAATTCAACCTTGGCAGCCTTGGCCGGTCTCGTGCACTGCAAGTATATAGATATTTATTTTGATATGTATTTTTGCAGGGTCTCTTGGGTGACGCGAGCGTGTTCCGCGCTGATATGCCACAAGTCGAAGAGAAAACAGTGTATGTTGATGTTCCTGGAAAACGCGGGAAGGCCGTTGAGAAGTATATCCACGTCGACGTCACATGCCACGTGAAGTTGGCTACCACCGGCGGAGGCTCTGTGGACTCAGAAGTCCATCTTATGAAGGTGTCTGGAGTAGCCTTGGTGCGCAAGGAGCCAGGCCAGGCCGTTGCCAAGCTCGTGAAGGTTTACAACGTCGGGCTGGACTCGCAGCTGAACCTCCTGTTCGCGCACTCCCAGACCGAGCTTACCTTCCATCCCATCCCCTAAATCATTCACGAGCCTTGAACAGTGTTGCAATATTTGTGACGAAACATTCATCACAATCAATATATTGTAATACTGAAAACCCACCAGGCGCGACTGAGGCTCCGTCAAATGTCAATCGATTGGTCACGAGTTTGCAACCGACGCCAGGACTAGCAATGTCCACAACTATATCTTTATTGATTGTAGTTCGGTTGCAAACGATATAACAAGCGTTATGGTAATAATTATTGTGTGTGTCGTAATCTAACGGATTATTGTATCTATGATGCCACAAGAAAACCGAAATAAACAGCAAAACCTTGTTAAGCACAAGATACTAAAATATCTTCATCTTACCAAGAAGGGCAGCGATTAGTGCAGACAAGTTTAACATCAACAGTTAAAAAGCTGCTTGGAATCGAGTTATCTCAGGGTAGTTTTTCACAAATTTGATTTCGATAATCAGTTATCTTTGTGATTAATTTTGACAGATTTGGAATGAGTAGCATTAGTATTTCTTTGACTTATCTTTTTAACGTCGAATAATTTTATTTAATTATTTATTACAATTTGATGATCAATCATTGATCAGTATTATTTATAATGACATAAGTACTTAGTAGTTTTCTGGACTAAACATTACTGCTGGACTTGTGTCGGAGAGAGTAGCAAAAAGACTACCTAGTTACAATAAACATAATACAATGGACCTTTACTGTATTCAATATTGAATGTCTAATATTTTGATTTCACTCTGCGATCATTGTAAAATACGTATTAATAGATTTATGTAAAAAAACATTTTTCAAATTTTTGTTTTCCATTTATTTCATTTTACAACTATAATGATGTTTTTTTTTATTTCTCTTTAATTGGTTTCCATATTTTTCAATAAATGATTTTTTCCTTATTTCGATGTATTATTTCAAGAATGCCCTAACATTATCATAATAATATATTTACATTAGCGCAACCAAGAAATTGAAGTTTGCAAGCGCTTGGCAAGTTGTACATACACTATGTCAACTTCATCTCCATTTAAGCCAACTTGACAATCAATCAATATTTTATGTATTTAAAACTAGCTTTTGCCCGCGACTTCGTCCGCGTAGAATTCCAATTTGTAGTAAAGCTTCTTCATCTCTTTTATTGTATTTAAAAATCCGGCAACGGCAATATCCATCATTATTATCATTTCATCATCATCAGTATCAGTTAGTGAATATTATAAATCGCGTTTATTCTCTATCCCGTGGGAATTTCAACAAATTTATCCTTATTCTATGCAAATTTTCGCTTATTTTTTCCCGCGGGAATTTTGCTTTTTCACGGAGAAAAGTAGTCTATGTAAATAATGGCTGGTGTAGCTTCCTATTGGTGAAAGAAATTTTCAAATCAGCCCTCAAGTGATATTCACTTCTTCCTATCCCACGGGAATTTTGCATTTTAACACACATATACGTTTATACTGAATTACCATTTACGTAAATACTGAATTTGAAAAGTTTAGTAATTGTAGTTACGGAGATAGGATCCAGTTGATTTGAGTATATAAATCCTGACGTGATTTTCTTCCTACGTCCTTTGTGATTATTTTTTTTCTGGCAACCATTTACAAAAATGATAGTATTAGTAGCTTGGTAGAAAGCTAGAAATACGTGCATGTTTTTCGTACAATATGCACGCCAAATGTGATAGTAAAATTTTCTGTTATTGTGCCATTCATTTTGAACAACCTTATAAAAAAATCATATTTTTTTACTTTTTGGTCTTGCGCTCTTAAACGTTTACAGATAATTATACTTTCAATATTGCATAAGAACAGCTATTTTATTTTGTACATAAGAAAATAAAAAAAGTAGATTTAAATGGCCAACTTTTTTTGAAATTAATTTTTGAAGATGCGTTTCCGACTTTTTTTGCAAAAAACTTAAATTTCAATTATCTCAGAAATGGTTCATTTTGCATAGGGCATTATGGGACAAAAATGATTGCAAATGACCTCCCCCATAACCCCTTAACCCTGTAGATTATTCTCACCACTCTCCCATTGACCCCCCTAGATAGACGCAAAACCAAGTAGTTGCTGTGATCATCGTAGACTGGAAGATTCTGTAAGACAATAATTTCAGATGTTAAGGTAATTAGGTAAACTACTGGTTAAACTCTACATTACCTCTATTACATCGGAAGTTAAGTGGAGACGACACGTGGATTTCAACTAATGTGATTGATCAATTCTCAACGTCTCCGCTTAGCTCCGCATCAATTGAAGTGCTGTCTTCTGTATGAGAATATAATTCTGCGAATACAATGTTTATTTAAATTATAAAGGGGGTTGAATGTATAATATATTTTTTGTCCGCAAGCAGTCGAAAGACTTATTTGATGATTTGATTTGATAAGGGTGATTAGATTAATAAATAACTTGTAAGTGAATAGCGCTTTTCTCCTTTTCTAAAACTTGCTGTCTTTTTTGCCTTACGATGCTGTTAGTGCCATCTAGCAATTGCACTGCCTGAGGTTAGGGTGTCCGGCTAAGTGAGCTACATGAGATTCTCTATAGGTAGGTATCGCTGGATTTCTTCAGCAACCGTTGGCGCCCTCAAATATTCAAGAAATGTGTTCCCTGAACACTACTATCTGCCCTGAACACTACAATCTGGCCGTTTTGAAGTCTAGGGTGAATGAGCATTTACCTAGGCAAGCGTGCTCCATCGTAGACCTCATCTTCGCTTTCCATCAGGCGTGATTGTGGAAAAACGCAAGCCTTATTGTATTAAAAAAAAATCATATATCTCCTGGCTTCTTGCTGCGCATTCACTGTTTATTTGAGGATTGTACTTATTTTGTTACACGTCGCAAGCAGACTACGTTAGTTCTGTTGACCACAGACACGAGTAAAGTTGTATTCCGTAAGTCCAAATTATTTTTGTTTGTAACAGTATGAAGCAGGTACGGACAAAATAGCTAAAATAGTACCTACCCTCCTAAGCTGCGCTAGACCGCCTCCTGGGCTTCTGGCCTTACGCGATGACGTTAAAAATACTTTGTACCTCAGACCATAGTTTTATGATCTGAGCTTCGTATTGTGAACTCCCGCTCACGCCATTAGTATTTAATAATAGAGTAAGAGGGATACGGTATTGTATGAACTTTGAATATAAAATTTCGGAATAGCCCCCTCTGGACTACTTATAATTTTCTAAAGAACTTAGAATCACAAACGCTTTCACCAATTCTTTCTATCAAACGATACAGAAAGTGATGGCTAACGCGGTCGCGAACGTCCAGGTGTTAGACAATTTATGGCCATGATACTCCTTGCCTGTGATGCGCCTGACACGAAGTAAGGACGGAAATAATGAATGAATAAGACTGACGACTTATATACATATAACTGATGGAGTAACTGTGTTTTGTAGAAAAGGGGTGTTCGGCTAGAATGAACTGATGATGTGGTCAGGTGATTTTGGCAATACCTGGATAAGAGGAGCCAAAGATCGGGGTCAGTAGCGCTACTTATTCCTTGAGAGGAAACTTTGCCTAGCAGTCAATTTATATAGGCCTTTCTGATTAAAAACCTATACGCCAATATCAGGACAAACAAATCATGCCTAACGCAAGAGCTGGTATAATTTTTGTGAGTTTGAACATTTCTAAAGCTAATAATAAATGTTGAAAAACTATTACTATACTTAAGAGGATACGATGCGCACCATTTCTCCATACAAACGTAATCCCCTGTTTCCTCCCTGGATAATGGCTTTAGAGCCAAATTTTTTTTACTGTGTAATCTGTATCTACCACAGCTATGCCCCTAGGTTTCGTTTTTTTCCATATTTTAATTAACATAAGAAATATGAGCTTTCAAAAACTGAAAAAATTGCCCAATTTCAACGTCATTTTCAGACACTCATCAGAAAAGAATCCCTCATATAAACAAAAAAAGGAAAACATAGGGGCATAGCTAAATCTATCCTCTAATTATATTTGAAAAAATAATTTTATTGGTCCAGTTTTCGAGAAGAAAACAGGGGATTACGAAATGCTGTTTTGATCAATTTTACGCGCCTATTAACGGTCTGAGCTGCAGTTGTCCCGCTCTCGCTGTACTGACACGGAGGGGTTCGGGCGAGACAGCGACATTTCATTAAAATATCTATTTCTCAAAAGTCTCTCAGCCATCGTACCCTCTTAAGTAAAATGTTTATTTAAAGTTAGCCTCAATTAATAAAAAATACCAACATCTAACCGAACGAGCATGTTAGGTTTTAACTTAGCTTTGACGGATGCTCTCTTTTGCCTAAGAAAATGGATTACTCAGAATGTGTATGAATGAAGTAAGAACTTATTTTTTTTAATATCGTAAGTATATTTATAGCTAGCATTCCAATAGACATCTCATGCGATAAGGTGGAACTAAATACCAATCTTGCAAACTTCAACAGTAGTTTAGATGCGGTTCGAAGGACCAAAAAGTTGGCATAACATATAGATGGCAGCACAGTACTACATAGTTACAATAAAAATCTTGACGTTAGATGGCAGCACTGTACAACGTTAATTTTACGAGTTCAGTCGCCTCTAGTGGAAGGCGACCAGCCGCTTGTAAAATAACTTTGTTGTGTAGTTTGTCTGCATAGAGACGAGAGGCGAGATATAGTGGTTTAGTAAGAGCGGGAATACTCGGCCGGCGAACGGCAACCGAGCTGGGGGTCCCTTCGTTGCCCGTGCCACACAACTAATTACGAAAATCGCAATGCGCGAATTAAAAACTTCGAGACGGTGAATTAGTGAGACTTATCACAACGAATCAACGAACTGTGATCGCGATGGCTTATAAAATTAAGTGCGAGAGTGTTGTATTTTTGTGCATTTTGTATAGTGCCACCAGTTTTAATCTGGAGCCGAGGATTCCTGTGATAAAATTTGGAGAAGATGGCTCTTACTTTGGATTTTCGGTTGCTGAACATCTTACCACCAACGAGGTTGGGAACAGTACAAGCTGGTAAGTAATAGTTTAGTGTTATTGTACAGAAAACCTTAACATAACTTGCTATGATGTCATGTGTGAAGGTCGGCGTTCCATGTGTTCTCTATCGGCCAATTGGAGCTGTTAAAGGTTGCTAAGTTTACAATAAGAATACTGTGGAATTGTGATATTTTGAGTTATCAGAAACGCGGCGCATTTATCAGGAATAGAGATAACTTTATCGTACCTATCGATGTGAGGTTCTTTAACTTTCTTTAATTAAAATACTTAGTTACATGAAAATTCAGTTGTAAAGTTTTGCGAGGATTTTTATGTTTTATAAAGGTAGAGAATGTAGCTTACATGTGTGAAGTATGTATAACTCTTTAATGTTCAATGCGGACCGGTTAAAATAAAAAGGTCCGCATTTCGGGATGTCAAGTTTGTCGTTTTTACCTGTCCGAGTTAATGCCCGAAACGCCACGTTTAAAGGCGTCAATAAAAAATACAAAGTAATTAAAACATTCTTTGCATTACGCAGCCTCAAGTGCTTTAATTATTGACTTGCTAGTCTAGTGTGGGCTTACTAACTAATACTTGCATTCTATAATATCAGCGGTATAATCATAACAGGGACCTACCTAAAGTTTGATGTACTTTCATGATCGAATAAATTTTAAATAAAATCATGTACCTATATAGGTGCCTGTCGTATCGCATAATGTTTATTGTCATAAAAATTACCTAGGTATACCTATTTTGATGTCCCTAAAATAAACGCCAAAACTAAGATGACTGATAGAGCAGCAAATAAATCTATCTTAAACTTACTGAAAATTTCATATTGGCACTCCAATAAAACTCAATCCAATGGATGCGTTGTCGGCCGTTTCAGACAGAAGAAGCATCGGTTTTCGAAAATATCTAAGGTATCCGGAAATATTGGCACTTACACCACCAAATACCAAATCACACTTTTATGTATCCAATCGTTTTTTGTGCTATTCACCAAAGTAGTATTATATTGTACTAGCTGTTACCCGCAACTCAGTTCGCAAATAATTCGTTTATCACAATCCAATTAACTGAATCCTATGAACTATGCAATTTCCTGGGACTCAAACTATCTGTACCAAATTTAATTTAAATCAGTTCAGGGGCTTAAAATAAAGAAGAGGTAACAGACAGACACTTTCATATTAACTTATACTTGTAATATCAGTATGGATTTCTCTCGCTAAGCATACACCCGGGTCATCCCGAGCTGGCGCCAGGAGGTTCCTTCCAGGCTGTGACCTACTCCGCTCGGAGCAATGCACTGTCTTGGCAAACCTCTCCCCAGCAACCACATAATAACACTTGTATCCGCAATTACTGTACCGGTATCTGAAGGCGTAGACTGAACTGAACCGCTACCGCTAGTTTGGCCGGGCTGTCTTCTGTCTAGCTTGTCTTATCTGATAAGTCCGTTACGGTGTAACGGAAGTTAACTACGTCTGTCTCTGTAATTACATAATTATTTAGATCATGCTATACATATTTCTTACTAGCTACTACACCCTGCTGAAGTTTTTTGGCATAAAAACCTTGTCCTGACAATTACGAACCCAACAAAAAAAGAATTATCTAATTTGGTGCAGTTGTTTTCGAGCTTAGCTCACTCGTTGCTCGCTTAGCAACACATTTGGCGATTATTTTTTTTATTTATAAGTATAGATTATATTAGTAGGTACTATATGTTACCTTATCCAGCCTACTAATATCCATGACATAATTTCTAAAAAGCTCTTTGTGGATTAAGTACTTGCAAGATAATTAAATAATTAAGTACCTAGGTACAGTCAAAATCATAAATATATGTAAGTACGGTATCAAGGTGTCAAAAATATCTATACAACTCTATGCTACTAACCATAAGGTTGGTATCTATTTATATAATACCTTTAAACGAGCAATTCTTGTATATATATATATATATATATATATATATAATCAGGATCTCGGAAACGGCTCCAACGATTTCGATGAAATTTGGTATGTGGGGGTTTTCGGGGATGAAAAACTGATCTAGCTATGTTTCATTTTCAGAAAATCGCTTTTACTCGTGTTTTCCGGCTATTTTTGTTTGCATTAGAATATAAAGCTAAATTTCGCCGACTTCGAGCAGATAATAATGGCACATTAGAAATCGGGTGGTCGCGCATCCAGCCGACCTCGGTTCGATTCCACGTTATTTTTCAAGATTTTTAGTTTTTTTTTTAAGTTTATTTTTTATGAGAAAACGTCAAGTTTCTTCTTTTGTGAGAAAAAGTTACTTTTTTGTTACAAAAAGTATTATAGGGAACGTGCAGTAACTATAGGCGGCAGCACTAATGCGACAGAAGAGACACTATGCGGACAGTAAAACAAACTTATCAAGGTAAAACATTCAAATTGATGGCACCCTTATGGCACCAGTTGGCAGCACTGTCTATGTGCACGTTCCCTATTGGGAGCACAGAACAGGACTGGAAAAGCCGGTTGTCTCTAAAGTCGGTTTACGGACGATAGTTTAACGTGACTCACCCCCCCCCCCCACCCCCTCCGGTGTTTTTGTCAAATATCTTGAAAACGGTGCATCCTACGGCAAAATCAATGAAATTTTCATCCCCCCTTTAATACCCCCGCGCTCCCTCCCCCGCATCCCCTCCCCCCCTCTCACCCCCCCCCACCCCCACCCCTCCGGTGTATATAATCAGGATCTCGGAAACGGTTCCAACGATTTCGATGAAATTTGGTATTTGGGGGTTTTCGGGGATGAAAAATTGATCTAGCTTGGTCTTATCTCTGGGAAAACGCTTGGTACCGAGTTTCTGCCCGAGCAGAGCTCGGTCGCCCAGGTACTTTACATATATTTGACTCAAGGGCTGTATATATTACCTATGCCTTCAATTGTACTTGGTATGATTGAAAGTTTCTAAGTAGGTATAAACAGTTTGTCTAACTCTAACAGCTTTTATTAGATTAATAGGCACTTTTTGAGGCTGAGAACGAGAACTGTAAATCATAATTCGCTTCATCTCAGACGATATTGCTTGCTTGGAAAACCCCGGAATGAATCATGAAATATTGGTCTTCTCTCTTGGAAGAGTTCCAACACACTAGGGAATACAGACACGGTTAAGTTTATTAAATTTCCACGTCTAAAGGATCGCTAATGTTTTTTGGGTTTTAAAGTTCCTCAAGGTTCTTGAATTACATTTTAGCTTCGGGAGTCAGAACAGCGGTTAGAAAAGTAGGTATTTATTGAATTAGCCGCCAAAATTGTTTAAGTTATAAAAAGGACTGGCTGGCTGTTAAGCCAAAGTTAAAGTCCAAGTTAATGTCCTTTATTCAATATTTAGGATACAAAAAAGATTTATTAATGTCGAAAAATCTCGCATCGGTTTGCTAAAACCCTATTAGAACAATATTCAATGTTATTTAATTACATACAATCTAAAGTATTTAACAGATCAATTTTTTTTAACACAGTTGAATACGCGACTTGTAAATAGAGATCGCCAATGCTGATCGGAATTATTTCTAAACATCCCTGTCCATGACAGTAATCTTTAAATTTGTAATACGCCTTAGATATTATATTAGTGTCTTTTTGAATTTGAATTTTGCATGTGTTTTTTTCGGTACAAAGATCGATGTTATACATATTTCACATTGAAATAATCTAAATTACGATTTAAATAAAAGTGGAAGTATTTACACCCCATCGGTTCAATATCACACCGTTATCTTGGTTTCTACCCTGGACATTAGTGTAAATATTAGACGGGCTCATTGTGCAAATACAGAATATGATACCTGCATTTACTATCATGTATGTATATTTCGTTACTAGTAGCTCGCGTGTGTCACGTAACTTGACACTCGTTCTGTAGTTGTGCTCGTTGCTGTCTCATCAATATTCCTCGATGTAAGTATAAACCTCGAGTTATTTTACTTAGCTGCGTAAACTTCGTATTTGTGCCGATGCCGAAGTCCTGTGAATAGTAATGAGTTGAGGTAAATAATATCGTAGGTAACGTATGTTTCGGAATGTGCGGTAGAAGAGTATGCAAATGTAAATTGACTGATAATTAACAACGATACTGTCGAAAATCCTATCGAATAACTTTTGAGTCCAAACTAAGTACATAATTAGGCATTAAGCTATTTAAAATAAACAGTTGACAACTAAAAATAAACCGACCGACAGTATGAAAGGGTTATTTTACCATACCACGAATTAATATTAATGAAATATTTTTTCAAACTAGTTAAAAGCATTTAAATGCCACTTCTACCAAAATAGGCGAATGTAGGCACAAGTCTGTTCTGTTAAACACGTGGGCACAACACAAGTTACGAGTTTCATCCACAAATAAAGACATTTCTCACAGTTTGACACGATTTTGTGACTATGTATTTCATTGTTATCTGTTTGCGTGGTTCGTTCAGAATACAATTATTTTCATATAAGTACGAATACATAAATACAATGTTTATCCTTGGGTAAAAATAATGTGAACTTACTTTATGATGCGCTAGATCGTTAACTAAACTATGTAGAATAACGTTATTTTAAGAATGTTATTTTTGTTAAGTACGTGTCCAAATTCCGACATACGTGTGAACACATAGTTTCGGAAACCGCAGTTAGTTTCAATAATCCTATTTCTGGTAAGTGGGGTTGTCCCCCAATGAGCGATTCTTCCCAATTAAAATGTTCACACGTCATGCCCGGCGGGGTGCCGCAAAGCTCATTTCTATATTCGAACGAATGCTTTTAATAGAAAACATGAATTTATTATCTTTGGTAGGTATTCAATTAGAGGATGGTTTGAAGTTCTTCGATCTTTAGAGTCCCACGGCAGTGCGCTCACAGCTACATAAGACATCGGTCTAACTGATTCGTATGCGACCAAAGGAATATGGTGGACTACTCAAGAAAATGAAGGAGAAAGAAAATTTTCTTCTACTATTCAGTGTCGTAGTAGGTATATCAGTATAATTTTCGTGTCGCTAATTAATTTGTGATCGCTGGTGCTGCCATGCTTAAGATTTAAATGGTCAGTTTTATATTGTTTGGTAGCCTGTGTTTCCATCTCCCAGTCGTTTACTTAATGGCTATAATCAAAAATTATCCCATAAAAAACTACTTGAAAGTTTGATAAATGTTAACCATAAACCGTTCAAGTTGTTGATTTATTAGTGCATTGATGGAAAAAGATAATGTTTGTATATGGTGTCGTCGGAGTAATCATGACCTGACGCCTTCGTAATGGCTCCCGTATTTCTCCCCTGACATGTGAAACTGCTCCAATTACTGAACATCTCGGTCTGAGTCGAGGTAACATGTTTATTTACACCCGTATTTATAAATCTTGTATGCAGTTAAACTGTTAATCGAGTTATTATTGTACAGCCTTTAATGTATGTAGGCATGCAACTTTAACTCCAGCCAGACTATAATTTTTCTATAAAGTAGATAGTATTATTATTCATCAGGAAGCTTGATTGCAATATTACGTATTTGTTAACCTGCATTTATAAACAACTAGCTGATACCCGCGGTTTTACCCCCGCTGAAGTTTTTTTTCATAATAGCCTTGTCCTCACAATTACGAACTTAAAAAAAGAATTATCCAATTTGATTCAGTGGTTCTCGAGTTTAGCGCTTAGCAACACATACGTGGATTCATTTTTATTTATATATGTATATAGATAATCCGAAGTAAAAATCAAATATTCCCATTAGGTATATACTCATACCTAAGGCACTTTAAGTATTGCTTACTTTTGAGAGTCAGAATATGCAACAGAGATACTCGCCACACAATGACAGAATGAAATCTCGACGGTTCAAGAACAAGTACGAGTAAGTGAAGGCTCGGCTGCCGCCCACAACTGCTGCATAGCGCGTAGGCGCTTGCTTCAATCCAGCACAGACCACTTAGGAAACAGTGCTTCTTAAATCTCAATATTACACGCAAAACTATTAATACGCCATTACCATTCAAGTGGCAAATATGTGGCGGTAATGTACAGTCGAAGAAACTGAATTACGTACCAGGGTCAACCCTTTTCATTGCAAATGTCATGTTGACATTCCATACATCTGCCCAAGAAATCATCGTGACATTGGTTGTGAAAAGGTTCCGCGCTGGTACACATATAAGTATAAGTAGGTAGTTGTTTTGTGTGACTTATAGATAGAACCGCTCAATTGAAACGAACGAACGTCTGTAATAAATAGATTGGTTGCTTCTGGGTTTCTTCATTGTGGAAAATACAAGACTGCCACAGTAATCACGCTAACTTAGTTGAGTACTTATACCTACTAACCAAAATAATATCTTCTTGTTCAGTTTAAAGAGTTAACAAGACGTTGTCATATGAATGTTGGATGAATTATATACTGTAACAAGCATAAAATTTTATAGCGCTGCGTATTTTACGTTTGCAGTTTATGAACTATCCGTTGTTAGATTTGCATTTACGAAGCTATTCAACCAGTCTTCAATCTCTGCGTGTACAATGAGATATCAGCCAGTAACTCAGCACTGGCCGTTTATTCAAATTAACCACAGACAGTAGCGGGAAATGGAGTAATAATCAGTGTTACCAACTGTTGAAAACTTGATTTAAACTGACTTGTCAATATATTGTTAAATATATATTGACAAAATATATGAAATTAAATGCTTTCCTGTTTGAATTTCAGGGAAGACGGAAGAATCCAAAAATTTTACGTGACTATGCTTATTTACGAGATGATTCCAAACTCGTCCTGTTTTTGAGGATGGCGTAAAGCGTAATATTTTTTAATTTCGCACGTACTTATACGAGTATGACTCTCATTTTCAGTGATACGGCGAAAAATCAAAACATGATTGTGTACTTAGAGAATCGTCCATTGGCGCGATTCGTGCACGCGCGATATGTTATCACCGTAACCTAGTTCGCACCACATCTGTTCCATACACGCTCCAATAGTCGCGTTTGGTACTTCACTATCTGTAGGTCTGTATTGATTAGCGTCCAAAACGATGAGCAAATCTCTTTTACGCGTTCTGCGTCAACCAAACCAAATGATATTTGATTCTGGCAGCATTACAAATTACCTATTTCCTCGCAATCAAATAGTTTTCACTAATTTTGCTTACTTAGTATTGATCAAAAAATAAAGAATTAAAATTCGCTTTATTGAAAATGTATATCATCTCAGCCTATGTAACGTCCCACTGTAGGGCACAGGCCTTCTCTTAGAATGAGAGGGTTTGGGCTGTAGTTCCCACGCGGGTCGAGTGTGGATTGAGAATTTCGCACACATCATTGAATTATTTCACAGTCTTCACATTGAAAATGTGTACTGAAATAAAAATATACCTAGCTGTATTTATTTCAAAAGAAGTTAGTGGAATAACTACTTTTTCGTGGTCATTTAGCTTTAGTGTAGTGCCAATAGCGAATGTTTGTTTTTAATATAGTGCTTTCTAATTAATATTGTAACAGAATAGAACACCGTATAACTTATTGAATGTTCTTTTAAACAAGCGATATTTGCTGCGTTTCAACCGTCGCACTGGCGTTCCAAGTATCGGTCGCTCTTTTACTAGTTTATTTTTTGTGGCAGGTCTTTACGCGGCCGGATTTTATTTCTTTTTTGTTGTGGCCAGCCTTGTATGGAGTGCAGCCTTCGTTAGCGTGTGCAAGGTCATCGCAGTTTGTTCTCTTCAAATCCCGCCCGAAGCTCTTTTGTTGTAACCTGTGCCGGAGCCTGCAGGAAAAAGACACGTCGAAACGCTTAATGATCAAGCTTTTTGTAGCTGTAGAGCTGTTTGAGGTCTCGATTAAGATAATAAAAGGGTTGCTGAGAGCATAAGAGGTAAATTAAAATGGTTTTATTATAAAGTTTGGAGCAATGATTACGTACCATGTTCTTTACGATCGTGTACCGTGACTCGCCGCTTAAACCGATATCGATTATCGAGATTTGAAATTTGGAGAGTATTATGCATATTTAAGGATTAAAAAGGTATTTTTAAATCAGATACGTAAAATGGGCAGTTTTTTCACAGCAAATCTATTTATATGCCAACTAGCTGTTGCCCAGGACTTCGTATCCAAAGGATTCGTTTATCCCTTTCCGCGGGAGCTTTGCAATTTTCCGGGATAAAAACTATCCTGTCCTTCCCAGAGTCTCAAACTATCTCCATACTAAATTTCATCTTAATCGGTTTAGTGGTTTCAGCGCGAAGAGGTAACAGACAGATAGACAGACGCACTTTCGCATTTATAATATTAGTACATATGAATTAGTATGTATTTAGTGAAATCGCAAGGTAAAAGCTGAAAAAATGTAGGTAATAATAATATGTTGTAGAAAAAACAAAGAGTAGGCGGATTACCTGATGGAAAGAAATCACCGCCGTCCATAAATATAAGTAGAATGCCCTTTTTGAAAAGAGTAGGCTCTTTTTTTTAAATCCTTGAGATGTATCGGTCCAGAAATATTGGTGCTGCAAGCTGATCCCAATAGATACACGTTTACCGAATTAAAGATACGTACCTGATTTTAAGTTATTACCTACTGCCTACAACGCTGGCGCCCGCGTCAAATCCTATCTAGTGCTAAGCTGTTATCACATCAAATACAAGTGATAATGTTAATCCTGGTGATATCACTCGACCACGCTGCGGCCCCAGTTTACTCGCAGCTCAAGGTGACGCACATATTAGCTTGTGACGCAAGCAGCGCGTTCCCTGTGCTGGCAGTGAAAGCATGATATGATAGTACAGCTATGATAAATATTGTATAAGTCCTTATTCATTTCACAGCCTTTGATCATAAGTACTTATCATACGATAAAAAAAAATCTGCCCTGTAAATTAAGACCTTACCATCTACCTTTCTTCCTATCTACCTAATGTTATCGAGTTTTTACAACAGCAACGTCCTTTCTGGTAATCAAAAGTTAAATCTTCTAATCTTATATATAAAATTCTCGTGGCGCGGTGTTTGTTACCAAACTCCTCCGTAATGGCTCGACCGATTCTCATGAAATTTTGTGTGCATATCGGGTAGGTCTGAGAATCGGTCAACATCTATTTTTCATACCACTATTCTTCGCAGACGGAGTCGCGGGCAGCAGCTAGTCTAATATATAAAAATCTCGTGTCACGGTGTTTGTTATCGACACGGACCAACCTTGGTCCGGGGTTATCGAACTCCTCCGAAACGACTTGACCGATTTTTATGAAACTTTTTTCTCTGTATATATTCGGTAGGTCTGAGAATAGGTCGTAGGCTATTTTTATACCTACCCATATTCTTCGCGGACGGAGTCGCGGGCAACAGCTAGTACTTCGAAACATTTTATCCTTAACCTGTTTCAACCTCTCCAACGTGCCAACCTCTAAAGTTTAAAACAGAAATAATTTATGATAAAGATTACCAGCACTCATAAACACAAGATGCAGCTTGTAGTTAAATAATTGTTACAAAACAACTTAAACAAGTACAGCGTTTCTCAAGAAAATAAAAATACTCTCAAAATGTTTCAAGTAATTTAGCCGCTGTCATTCCAGTCTTCTTCGTATTTGTCACGACACGTAGCCTGTAAAGTTGCATTTAAAAACCGATTTAGCAGTCCGAGCTCGGCTTGAGTCCGAGATGATATTTTCTCCTCAAATGAGCTGAGTTCCCAGGCCATTGTCGACAAGCCGCCTTTTAAGGAGAGCCTTGTCTACCTACAGGCTGATTTTAAACCGGCATCCTCTTGTTTAATCTTGTATATTCACTTAAATTAAGAAACGATATCTGATGATGGGTCTTTCGAAATTTCGAGTTAAATGCGAATACACGGAATGTTTTCTCCGATGTTCTCCGTTATAAGTGGTATCATGAAATCAGGAAATTACGGTTTGAGTGCGGTACGCGTAATATGCCTTCATTGGTTGCTAGAGTTATTGCCCGGGGTGGCAGTAAAGTGTGCACCGGTGAAGTATAAATTGTAACTCCCTGTGAAGAATGGCGGATTCCCGAGGGCCGCACATTCCCTCTAATTGGACGTCTGCGCCGCTTTGCCCGCTATGGCATCGAACCTCTGTCCAACACCGACCACTTTCGCTAAAGTGAATAAGTATTACATACCTACCTTCTCAGTTAAAATCTGAAATAAGAAATCAGTTCCACGTGCTTTCGGTGATTACTTACATAGGAAAAGTTCGATTACGTTCAAATTTGAACATTCAGTTTTATGTCTGTAAGTGTTTACAAAATAGATAAAATAGGAAGCAAGAGAAAATGTGTTCGACATACTGCAGTCGATAAAATCAACATTTTAAACGTGCCGGGGTAAACGCTTGCTTCTACTAGTTAGAACATACGTAGCAAATGCAAATGTTTGAAAACAATCCTTTATTTAACAGAACATTGTTTAAACAGTTTTGCGCTGGTACACTACAGATAGCGTTCAAAGGGCATTTGCAACATAATCCCTTAAGAAGATTTCTAGTTCATGGACTACAAAGGGCCACATCTCGTAGCAGAGCTCGTTTTACACCTAGTTAGGCTCGCTTCTCCTTGCAATGGCCGGCCTATTGTTCCCCTTGTTATGGTAAATACCTGCCCTCGGGTTACGGATTGCCTCTCACATGTTCAATTGCAAACCACTGTAAGCTCCTTGTTAGTGTATTATTGGAATATTGTTAATCAAATATATTCTTGCAAGAGCCCTTAAATTCTAAAAGCTAACAGGATTGATGATTACCGTATTCTTGTACTGCATGTACCGAAGTTAACGCTCAGTTATTAATTCTGTAAAATTCTTCATATTCTGCATTCTGCAAATAGTCTTTACTCATAAGTCAAGTAGGTACTTGAAAGACATCATCATTAATTATAATATTAAGCTACACAAGAGTAATTAAATAGTAAATGACGTACGCTCACGAATGATCACATGCCTCGCAGCCATTCATATTTTTGTTCGTTGTATACTTCTAAAAAACTTCTAATACTGACTAATACCACCACACGTGCGGTCATAGTGCGGAAATCATGGCTCTAGGAGTATAATCCTGAGTCAAAGCCGTCTTCTGGCTAGTTTAATTAAATTTATATCGTAATCACTTACCCACTATGCTTGTAGTCAATAAATGCAATGCTAACTGTAAATACGCTACAAATTTAGATGTGCCAGCTGCTAATATAGGCAAGCTTTTCTAATTTTGTACAGATTAAATGTATCGAGGTTAGAACGTGACTTCTCGGAAGTTGTTATTATAATACATCTGAGGCTCGGACACAATGCGTTGGACAGGTAAACCCTTAAGGGCGATCCCGCACTTACGGTCGTGCTGCGTTACTGAGAAGTTTTTTTACCAGTTCTCATACCGTCAAATCAACAAAGGAATGCAATAATCTGACTGAGTCCGTGCCCGTCGTGTGTTTTAAAGTTTTAAACTCAATTCTTGATCATGTGCCTTTGAAAATTTACTCAGATTTTTAGCAAAAAATGGATGCTTGAACCTTTTCCAAAAAATAACTTATTATTCTAGAAATTAGGATTAAGCTGGATCAGTAATGCAATTATAATTTAGTATGCTCTGACGTGTAGGTACGATGCGAATATAACTCGGATCAAGACCATAGTAGGTAATGATAAAATGATTAGGTAATACCAGGAGAGGAATATTATTATCACGATGAGAATGGTACTGAAAAATTTGCTATTTTGAATACTAATTTAGATATAACTTCTTATATAGAATAACTGACAGTTTCAACACAACTAAACATATAATGTATATCATCGCGGCCAAATACCTAATAAATAAGCTTTATATAAAGCACGAATCTTATTAATAACTATTTTGTCTTGTTTATTTGTCTTAGTGAATAACTAACGTACATATGAATTTTATCCGAAATAATGTTTTTTTTCCTTTTTTTTGTTTTAATGTTATTTATTTTTAAAGTGGTATTATTTGAGACTCTAAAGCCGACCATTATCTCATCGTAAGGCAAATCGTGCCCACACTTAAACACAGGTCACGCAATTTAATACTAAGGACTCGATAACCCGACCCTTCAAAGTAACGTGATGTACAGAAGGTCAATGGGATCGTTTGACAGCTGACTCGGTCGGATCTCGACTGCGATATAGTCAAACCTTAAAAGGTCACTCAATCGAGTAACAGATGAGAAGTTCGCGTCCAATTACCTTGACGACTTGTATTTGTACGGTCAACAGCGAAACTATTAGAAATCTCTGGGGGTACGAAATTCCAAATTTGACGTTAGTATCTTGCCGTTTCTTTCACTCTTCTGTATAATTACAGTAGGTACTAAGTATTAGCGGAAATGGAACGGACAATACGAAGTCGGAAAAAATTTCGTAGTAGGTATAAGACCTGATCCAACAGGTTCAAGGTGGATTTATAAAATAAAATGAATAAATATCATGGGACAATTGATACCAATTGACCTAAACCAAACTAAGCAAAGCTTGGACTATGAGTATAGTCAACGGATAAACATAGGTACTTAAATAGATGGGTTTTTGGAGTGCAACTCAAGGGCCCCAGGGATAAAAAGGCTTCTAAGCCCCCATTAAAGACCTACTATGTCATCATAATCGAAGGCAGTTTTTGACCAAATCGCAATTAGTTGATTAATTAGACAGGCCCCTAGCACTGGTAGCCCGCGGCCCCACGAACTCACGGTCCGCTCCTGCATTATGGCATATGAAATTCAAGTATTTAAACAATAGAGAACCCTTATTGCCACATTTACTTAGAAGTGGAAATGGTATTTGATGTTTTAAGCCGTACAAATGGCGATAACAGGAATTTTTTGATCGACTATAGAAACAGAAACGTGGAGAGAACATTATTGTTGGGTAACCTGGAGAGCGATTGTTTGGTATTAAGTATCTGCCATAAGTCTCGTCATTAGATACTCACGGCGCGTTAAAAGTTAAGCAACTCAGTAGTGGGAATTGAATTATTAGCACGCCGTTATTGTGCCTATTTAAGAGAATTAGGAATGAATGTAGTGAAACTGAGCATGTATAAATTTCATAATTTTTTTTTTTCATGTTACTGATGCGAAATTTAACAAAGTATTTTTAGAGAAGAAGAGTGATATTGTTATGATTTTGATTCCGGATTTGAGCTAAGTTCATGAAGTTTTTACGCACCGAACTGACTAATATAAGTAAAAATACTTTTGAATAAATTTTAAAGCGAAGAAAATATATACTCTCTTCAATGTATTCGCCTTTCAGTGCAAGGTTAATAACATACTACTGGCACCACTGCATCGTACTGAACAAACATTGAAGTCAAATATCGCAGCTGAGACATCAAGGCCGCTTATCAGATACGAGTATGATTCAGACAGGGAGCTAAGTGTTGCTTAATGTAACGTTATATTCAATTACATAATATATACCTACTAAAACAACAGATTCACGAAAACCCGGTGTACTTCGTATTGAAATAATGAATTGATCCCTATGTGTCGCTGTCGCTAGCCTTACTTAAATTGAATGGAAAGCCTTCATGTAAAAGGCCCAATTTATTACTTCAAAATAAGTATGTCTAATTAATTATGCACTTTATAAAATCTTTTAGATAAACTGAAACTACGTACATATAATTACGTCTATTTTTTCGTAAAACACGTAACATTCAAGTGTGAAAGTAAATTCATGTACCTAATATCGGAAACCGCACGTCAGCTACCAACTCCTGTGCTGCCTGTCTGCATTAAAATATTGGGTATACGAAGTAAATAGCACTTTGAGAAGCCGCAGAACTGGTTGGTGTTTGTTCAGAGCCGCTATTTTATGAATTACTAGACAGTTTTAGCCATTTAAAGTCTGTTTGACGTGAATTTCTTAACACAACGCGAAAGGTCGTCGTAGAGAACTCCATTAAAACTGCACGTTTGTAATTTGTGGTCGAGCTTTCCTTGTGGGAAGCTATTGGAATCGTTAAGTACCTATTTAAGCTTTTCGATCGGAACGAGACATAAGTAGTTGCTATTAACCTAATATACTTAATATTTTTGAATAGTAATCGTAAGATCTCAAGTGAGACATTATTTTAATCAGTAATAGGATAATGATTTTGTTCACGCATCACATTCACTGACTTTAAACCGTTCTCGATAAAAGTACCTAATAAAATTTTATCTCTTCCCAAAATCAGCACAGTAAAACTTTTTTATGGACTTTCACGAATTTCGTCCAAATAGGGAGAAACCGCTTCAAAAATGAACGCTATAAGTAATGAAAAAAAAAGATCTCGTTTAAATCAGAGCACATTATTATGCGTGAGTGGAAACTGTAAGGCGAAAGAACGAATTGACAGCATCCTACCTACATTGAGTGGACTAAAAAGTGCTGGCAATTATGAGATGGTATTCTAACTCAGGCACTCAGGCGCAACCTAGTGGCGCTAACGGTCTATCAGAAACTGGAAAGGCTACTTACTACCTTAACAACTGTAAATCGATCATAGAAATTAATACATAGTTACGAAGCATGTTGCATAGTTTACTAACGGACAAAATATTTAAAGCGTTCATACATAAACTTAAAAAATCCAAAAATGAATACATTCATTTTGTTTTCCATAAATTTACCCAGTCACAAATTAATTTAACTACAATATCATTTGCCATAAACGTTAAAACATTAATTGGTAGAGCCATGTTGTAGCTAGCCGCAGCATCACGAATGGGCCGGCTCGTCCGGGGTAGTATAGGTAACGCCACCAGAGTTGAGGCCACGCACACAACCACATCTCATGTAATGACAGCGGGATTTTGACGTTGTGTTGACGTGTCTACGTAAGTGGTCCGATTTCACAAAACAACCAAGTACATAATATTTATACATATAGATTGGTCTTTTGATTTGTCACAGAGTACCCCAAAATAAAAATCCGTATTCATACTAATATTATAATTGTGTCTGTCTGACATTCTGTCCGACTCGTCTTTCTGTCTGTCTGTCTGTTACCTCCACACACTTAAACAGCTGAAGCGATTGTGATGAAACTCAGCACGGAGACAGCCAGAGTCCCGAGAAAAGACACAGAATATTATAAACCGGAAAGATTGCAAGTACTTACCTCCAGGATAGCAATAAAAGAACCCCTCGCAGACAAAATCACGGGCAAGAGTCAGTACACAATATACTACAAGGTCTCTGCTGGTAGTAAGAGGTTTTCAGTTTTAAGGTAGTCAAGTTTAGAAAGCCATTTAGTCAAGACTGCCCTACAGTCAAACATTGACAAGAATAAATTATCTCCAAAGTCATGTATGGAAATATATTTATTTTATACAACTCCTAGTATTTATCATCAAAATACCAGTTGGTTGGCTGCTCAAATGCTTTGTAATCAATGTCGCCGTCCATTAAATGCGGACCAAGAGACTCGACCAGTTTTTCAAATCCATTGACTGTGGACGCGCGCCGGCCCGTTACTCGTCTCTGCGCAGAACTGACCAGTTCTTGACTTTTTACCACATTTGTACTGCTGTGCGTTTTACGTAACTGTGCTTCTAATGGCTCTGAGTTTTTCCGTTGCTATCGGGAGCAGTCGTCTATAATTGATCGTGCGCGAGATAGAATAAAGTTGTCGCGTATAACAGTATACCTATCTGTAGCTGCTGAGGAATAATATGAAGATAATAAATTATGCAATGGTAACATTTTAATATTTATGTTTGATTGGCAACAAAATACACACCGCTTAATTGTTAATTTACCTTTGAGGCAAGCTACGACTACATGAAGTAGGTATTTGTTTCGTTTTGAATAAAAGTTATTTGCAATATCTCTAAACTGGAATGTTTCACAGTTACGTACCGATGTGTGTCTAAAGTGTACACCGTGTTACAAGTGAGCATGTGCATAAAATGTGCCAAGATCATTCTCGACAGTTCATATCTTAATATATAAAAGAAGAAACTGACTGACTGACATATCAACGCACAGCCCAAACCACTGGGCCTAGAGATTCCAAATTTGGCACGTAGGTTCCTTATAAGGTCTAGGGGTGCACTAAGAAAGGATTTTTCAAAATTCACTCCCTAAGGGGGTGAAAAGGGGGTCCAAAGATTGTATGGGGAAACAAGATTAGTTCGACTATTTTATTCGAAACTTCACAGAAGTACTCCTAATGATAAACGAGTAAACACGTGTTTCAGGTTTTTTGAGAATTCAACCCCTAAAAGGGGGAAAAGGGGTAACAAAGTCTGAAAATCAATATGGGTGTTGTTTCTATGGTTTATCGGGTCGCTGGTTATGAAAACAACAATGGTTTTTAAATCCGATAAGCATACGTAAAATACCATCCTCCCTGGATGGGGTGCGATGGGGTTGAAATGTCTAAATATCAATATGGGTGTCGTTTTTAAGGTTTTGCCCAAACTACTGGACCTAGAGACTTGAAATTTTGCTCATAGATACCTTATACAATGTAGGCATCCACTAAGGAAGGATTTTTGGGAATTCCCACGGGAACGGGAAAAAACGGGATTCATATATTCGATTCCGAGTGACCCTATAACTAAACTATGACCCTAAATTTGATACACAAGTAGGTATTACATTAGTTAAAACATTAATTTCAGGATTTATCAAAATTCCCACGGGATAAGGAAAAAACGGGATTTATATATTCAGTTCAACGGGATCCTATGAACTATAATTATTAGACTCTTCAAATTTGGCATAGAAGTAGGTGATTATAATAGTAAAAAATGGTTTTAAGGATTTTTGGAAATTCCCCCGGGATAACGAAAAAACGGGATTTTTCGTTGTACTGGTCGTAGAAAGCTGAAATTCGGCATGTAGGTTACTTGGGGAGTGTAGAGGAGCACTGAGAGAGGACTGTCTGAAATTCCCACGGGAACGGAAAAAAACGGGATTTTTCGTTTTTCTGGTCGTAGAAAGCTGAAATTTGGCAAGTGGGTTCCTTAGGGAGTATAGGGGAGCATTGAGAGAGGACTTTCTGAAATTCCCACGGAAACGAGAAAAAACGGGATTTATATACCTATTCAGTTCAACGGAATCCTATGAACTATAATTACTAGACTCTTCAAATTTGGCATAGAAGTAGGTAATTATAGTATTAAAAAAAAATTAGGAATTTTCGGAAATTCCCACGGGATAAGGAAAAAACGGGATTTTTCGTTTTACTATTCGTAGAAAGCTGAAATTCAACAAGTAGGTTGCTTGGGGAGTGTAGAGGAGCACTGAGAGAGGACTTTCTGAAATTCCCACGATAACGGGAAAAAACGGGATTTTTCGTTTTACTGGTCGTAGAAAGCTGAAATTTGGCAAGTGGGTTCCTTGGGGAGTGTTGGGGAGCATTAATAAAGCATTTCCCGAAATTCTTACAGGAACGAGAAAAACGGGATTTTGCGTTTTACTGGTTGTAGAAAGGTAAAATTTAAAATTCATAAGTTTATACTGTAAGTAGGCCACAAAGGGCTCTTTAACCGATTTCAAAAAAAGGAGGAGGTTATGCATTCCACTGTATGTTTTTTTTATGTAGGTATGTTCACCAATGACTTGACTGACTTTTAAAATTCTTTTTTATTCGAAAGAATATAATATACTCCTGAGATGGTCCCATTGTCACCAAATCAGGATCTGATGACGGGATCTCAGGGAAATCGAGGGCAACCTTCAAATTTTGTAGGCACGCATTACGTTTTTCATATATCTTCTCAAGCTATTGAAGTGTTTGCGTTTGGTAGACATCATCTCATGTTGATATGAGCTGATGATGGAAGGTAGAACTCCTTAACGGTTAGGAGTTGGGGATATTTTTTCCAATATTATAGGTACGTATAGATCAATAGTTGTATTTTTTCAGGTTATCCAGGTGAGCTGATGATGGAAGGTTAAACTCCTTAACGGTTAGGAGTTATAGGAAATTTCTTTAAATATCATATGCACTTATAGACCTTTAGTTGTATTATTTCTGGTTATTCAGACTTTTAGTGCCCGCTTCTTAATTAGTGAAAAACATTGTATACAAAGAAATACTGTAAAGGACCGTATCTACCTGAAGTTTAGTCGTGCTTGCTTGAACGCTTGCTTGCACGCTTACTTGCACGCTTTCTTGAACGCTTGCTTGCTTGCGTGCATGCATGCTTGCTTGCATCTTTTGCTTGCATGCTTGCTTGCATGCTCGCATGCTTTCTTGCTTGCCAGTATGCTTACTAACTTGATATCTTGGTTCTTTGGAATACCTACTCATGGTACACGCGAGCGAAGCCGCGGGCAAAAGCTAGTAAAATAATAAACCATCAGACTTCAAGGGTACGGCCTCAAGTGCCTATCGCCTTCATAATTACTATTCATGAAATTAAGGACTTAAGTACGTGTAGCGCGCTCTTGTGTTAAGCCGAGTTTAGATCCACAAGAAAAAACGTGCAAGTTGTATTACATTACGAGGCCGTGAAGCGAACGAGTTTTAAATGGTCAATCGGGCGCCGCGATGTAATGCAACTTGCACGATTTTTCTTGCAAGTCTAAACTGGGCTTTAGATGCATAACATAAGAATTGATAACCTCTTTCTTTTAAGTCGGTCGATAAATTAAGCCTACAGAGTGAAAATTTAAACTTTCATACTACGCTTACCTCGAAGTCTTTTCAATGTCACCTAGGTATAGACTAAATTCAGTGTGTTATAAAATAATTCCATTATAACATTTCAGTAAATTTTCCCGAACAACTCTGTGAAAGTTGTGCAGGAATTTTATATTTAAGATTGAAGAATATTTAAATGTAGGTAGGTATTCATAGATAAATGCTGAAAGTGAACATCAAGATGGTTTTAATAAGCAAGCATAAGATTGTAAATTCAATCTAAGTAGGTATTTCAACCAACCGTGACCTTAATCGAATAATGCTTTTTGCATATTTACTTTTTAATTACTGTGGTGATATCATTAGACGAGTCTTGTTGTAATTTTAACCCTACATATAAGTAGATATTCACATACTATAACGTGTTGCATTTTTAATTCTTTAATATAGTACCTGTAGTTTGCAGTTTAAACATGGGAGAAACATAGTTTGCGCATAATATATGTATTTGTCTGCGTCAATCTGACTTTAAAGTCGTATACATAGAGCTGCTTTAACATTCCTTTGGCAGTCATAAATAATCGCTGAATAAATGATGTACTGAATTAAAACCAACGTCGAGCAACCAATTACGGATTTAAATGAATTCTACAAGTAGATCATGGCTGAAAATTAAAAAAAAATTAGAAATAGATCCAAGGTTTTTAATTCTGCTTACTCGAGCTATAAATGCTGACCTTCCTAGTCTTATCATTTTAGCGCGAAGATAGAGTTTAAGTTTATGGTCTCGAGATTACATGGCGAACAAACATGAAAATTTGAAGTTTGTGCTTCTTCCTTATATTAAAACGGCTAATTAATTAAATTAGCTATATTCAAAGTTTTGAACCACGCATAAATAATAACAAATACGTTTAAATTCTGAGTAATAATTGACTCACGAATTTATAAAGTTGTTTATGTTTCATTCCACTGTTTTTTTCCATTTCAAGGAATCAATTTGAACAGAAAATTTCTTACGAGTTTCGTTAGCCTCAGCAGAAGATATAGATGAGCTCACGAACAATCATTTCAGTGTTTTTCAAAACGATGACTAATATATTTATGGTCTTCTATTTTTGCGGTCATTGCGCAATTTGTTATTAAACTGACAAGAATGTTTCCTGATGCCTGCCATTTTGTGTCCGGTCGTAAATAACAATAGGTAAATGAAGCACAATATTAAAGTTTTAACAGAATATACTGTATTTTGTGGTGATACATAAATAATTAAAAATAATGATCAGGGGACGTTTGACACCAATTGATTCAATTAGTTTGTATGCAAAGCTTGTGTTATGGATACTAGGCAACGTATAAACACTAAAAATAAATAAATACATTCATAAATACATATTCATATTACATCAGAATAGGTATAGTCGGGGTAAGAAAAGGTTCATCACTTTTCGACCTTAACTCGTTGATATAGAGACGAAAAGTGACGAACCTTTTCTTACCCCGACTATACCTAAGTAGTGTCAATTTACCTAAATTTCAAGAGAAGACTTAATTAAGAGCGGTCGCAACCTCAAAAATTATTAAATTGGATAATTTCCCAATTTTACTCACTATCTCGTCTATTTTTAGTCTCACATGAAAGTTATCTAATCTCTTCAGTAAAATCATTAGTGTCAATAAATAACAAAAAAAGAAATAAGGTTTCGGGCTCGGGTTCCTAAAATATCCAACAATGTGACTCATCATCGTCATCATCATCCCAGCCTATATTGGTCCCACTGCAGGGCATAGGCTTCCTCTCAGAATGAAAGGGTTTGGGGTTGGGGCGTACAGTACAATGTGAATAAATTCATGTAATGTAAGCATTATGATTATGACTGATCATGAAACCCCGGTCTTCAATAGAAATATTTTAATATTTTTGGTGGTTGTAACGTTCTTACAATTAATTATACGTTACATTATATTAAATCGATCTTTTCACGAACTTTATGTAAATTGGCGCTACCTATTCTGATGATGGCTAATAAAATTGTAGTCAAGTTTCATCACAATCATTCAATATGATTGCTGGATGCTACGTTAATGTGTCATTTATTCCAGAAACGGATTTGCAGAGGCACTTGGTCTAGATTCTTCGATTGTACATTTCGCTCAGTTGAAAACATAAGACGAGTAGAGTTATAAAAAAAAAACAAGCAAAATGAGGCTATATTTTTTTCGTTTAAGCGTCACATACATCCGATCCCATTTAAGATATCAGGCTCGGATGTAGCCCTAATCTTGTTTGCGATTCGGTCAGGGCGTTGACACTGCGGGATGTGTTATTTATGCACATAAATATATTTTCGCATAATACATTTCAATTAAGTTGCACGTCAAGCTGGCGCAAACTTCATTTAAATACCGAACTCACGACGAGCGCTTTCCTTGAATCAAACTTGGAAATTTTATGTGAAGACTGACGCCACAATGCTTCACTAAACTAAAGAGTTCATGTGCATCTATCCTTTGTCTTTAAAATAGAGTACTTAATATATAATATGCATTATATAACTAGGTAACTTAGTTCCCAATCCGCACTGGGCCCTCGTGGGATCTACGGCCCAAGCCCTCTCATTCTGAGAGGAGGCCTGTGCCCTGCAGTGGGACGTATATAGGCTGAGATGATGATGATGATATAACTAAGAGCAAAAACGTATATGTGAAAAACTTAAGTAAAGGACCTGTTTGACGTTCCAAATAAGAAAAATTACTATAGGCATTTATGGAAGTCGTTACAAAATTGAATAACATTATTATGCGTGTGGCCAGATGGAAGAAACGTACATTACTTTAAACATTCGATTTTTGTCCCGGCTCAATTCTTTCTCCCTTTATTTCCAATCTGGCTTACTACGCACGCACCATGCGTAATAAGATGCAAACGTGCAGAAAGCAAAAAAGCAAGTTCACAATCAAGACTTCTCTCCCACGCAAATTCCGTGCAGGGCGTGCGCGCCGCCGCTTCCAACACGAGATGCAACTGAGAAAATAACCCGTCCCACTGTCATTATGAACTGGAAAAGCATATAACATACAAGTTCAGGTGTGTTAATTGACAATGCTGCTTGCTTGTATGCTGAAACAATTGGCTAAGTTTTCAATAAAATACATGGACAAAAAGAGGCGGGGCAGCCGAAGAAAAAAGAGTAAACCGTTAACTGTTATTATTAGACCGGACCGTGATAAGATTAGAAATGGAACTGGCAATTATAAAAAATTTATGTCAAATGTGTATTGGAATGACATTTCAATCATTATAGTATTAAAAATTATTATTTATGTATAGATCTTTCAGCATTTCGCATTCTTTTATATAATGTGTGTGATGATAATTTCCCTCGAACACAGAGATAATTATATATGCTGGTTGTTTTATTCCCAGGAACGCAAACTAAGCTTTTGACTGAACTCTTCTTCACGTGGGCTTTAATTGTTCACTTTCCGGTAGACTTTATTCATATTACTAAAGTTATTGTAGGATAAACTACGATAACATGGCCCACCCCTCCACATTACTATTTCAATGTGTTTAGTCACATATTTACGAAATAATTTTTATACAGTAGTATCTGCTTTTGTTTGACGGTTTTCTCAACACGCACACATGTGTTGAAAGTTTTGGTGGTGCTTTATAAATAGTTTCACAATACATTGAAGACTTCTTGAATTGTGGAGGGGCGGGCCATGTTAACGTAGATTATCTCTACGGGACTGCAAGACTGTTCTTGTAGGTCAGGTGATCTTTCACCAGTTAAATTGACCCTTGCAGAAATAATATGTTGATATTAGTGCTACCCACATCATGCCATGATGTAGGCGCTCCGTAATTACGTGCTATAAATCGATCATATTATTATCAGAACATAAGTGTTTGAGAGAAACGAAACTCGAATCGTTAACTGGAAATGCATCCGACGGTAGAAAGACAACACAACTCGCATTTAACTGTCTCGTCATAATCCATTTAGTCTTATACAATGAAAGATGAATTTAACCTTTTACTTTTTAATTTATTTAACCTTTTATTTCATATCTTCTTGTGAAAATACATACCCAAAAAGATAGTATTTTATACAATTGATATGTAATAGGGGTTTTTAAAGTCATACCGCGATTAGCCTACGATTCTAATGCTATTTTGTTGTCAATGTCATTTTCATGTTCCATCGCGGTCTGAAATTCAAAGATGTCTGTGACCTAGAGTCCCGGCACGCTACAAGACAGCTATATTTAATCATATCCGACTTCTTTATTTTCGGTGAGAGATCAAATGAAACTTTGTACAGAATATGTACCTACTTATGTGCAAAAGTCCTGATTTTACTCTTGTATAGGTGTACAGCTTAACTTCAATCATTAATTATGATTGATGGGAATACTCGTGACAAAAAGTAACAGCATTCCGTTCCGATTCCCCATTACGACGCCCCTTTATGGCCACAGGTAGCAATAATCGATTGCCGAAGAAGCGCGGACGGTGCAATATCGAATAATTAATCAAGCCTTTATACGGAGATGCAGACAAAATTGCCACCAGTAATAAGCTGAAGACAACGATTTATGGCTGAAATGTGGACGTGATACGTATGGCACATAAGGAAGAATAAAGACGGCGGATCAAAATATGGATGGTTATGGTTATGAAAATGTTAATGATAAACTAAATAAAGTAATATTGGTCAATAGAACCTCTATGGCATGATACATTGAAAAAAAAAGTCCTTTCTTGTTCTTGCTTGATGTGCGGATCTCGCTAATGGAGATAAAAACATTATGTTAACCATTTTAACTTTGTTTTTCTGGTTTAGCGTTGCACTCTACGTAACTTGAGACATCTTAAGTAAATTCATTCAATCATTTCGCATAAAATAACAGTTTTAGTTTACTGTAAACAAGACAAACATAACTACTAAATTAAGAAACAAGGGCCACTCACGTATTAGTAGTCGAGATATGCCCGACGTGTTTCGAACCAACCTTGAAAAAGAACCACGGATTGATTCGAAACATGTCCGGCATACCTCGACTGCAAATACCATGCTTACCGGAGTGTTTTCATTCAACTCATATCACTATTTAGGCTTTGTTCGTCAACAGAAACAAATCTGCGAAATCATTAAGTTTATCGCCGCAATATCTTATCAAGATATTTATGTTTTAAAAGTATCCGCTCTGAGTCTTCGAAGAAATCAGCATGTGGCTTCATAAATTCCATTGTAACGACAAGAAAATACATCTTATTTGAACTTCGCGCCACGGCATCGAGATGCGTTCACGCTCGGAGTGACTCCTTCATTGATGATGACAGATTCCGCTCTGGACTTGTATAAATTCGTGGCCGGGAATATCAAATAACATGCTTGCATCGAGATTAATTTATATAAACCTTAATTGTATTGAGTTTCTTCGAAATATAGCCCACGAATAACGGTTTTAATTAATTGTTTACGCAATGCTGACGCCGACCATAACTAACGTTTGATAGTATATTTTTATTGCGAATACGTTTTCGGCATGTGTAGGCTGTTTTATTATTTCGTACTATTTCCTCCAGCCGCGAACGACGAAACATTTGATGTCGTAATTCTATAGTGCAATTTATTAGAATTTTAGTGCTGATTTTTACGACGTCCTTCTTAATATGATAGCTTTGCGTTTCATTAAACTTTTGTTGTTGTTTACCACATGAATATTATGCCACATACAGATTATACTTTATTTAAATTGTGGGGTTTACATCACAACTTTTTTATTGGCTAAACAATATTTTTGTGTAGGTAACTTTTTAGTTGGTAAGACACAAAACACTTGAAAAGTACACGATTGTTTTATTTAAAGCCCTTTTCACAGAATTGTTTAAAACAGTCCCTTACAAGATACGTGTTGTTTTATTTGTTGGCCTGTGTGTGCGTTATTTCTGCTCTGGCGGTCCGTATTGAACATGATTTCTTTGTCCGGGGCATGGACATGAGCATGCTTCTCTAATTTACGACGGTTACGGCCAAGGACCGGACTATTTCTGGTTTACAGACTCCGAACAATCTCTGAACAGTAATTCGTGGCGCTTACAGATCTTTAATTAGTTCGAAGTTTCTTAATAATTCAATTTAAAAGCTATCTTTTGGTAGCACTTTATGGGTGTTCATTTAGATAACATGATTTATTTAACTGCATCTAAATTTGGAGCTTATTTAAACTAATGGTCAAGTGCAGTCTGATGCACTAGAATCGATTCAATTACTGTTAAATTTAATTTACCCTACCGCGATCCATTGGGGACTTTTCGGCCAAAACTGCGGACAAAGGAGTTCTGGAATTAAAATGGACAATGCATTAAATTCTCCCTAGTGTCCATCGGAGTGATTGGCATGAAGAGTAACACAATAGCATTTTAGGGTGACTCCACCAAATAAATGGTCACAATAATAGCAATCAATAAACAAACGAATGCCATTTAATTGCATTCAAGACACCCTTCTGTACACAAAGCAGCGTAAATAAGAAAACTGTAGAATAACAACAAACACTCTTGAAGAGTTAATAATACACGCAACGTTGAACATTTTGGTTTACCTTGTTACTATATTGTTACTTTCTTTGTTTTAGGTAAGTGCCGCCAAAGCCGTTCGAGTGGAGTATGTATGTTTTAATTTAATTATTTAACACGTTAACTGCGAAGCGAGGCCTAAATCACCCCTGATGCAACTTCCCTGTGGTGCGGCAAGCAAAAAAGTGAATTTCTCTGTCGTGCGAATGGCATAGCTTTGGTTTGGTCCAGTGTAGGAAAGAGATAAATATATATTTGAGATCACTAAATGGTTCCGGACTCGGTGGTGTACCTACCTTGGTACCGGATGTCTTAGGCCTCGTGCCGCACTGAATTAATATAATTTTAATGCAGTGCGGAACGAGGCTAAAACGTCCCATATCCCCCCTGACCTCGTACCGCACTGAACGCGAGCTTCCCGCGACCAGTGTTGTGCATCACGTCGATTGAACCGCATTAAGATTTTCATATACAAATAGAAAGATAAACCTTATGCATAAACCGTAATCCATTATTTTCCAATAATAAGTCTGTAATAGGTGCCTGTTAATGGTATAGAATGGAACGCTTCGTGCGCGAGTCCGACTCGCACTTGGCCGGTTTTTTTTTCTTTATGGCGCCTTCAAGCACAATTTAGATTATTTAAAAAAAAATGTATCCTTTGATAGCTTTGTGTTGTTTTGCCAGGTTTTGCCCTTAAAACGATCTAATGAGATATAATTGATCAAAATCGGTCAAGTCGTTGCGTAGTTAAGACAGTTTAAAAACGTCGATATTATTTTTCCCATCACTAATCGCAGCGAAAATTTGCCCTATTTCAGTGCGTTACGAGGTGTATAAGATCCCATATTTTGTTTTGCTAATAATTCCTAAACTAGCCATCAGATCCCGGGGCGACGGTGGATTAGGGTTCATCAATTCACTGTCTATATCAATAAGGACCAAAATTCTCATTTATCTTTGATTTCGCGCCAGAAAATGGATTTTAGTCTGTAAAAGGAGGTGGGGTCTAATAGACCGCGTGTCGCCCTAACGTCTGGTCACGGTACGGGCCGATTATACCTCGTGCCGCAGGAACGGAAAGTATGCAAAAATTGGTGCCGCAGCTAACGTGTTAATAACAACAGTTAGAGAGTATCTATCTTATCATGAGTGTTCAAGGTTGTCAACTTCTTCGACATGAAAAATAAATGTGTTGTTTAGAAACCGAATCACATACCACAGTGGAATCTTTATGCAGATGCTTGTGCAGGAAGTGATTGGGTTTAGGTTCGCGACTTTCCATGAGTGGCCCTCGTGGCATAGATTTTCAACCATTTCAACTTACTGATAATTTACATGATACGGCTCCCTACACCACTACATCATACTTTGGAGCATTCTAAAAAAGGTTGCAGAATTTACGGCGCCTGGCCCATTTCGATAAAATCTATAAACTTAATGAACTCAAAGTGATTAACTTTTATTCGCGGAAAGGCGGAAACGATATGTTTTGTTTCTTAACCTGTTTTACCTCTTTATGCAATTGTTTACGAAAATGTTCCACCGCAGCTTAGTAGCCATGCGAATTAATTTCCTCAACTGTAATTGAGTTCAGTTTTTTACAATTTATGTGCAAAATTACATTTCAAATTTACCACAAGCATTACGGCGAAGGAAAACATCGTGAGGATATCTGAAATTTAATGGAGCGTATGAAATTCCGATCCGCATTGGACTCGCGTGGGAATTACGGCCCAAGCCCCTCCAGTGGGACGTGTATAGGCTGGGATGATGATGATGATGATGACAGAGTTTCATCACGTTTACATAATAATATGTATTTCAATAAATTCTCGCAAATGCGCGAGTTATATCGGTGTAAGTAGGTTTTTGAGCACAGGCCAGCTTTGTTGGGTTCCTATGGTTAGCGAAACAGTCCGCTCTTTGTTCGGATTTGTATGGATCGTGCGCACCACCTGGCTCTCGGATAAAACACTCTCGGTCCTAAATTATTTTTGCGTATAAATAAACGTATTGTGTATAAACCTTTAATTAAAATTTGTACCCTTAAGTTTAGTTTGCACACTTCGTACACTTTCCTAGCTTTTTCGGCTTTCGCATAAAAACTTCTCGTTCTGAAAAGTGACTATGGAACTCGGAAATTTTACTTCCCGATTTTTGTATTATATTTCTAGGATTTTCCAAAATTTACTGAAACTAGAAGGCATTGAAAAAAAAAGTATAACTTATAACCTTTATTTAAAATTTGTACCCTAAAGTTTAACTTGCACACTTCGTACACTTTCCTAGCTTTTTCGGCTTTCGCATAAAAACTTCTCGTTCTGAAAAGTGACCATGGAACTCGGAAATTTTACTTCCCGATTTTTGTATTTTATTTCTAGGATTTTCCAAAATTTACTGAAACTAGAAGACATTGAAAAAAAAGTATAACATATAGCTCCTAATTGTTCCGCAATGCATGCTTCTCCATACAGGTTCTAGAAACCCAAGTAATGAACGTATACGAGAATATTTCCCAATGCGTACTCGAAACAGTTATTTACAAATTATTTCTTACGATTAAGTATAAATAGAAAGTGTTTTAATTTTGGGAACTAACTCACTAATGTTTTTCCTTAGTTTCAATTTGGGTTACCTATCATATTCTCGAAAAGCTCATTTCCGAATATTAAAATTCCGAAAACGAAACTCCTTTTTTTCATTTTCCAAATTTTTGTTTGTCCGAAATTTTATTTACCATATTTTCTTTTGCCAAATGTTTTAAAATCCATTTTTTTATTTTCCAAATGATTCAAAATCCAACTGCATGAAATTCCGTAGGATCATTTGCCAAATATATATTTATTCCGCAAAATTATTATTCCGCAAAGGTCAGGGGTACAAAAGGCGACCATACAATTATGTGTGGAGCGTAATATTCATTTTGTTGTTTAATGTTGCCCAAATATTTTATTGAGTTTGCTATGTGGGTAGGGGGTTTTGTAGGTGGTTATAAAAAAATAACTAACACCAAAGGCTAATGCGGGAGCTTCGCTCCGCTACGCTCCCGCATTAGCCTTTGAACCTAATCTATCCGAGTCGCTTCCGCTCCGAACCGTCTTGCTCGCTCGCTTCGCTCGCTCGCTAAAAATTAAGCAATGTTGTCTTACTCTGATGTTAGGTTAGGTAGATAATAAAAACTTACTTTCGGCTTTTCGTTACATTTAGATTATGAAAATATGGCAACTGATTAGGTTTGCAAATAAAAAAATGGATTATTGTAATTCGGGATTTTGAATTTGTTGGCAAATAAAACTGTGATTAAATGAATCCGTGGCATTGTGAAGTTGTGGAAAAACAAAACATATGGATTTTAAAAAGTCGGATAACCGTTTTCGGATAAATGAAATTCGAGTAAAGGAGTTTCTAAACATCGATAGGTTACCTTCAATTTGGCTTGTTGTAGGTATACCTAATCTGCTTGCCGATAACCCACAAGAA
Organism: Archips xylosteana; assembly: GCA_947563465.1. Taxonomy (NCBI): domain Eukaryota; kingdom Metazoa; phylum Arthropoda; class Insecta; order Lepidoptera; family Tortricidae; genus Archips; species Archips xylosteana. The sequence goes on from OX387355.1 coordinate 14,138,929, forward strand.
CCCAAAGAATCGATAATACTTCGTATTTATAATTAGTAGGTACCTATAAATAAGTAAGGCAGTTTTACTATTTATATACAGCTTACGCATACTTTAACTTTGAAATATTATGGTTCAATCGATTAAGACTAAGAAAACATTTTACCCTCATTTAACCTTATTACCTATCTTGTGTGTTTACCTCAACACTTAAGTATGTCCGATTAAAATAAGAATAATCACAATCTTGTAGTATCAACGTGTATGTGTTTCAATTGTCTGTAGCAAATTTTGATACATTTTGATATATAACGGCTTCTGCATTGGATTTATAATAATACTCCACTGCTGAACGTACATCGACACCCGTAAAATGCCATTTTAAGCCATTCCAAGCCAAAGCCATTTTATCCTGTCTTTGGCTTCTTTCCTTGTCTCTTGGTAATTCCATTATATCAAAGATTTTTTTTCGCGTTAACTGATAATTGAATGAATTGGTTCTCAAAAGATTCGTGCAAATAAAAGATTACTTACAAAAGGTGCTTTTACAAAACGGTACTCGAATAATCATTTGTTCAGCGTATTGTAAAATGTGACCACGTATGATCCCCTATTTAGCCGTGAAGACGCTATTATTTTCAAAATCGGCGAATATAATAGGTAGACTTATTTTTATTCATACTTTTACTAAACCAGTATAGAAACCAAAGATATTGCCTAACTACGTTATTTAAATCTGTAGTCCACAGTGAAGATTACAATTTTATTAAGTACATATTTCAAAGTCGGAAGCCAGACTATGATTGGTGAGTGTGTTATAAAATCAAGATTGGTTTTTTGGAGTTTTTTTGACCAATGGTGGTGTAGGTGTCTAGCACGCAGCACGGAATGCTGAGGACCTGGGTTCGATTCCCAGCGCTGGTCTCTTTTTCTGAGTTTTTCTGTGCATTCATGTTTCAGTTTGTATTTCGTGTGAAATATGTGTTATAAAAGTTATCAAACAAGCTCCCGACCCCACTAGAATATAGTATATGGGTCACTTATCAAAAATACTAGTCTCGTAGTTTTTTTACACATGATTTACGCCCCCACGCCCCACTAGTCCCTGTCACATTAGCATCCGATTGCCGAACAGGCGAATGTCTCGCTGCCCCACTTTCCGCTACATCGCGCACCTCGTGCCCGTTTTGTTTGGACGCGTGCCTGTGCAAGACCCAATTCTAGTTGGAGATGTTTGTCATCTCCGGCTAGAATCTGCAGTGGGTGGAGTACAAAAACTTGGCACCTTATCGACGGTAGTTAAAATTTGTATGAAAGTTTTCGATTGTGGCACAAAAATTAACCATACAAATCGTAAAATTACGAGTAATTTTGGTGTCACAACGCAACTTTTTTCGGCCGGTCGTTTTGTGTGGCTAACTACGTTTTACTTAATGTGGTCTCTGGTCTCGACCCTAGTGAAGCTTGAGTTATTTAAAAAAAAAAAGTGATTTGTTGCAAAGAAACAGTAGGTACTTGTTTCTTTTCTGCGACCTTTTCTAACCGATGAAGGTAGTGAATTTGTACTGAATGCTATACCAACTGATGAGCACAAACAACAGGGCACTTTTTAAATAAGTTTGTAAGAAAAATTATATGTAAGTACTTAATTAGTGATCGTCAGAGAAGTTTTCTAATAACCAGAGCTTTCGAGAATCTTATACCGATCGTTTGATGCAAAGGTATTTTTTTCTTGCAATTTTTTTTTTTTTATTAAAATTAGGCTAACGTTTGGCCTCAATCTCGCTTGATGGAAGGCGAAGATGAGGCCTAAGATGGTACACGCTTGCCTAGAAGGTGTCTGTTCACTTTGACCTTAGAGATGTCCAGATTACAGCGTTCCGGAAAAACTGACCTCGGCAGAGAGTTCCACTCCTTAGCCGTTCGCATAATGAAACAAGAGGCAAACCGCTTCGTGCGTAAAGGAAGAATGTCTACAACAAGGGTGAAACTGCTCGCCGCGCCTAGTCGTTCGGTGACGGAAAGGGGAAGGGGGTATCAGGTTATGCAAAACCTCCGCACACCAACCGAAATGCAACCGATAAAAACCGAAAGGCAGGCCACTCGTCTACGGTGCTCGAGGCTCAGAAGATTTGTGAGCTACTGCCTATGATCTTCATCGCACGGCGCTCCAACGAGTCCAAAGCATCCAGCTGATACCTAGCAAACCCATCATAAAAAAAAATGCTTGTAAAATTATAGTTTTTACAAGCATGAAACGGAATCAGCATAACGAAGAAATCATGCATTTGATAAACTTGAAAATATAAAAAAGAACATTAATTATCGTCAGCGTCGATAGGTATGCCGACCCAGTGTATTTTTAATATTATATGTATATGTGTGAAAAACCAAACGATTGCAAATAAACCATACATATACCTACTTAGTGCTATTGCCATTACTCATTATCACGATGAGGTATTAATTCTTATAATACACGTACAGTTTCACGAATGTGAAGGCGTTTAATTCTAGGAATGTTGCTAATCGGATCTCTAACAGCTTACATTACATGAGTAGGTACGAATAGCATACGAATGTTGAAACTATAGTCAGATCTGATACTAGTAGCTACACATCTACGTATATATTATACAGGGTGCGTAGTAAATATCTCCGTGACCTGGTCATCGTTCTCTAGAATGCTCACAGTACACCGTACACTAGTCAACACGTTTCTTTTCAACCTTATCTTCATGTAGTTAAGGAAAACAATATCGAAAAAGATGAGCAAGTTGCGGAACTTGCAATGTTTTGCAAGAATGTTTTGGGTGCTGCCTAACGTTTTTCTTGGCTCATTTGTGATGTTTACGCGTGTTGCGAAGAGCGTAAATTGATGGCTCTTAGGTGTTGCCCAAGTCTCGTCAGAATTACCAACTTTTAGTATAGACGAGTTAATTGGATTCGTTTGAAATTCGTGGGATTTCCCAGAGATCTTGAGAGATCCTTCTTCTCTGGACATGTTCCGCCTTCTGGTCTGCATATACCTAAATTGTTTATACATACTTTACTAGCCTTTACTTACGTCTTCACGCGAATTAGACACTATAACTATTTATATATTTATTTATAGATCTGGTATTGGAATTAACATTTCTTCAAAAATAATGATTTTCTATTCTATTCTTCTTCTATTCCTATGTGATTATTCTCAAGATTTAGCTATGTTCCCAAGATCCAACTACCTAGGTACATATTAAACTTCATCTAAATTCGTCCAGACGATTTAACGTGAAAGAGTAACAAATTACATGCACACACGCACGCACATAGTTACACACACATGCAGGCACACACACGCACATTATTTTTGGTATTAATTAAAATTATGGAGTAGTCATCTCAGCAAAATCAAGTTATGTATTTTCAAGGTATCGCCTGAGTCGTGTTTATTCCGCTGAGCGATCGCCTCTTGTTGTTGCGGCCTAGATACGGTGGAAAGCGGCCCTGCCCATTATCTACGCGTCTCCGCCGACCGACGACTGTTTTCTTCGATCGGCTCCGGACCTCGTGGTTATTGTGACATGATAGAATCTTCGTTTTCATTACGTACCTAACACTGGCAAGCAAATAATTCTTTGAAATAAATACCAGTGTGTGAAAAAAAAAATGTAGCAGTGAAGATGTAGAGTCAGTTGTGCTGATCATTGATGAAGCTTTTGACCCACGAAGTTAGTGGGTATTTTTCGAATTTGGCTTCTGATCTTAGTACAAATACACAATACAATAGGACAAATATTCTCTATTGAATACCACAAATCCATACAGTAAATTAGAAAAATGAAAATAAAAACGAGAAAGACAGACAATAAGCGGTCTTATCCCCCGAAAGCAATCTCTTGCAGACAATCATTTAGAAACGGACAAAAATAAAACAAACTAAAATAGGTACTTATAAGTAATTTAAAAGTTAAGTAGGTAAGTTATTTGTAATTTTAATTCAATGGGTACATACCTTAATAAAGAAATTTATTTTATTTTTATTTATTATAAGTATTTGTAGAAGAGGAAAATATAAATAAAAAATTATTTAGTTATCCTTTTTGCTTATCTTATTTTCATAATTGGCCGCTGACTCACACTCTTCAAGGAACTCGATGCAATCATTCCCGCTTTGCATAAATGCGTTTCGCGACAGCCTTAGCGCATCTGCAGTATTACCGCGGCTTTATACATATTTTGCTACGCAATTAGTTTTAATGCATTCGCTGCACGCTGACGTTTTGTGCTGACGAGGAGAATATTAACGTAAAATGTAGAGTTGCTTCTATGGGTAGGATCGTATTTTGCTTTAGTTTATTTACGCATCACAGATTCAGAGAAGATTTCCTGCCCGATTATACTGAAACAAATTCTTAAGGATGATATTCGTACTCGTACTCATCTCAAAATAGTGAATGACGTGTAGGCTTATAGTATGACTGAGCCGTCCGCTGTTAGACTAGGTCTGAGTCAGCAGGCAGACATATCCGCACCCGTACTAGGCTATCTCCGACAAGCATTACAGCTCCTTTCCTTTCACAACTACAGCTTATGTAGCAATTGACACGCATAACCGCAAGACTTAAAATTAAATTGAATTTGCTTATTCTTGCAAACTTTTCAAATGTCATAGATTCACGACGTATTGTGTTTACAAAACTGTCTACCGATAAGTAATGCTGCTAACATAAAATAATTAATTTATTAAACTTATTTAACTAGCGTGTGCGTAGCTAGTTAATAATATGCGAGAAAAGTTTGAAATTTCACGTTTCCCCTTATACTGACACTAAGCTCTTCAAGGACGCCGGTCTTGCTTAGAGTGGTACACTAAACAGTGTATTGTGTTTCGAGAGTTCACTCCCGTTCAAGTTTAAGTGGTTGTAAATGCACCTATTCATTCCCGGTCGGCGCTGGCGTCAACAAATGGAGTCACAGAAAACAAAGCTCGGGATTGGAACAAAACGACTAATGTCTGGACGTGTTCAAAATTTGAATACAAGCGCTGGGGCGTGAATGCGGTCTAATTGTGCTCGCTTCAATTTACAATTTTGATTGCATGTCCCTTTATTGTTTTACACGCTTTTGTTGTGGCCCTACACTCTAATTCCCCGCGCTGACTCGACATTTCCATTGGTAGACGGAAATCGTTTTCAGTTTCATTTTGTCATCCATTGTGGAACCAACCACAAGTATAACAAAAAATAAATGAAAAACATCAAACGAAATACTGGGAAAGACGGTGGGTGAAGAAATTATTTCATGCTTTTCTTTTCAAAGTAATTTGAGACCGTATTATTCGGTAGGTCACTGTCGTCATTGGTTTTATAAACAGTGTAGGTAGGCATTTGCTTTACTTTGGCATGAAGACAGTTATTTATGTTTATGAATTCTGCAGCGGAAATTAGTTGGATGCAATTTTACGACCGATGATGGCCATAAAATATTCCAGCACATGTTTGGGCATGCAGCTATCGGCACTATCCGGCACATAGTACACATTTTATAATTAACCGACGAAAAAAGAAAGAGGTTCTCAATTTAACTTTGTTTTATTTTTATACGTATTTTCATTATTATCCCAAGAACAAATGTCTCAGCGCCAGCGATAACGTAATAATATTTTTTTTCCAAAATTGACATAACAATTATAATTCTATAATTTTCATTAGAAGTCGGTTGAATAAATGTTTTAATGCCACGGCGAACCAAAATTTATTCTTTTTTTTGTACTTTTTTTGCCTTCGTGATGTACCTACTACTTACTTTAACCATGCAACTACAACTATTTTTATTTAAAAAAACAATCGTACTTCTTAAGTTTAGGTAGGTAAGTATGTTGAAATCGACGATATTTTAAAATTTTATAACTCGGACTTCGGACCAGTCTGCCGTAGTAGATCAAGTCGTCTTAGCATCAGCACGGCAGTGTCTTAAATCCAAATGAGATTTTGGCGGCATTATAGCATCGATCTGTGGAGCTATTATTATACAAATTTAAATTGACTCGTTCATGTACAATCGGAAATCGCACTTTATAATGTAAAACCCTTTAGGCAAAGTTACTTATAGAAATATGAATTAACTAGGTGGGATTTTGGTATTAAAATTATACTGCCAGAGCCGGCGCCGACATCCGACTAACTGATTGATATTCGCGATAATGGTTGCCAATATTTCAATGCAACGTGACCGGACACGAATGTCTCTATCTATGTATCTACACCTTGTTTGGGTGTATCAACTGTGTCAACAAATTGGCTTTCTTCTACATGTGCTAATTGTGTTTAATTATATGGGTGGGTCAATAGGTCAGCGTGAACGCAAATTAACGTCTAGTCTAGACGATAAAACACCGTCTATCATCATAGATATTTATACCCAGGTTTTCAGGAACTAACTTTATTTAAAAAGTAGTAATAATAGTAGATTGTTCAACAAGGGACTAAAACAAGCCATAATGACACAAGATATTTAGCCACCCGAGCAGAGCGAGGGTGGCTATAATTCGCGTGTCATTATGGCAGTTTAGTCTCGCGTTAAACACTCTACTTTTCACTTTGAATGCGAGGAAAAAACAATAATACTTTTTACTTTTATACAACGCACTTACGCTCAATACGAGCAATGGACGTCTGTTCAGAATTCAAATAGCAATTTAAATTTTTTCCTCGGTTTTTTTTTGTTGAGTGACGCTTTAAATGTTTGCATATTTAGCTAACAGATTCAAACTTGAAAATTATTTCATAGCTAATTGGACTAAGTATGCATAATAAAATGAATTCATCTTTAATATAATTAAATAGATTAATATTCGTAATTATTCATGGTGTTTCACGAAATTATTATTTTTTAAAATATTTTTTATACAGTTGTCATTTTGAGGTTATTTCCACGCCCTAAAAGCTTCCACAGACTGAAGCGCAGGGCGCTACGGAGCGCTACGGAGCGCTTCGGAGCGTCCGCAGCGCGCTGCGGTCTGTGGAAAGCTTTAAAATTGTCTATGCCCAGTCACTGAAAATGGCAATAATCCTCCATCCACAAACACCGTGATCGGCAGTTTAGGGGTTTCCAAAGTAAATAAAAAAAAATTACTTTAATCCTTAGAGATCAAAAAAGAGCTTTAGTCCCTATATGCAGAGACTAAAGTGACATTTTAAGAGCATGAGAAGTGAAAAATTTATTAAGTCGATAGCTACCAAAACTTTGCTTTGTGAATACGTTCGTAGCAGCTATTAACAAAATCAAACTGCAGAATGGAATCTGAGAGCATTCTAATGACTTTTGCATATTAAGTCTTCCGTTAAAATTCTTGAGAATTTTGTGTACCCATTATATCCATACGGTATGCTAAGGCGTGCCTGAACCATAACATTTTATTAGATAATTTCTTAAATCTGTATCTGGCCATATAGGGGTATTAGCTGGTTGTCAACTTGCTGTTGCAATAGGTCGAATTATTCATTTAGCCACCAGTATCTGGGACACGTGGTAATTACTGGCTACTCTAATTTAAAGTAACACTTAGCTAAATTAAACGACTAATCAACAGGTAATGCATGCGATCATATCATGAATTTTGTACATACTGATTTATCAATTGATGTACTTACTTAATAAACTTACGACACTGACAGACGAAACTTTTTGTTGGTAATTACCTCGATGTTTGTACCATATTGCAGCTGCGGTGGTCATGAGTCAACTACCACCGCAATGTGGTCGAAACGTCGAATAAGTAAAATACTTAATTTCGTGATCAAGTCCCGAGAAATATTAGTTAACAGTGAGAATTATACAGGGTGTTACATTGAACGTAGTACAAATTAAGTAATTCCGGCTCAGTTAACGATAGAGAACAAAATGCACGAATTGAGTAATTAAAATACTTCGTAATTAACTTTTGCTTATTTGCTAACAGAATAAAGAAATTAAAATCTCCTAGTGTTGTCACCCATCATGACGTCACGTTTACTTGACGTATCTATTCCTCAAGCTTTGTTATCAGTTATCAGTGTGTCAAAACATCAAAACAAATGATAAGGAGCAACAAGTGATATCTGTTAAAAATATTTTTTTATTAGAAAGTAAAATTAACTGTTAAGTTCAAACGTACTTCAGCAAGTGTTCGAAATGTCCACCTCCTTCCTGAACACATAGCTCTGCACGTCGTCGAAGATTTCTTTGCACTCTGCCGAGTACGAACTCGTTGGTTTTTACTACCTCAAACGCCTGGATTATTTTTTGGCGGAGCTCCAGAACAGTATCAGACTCTCGTTTGTATACCAGTCTTTTGAGCTCACCCCACAAAAAATAATCCAGTGGAGTTAGATCCGGGCTACGAGGCGGCCATTCCACTGGACCACTGCGTCCTATCCAACGTCCAGGGAACTCTTGGTCCAGGTAACTCCGAACCCGCAGGGAAAAATGTGCTGGAGCTCCATCTTGTTGATAGTGCATGTTTTGCAAATTTTGTTCGGGAATTTGTTGCAACAGCATTGGCAACTCGTTTCTTAAAAAGGCTTCGTACTTAATTCCATTTAAATTACCTTCAATGAAATAAGGTCCTATGACATAATTATTGAGAATACCCGCCCAAACATTAACTGAGAAGCGTGTTTGAAACGAGTCTCGCCGTGTCACATGAGGATTGACATCACTCCACCAGTGCTCGTTGTGTATGTTAAACAGTCCTACTCTGGTGAAGGTAGCTTCATCTGACCATAAAATGTTAAGGTGTTGGTTTTGTAATAGCCAACGACAAAACCGTACTCTCCTGGAATAATCTGCTAAGACAATATCTTGCACCCGTTGAAAGTGAAACGGGTGTAATCCTTCGGCATTCAAAAGTCTCCAAATAAAAATGTGGGTTGTACCAAATCGTACCGCGGCTTCTCTGGTGCTGGCTTCTGGGTGGCGGATAAAATACATAAGTACTCTTGTTCTAAAAACCCCTGAGTACCTTGGACGTCGACCTCTACCTTGGGCATGAGCTGGGACCGTAAACTGTCCATAGTCTCTCAAATTCTGTACACTTGTGTTGATCAATTGACGAGTGGGGATTGGACTCTCCGGGTATCGCTCGTGAAATAGTTCTTGTGCCCTCATCGTACTCTGCGATGTGAAATAAAGTTCTACCATCACTGATCGCTGAATATTAGTAAACGGATAAGCAGGAGGCATGACTTATGTTTAAAATTAAACTGCGACAATAAAGAATCAAACGAAATGCTGGTTTGTTATGACAAATAACTTCAGTAATGTGTCAGAATGAATTTTACTCATAAATTATCAACATAGGAAAGCAAAAAGGTAAGTGTTCACTACAAAACTAGATTCAAACTTTTTTCTTTTAACTCTCTAATTAGGGTAACCACGATGAGACCAAAAAATAGGAAAAATTTAAACAGCAATATTAATTAATTAAGATGACTTTAACAACACGAGACCTAGTAGAGGCGTTTAGCATCAGGGAGACGAAATTAAAAAACAAGAGTTGTATTACGTTCAATGTAACACCCTGTATATTAGAATAGTAAAATTATAATTGATGTATATTTGACAATTGGAATAAAATTTATAATCTTAAAAGAAAACTCATTCTAATGAAAATAAGTATCATTGTCCATTGCAGAAAGTCATGTAGTGCGTGAAAACGTGCCAAAAACTAGTCAACATGAGTCATTACACGCGACGAATAACTATTCGCATGCAACATACTAAAGCCTAGCTAATCTGCTTACTAGCGTGATTCAGTGTTGTGCAACGGAAAACAATTTCGCATGTTCACACCCTCCTATCCGAAGTCTGTCCCTTTGAGTGGGTGGGACTGGAAGGCTTGGCCCTCCTGCACGCGACCTGTCCGAGGACTCGCGGTAATAGAGCCTTTGATTTATGGCACAGGTTTACAACTGAAGGTAAAATGTACTTTGATAAAACAACCTCGCATTCCTCTACGAGCGATCGCGAAATTTCCTTAGTTGGAGGTGAGACATCTCTGTGATATCTTGTAGAATCAAATGCCTTTAACAAGCAGAAAGAAATAGCTGCAAAGTTATTTGTACCTCCACTCCAAACGTGTATGTGGTGATAAGCCAATGTTTGGATTGTTTGGCCCTCAATTGTGACATCCGGCGTGCATTAATAAATAAGGTTTACTGTTTAAATAACTGCTTTTTCTTCCGGTGAGATAAGAAAAGAGATAAGAAATGGATATGCAATTTTAAAGAAGGAAACCGCTAAGTTGGTCTTAAATAATGTGAAGGTTGAGAGGACTAAATTCACCAATTTAAATTTCTTACCTTACAATCGCATAAAGATTGGTCATGTTTTTTCCGAAGACGAAATCTTTTACTTACACTTGACCATGAAGCACGCAGTACGTTACGAATTGAATAACGTCACCGCACAGGATACAGCTGTCACTTGCTCAAGAGGATTGTAATAAATAAACATTTTAATACATTGAAGCTTCATTGCAACAAATTAAACTTTTAAATTGAGCTTGTCTTTCGCAGAAATCCCCGGTGCTCTCCGTTATGAACGGCTCTGAGATTTTTATGAATGGCCGCCAGTAGACATCGCTGTTCAGAGTTCTTTCTGATTAAGACAAAACTTGGCAGCGCAAAAGTATTATAACGTAATACGTAATATGTGGAGCGTGGCCAAATATAGTTCTGGATAGGGAGATAATGTAAGTTAAGAGGAGAGGCCTTTGCCCAGCAGTGGACACAAATATAGGCCAAGTAAAAAAAGTTATTGTTACTTTAAACTTCAATTTTAAGTTCAAGCTTTTTGCTGACTGAACTTTTTGTTAACTATAATTGAATTGTCATCCAACCTACATAATATGTAGACCAAATTTCGAGTCAATCTGACCACTGAAAGTGTGTTAAATTCGTCTTCCAACATTGGACCCTTAACACGACGAGTTAAATAAAAGCTTGTAAAAATCAACATCTACATTTTGTGCTCTCCTGTACTAAGTGTTAACCGATTCCTTGGAATAAAATATGGATGTAGATAATAGATTGGCATTAACGAACATGTGTTGTAGATTAGATAGAGTACAATGAACCGCAATAATTACCGAGTCGGCTATGATGCTGCGCAAACAAGCTCCATGCCTACCGATGGAAAATTAGCATAACATCGCTATAACTGTACATTTGTTTATTTGTATACGTACACTACAGTAATCTGCTTAGTTTTATTTAAAATTACTCACCGATCATTGAAATCAACATCAGAATTTAATCTCCATTTATTACAAGAAGTTTTGTTTGTATCTTTTCACGATGCTTTCCATAATACACTCATCACAGGTGTCCTAAGACGCCAGTGAAGCATTTGAACATATACATACGGCATTGTCTCCACGGGAACAATAGTCAATTGATAATTAATTTAAGTACGTTTGAAATAAATTTATGTAGAATAATGCAGGTACCTAAGTATTAAGTTAATATGTATCCAAAGGTGCCAAATCTACAGTTCAATATAGGTACCTACAAAAATTCAACACATTGTTGTTGATCTTATCAATGATCCCTGACGGCCGGAATAATTGGTTTTTCCCAAAACATTTCAACAGCCGTTCGATTATAATTCATTATTTTCGATTACATTACAATACTCGGATGCATTGTTGACGGTACGAATCAACAGGTTATCACATTTAATCGAGCCACAATCGATGACAATGGAGGTGTACGAAATTGCTGGGCCCATAAACCATAAGGCCCGTAGCAATTACGGCGAGCGGCCAGCCGCGAATACGCTCAACGGTTGCCCGGTCATTTGGATGGACATCTATGTGGATGATATGATGCATGCATTTTTGAAGTAGATACATTATATAACATAGTAGGCAATTCATAACTTGCAATAACCACGATTGCGGTTTAAGCTCTGCTTTTACAGCAATAGTTGCGAGTAAGATGAAGTTTTCGAATATTTAAGAGCTTTTAAACGGCAGCTCACTGCCCGTTTGATTTATGGCTCATATCTAAAACATTTTAAGTCCAGCAACATAACCAACCACCTGAAAATTTTAATTATAAATCAATGATGATATTTATTAATAAAATAGATTCGATGGGCGCGTACATGTTTTGAGCCTCGGGGCGGCGTGCGCACGCCCAAAGACATCGTACCTACACCATTATCAACTTGTGTGGTCAACCACAATTACCTAAGTACTTACTGATGCATAATTATCGGCATAAGCTGCGGGAATTAACATATTTAATGTGCCGAATAATCTTAATTAAATATGCGTAAACTAAAATTAGAATAATTATGGAACTGGAAAACAACACGAATACTCGTACATCATTTTAGTAACAGTTTGTGAAAAAACCGGTCAAGTGATGATCTATAAAACGGCATAAAAATCATGTCTGTTGTATGGGAGCCCCCCTAAAATATTTGTTTCATTTTAATTAAATTATTTATTTTTAAAGTGAATATATAACTACATATTCTGTGAATATTTCAAGCGTCTACCTGTTGCCGTTATCAATATCGAGAAAAAACGAGCAAAAAAATCACGTTGTTGTAATGGGAGCCCCCTTAAATATTTATTTCATTCTAGTTTTTAGTATTTTTTATTAAGTATAGCAACAACAGAAATACATCATTTGCAAAAATTTCAACTGTCCTGCTATCACGGTTCATGAGATTCAGCCTGGTGACAGACGGACGGACAGACGGACAGCGGAGCCTCAGTAATAGGGTCCCGTTTTTACCCTTTGGGTACGGAACCCTAAAAATATCTTAATAATGATACTTGAAAAATCAATGGTAGGTACGAGCCTACAAATCACCCTTGTGTTGAAAAGGGAAAATACCCCTCAAGAGTTGTTGTGTGACAAATATTACCTACCTAATTGCTTCAGAAATTTGATTGGAAAGGATTTAAATAGAAAATATATATTCAGATTCTTTGTCATAAGTGTGTTTTACTAATGCTTGCCGTGTGTTGCATAAATTTAAAGCAAAGCTGTAATAAAAACTGGCATCCTTAGTGACTCACTCGAGCGTTATCGGAAATGGCTATTCAAAAATTTAAGGCGTGCTTTACTTTTATGACGTAAGTACTGTACTACAAATGCAAATGCATATAATATCTAGGATACCCAGGTACTACAAACTAGGGCTACATGAGTCTGAAATAGATTATATTGAAGTTACTTTAGTATATTCATTTGGATACATACAATAGAATACAATACAATACAAATATTCTTTATTGAACACCAAAACAGTACAGAAAAATTAATAAAAATAAAAATTCAGTCAGACAATAGCTTATAGTGTTATCGCACAAAAGCGATCTCTTCCAGACAACCAATGTTGGATACATAAAGTTTTTACTGCAGCCGATAAGTTTGAATTCACTGTCTCATGTAAAAGCAAAATCCTCCGTAATGTTTTCATCCAAGAACATACCCGCGTTTGATAATAATCCATATGATCTCAGTATGTATTCACTGTTCAGAAAACCATAAAAGTTAAATGTCGCAATATAAGACTAATGTATTGATATCACGTTTTTGATGATAGGTATATCATTTGAATGTCAATAGTGCGTTTAATATTCGGTCTGTGAGCTCTGTGATTTCGAACAGATTAGTCAGAAGTTGCTGCGGTAAAAATAAAGTAACAATTCTAGTTAAGTAGCTACATTATTCGCAATTGTAATTAGTTTCTTACAATCTAAAATAATAATGGTCTTACATAAATTAAGACATATATCATAAACGAGCAATATTTTTTAACTTTCTAATCATAAATTATCTTGATGTTAAATATCACAAAATCATTCTAGAGCAGAACATATTAAGGGTAACATGGAGTTCACCAATGAACATTACCTCCATAATCTTGGCAAACTATCTAATACTAACTACGAGTTGTATAGCGTAGGCGGTTTAATTTCTGGGATGGATGGCTTCATCTCATATGTATTCCATTTCTAAATAGAAAGAAAGACACAATCCCTTGCCGTTTCATAGAAATCTGAAATAAGAATGACTCATACGTCTTAATACTCGTAACAATTCTATAACAACGAAATTGCACAGTCACAAGAGGAAAAGTTTAAATATAACCAAAAATACTCTGGATTCAAAAGCACCGAAAGTAGCTTCGCCGTTCAAAAAATCTGATCTAAATACAGTGGAGGAAAGGTTCTATTCGTACAACTCCTTCATTCTGTATAGTTTGTTTTGACTGCGAATTTCCCCGATCGTAAGTTTTACGGCCAAGAAAGGGTCATTGTCCTCGTAAGACGTCATAATAAATGGGAACTCTCGCAACGCTCGATTCAGGTGAAAACAACTTTTTTATCAATGTGACACTCGAATTCATAATGGCGGAGAAAAAGTATTAACGGTTCAAGATCTGTTTCATTTGCATAAATTTGGAAATAATATTATTGCAATATTGTTTGATTAACAGCTACTTACTTAATAATTTGATGAGCAGAAAATTTAACTTCTTTGAGAGTTAAGACGTCTCGGTTGAACGACAGTTCTCACGACTGCTCAGAAGTCTCGTAAAGTTATGGGCAAATATTTAAATTAGGTTTACTATAAACAAATGCCCATATTAAGCACCAGCTGTTTCCCTTAATATGTTTGGTAGCCGTTTGTAACTCTACACCGGGTCGGCCATAAATGCCGTCTTTCATCCCGCCAAGCTTATTACAGCTTCCATAATGCTATGGGTGTGTAGCTATGAAAAAATAACTAAAAAGAGCATAATCCCAGCGGATGCGTGGATGGGATTCGGTTTGTGGGACACCCGTTTAATAAGCTACCGTAATACGATACTTCACTTTGATTCCATTTTAATAGTTGTTAGAGAATTGTATTTTTAATAAAGCTCACACAAGGTCTAGTTCCGTTATAAATTAGAAACCAGACGCTTAATCATAAATAACATTTTTTTTTGTTTTGAAATAAATAATAAGTAAATAATATTAGGGGACAATCTCACACAAATCGACCTAGTCCCAAACTAAGCAAAGCTTGTACTATGGGTACTAGACGACGATAAACATACATATATGTATAGATAAATATAAATACTTAAATACATAGAAAACATCCATAACTCAGGAACAAATATTCGTGCTCATCACACAAATAAATGCCCTTACCGGGATTCGAACCCAGGACCTCTTGCTTCGTAGGCAGGGTCACTACCAACTAGGCTAAAACATCGTTAAAATGAAATGCATGAGAAAATACAATGCAGAAAATAGGTTTACTTAGTAGAAGATCTTGGTGCATCTAAATAATGTTAGGACAACAAACAACGATTTAAACTGCAAGATAAACATCGAGACAAAGCGCGCCGCCCAATCTCCCCCCTATCGGATCAACTATCTAGAGGTTAACATACAATTTGTACTGTTTACACACGACGAGACTGGCGATAATATCTGTACCTACCACGCCATTATTAAATTTAAATCAATTACAATAATTATGTTTGTGGAACTATCAAAAGAGAGTACACTTATTATGTAGGCGTACATCCGAAACAACAATAATTAATGGCCCTATGATAAGCGGTAAAACACTTTAGATTAAACTAGAAGGGCTTATTATATCAACAGACATTAGTCTTCTTTACAAAACGTTAGTCAATCACCTGCCAGCCATGGCATGAAAAGAAACTGTAATTTCACCCACGCGGTGTTTTAAACAAAGTATGGCCTATTTTACAATTTTAAGTAATATCAGGGTGAGATTCAGAGTTATTCGTGAAGAGAAAAAATATAACCAATTAGTAAAAGTATGATTATAATGTTTAAAAACTGACATTACTTACACGTGTGATTTTTTTTAGGCATACTTAGGTACATAAGTTCCTAATCAGCCAACGAGGGGTCGTGCTAACTAGTAATTAATTAAGTGCCCCATTTACCAACGCGAGGTCAAACTGTTTAGATGATATTCGTGCAAATTTGATTATCTACTTAGGTATTGTTTGAATCAGTTTAAAAAAACAAATGCTAGTGTTGCGTACTACAACAAGGATGCGATGCGGCGCACTTAAGTTCATTAGTCAACATTTACCATTTTCTACAAAAACGTTTAGTGATTGAAACAATTAAATAGGTAAACATTAAACTTAATTCACCTCTCTTTGATGCTGTGTGAATAATCAAATCAGCTTAATGACAATTTTTATTTCTTTTTCAGGTAAGTTCACTAGTACATTTTATAATCGGCATTATAATAGAATATCAAGAGGTATGTACTCGACGTTAATGTTGTGAGGTTAGCAATTAGGTAAGTTACCCACCAAAGTAAATTGTAACTACAGGTGAAACATAATGGCAACTACTAGCACTACACGGTATGCGCGTAGGAGTGGTTCTAGTGGTGAACCATACTTAGTTATAAAATGTACCTATCAATTGCTCAGGCGCATTGCAGACTCAAACATGCCCATTGTAAATTTGATTAAATTACAAACTAAGCATAAATTACCATGTACTTGCCAAGTTCAACTTTATACTAGATATGAATTATAGGTAGGTATTCGGTTGAAAATTTTAAGCTATACCGACAGATATGAATTTAAGATTATTTCAGCTATACCGCAACCTAGATCTCATAATGGAGCCGTATCATTACTTTTATGGCGCCACCATTCTGGTCGTTTGATATCAGAGTCCGAGAGTAATGAGATACGTATGTAGATGAGTTCCTGCTGCGAACAATGTCATATTACAGCGCTATCCGATGCATCTGCCGAATGGACAGATATGTGAGACTGAGTACCAGTGATAGAGAACGTGGCAACAAATCAAACAATAAAATATACAACCATTAGATGCGTTATCAAGCCAAGACTACAAAGGGAATAAAATTTATTGATTCGTAAACTCCAGAATAAAACACTTTCTCAACACAAACACAAAGGCAAAGTTTAAAAATGTTGAAATTCACAATGAACAGCGAGATCTGCGACGTATATTCCGCTCCAAAGATCGATCACTTTCCTTTTGTAAAAAGATGCAAAAGTCGCTTTGGCAAATAACTGCCGCTCAGTAGCAATGTTTTCCAAACAGTCGGGGACCAATACTGGATCTTATTACAATCCTGTGCAGAATTAGCCAGACACTGGATCGGTGTGGGAACAAACCCATAAACGTTGCGGTATGCTCTTTATGACTTCTTGTTACAAGCGTACGCGACCGCCACTAAACATTTGCCTTCAGCCCAGCCCTCCGAATTGATGCTTAGTTTGGCTCTTAGTTTATTTTGAAATACTTATTGAAAATATAGCATAATAATATAAATAGCCATAAATGTACAAAATGTGCCCATTTACTTATTGCAAAAATTTACCCTCTGAACATACTGAAAGCGAAAACGTTTCATCTTCTTTAGTTCTTAACTTTAAATTGTAGAACAAATCACAGATATTGGTACATTAACGTAACATAGTTCAAGTTCAAAGCATAATTGTATGTTTCAAGTGGTTAGATCAAATAACTAGGGGTGATTAAATCTATTTAAGGTGTTACAGCAATCTCGAGTGGCTGAAGTGTGGCTCCGCTACCAGAGTTCAAGAGCTTCCGGTCAAGTGCGTGCTTTTTAAAAATGGTACAGAAACTGTTACTTTTTTAAGACGATGTTATAATTATTAATTTTAGGAACTAAGTGGTTTGGTTAATTTTTTTATCTGTTGAAAGCAGAGATTTTCTCCGCGCGAGTGTCATGTCGACCACCCACTTTGGGCATCGCGGTACAGTTTCCGTGTTCGTGTAATGAAATAAACAATAGCATTGTAAGCTGTTGTGATTAGTGCCGTCTGTTTGTCCGTCCGACGCTATTCATATCCGTTCCAAATGCTCTGAACCTTTGACGTTTCGAATTAATCCGGAGGTGGGAAGTTCTAATTACATCACGAGCGTGTAGAAGACAACCAATGGAGAAAGTACAGAGTACATTCAATGGAATTTGGAACTTAGAACGAACATTCTGTAAAATAGCTAAAATTGAAAATAGTTTTCAATCCAGTTCTTTTTTGTTTTCTGCAATCGAGTTTTCAAATAACGAAATTTCTAAGTGTGTTTTACTCGTGATAGTGTTTTTAGTAAGAATCTTACAGCCAAATCACCCATTGTTGCAAATAGGTGCTACAGTAGTGCACTAGGTATTTCGAAGGAAAACCTTATGATACCAACGTCGTTGAACGTTATAAGACGTATAACATATGGAAGGGATTTCACTGGTGATCGAGTTCCTTAAAGATACAAGTGTACATTTATGCTACCCCACATGAAACATCGCTTCCTCTTCGTGACTCATAGTTGGTAATAATGAGAGCAATTGCCTCTTTTCTCACATCGTGATTCATTACCTCTAACGAAACGAGATGCAACGCGGCACTTTACTTTATTTGTTATGATCGCTTTAATTGAATCGTGAGTCAACAAAATTTCTTTGCAAAGCGCTCTATGTGGATGATTTATTGGTGTTTACAATTTCAGGATTCTTGTGCACTTCACTATAATATTTCCTTCCAATCATGAAAAATAAGACGTACCTACCTACATGAGAAAGCTTTTGCATAATCTAAGCAGGAAACTGAACGGATGAGCAGAACGAACAAACAAAATCATTTTAATCATCAAAACGCGGAAGCGACACAATTTTTCCTTAGATTTTTTCGTCTGGAGGCATAAAACGCGGGTAATGGAAGTCGTTACGGGCTATTTATATGTCATGAAGGCAAGGCTCGGGCGGTAGTGTTGGCACCGCCGTAAAGAGTAGAAAGGGCCGCGATTAACATCTGTACGGCTGATGCACGTACATCGTAATCTGCCGGTCGCCTGTCGCCGGTCGCCGCACGCGAGCGCGCGGGTCGGAGGTCGCGCCGCGACTCCGCGGTCTACAGTGGCGGGAAAAACACAAGATAATGGAGAACAACAATGATCAATAATTCTGTTATCTGTTTTGAGAACTCTTAGTCAGTAGATATTATATTGTGTACTGGTTATTTCGCAAATATTACACATTTATAATACGAATAATGAGACAAGGCAAAAAGCATAATATTAACCTCAAATTGATGTGTATTTTGATTCCTTTTATTTTTTGCTGACACTGCAAAAGAGTAGGCTATCGATTGCTATAATGTTTGTTTAAAAATAGTTATTGCCTTTTTATCTACTACGCAACTATGGGTATGTAATGATCGATATAAAAATAAATAATATAATTTCTTTTCATATAAAAACATTTGATATATTTTCAAAGGGTATAATCACTCATTTTATATACTTAAATAACGTTTAAAATAATATATAATTAACATAAACATCCGCATCCAAAACACCCTGCGATGCAGTGCTGCCCTCCACAAGGTGTTGGTGTCCAGGCTTCTCAGCAGGAATACAAAGTAAAGGATCTGTAAAACTGTCGTAAGACCTATCCTTATGTATGGCTGTGAGGCCTGGACACTAACACAAAAAGAGGAATATCAACTCCTTGTAGCGGAAAGGAAGGTCTTGCGTAAGATCCTGGGACCTGTCAAGAGAGACGACGGCACGTGGAGGATCCGTAAAAACATAGAGATCCAGGAGCTGGTGGCTGAACCCAACATCATTGGCGTAACAAAATCACACAGACTTCGCTGGTTCGGCCACCTACTCCGAATGGGAGAGGATCGTGCTGCCAAGAGGGCGTACGTGGGACGACCGACTGGTCGCCGCCCGGTTGGGCGACCCAGGTACCGCTGGGGGGACAGTGTGTCCAGGCGGATTTGTGACGTCTTCAGGTCGACGACTGGCAAGAAGCTGCGCACGATCGGGACAGATAGCGTGCTCTCGTTTCGGAGGCCAAGACCCTCTTTGGGTCCCAGAGCCAAATTAGTTAGTTTAGTTTTTTTTTATAATATTTAATTATATATTTTTAATTTGTATAGTTATCGTTTGGTAGAACACTTATTTTTGATAACCATCATATGGCATAACACTTATTTCTGATAACCATTATATGGTATAATGTTCATTTGATATACAAATCATATAACTATCAAGCGGTTTATATTTTACTAGCTGCTGCCTGCGACTCCGTCTGCAAAGAATTCGGTTATCGCTATCCTGCAGGAATCATGCAATTTTCCGGGATAAAAGTATTCTATATGTTAATCAAAGTTATAACTATCTGTGTGCCAAATTTCATCAGAATCCGTCAAACCGTTTAGACGTGAAGAAGTAACAAACATACACACTCACAAACTTTCGCCTTTATAATATTAGTGTGATTATTACCACATTCCTATTTAAAATAGTAATACCTGAGACTTTAGTTCTAACCTAACCTAACCTACTTTTCCGGTAGCAGTTCGTTTTTGTTGGGGGATGCAGTTCAAACCTAACCTAACCTACTTTTCCGGTAGCTGTTCGTTTTTGCTGGGGGAGGGGGATGCAGTTCTAACCTAACCTAACCTACTTTTCTGGTAAAGTTCGTTTTTGTTGGGGGATGCAGTTTTAACCTAACCTAATCTACTTTTCTGGTAGCAGTTCGTTTTTGTTGGGGGATGCAGTTCTAACCTAACCTAACCTACTTTTCTGGTAGCAGCTCGTTTTTGTTGGGGGATGCAGTTCTAACATAACCTAACCTCCTTTTCTACTTAAATGAACCTTTGGTTTGGTTTATTTAATGCGGGGGGCTTCGCCCCCCGAGCTCCCTTTGTTGGGGGCTTCACCCCCTTCCCCTTATTTCTCCATGCCCTAATAGCTTACCCATGCAGAGTCGTTTTATAGGCTATTATAAAAATGATCGTCTCGTTTTTACAATAAATATAATATAGATATTTTTAGTATGTAGTAAATCTGGGATTATGTCTCTAATACATTATATCAATAAAGGTTATGCCATTTGAACGTTAGATAAAATAAACGTTATACCATAAGTTCATTATAAAAAATATGCATTATACTTAAAGAATGTTATATTAAATGTTATTCGATGAAATGATCAGTATGTGAAACAATAATTATATCGAATGTTAATATATTAAGTGTTGTTATAAGATTCAATAATTATATCAAATGAGCGTTATAGCGACTGAAGTTATATCAAAAGTTTTTAGATCCATCGTTACGCACCCAGTAAAAATAATAACTACTTATAGTTGCGGGGTGCGTAACGATGGATCTAAAAAGTTTTGATATAACTTCAGTCGCAATTACGCTTATTTGATATAATTATTGAATCATATAACAACACTTAATATATTAACATTCGATATAATTATTGTTTCACATACTGATCATTTCATCGAATAACATTTAATATAACATTCTTTAAGTATAATGCATATTTTTTAAAATGAACTTATGGTATAACGTTTATTTTATCTAACGTTCAAATGGCATAACCTTTATTGATATAATGTATTAGAGACATAATCCCAGATTTACTACATACTAAAAATATCTATATTATATTTATTGTAAAAACGAGACGATCATTTTTATAACAGCCTATAAAACGACTCTACATGGGTAAGCTATTAGGGCATGGAGAAATAAGGGGAAGGGGGTGAAGCCCCCCACAAACGGAGCTCGGGGGGCGAAGCCCCCCGCATTAAATAAACCAAACCAAAGGTTCATTTAAGTAGAAAAGGAGGTTAGGTTATGTTAGAACTGCATCCCCCAACAAAACGAACTGCTACCAGAAAAGTAGGTTAGGTTAGAACTGCATCCCCCAACAAAAACGAACTACTACCAGAAAAGTAGATTAGGTTAGGTTAAAACTGCAACCCCAAAAAAACGAACTCTAGCAGAAAAGTAGGTTAGGTTAGAACTGCATCCCCCTCCCCCAGAAAAAACGAACTGCTACCGGAAAAGTAGGTTAGGTTAGGTTTGAACTGCATCCCCAAAAAAACGAACTCTACCAGAAAAGTAGGTTAGGTTAGGTTAGAACTGCATCCCCCTCCCCCAACAAAAACGAACTGCTACCGGAAAAGTAGGTTAGGTTAGGTCAGAACTAAAGTCTCAGGCGTTACTATTTTAAATAGGTATGTGGTAATAATCATCACACTTCACACTAATATTATAAAGGCGAAAGTTAAGTGAGTGTGAGTGTGTATGTTTGTTACTTCTTCACGTCTAAACGGTTTGACGGATTCTGATGAAATTTGGCACACATATAGTTTATAACCTTGATTAACATATAGAATACTTTTTATCCCGGAAAATTGCATGATTCCCGCAGGATAGCGATAAACGAATTCTTTGCAGACGGAGTCGCAGGCAGCAGCTAGTAAAATATAAACCGCTTGATAGTTATATGATTTGTATATCAAATGAACATTATACCATATAATGTTTATCAGAAATAAGTGTTATACCATATGATGGTTATCAAAAATAAGTGTTCTACCAAACGATAACTATACAAATTAAAAACATATAATTAAGTATTATACTAAACGTTATCTATATAAAATGAGTGATTATACCCTTTGAAAATATATCAAATGTTGTTATATGAAAAGAAATTATATTATTTATTTTTATATCGATCATTACACACCCATTTTTACTACCGACACAGCTTCAACTAATTTACCAATTCGAATGTAACCAAGTTGATCCCGAGCGGCCGACGAGCGGAGGTGTTGACGTGATCATTACAGTTGGTTCGTTTAATTCTGGTCGTAGTTTAGAAACATCGAAGTTAACTGTTTTTTTTAGCTCGATGAATAGTAAACACAGTAAAGAATAAAAAGCAGGATGTTGTACTTGATTTAAACATTTTGCTGACACATATAAAGATAAAGTCAATTGTTTGTAGTAAATATCATTAGATATTTAGAATCAAATGTAGTA
Organism: Archips xylosteana; assembly: GCA_947563465.1. Taxonomy (NCBI): domain Eukaryota; kingdom Metazoa; phylum Arthropoda; class Insecta; order Lepidoptera; family Tortricidae; genus Archips; species Archips xylosteana. Next base: position 14,161,805 of record OX387355.1, read on the forward strand.
TTATTTTTTGATAGCATTAGATATAACTTTTTGCACTTATTTTTGAAAATTGTAATAGATTTCATCATTATGAATTGATGAAATTAAAATGGTCGTATTTGTGTTGAATATAATAGTCTCATTTATAAAAAAACTCTTAGTGAAAATAAACGGATCATTCAAGTCTTAAAACGAGTTTAACTCGACATGTTTCGGACTAATCCGTAGCCCTTCCTCTGGAGTCGCACGTCACGGCGGCTGCAAAACGCGCACACACGTGAGTGATCCGTCTATTTTCACTACGAGTGAGTCTCACGGTAGTTTCATGTTTAAAGAACTCTTATGATTCAATGTAATTCAGTAGGTACCAGTTTGGATATTTTATACAATCTACAGTACTTTAGGTAGGTACCTATTTATTTAGTTGACTTAAAAGTCCTTTCTCGGTATTTCCCTACTATTGGATCTTATCATAAATGATAGTAGGCAACTTGATGAAGTAACAGGAAAAATAATTTAAGTGCTTACTTATGTTATATTAACTTAAACAATTTTCTCAAGTAATTAAAACTAAGTTGCAGTTTGCCCTCGCTTAGTTCACCGTCCCAAGTAAAGGCTTAATTAAATGAGTCTACTCTTGACTAATCAATTTTTGTTTACCTCAATAAGCAACATAATATTTGTACAGAAGCGACGTTACCAGCCCAACTAGGCTATTGTGTTCTCTAAATACCAGCTCGACATTTAGTACCAAAGGTTACCCGAAAAATAAAACATACTATTCGAGCTATAACTACTCTATTTTGATTCCATCCATGTAGTTAAGTTAGTTAGTTGATACTTTTACAGATGAAGTATGCTCAAATCCTAAATTGAGCTTTCATCTGAGAATGTTTTCAGCTAAAAAAAATATGAATTGCGATATTCGTACAATTTTAAAATATCAGTTTAGATCTAGCGATCTAGCGGTCTAGCGATTGCTTTAAACAGACACAGGGTGACTTATAAGAATGCATAATATTACTAGTACGGTTGGCGTCATCCTGTGACACACCATCCATGTGTATAATTTTGGTCGAAATTTCATCCTCATAAGGCAACGATTGTATGTAAATTTTATTCAATGTAGGGTTATCGCATGACTGTAATTTTGCTTGCGTTACAAAATGATTCAATTGATCGTTCTATTCAAAGAAATAACGTATAATTATATGCTAGTTTCTATATTCATAGTATGTCATCAGAAGTTTCACAGTATGTAGTCAGTGATTACATTTAGTTGAGGACTCCGATAAATAATGAAAGTGGGACTCCAGGCCAACTAGCAATTTATAGCTGTCAAGAAAAACAGAGACGTTTGGTGATTAATTTCTTCAACAAATTACCTAGCAAAATTATTTATCAATTTTGCATATTATAATTTAAATTAATTTAATTAATTAATTTTTCCTTGCCTAACGTCTATATTAGCTGCAGGTCATTAAACCATTTTCGTCTTGCTAAAATAAAAAATGTATGTTTAATCCTATTTATTTATGATTTACACGTACAATCAGCCCAGACGCCAACTTGACACCTTAAAGGTCCAGTTTGCGTGCAGTGGTTAGACATCTGTCCATACCAATCCATACCAATGAACTTCAACGGCTGCAAGCAAATTTGTTTTGAAACTGGTAAGCCGGCGCTTGGGCCGATCGTACCTATATGTATTTGCTGTTACTTCTTTGATGTAAAGTGGTAACACTGCCACGAGTACCCATTAGCGAACTAATGGATATCATTGCCAGGGATAGTCGTGAGTTACGAAACTAACGAAACGCGTTCGCCCACGTCCGGATTTCGAATTGACTTCGTCGTAGAAAAATAGAAAGTCATCGATTATAGAAGGGCCGCTTTCCCGCCTTTATCTGGGTCGTTTCCGGGGAATATTCATTTTTACTGGAAATGACTGACGTTGTTAAACTAAATGTCATCCTCGCGAAAAATATCTCTAGGTATTCATTGTACTCAACTAAACCGTAAATTCCATCCGAATACTTACATATATGTAAAAGTTTAATATTTGTTTTGAAGTTTTATTTTCTTGGAGACTAGCGTAGTCAAGTTCAAATGCAGCTAATCACTTGGCTTTCGAGCTTGACGTGCAATCTATCCTCGTCATCATCATCATTTGCCTATAGAAGCCATTCTAGAGATAGAGTCTCAGCAATCGTGCAGCGCGCGTATACCGGTTACAGTGACGCGTATTTTTTTTATTATGAGAGGGAGGCAAACGAGTAATCGGGTTTGTACGGTAAGCACTGCTTGAGGACTCGCGCAACACCGCGCTCAGCTGCCTTCTTCCTGCTTATTCTCCTAAATTCAAGTCTAGGGTGAATTAGAATTTATTAGGTAAGCGTGCTTCATCATAGGCCTCATCTTCGCTTTCCATCAGGCGTGATTGTGGTCAAACGCAAGCCTATATTGTATAGAGAAAAAAAATTCAGCCACAAGACGTCCACTGCTGAACTTAAGCCTCCCCCAAGGTTCGCCAAACAGACCGGTCCTGTGCCACCCGCTTCCAACGCTTAACCAAGCAGGCAGGTTGCGGGCAGGGCAGTCAGTGTTATGAATGAATTATCAAGCCATAAAAAATATACTTATGTTTTTGGGTAACATGTTTTGTAACTCTATTTCTATGTAAGTAAATGTAGTGATTCGCCGGGGACAAAGGTAAACATAACGAACCGGCACTCGATATCTTTGATCTCGAATCTTGCATATTGTTTACTATTCGGACATACGACACGGTATATTGCTGTCTTCACGCCATTTCAGTGTGGGTCGACGTTATAGAAGGGTCACGTCAATCTGTTACGAAATGAAAATAATACCGCTTAAGTTGAGAAATTTGTGTTTTTAGGATATTTCGTAGGTATATTTCACAGTTGTAAGTTGGTTAAGCTTTATTCTATCGAGACCAAGAGTATTCAAGAGTGATCGTAAGTAAAGGGCTTCTGATATGGATGCGTACGCGCAATAAATTGTGTCCAATTAGCAGACCGCTGTGGCTTTATCGGCGACAAAGCGGCCGCGGCTCCCGACAACGAACCTCTATTAACGAAATTTGTATATGTAGAGATTAAAAAACATATCTTAATTTGCTTCTCGGAAAAACTGAAAGCTTCAATACGAGTCTACTGCTACTACGGCTATTTTCACCTAATTTTCGTATTAGTGGGCGACTAACCTTCATTTAGACATTTATTTGCATACAAATTATATCATTAAATACGTTTGAAATTTTTATTTAATAATATGGAATACGAATGGCTTCTCTAAATTTTATCGAGCATCTTAGAAATTAACTTCAAGTTCGTATAAAGTCAAAGCATTCGATCGCTAGTACATTTCTGTTCAAGAATGTAGGTAAGTTCTGTTCAAGAATGTAAGTATGTAAATTTTCGATCTTTAATCCTTCGACACTCATAAAATTATATGACCGGCTACACGCGTTGGCTAGGGTACAGTAGGTATATATATAGGCGCTAGGGTCTGAGGATGATATTTACGATTACGAACTGAAGCGAACAATAGTTAGACAATGGGGGACACGATATTCGACCCATCTACTTAATTTTGAGTAGACACCTTTGTCGTGTGTTTTTGTTCGCGGTCATTTCCATAAATTATAGAGGATGGCACCGGCGATGTTCGGGTTGTACCTGCCATTGTTATGGTAAGCAGGACGTGACGAACACGCCTTGCGGGAGATTCGGCCACCTCACCCAAATGGGTTTTAATCTGTGCACCGTGTTCCGCGGGATTATGGAACAGTCCAGAAGAGTTATGGCGGAAAACTTAACGACAAGTTTTTTTTTAATTTTAAGTCTATACTAAATAACTCTAAAAAGTCGGACACTGTCTGGGCCCTCCATTCCCAGTTCGTCCGAAGGGATTTTTCCCGAGCACAAGTCACTCTTCCTACCCTAAAGTAAAAAAACAGCAAAGACTTCGCGTCTTTGGCCCCTCTGGCGACTCATTCAAAAAAAAAAAAAAATAACTCTAAAGCCCACTCTGAATATGGCCTCATTAATGAGTATGCAAGGCGAAAGCGCTAGGTTCTATTCGAGGATATTTAATCGATGGTGTTTATCCAAGTTAGGTATCAATTAGAGGCAGAAAAAGCTGGTTGGTTAATTCGTGCTGCTTCCGCGTCTCCGTATTGTTCAGTCACGTTTGTAGCCAATCAGTTTAAATTCCGCCCGATATGGAAGACTCTTGTTATGGGCCGTTAGGTATTATTATCAAGCACGACTCGGGGCGTAATGCAAGCGCTAATTGACAGAAATGTCATGTAATGTAAATGATTGATAAGAGTGCATTTCGCTGTGAATCCATTTGCGTATTAAGTGTAGCATTCCCTACTTGCGACTGACAAGTTGACCAGATAACAAAAGGGGCAGTTGCACTCAATGTCGCAAATTTATGATGAGGTTTTACCCTTTACACTTAAGTACATCGAAGTTTTAAATCTCACTTAGCGACATCTACTAACTCGAATGTTGAACTAAATTGTGTATTGGTAAATTTTCAAATATAACCATTATGACGATAAGACTTTTAAATAAACTAGATGTTTCTGCGTTTAAAATTAAATTGAATAGATAATAGGGGGTTTATCTTGAATTAACATACAGTACCTGGGCTACCGAGCTCTGCTCGGGCAGAAACTCGGTACCAAGTGTTTTCCCAGAGATAAGACCAAGCTAGATCAATTTTTCATCCCCGAAAACCCCCAAATACCAAATTTCATCGAAATCGTTGGAGCCGTTTCCGAGATCCTGATTATATGTATATGTGCGTGGGAGGGGGGGGCGGGGAGGGGGTTTGGGAGTTTCAAATGTGGGATGAAAATTTCATTGATTTTGCCGTAGGATGCACCGTTTTCAAGATATTTGACAAAAACACCGGAGGGGTGGGGGGAGAGGGGAGTGCGGGGGGATGCGGGGGAGGGAGCGCGGGGGTATTAAAGGGGGGATGAAAATTTCATTGATTTTGCCGTAGGATGCATCGTTTTCAAGATATTTGACAAAAACACCGGAGGTTGGGTGAGTCACGTTAAACTATCGTCCGTAAACCGACTTTACAGACAACCGGCTTTTCCTGTTCTGTGCTCCCAATAGGGAACGTGCACATAGACGGTGCTGCCAACTGGTGCCATAAGGGTGCCATCAATTTGAATGTTTTACCTTGATAAGTTTGTTTTACTGTCCGCATAGTGTCTCTTCTGTCGCATTAGTGCTGCCGCCTATAGTTACTGCACGTTCCCTATAATACTTTTTCTCTCAAAAAAGTAACTTTTTCTCACAAAAGAAGAAACTTGACGTTTTTTCATGAAAAATAAATTTAAAAAAAACTAAAAACCTTAAAAAAATAACGTGGAATCGAACCGAGGTCGGCTGGATCCGCGACCACCCGATTTCTACTGTGCTATTATGATCTGCTCGAAGCCGGCGAAATTTAGCTTTGTATTCTAATGCAAACAAAAATAGCCGGAAAACACGAGTAAAAGCGATTTTCTGAAAATGAATATATATATACATTAATACAAGAATTGCTCGTTTAAAAGTATTAGATAGATAGATTCAGACTAAAGTACCTACTTATTTACAATGTGAACGCATAGTTCGGCTAGACTAGACAGAGCGTCATCTGATATAATTGAATGTAGTCGTCTCCATTCTAGTTATAATGTCAACTGGCAGGTCATTGACTTGGCATAGTGACGTGACCCAGTTCACACGTGATCACTCGTCCATTGAGCGTTTAGATCCGCGCTCGCGGACCCATTCGCTCAATTGCTCCTTCCTGCTCGTCATAATGTTGCTAGCTCAAGGACAACCTATTTTCATGGTAAAATTGTTATATTAAATTCATACCATTCGCAACAGAATAAGTAAGTTCTTACACTGCCTATTTTATTAACCCCCAACACAAAAGAGGGGTGTTATAAGTTTGACCGCTATGTATGTGTCTGTCTGTGGCATCATAACTCTAAAACGGGTGAACCGACTCGGATGCGGTTTTTTTTATTTGAAAGCTTGTTTTTTGAAAATGGTTCTTAGACATGTTTCATCAAAATCAGTTCAGCCGTTTCAAAGATATAAGCTCTTTTGTCAGCTGCGGAAGGGATCTTAGACGCATAATGGGCATTTACTTTACCTATATTATCTTCAAAAATATGTGCGAACAAATTGCGTTGGGGGTTTTTAAAATTTTTTCACTTCTCATGCTCTTAAAATGTTACTTTAGTCTCTGCATATCGGGACTAAAGCTCTTTTTTGATCTCTAGGGATTAAAGTAAATTTTTTTTAATTTACTTTGGAAACCCCTAAACTGCCAATCACGGTGTTTGTGGATGGAGGATTATTGCCATTTTCAGTGACTGGGCATAGACAATATTAAAGCTTTCCACAGACCGCAGCGCGCTGCGGACGCTCAGAAGCGCTCCGTAGCGCTCCGTAGCGCCCTGCGCTTCGGTCTGTGGAAGCCTTTAGGGCGTGGAAATAACCTCAAAATGACAACTGTATAAAAATTATTTCAAAAAATAATAATTTCGTGAAACACCATGAATAATTACGAATATTAATCTATTTAATTATATTAAAGATGAATTCATTTTATTATGCATACTTAATCCAATTAGCTATGAAATAATTTTCAAGTTTGAATCTGTTGGCTAAATATGCAAATATTTAAAGCGTCACTCAACAAAAAAAAACCACGGAACAAATTTAATTGCTATTTGAATTCTGAACAGACGTCCATTGCTCGTATTGAGCGTACGTTCTATAAAAGTAATATTTTAGATTAGTATACCTAAAACATCGTTTTTTTCCTCGCATTCAAAGTGAAAAGTAGAGTGTTTAACGCGAGACTAAACTGCCATAATGACACGCGAATTATAGCCACCCTCGCTCTGCTCCGGTGGCTAAATATCTTGTGTCATTATGGCTTGTTTTAGTCCCTTGTTGAACAATCTACTATTAATTTATTTATTTTATTATTCGTATTGAGTAGAATACAATCTTCGAAATTGAACCATAAGCTAATAAAAGTAATCCGGAACAAAAATCATATCAAAAGGGCTTTGCTCTCTTCCTCATAAATAACTCCGATTGCATTGAACATAAATAAATATCGTGTCGTACGCAACATTCGCTGACCCGAATCGCGAGTTCACTCCCAAGACTGTTCTAAATCTAAATTTAAACATGACGCAAAGGGATGACGGTACAGACTTTACCGAGTGCATATTTCTGTCTGCGGCCCGGGAAAAAGAAAACGATTAACACACTTAGACTAAGTTAGAGTTCTCAAACTTAACATTCCCAGTACGGTCATCATCACATACTTACTAGTGGAACTGCTACAATAAACATACGGCTCGGTATTGACTCGCATGATCGCGGGTGTGTGTGCCGCGTGAGAAAGGCTCGCCCTGCGTAAATATGGAATATTAGTCGGCGCATACCGGCTCCCAGTCCGTCTGTCGGTTCACCGGGAAATGTGACGGATACTGTTACATATTTACAGCTACTTGGAGCTTTAACCCCCTTTGCCCCTTAGTTATGAAAAAATATTACAAACATGTTATAGCAAAATATAAATTTGGCCTGTGTCCGGCAAAGGCAAATGTCAAATACTTAATATTATATGAACTCTCGCGAGACATGATTTATAGAAACTATTGATATACGCATCGAGATGGTGTGCCGAGGGTGCATGTGTCGTAAAAGTGGTTGAAAAAGGTCTCCTTCATAAAGGTCTTCCGATATTATTCATACTAGTCGAACAACTTAACAAACACACAACAACAACTTAACAAACGTTTATGAATAAGGAGGTACCTAATACTTTTTATGTAAAACTTTAAATCTGTACGTTACATTGTATTCTCTATGGTAAAGGTCAGCAAATGATAGGCCACTGATCTTTGCTGTTACATTGTATTTGACTGATAAAAGTAATGTTATCTGATCTAAATGAGATCTAAAGATCAGATTTTATAGTTGTGGCTACATTTCCTGTAGTCCTGCGCATGCGCTGCGCTGGGAAGATATCCCACGTAAAGTTAAGATACAGGCACGTAGGCCGCGACCACGCCTTTTCCATATCTTAATGTTATTTACTGCACATTAATCCGCTTTAATATTAAGTGAGCCATGAACAAAATGAACGAGAATACGTTACATTGGTACTTGTTCTTATATAACAGTAGATTGTTCAACAAGGGACTAAAACAAGCCATAATGACACAAAATATTTAGCCACCCGAGCAGAGCGAGGGTGGCTATAATTCGCGTGTCATTATGGCAGTTTAGTCTCGCGTTAAACACTCTACTTTTCACTTTGAATGCGAGGAAAAAAACGATGTTTTAGGTATACTAATCTACAATATTACTTTTATACAACGTACGCTCAATACGAGCAATGGACGTCTGTTCAGAATTCAAATAGCAATTTAAATATGTTCCGCGGTTTTTTTTTGTTGAGTGACGCTTTAAATGATTGCATATTTAGCCATCAGATTCAAACTTGAAAATTATTTCATAGCTAACTGGATTAAGTATGCATAATAAAATGAATTCATCTTTAATATAATTAAATAGATTAATATTCGTAATTATTCATGGTGTTTCACGAAATTATTATTTTTTTAAATAATTTTTATACAGTTGTCATTTTGAAAGAAAGAAAGAAAGAAAATACATTTATTTACAACAAACAACACAAGACACAGAAATATTTAATATTTTGAGGTTATTTTCCACGCCCTAAAGGCTTCCACAGACTGAAGCGCAGGACGCTACGGAGCGCTACGGAGCGGGCGCTACGGAGCGTTTCGGAGCGTTCGCAGCGCGCTGCGGTCTGTGGAAAGCTTTAAAATTGTCTATGCCCAGTCACTGAAAATGGCAATAATCCTCCATCCACAAACACCGCGATTGGTAGTTTAGGGGCTTCCAAAGTAAATTAAAAAAAAATTACTTTAATCCCTAGAGATCAAAAAAGAGCTTTAGTCCCGATATGCAGAGACTAAAGTAACATTTTAAGAGCAGGAGAAGTGAAAAATATTTATTGTTACGCATTGTAGTGTTTTGTAAAGAAAGTTAGAGAGCATAATGTAAGCCAGGTTAAGTAACTAAGAAATGCTTCAAATAGGTAGGTACCTACATAACTTGACAAAAGGATTGCCAAGAAAATTAGATGCTGAAAATACAAATCAAACCTGAAGATAATTTGCAGGTGGAAAGCAGTTTCTTGATTCATTTCGATTTTGTTCGGTAGTAATTACTAATTACTTTGTCAATAAATTTACAAAAAACACTTAAAAATAATTTAAAATAATCCGTCGTAATCGGAGATACTTTGCTCGAAGTTGTTGACGACTATATCTATCTGGGACATACAATCCAATTGGGTAGGTGCAACTTCGAGAAAGAGGTCAATCGACGAACGCATTGTAGTGTTTTGTAAAGAAAGTTAGAGAGCATAATGTAAGCCAGGTTAAGTAACTAAGAAATGCTTCAAATAGGTAGGTACCTACATAACTTGACAAAAGGATTGCCAAGAAAATTAGATGCTGAAAATACAAATCAAACCTGAAGATAATTTGCAGGTGGAAAGCAGTTTCTTGATTCATTTCGATTTTGTTCGGTAGTAATTACTAATTACTTTGTCAATAAATTTACAAAAAACACTTAAAAATAATTTAAAATAATCCGTCGTAATCGGAGATACTTTGCTCGAAGTTGTTGACGACTATATCTATCTGGGACATACAATCCAATTGGGTAGGTGCAACTTCGAGAAAGAGGTCAATCGACGAATTAGACTCGGCTGGGCAGCGTTCGGGAAGCTCCGCAATATCTTGTCATCCGATATACCGCAGTGTCTCAAGTCAAAAGTCTTTGACCAGTGTGTGTTGCCAGTGATGACTTATGGCACTGAGACGTGGCCGCTAACGATGGGTCTTATAAGGAAGCTCAAGGTCACTCAGAGGGCGATGGAGAGGGCTATGCTTGGAGTTTCTCTGCGGGATCGCATTAGAAATGATGAAATCCGCGCAAGAACTAAAGTCACGGACATAGCTCGAAGAATCGCTAGACTTAAGTGGCAGTGGGCAGGGCACATCGCCCGTAGAACTGACGGCCGTTGGGGCCGAAAGGTTCTCGAGTGGCGTCCGCGGACCGGAAGACGCAGTGTAGGTAGGCCTCCAACAAGATGGAGCGACGACCTGGTGAAGGTAGCGGGAACGCATTGGATGCGGATGGCGCAGGGCCGATCTGTTTGGCGAGCCTTGGGGGAGGCCTATGTTCAGCAGTGGACGTCTTTCGGCTGAAATGATGATGATGATGACTTAAAAATAAAATTTACGACCTTGTGTTTTGTCATATTTCCTGCCATTTGTTACACCAGAAAAACACAACATAAGATTGAAGATGCCATGTATTGAGTCAGTGTCGAGCACTGTTAGAGCACTGCTAGAGCAGTGTTAAGACAGATTAAAGGTTGATTTAAATAAGTGAAAAAAAAATTTTTAGCCGTACAAATACATTAAAATATAGTACCTACTTGAAGAAATTTTGAAATCAATTTTACTTAAATAATATTGGTAATTGGAATTAGACGCTATTTCCTAAATGAAAAGTATAATCTAGGAATATGTTTAGATTTTAGAATAAGTTACAGTATTGAGAAATAACTATTTTAGCTAGAGCGGAGGCGGGCAGGATACGTTGCCAGATGGGGTCAGGGCTACCAGTAGAGCATAATATAGTATGACCCATAACAATAATTACTGATAGAGGAGCAAACGTGTAGTCATCATACATAAGTCAGGTTATGCCGCGCACCGTTTCATTCAACATCTTTTCTTATATTACAGTCGTTAAATCTTCGTAACACAAATAATACTTTAGTATAAGCCCCTGACCATGCCAGTGCTCCGTCACTCCGTAGAATAATGTACTTTACCACTGGTTATCATCTACACGTTGTGCTTCTTTTCTCTTTGGTAGTTGTCACTCGAAAATATACTCTGTGAACATGTTTAATCACGAATATCCAGCATGCGTCGTCTAATTGCGAATTATAAAAATCATATCTCATGTGATAATATTTTTAAATCTTCAACTTAATCTGCCTCTCAGTACTATAATCCGGTTCCATTACTATAGTAGCTCGAGGCAGAGCGCGCCGCCCACACGGGGGTCGATATCTGACTAATGCACACCACCAGCTATTATTTACTTGCAGTGGACAGAACAGGTTTGCGATAATCTGCGCGATGCTTTTCTGCTCTTGCGTGCGCTGCTTTTGTAGCACCTAGTTTTGATTTATAATCTTGGTTCAAGTTACCGATTCGTTTTGTGAACTCGTGTCTCGGATATTATGTTACTGACTATGGCTGGACACGATGGTTTATAATGCAAATATAGCATAGGTACATCGAGACTTTAATTTGTACCATTATTCACAAAGAAGAAGTGCACGACATGAATAGAATAAGTATAAGTTCGTATTTATTACTATAAAATATACAAATTCACAGAGACATATTTAAAAGATAAAAATAAAAAAAAACTTAAATTAACTTAATCTTATCCTAAAAACCTGTATTTACAAATGTCTCCCAGATCGTTGCTAATAGAATAAGTTATATTTTTCAGTATATTCGTAACGTATTTAATGTAGGATTAGACCACACACAATTTAATTATTTTGTTTATCGTCCTCATGCTATTGGTCACTGGTGTAAGTAAATAACACTGAAAAGTCGTTAATTTTACACATGACAACAAAATGGCAGAAATATTCAGTTCTGTTTATCTCGAAACATCGTTGACGCTTTTAGACTTGTGAAGTGAACGACTACAAAATAAAAACTTCAAACAGAAGACAACTTAGCAAACGGTGGCGTGTGAAAGCCGGAATACGCTGCCACTGGCCATCACTAACTATTGCTTTGTTTATTTTCTTTGTTTTTGCACCTACTTTGAACTCACGCAGACATTTCTTTTATACATACTCACTGTACTACTGTATGTAGATAGAAAGTGCTAAAAGGGAAATTCAAATATGTAGGTACATCTTTAGTCATCTTTGAGGTCGGATAAGATTTAAAGTAATATGTAAATATTACTTACCAAAACCAGTCTGGAATAGATTTAAAGAATATTTAATTATAATCATGATGTTACTGGCAAGCTTTAATTGAACGGAATGATAGTTAGCTAGTTGATTTGTGATTTGTGCTATTTAATACTGCATGATGGGATTACTGTCGAGCGAGAGATTATGAAGACATTAAGAATATACGTTAAGGACCGTTAGATGGCCACATATATACAGAAAGCAATGGAGGCCGAGTAGTCATTGAAATACAACACGGTGATCGTGGACACGTGGTTAAGATAAATCGTCGTCGTCGATAATCGGTGTCCAATATGTTGTTACAACGGACGCGGCGAGATAGCCTGATATAAGAGTTGCCGTTTTGTTGCTTCAAGAAAGACGACTTTTTAAATTGTGATTGTTTCACTTTAGTCATAAATTCGCATCCCGTGGCAACTTAGTGCAATGTACGATGCAAGACATGCGTATACTTACTATGTACCTACTAAAACTCAATTTTACCATAAGGGAGCGGGTATGATGGTTTAGCGCAAGAGTGACATCAATCGTGATATTTTATCGATACATCGTAAATTTAAAATACCGTGAAGTTATTTGACACAAACAACGAACACACATGATGGCGCCTTTTATTTAAAGTTGAGTAGTTGTGGTACGGCGTAAGAACATGATCGGGTCACGAACAGTGACCATGTCTCCGGCGGCCGCTAATGAGAGATTGCGCGCCGCGATAGCACGCGACTCGCGAGCCGCGACGCTACCAAATAGAGGTTTTGAATTTAACGATCAACGCCTGCAAATAGATTAACCACTTTCATGTGTCATTCTCACTCTTAGAGTGTGCTAATTCTACGACAGTTGTCACGTGCACGAGCTTTTAAAAAGTAATGTTGCGCATCCCTGCATTTGGCAATGATAAAAATGGCGATAACAAAGAGGTAGTTGTTGCAGAAGAAATAGTACAGATTAGTTCAAAATATTGCGGGCTAAACTCGTTTTAAGAAGTAATTGATTCAATTGTTTCACTGAATTTGTCAATGGTGTAATCACGAATTAAACAAATCTTAAAATGTCGAAATTGGCTGTTTTATCTCCTAGTGCTACTATTTAGCAGGTACCTATTGGTAAAAGTGAAATTGATTTATTCACGTAAAATATTTAATTATATAAAACTTTTCAAAGTTTTACTTCCACTAAGTAAAATAATGAGTTAGGTGATAAAAAAAGTTTCCTATCTATTAAGTACCTATATTGCGTCTAGCTAGAATATATACTTACTATAGAAGCATCTCTTACAAAGGGAGGGCCTTTCATACTTTCGTATTTGTTTCGTCACAGATCTGCGCTCATGTTACTACACCTACTCCATCATTCAGACACTGGTAATAAATTCTAAATGTCCCAGAAGATGATGCATAATGGATTCATTGCCTCGAGGTGTCACCGCTAAAAGCGTCACGGGAGAAACTGCTCTGTACATATTTATTTAAAATGCATAGTTAACTGGCTTTGTTATGCCTTTAGGATCTGTTATTTATTATTGTGACCAGGAACGAAACCTCCGGTGACAGAAGTTCTCGATCCGGTCACGACGGAGTTCGTGTACACGAGGTAATTATGGTCATAGTTAATTGAGAGGTTTCACGGTCGGTACTCGGAGGATTGTCAAAGGGAAAAGGGAAAGCGTGGTATATGTTTAGAAAGATACTTTGAAAGTTTCGCATGCATTGTACTTAGCACATAGGGAGATATTTAATGGACAAAAAAGGCAAGGGAAAATCATTCCGACCGTTACCGCAAATATGAAGACATAAATGGTGGACCTGATTACTTTTATCTTTACAAGATATAAAATTGTTTTACAAGAGAAGTTTTGTCGTGCACTCGACAAATAAGCATGCACTTGTCCGACTTATTTCCATACAATTTGCGCCACACACGACGGGGCGCGTGCCTCTGTTCTGGGAAGCTCTCGTATGAAATTACTTTTTCGCTTTGGACGTCTTCCTTTAAATGCTCAGCGATTTTGGGTATGTGTCTCATTTATTCTTTTTACTAAGTGTTTGTGCACCTTAATAATATATAATGGCTAAAACGGTTTCCTGGTACTCTTCAACATATTTTCCCGACTGAAACTCAGACGGGTATGACGATTTTATCATGGCAGTTTTCATCTCGACAGTTTATGGTGCTTTTCATTATAATGCTCTATTAGGTGAGACAAAATTAAAAGCTTTTCTGTTTACGGTAAACAAAATAATCACACATAAGTTTCGTGGACCATGAACAGAATCGTACAAAATACTTGACTTTAAAAAGGCATTACTACTTTCATTATTTTCTTCAGCTTTGCCGCTAGTGGCTGTAACTCAGTCCGTAACCGTGCCAGTGCTGCGTTATGGCACTTGACAATAAAGTTTGGACAATGGCCGCGCTCGGTGTTTGCGGAGACCACGGACCACCGGCGGCGCCACGGTTACTGCTCCACGTATTACCAACCGACAAAGAACTGATATAATAATATGACAGTCTCGTGTTCTTACTGAAATAAGGACCAAAAGGAGCAAAATTGTTTGTAATGAGTTTTAAGAACAAAAGAATAGCTGTAAAAAATAATTGAGAAACATTTCGTTCAGTAAATATTTTTTTATAATCCCCATGGTCATGAATTATCCATATATGGTGTTCGGTTACAAGACACCACGCAACCGCACGCAGCACTTATAAAGATTCTTTCGACACCTAATTAACATTATGTTTAAAATTAATCACAACCTAGAAGACAAAGGATTTATTGAGAACTATTTGTTATTCTTAACGACGATTTGCATTTCAGCTAACAAATTTACGAAAGGGAACCATACTTAACTGTTTAATACTAAACTTAACCCATGTAGTTATTCTCCAAAATTCAGCTAGTTGCAATGAGTCATTATGTTATGGTGAACATGGCTATATTATTTTATTCGAAATATGTAAGCGTTGGAAGTATAATTCTGTTAATGTCGTCAATATCATTGAGCGTCATTCTTGAATATATGCACGTAGTACCTATGCGTGGAAGTATTCCATTCAGTTCTGTCATAATCTATTATCTTCACGTGCCCCGCAAAGGCCGGTCGCCGCTCTTTAATCTTTACAATTGACTTAATCGAATAGGCCTTTTTAGTGTAGTACTATTTTTTATTAATAGTATTTACATAGCTTCTGACCTC
This sequence comes from Archips xylosteana, assembly GCA_947563465.1. Lineage (NCBI taxonomy): Eukaryota > Metazoa > Arthropoda > Insecta > Lepidoptera > Tortricidae > Archips > Archips xylosteana. The sequence continues at coordinate 14,177,179 of OX387355.1, forward strand.
AGTAGAGTTTGTGATTGAAAAGAGAATTAATTGTATCGTAGAACGTAATAGTTTATTTCTTCCATAATTCAAGCTATTCTGTTTTCATAAAACGCAATTAAGTTCTAAGATAAAAAATGCTTGCGTGTTTTTTTTACTCTCACAAAGATAACGTTAGTCATGGTTAAAGTCGTATAGCAAACAATGATTTGTTTGCTTTAGATATCGCTGTTAAATAGACAAATAAGAGGACAGAAGACCGGAGAACTTAGTGAAAGATGGATGGCCACCCACAAAATGCATTTTTACTGTAGCAAGTATCTAAATGGTAGTGCAATATGGCATCGCTATCGGTCGATGTCAAGGATAGATAGTGTTTTGATGGGAATTTATCGCTCTTTGCGGGACTGGGTGCGCCCAAGGATACGATATACGAGACTCGTACTAGGAGCGGTCTTTTATAGACGATGGATGATGTTTGCTTTTTACCGGTTAATGGAAGGATCGAATTCCGTCTACAATGGAGGCCATGTTAACCATGTCGATTGCGTTTGTAATATCTTTCTAGTGAATTTCTGACATAATACTGGGGAGAGCGTAGGCGCATGGTAGCCCCAATGAGGGTCCGATCGATCGCCGGTATGTGGGCGCAACATCGTTGCACCATAAATGAGCCTTTTGTGCTGTAAATTGGTTATGAGGGCTAGAACGGCTATTTGCAACTATAGAATTTAAACGTCTTTTGCAGTACGCGGAAGAAAGGGAACTATTTCGATGCTTTTAGTGCTGCACGGAGCACCGGTCGTCGGCGTGTTTGTTTAACTTGAATTTAGGGCGCACGGCTTTCTCGGGACTCCGGGCTTGGCGGCGCGGGCCGCCCCGCGGCTAACAAAATGTTTAGATAAGGAAATGTCGCAACACCCAGCAAAACAATGAAGCCTTAATTGTGTTTTGTTACTTTCTTTATAGTTATTGTTGGGGTTCGTTGACCTTTTAACTGTGTAGGTGTTTATTAGCGTAATGCACCAGTGTTATGCGTCTTTCACGTTATACGGTAGATAAATCATAAAACAATGGTGAGATTATATCTAGAAATGAAATTGTTACATCATTCTTACGACTGAACTGCAAATACCGATTTAATTTGCTAGATAACGAATATATAATATGGTTTCCGACAGTAACAAATTAAACCATGATAGGTACCTACCTATACTGTTATGGCTGCAGTACCTTAGTTTCCTTTTTCTAATATATAAAAATCTCGTGTCACGGTTTTTGCTATCGAACTCCTCCAAAATGGCTAGACCGATGTGTATGTTACTTTTTTCTCTATACTCGGTAGGCCTGAGAATAGGTCGTAGGCTATTTTTTATTCTTCGAAGACGGAGTCGCGGGCAACAGCTAGTGTTAATATAAATACATAATTACATACATAAATAAATACATAAGGGCAACTATTATGTACCTACAGGTACCGCGTAGGGCCACAGCCGTGACCAATGTTAAATTGAATATGGACGGAATCGGCTATTTGCCATTGGATGATTGAACGCTGCGCGCGCGCCGTAATCGATTCGTTGCGCGATGATCGATGCCGCAGTCATATTTCAAACTAAATAAGTCAATCAAATAATTAAATATTTATTAACCTATTATAATTTTTATTTTGAATTTAAATAATTGAATAACCGTTTCAAAATTTGTCCGCTCTTTTGTTTTTCTATTGCGGGACTGAACTTATACAGCCAAGACAAAGGGACTATTACGAAATAATACCCTCTCTCCATAAACGATTATGCTAATCGTATACAATAATAATACCTATAAATAAATAATAATAAATCATGGGATGATTGCCACCAATATTGATCTGGTCCCAAACTAAGCAAATCTTGTACTACGGGTACTAGACAACGGATAAACATACTTATATATGTAGACTAGCTTTTGCCCGCGACTTCGTCCGCGTAGAATTCCAATTTGTGGTAAAGCTTCTTCATCTCTTTCATTGTATAAAACAAAAATCCGGCAACGGCAAGATCCATCATTATTATCATTTCATCATCATCAGTATCAGTTAGTGAATATAATAAATCCCGTTTATTCTCTATCCCGTGGGAATTTCAACAAATTTGTCCTTATTCTATGCAAATTTTCGCTTATTTTTGTCCCGCGGGAATTTTGCATTTTCCCCGAGAAAAAGTAGCCTATGTCCTTAAAGGTGTAGCTTTGTACCGGTAAAAGAAGTTTTAAAATCAGCCCCGTAGTTGAATTCACTTATTTTTTTCCCGTGGGAATTTTGCTTTTTCACGGAGAAAAGTAGTCTATGTAAATAATGGTTGGTGTAGCTTCCTATTGGTGAAAGAAATTTTCAAATCAGCCCTCAAGTGATACTTATTGACTTCTTTCTATCCCACGGGAATTTCGCATTTTACCGAATAAATAGTAGGTAGCCTAGCCTATACCAATGAAGGATAGTGTAGCTTTCTATTGATAATTTTTTTTTAACTCAGCCCCGAAGTTAAATTTACTATTTTCTATACCGCGGGAGTTTGCATTTATCCGGAAAATAGCATCCTATGTTAATCAAGGACAGTGTATCTTTTCTATTGGTGAAAGACATTTTAAAATGAGCTCCGAAGTTGATTTTTTTTCTATCCCTTGGGAATTTTGCATTTTTGAATTTTTGGACATAGACCTCCCTCATTTACGCCCAATCATTACGGTTGGAAGCGACTTGCATCCACCCTGAACCTGCGGCCTTCACCAAAACGTCCGTCCATCTTGTTGGTGGACGTCCCACGCTGCGCTTGTAAAAGCAAAAGCTTGGTGAAATGCAAATACTTCTATGTACATATAATTAGTTATTATCAGAGATCAGATCAGGAAGTGGTTGACAAACGTAGACAAAATGGTTTGCAAAATTTGAAGTTTCGTTTCGTTTACAATGTCGGTAATTCGTGTATATATTCGCAAATATTCGCTAAGTAGGTAATCTAAGAGATTTCCAAGGAATTTTCTAAAGAAAATCTAGGTATAAGGTAAGTTTTTCATTCAAATATCCAAGAACAAATAAAATTGAAATTTCGAATTCTAAACCGATTTAAATATTGTTTTTTTTGAATATGGAATGATTTGTATGTTTTATAAAGCTGCGTTTTCACTGAGGGCCGATTTTTCAATCAACGCATAAATGTCATCAACTGGTTAAATTATAGAATAAGTTGACTAAATAAGTTGACTGACAGCACTGCGTCAGTTGCACTGTATGCATGACGCTACAATTTAGCCGCTTTACACGTTATCCGTCAGATAATATTTATTCGATGATTGAAAAATCAGCCCAGTGTCCTGAACAGTTCTGAGCGAGCGAACGTGTTTATTCAGTGAAAACGACGTCTGTGGCGAGCGAGCTGTTGCTCTGTGCATTCGCTCGACATTGTACGTGTTCGGTGGGTCTCCAATCTTTGTTTACGATTTTGTTATAAACAACTGTTCTCTTTCCTCATTGAATGAAAACGGACATTTTCTATTCAAAGTCAAAGTCAAAGTCAAAATTTTTTATTCAATTTAGGCATCGATTGATGCTCCTATGAACGTCGAAGAATCTACCACCGGTTCGGAAAAAACCCTGTTGAGAAGAAACCGGCAAGAAACTCAACAAGGTATATTTTTTTCAATCAGATCTACATTGTTATTAAATTACATACATCTTAAGTATTTAATAAAATTATTATTTTTTAACACAGTAGATACGCTACATTGATGCTATTTTGAGCGAACATCGGCAAAACCGCAATCATATTTGCTCTAAACAAATGTTTGTTCAGAACACTAAGTGAAAACGCGGCTTAACCAAGATGTCTAGTCCTTACCATTTCAAATTTCGAACTCTACGTTCCTATGAAGCCGTGTCTTCGGATCGAGCAATCGAGTATTCAAACATGTGTCAAAATAAAATGTAATTTAAATCAAAAGCACTAAGGAGTATTGATATCAACTTCGAAGCAAATCACCCCCAAAATAACTTTCTACTCCTTTTTAACCCCGTCAAGTGATGAATTTCAATAAAATACGAAACACGTCTTCCATCAATTCTGTTAAAGAATGTTTATGCAAAATTTGAAGTAGATTGGACCAAGGAATCACGTTGTCCCATACAAACTTTGCCCCCCCTTTTTACCCCCTTCGGAGTAGAACTACGAAAAATCCTTTCTTATCGGATGCCTACGTCATACAAAGAACACACCCTCCAAGTTTCAGGTCTCTACGATCAGCGGTTTAGGCTGTGCGTTGATCCGTCAGTCAGGACAAAGGATTTTATATGTATAGATAAATACATTCATATTAAATATCCAAGACTCGAACACAAACATTCGTATTTTTCACACAAATATCTGCCCCGACCGGGAATCGAAACCGGGACCTCAAGCTTCGTAGTCAGATTCTCTAACCATTAGCACAGAATATAATTATAATAGTACTAACGTACCATTAGGCCATCCGGTCGTCAATATGTAAACAAAATAATATTGTGACATAACTCAAAGTGCTAATCAGTGGCCTTCAAATTGATATTATGTACGTATTCTAATTACTAACCCCAGAAGGGCGCAAGGGCATGTTGATGGGCCTTATCGGGAAAACAATGGGCATTCTACAACCGATGCAAATGTACCGGGACTAATTAAGCTATGGTTCCGTAGGGGACGACGTCCTATAATCATTTACGCTAATTTTAGTAGCGGGGACTACCAGGAGCTAATAGCTTGATTAAAAAGTTAAAATAGGGTACGAAAACGTGACTAGGGATTTTGTGATATCCTTAATAGAGGCGCACTTAAATGTAACTAGCATACCGATAATACTATGGATATACTATCTAATAGTAAATAAATAATTAATGTCATGTGTGTGTCATTAAATGATCGAACTAACCTCAATCTAAGCAAAGCTTGTAACTACTATGGGTATTAGGTAATGGATAACTTTTACTGAGAATCCGCTGTCTGTTTGTCCGTCCGTCTGTCACAGACAGGGCTCTATCTCTTGAATCGTAATAGTTACTTGAAAATTTCACATTTATATATTACTGTGGCCGCTATAACAACAAATTCTAAAATTAAAATAAAGTTAAATACGAAAGGGGTCATACAATAAAGGTGATTTTTTTCAGCGTTTTTAAATTGAATCTTTATAATGGCATTAACTAAATGCTTGAAATTTTTACTGATTATGTATTAATGTAGCTGCTACAGCAAAAAATGGCAAAAATATAATCAAATTGAACATTAAGGAGGGTCCAATATAAAATGATCCCCACTGCATACATTTTATTTAGAAACGAAAAGATATAGTTTGCCCAAGTAATATGGGGAAGAAAAAACATGCCTTCTCTTCTAGATTTTACGTATTCCTAGGGCCTTTTCTCTACAACAGATTAAACGCCAAATGGGGTATATTTTCACTTAGTTACTCTCGTGCTAAGAAAACCCTCCAAGAAGAACTCCAAAAGTTTTCCTACGAAGATACAGAGAAATTATTGACTGTTTTTAAATGAACATTTTTATTTTCTTTTCAAGATAGATAGGTACTTATAATGACATAGACCATAATTTTTTACATGTAAAGTAAGTAGTTTAAGTTTTTCTTTTTTTTTTGTATTAAGGTAAAATTATATTATTTTATAATTCACCTTAGGTATTAAGGTCTTGTTTTGTTATATTATATGCAAGTGTTAATTTTTAAGGATATTAATGTAATTTTTATTTTTCACGCCTGAAACACAGGATCATCCTAGTTCAGGCATATGTGTTTCTTTTTCCTATAAGTCTCCTAGATAAATTGTATTGTATTGTAAGAAAGTATTTTGAATAAAGATTATTTATTATTTTTTTTATTTTATTTAGAAGCAGGGGTCTGCTATACTGGATTATTATAGTTACGGCTGTTTACGGCGTATACAGGGTTATTTGTAATTCACTAGCATCCTTTTAACCCTAAACACCTACCACTTAAACAAACGTTTTTTGTTTTACGGCTTTTGTCATAACTTAATATTTTTGCTGTAATAACGTTTTGAAAATTTGAGATTACCTTTACTCTGTGTATTTGTATGGGAAAAAAAGTGCTTCATTTTAAAAAGTCGTAAAACAAAAAACATTTTTTTGAGTGATAGGAATTCAGGGTTAAGAGGATGTCAGTGAATTACAAATAACCCTGTATTTGAACATGCTAACCCAGGGGTTCCCAAACTTTTTCAGTTCGCGGCGCACTTTGAGGTTTCGTATCTTGTTTCGGCGCCCCAAATAATTGAAAGAATGAAAAAATCGATCAGCAAGTGAGCGTTACATACAGTTTCACGGCGCTTTTACAGTTTAACGACCGCTTTAGCCTAGTTGGTAGTGACCCTGCCTACGAAGCAAGAGGTCCTGTCCTGGGTTCAAATCCCGGTAAGGGCATTTATTTGTGTGATGAGCACGAATACTTGTTCCTGAGTTATGGATGTTTTCTATGTATTTAAGTATTTATTTATCTATATAAGTATGTGTATCGTCGTCTAGTACCCATAGTACAAGCTTTGCTTAGTTTGGGACTAGGTTGATTTGTGTAAGATTGTCCCCTAATATTTATTTATTTATTATTTTCTTTACCCTGTACGGCGCCCCATGGCGCCGCGGCGCACACTTTGGGAACCCCTGTGCTAACCTAAAAATTTGTTCGAAACCCTCGGTGCGCGAATCCGACTCGCACTTGGCCGGTATTTTAACTTCACCTATAATTAACTATAACGTACAAAATTACATTTAAAGTAGATTTTAATCTTATGCCTTGTACTTACCATCAATAAAAATGTTGTACGTAGGGAATTACCTAAAATTATTTTTTTATTGAATAAAAAAACCGGCCAAGTGCGAGTAGGACTCGCGCACGAAGGGTTCCGTACCATTATCTATAAAAAAGGCAAAAAAATCACGTTTGTTCTATGGTAGCCCCCCCCCCTAAATATTTGCTTTATTTTAATTAATTAATTTATTTATTTTTAAAGCGATAACTAAATATTCTGTGAATATTTCAAGTGTCTACCTGTTGCCGTTATCGATATCGAACAAAAACGAGCAATAAAATCACGTTTGTTGTATGGGAGCCCCCTTAAATATTTATTTTATTCTGTTTTTTAGTATTTGTTGTTATAGCGGCAACCGAAATACATCATCTGTGAAAGTTTCAACTGTCTAGCTATCACGGTTCGTGAGATACAGCCTGGTGACAGATGAACAGCGGAGCCTCAGTAATAGGGTCCCGTTTGTACCCTTTTGGTACGGAACCCTAAAAACCCATTCGACTCATTTCATAGTGTATTACTCCGTTATATTAATGTTATCGGTCATATCTTCAAATAATAGCGTAAGTGAGCTAAGTAGGTAGTTGGTGACCACGCGGGCAGTCGTCAACGTCATTATCATTCGTCATTACCATCGTAATGACGTAGTGAAAGCCCGCGTGTACCGCAATCATGTCCCACTCGTTAGCGCGCATTGTGAATGAAACATATATCATTTTGGTTTTGTTCCTTTCATGCTGACGTATCATTCGGGGTAATAAAATATTGTTATCTGTATTATGATCATTTGACATCATTATTTTGATGAAAGGGCAAATAATACGTTATTAAAGCTAGCGTAAGGCTAGCGTAGTAAACGAAAAGTTTGGTTGACCGAGTAGGATCGTATTTTGTATTATTTAGTATATCGAAGCTTAAAATATTTGAAACATTTTTACCTACATAAAGATAATTAGGTAGTTACGTAATTAAAACTTGTGAAAAATTACTGAAACGCGTATGCCTTTCACTAACGCATCATTTCAATTTAATTTCAAGGGTAGGTAAATTTAGTTTTACTAAATAATCATGTTTTTAATTTCCTATTTCCAGGTTGCTGGTAGGCGCTCCCTTAGACCAGAATCTTCAGCCAAACACATCCAAATCAGGTGCTCTTTGGAAGTGTCCGCTCAGGCCGGCAGTCGACGACTGCGAGCAAATCGCCACCGACGGCAAACGAAGTGAGTTTACTCGTACACCACGCAACTTGTGTTTTACACAACCGAGCATGGCTAGAAGAAGAAGCCACTGGGCCGCTACAGATGTTCTATCTCACCAATGGAGTTACTTGTAAACGAGCATATTGAGGTGATCGCACCTAAAACTCGAATGCGAGCATCAAAACAACGCTCAAAACCCAACGGATTTCATGAGGTGGAACGGTGGAACATCTGTGCTTGTCCATGTCTGTTTCTGAGGGGACAAGTTCGAAAGACACGCATTTAGTTACGAACTTTTATCGATATATCATGGCTTTACTCTCTAGCTATTGTTGCGAACATAAAGCAAATTTATCCTTTTCAAATTAACCTAATATGAAAGGGACAAATACTTTTGTTTGCGTTAATTGATAGTGTGCTAAGGCAACAGTTTTCTCCTGTCACGTCCACGTGCACTTGATCACACATTTCCTGGCGATCGACTTATTGTCTCTACACACATCATTCGATTTTTGTACATTTTTGTTAATATTAGATCATGTTTTCAGATTTCCTACTATCTTCATTTACATTATAGGTACTTTTATGTACTATCATCTATGTATCTTACAATTTCTAGACGTCTTCTTTTCCCCAAACAGTAAATGACTCTAAGACCGAAATCAAGTGTTTCGTTGACTTTACAATCAAAATTTTACATTACCTATTGTTTATTATTTATTCCATCAATTCTTATGGAGATCACCACGCATTTTATTAGGCAAAGTGTTATATAAAGATTTTTTTGTTATACTGTTTTAGATTGTACCTACCTAGTATCACTTAACACGAAATATTAGTGGGGCGCTGTGTTGACCACATCGAAGCGAGTAGTTTTTCAAACGTATAGTTTAAATAGAAACCGAATCACGTCCTTATTTCAATGATCACAATTAGAAAGAGTTTTAGCATTGATGCACATTAGTTTGTATTTCTTATACATATAGTTTCCGCACAAATAGATATAAAACACCCTTGTAGTTAAAGTTAAACAACATCATGTGATATATGTTTGGCTAGTTGCAACTGAGTCAACTGTAGAGGTTCCATTCCCTGTCGCAGGACAAAAGAAAAAATCGTGTAAGAGACAATGATTAATATTGTCTACAGTAATAAAATAATGTTCTAACAAAGTTGTTGTCTGTTGTCGGTGGTGCCCCAAACAGCGATGTACGGCAACATAGACAAGAGTAAGTGAGCTGTGGTCTCAACCTCCTTTATTAATCAATCTTGAACTAATCTCGACTAACAGAACTTTTGATTCTAATAATTTGGTCTGCTATTACATTCCAGATGATACCCATTCCATAACTTGCATCGCATGCGCACATTTAGATATAATCTTGTTGTTTAATTTGGTTGACTGCACTAAACTTATTTTGCATATAAACATAACCATTAATGTAGCTCTGTATTTGAGACTGAATCCGATGTTGATAAATAAGTAGTTTCAAATATAGATAGTTACAGTACAATATCATAATTTTGCACTTATTTGCTTGCAATTACACCTACCACACGCTTAAGCAAAGCACCTGGTGTATTTATAACCATACATCTCTTCCGTTACAATAATTTTTTTTTGTCTAGAATAACCTTTATCTGTTAGATAATCAATGTCTGTAGTCAAATAGAAGCTTTCTAGAAATTCATTAGAATGTTAGTTAATACAATTTCTGGTTTTATTTATTAAATTATTGTACCAATAATATCTAATAAGTTGTAAGGAGCCAAATAGGTGACTGGTAACTGATAAATAAAAGCACACTGGAAAATTAACAAGCTCATGAAATTAACAATGTTTACAAAATACACATTTAAATAGCACATAACTTTGTAAAAAAGGCAATCGCCAACACCACCATATATCTGGTTTTAAATAGACACTTTCGTCTAACACCAAAACTAGAACTTAAGTACCTAATGCTGGGCCGATTAACACATGATTACATTAACTATTAGTTCCTTCGTTGAAATTAAAACTTAATTGGTGTCCTTCTGGTGAATTAACGTATCGGCCATCGATTAACGTTATCAGTATCAGCTCGAAATTAACATAGTAGTTTCCGATCAAGTCCATTAACCCGAGACCACAAGTTTAAGCCGTATCTTCACGTTAGTTGATTGCAGGTTAGCAGGAGTTTATCTTCACCGCCGTACAGCCTACACCTGCCACCGTATTTACTACTTACTCGTAATTTAGGCTTATCAGTTTGAGTTTATGCATGATTAATTTATAATTCCATCATTATAGTATGTTCTTCATTCCGTGCAGCACACAAGCGAAGTATTGTTTCTGGCTCATTTTCAACGATTCTTGTTATTTTGCTGGTACTTTATGAATCTGTCTTTGCATCATACACGCCTGGTTGCAATGCTTTGCATTACAATATTGCCACCGTCAGTTTGCAGTTGGGATTGAGATCAATTGTTTTTCCACCAATTAACCAAGGAAGATCCTTAGCTTATTTTGTTTTTGGTATTAAATAAAATATGTTTGAACTCTCGTAAATAATATTTTGAGTTGATTTCAATAACACGCTTGATTATGTAAATTTGAATCATCATTAATAAAAGTGTCATTTTCGTACAAGCCTTGATCTGAGATGCTTATAAAAATTCTGAAAAATTCGTGTATGCGACACGATTCAAACAACAATTACCATTTGGTTTTTAGTTGCGACTGAAACGATGAGCAGTATTTTGTTCTTTGTGGCTTTAGCAATGTGGTTTTCGCGATTGATTCGCTGTTTTGACATTGTGGTTAATGTTTAGCCGTGGACTCTTCGCATCTATCGCCGCCACTGCCCGACGAAATAAAAAACGGCCAATGGCTCGGAGTCTCTGTGCGGAGCCAGGGACCAGGGATGAAAGCAGTCGTCTGTGCTCACAGGTAAGTAACTAAGGGCCACTTGCACGGTCCTGGGTTAAAAGATTAGATCGTTAAACCTAGGTTAGGGTTGACGGTTCCATATATTTTGACACCACTTAAACCTGGGTTAGTAGTTAACTCAGAGTCAAAAGTTTACTCTAGTTCGCGCAAGCCCGCCTGACTGTTGCATATTTTACATGAGTTATGCAGTACACTTAGCAGATTATGCGATAAATGCTTGCCATTTGTCAAGCCGTTTACCTATTTTTGATTTTCATAAATGATACATAATTTAAATAAGTTATGATACTTAAAGGACTTATATAATCATTTTTAGGGTTCCGGAGTCAAAATGGCAAAAACGGAACTCTTATAGTTTCGCCATGTCTGTCTGTCAGTCCGCCTGTCCCTCCATCCACGGCTTAGCTCTAGAGAGTATTAGGGCTAGAAAGCTGTAATTTTGCATGGACATGTGCCATGAGAAAGTGAAAAAGTCCCATAGACGTAAAGTGGGGGTGATTTTTTTCTGTCTTCCTTATAGTGTGGGGTATCGTTGGATAGGTCTTTTAAAATCATTGATGGGTTGTGAAGACTATTTTTCGATTCCGTTATTAGTTCGAGAAATATTCAACTTAATAGTGAATAAAAATCCTTAAAGCGAGCGTCCGTCCCCGCCTCCTAAAAGCTAAACAGTTGGTTTGAAAATTTAGAAAAAATTCACGATTTCACGATGAGAGTAAATATATAAATTTAAGTTTGCTTGAGAATTATTAGTGGTTTAAGAGTAAATAGCAGCCTGACCTATAAAATATTAAGTACTTGTTCGTATCGGGCAGTATAATTAATAGTTAAATTAATAAGATATGCAAGGATTTTTTCGTAACGACTGCGGAACCCTATCCTGGGCGTGTCCAGTATAGGAGATGTTAGGTAGGAGGTACAGGAGATGTTAGGTTGTGAAAATTCACATTTTTGATCTATATATTATATTAGTTTAATACTACTTACCTATCTGTTTGTGACGTACCAAATGTAAACTCTTTTTTTATGTTAATTTCAGATACATTCGAAAATCTGGCGAATCGCAGTTCGGCCAAGGACTTTGTTACACGCTCAGCAACGACCTGCAGCTCGCAGACGTTTGGGAGCCGTGTCGCGGAAAACCAACGGCAAGGTATGTAAAAATATATAATTATAAAGAAATGCAGCTTGGAAATACATTTTCAATTAGATTAAGCCACCGATGGACTGAAGTGCCGAGATGGCCTCTTGGCAATAGGTATATACCTATAACGAAGATAGCTGAATAATAATTGCTTGATGCTTTACACTTAGGTACAGCAATGTATTAAATGAAAACATGATAGCAAATGTTTAAAGATGTCACAACATAGTCTAAATATTTAGACCTTGACCAACTATAGTTAGTTTTCACAGTGTCACGAATAGCTATGAAAATTCTCGGCTAATTAGAAATAAATAAAAAGAAGCAATCGAAAATCATATAATAAATTGATATATGAATCGGTTTCGTGTGTGATGCTTACCTATATCGTCGAAAATAAAATAATTTTACTGCAATAAATGCCCTACACAACACACGTACGTACCTATTGATAAAATCATAAAAAAAAATAAAAAATCGCTCCATATGTTTCAGGGAACACGAAGAATATGGTTTCTGCCAAGTAGGAGTAAGCAGTTCTCTTCTGAAAGACGACACTTTGCTACTGGGTAGCCCCGGGCCGTACGCTTGGAGAGGAACAATTTTCACTCACGATGTCCAGGACAGCTTGCTGGACCGAGACAGCATCGCCTACATGGCACCTGTAGTAGATGGAGTCAGTCCTGTTGAAAAATACAGCTACTTAGGTATGTGTCTCGATCGTTGTACTTCATTTGTTACTAGAGCTTCTTGATTCCACACTCTAATGTGTTCTTTGTCAATAATGTAACTAAATAAATGTCCGTTTCGCTGTTTAATTTTTTTGTTATAAAATCTTTAATACAGAAACAAGATTTCGAAATTTCTTCCTAATTTTTATTAAACACTAATTCCAAATAAACTTCATCATTGCCCAAGAAAACAAGAATGAAGATGATGGTTATATCTTCTGAAGTATTGCCCATAGAGTCTGACCCTTTACCATTGTAATTTTACAGGTATGTCAGTAGCGGGTGCAAGTTTTTTCGGCGAAACACCGTCTTATGCTGCCGGAGCTCCCCGATCCCGAGGTACCGGCCAAGTTGTGATCTTTAGCAAGCGGATCATCCAGGATTGGAGTTCGTCTGACTTCTACATTCTCAATTTCACACTCCTACTCAATGGAGAACAGTTCGGATCCAGCTTCGGCTATGAAGTTGCATCGGCAGATGTAAATGGAGATGGGTTGGTAACTTTTACTATGATTATTTTATAAGTTCTAACAACTTGACTAAAGGAGTAACCAGTGGGTACAGGAAGTGGAAACAATGGAGATTAGACTTATAACTTTTTTCCCTAAACTGCTAATATTTTCAGAGGAAGTTTAACCAATTGCCTTCATGTTTACAGATTGCCGGATCTACTTATTGGTGCTCCTTTCTATTTCTCAAAAGAAAACGGTGGTGCTGTTTACTTATATCTAAACGAAAAGCGGCACTTTTCCCAAAAATATAATAAGAGACTAACGGGTAAACCGGAATCTCAGTTTGGCATTTCAATAGCTAATGCTGGGGACTTAAATAAAGATGGTTGCGAAGATTTGGCCATTGGTAGTCCTTATGAAGACAACGGTGTAGTGTATATTCACCTGGGAAATAGAAAGAATGGTTTGCATACGAAAGCTGATCAAGTGATTAGAGCAGAGTCTTTACCAAATATTATGAAAACATTTGGTTATTCGCTCTCAGGTGGAACTGATTTAGATGCAAATGGATATCCTGATTTGCTCGTTGGAGCTTACGAGAATGTGAGTTTCAATAAAATGTTTAAAGTTGCACTCCAGTAGTAACAGTTGATTTTTGTTTACATTATCATCATTTTTGTTCACAGAGTAGCGTAGCTCTTCTTCGGACGAGACCTATCATAGATATCAAAACGTCAATACGGCCGTCGAAAACTATTATAAATATTGACCCTTCAGTACAAGGATGTGAGAAGGATCCCTCCGCAAACAACACTTGCTTCCATTTTCAAGCGTGCTGTATTATCAAATCTCTAGTCAACACTGCCCAGAATATAATACATAACATAAATTATGTCATTGAGGCTGAAACATTCCCTGGCGGGAGGAAATTTTCACGAGTTTTCTTTGACTCTGAAAAAGTTAATATTGTCAATAAGACTATACAAATAGGCAGAAACTCTGAAACCTGTAGAGAGCATATTGTTTATCTTAAAAATAACACAAGAGATATTAAGACACCTCTCAAAGTAAGTAGAATGATATATCTTTAACACATTCGCTGCCGGCTGTCAAAGCTGAGACTTTCAGGTGCCCCAAATGCACATGTACGTTCACATGGCTGTAAAATGAAATGACAACGGGTCAGATTAAAAGTAATGAAAAAACATATATGCGTTGCCGGCTCTGAATGAGTTAAATAAATATCGCAAACGTGAAGTAGCAATGTTGAAATGATTTTTATTTCCAGTTCCAAGTAACCTATAAAATAGTACACGATGAACCTAAATATACTACAACTGGTACATTGCCTAATATTGATGACTATCCTGTATTGAACGCGACGGCAACGACCACCTTCACTGCTAACTTCTTGAATGATTGTGGAGCCGATGGCGTTTGTACCAGTGATCTAGTCGTCACGCCTGTTTTACAACTTCCTAAAGGTAAATAAAATTTTCACCAGTATCCAGATGACTCTGAATTTTAAGCAATGGTAATCATCATGGTTTTTTTTGTTTACAGCCGAAAACGGAAAATCTTATACGTTGACGTTAGGTCAAGAAGATGAGATTAAACTCGCTATAACTGTTGATAACTACGGCGAGTCGGCTTACGAAAGTCAGTTGTTTGTGCAACATCACGCAAGCCTTCATTACATTGCTGCCAATATTAGCGTGAGTACTAAATTTTATATTTAAGTCCACCCTTTTTACATGAAGTTGCCATCATGTTACATTTCATTTCAAAAATATCAATACGTAATTTTGTTTAATTTCAGGATAAACATGTGATTTGTACAAGTGTAAATAAAACTATTGTATCCTGCATGTTAGAAAATCCGTTCAAGAACCAGAATGGAGCTGCTACTCCAATTACCATGAGGTTCGACGCAAGAGCTCTCGAAGACAATGAACCATCTGTAGTTTTCTCTGCATGGGCTAATTCAACCTCTGTAGAGTTGTATCCTAACAAAGTACCGGCCACTGTTGAAGCATTGGTAGTGAAAAACGCTGAACTATTGATAAAAGGGTAAGTTAAAGCAAATTATCACGCATCTCAGTATCAAAAAGGATTTGATATTTTAGTTTTGTATTTTGTTTACGTGATAATATCTGTAAGAAATATAATAAAATATTATTGGATGTTACGATATACCTACTTGACTGTTCATTAAATTTTAGAGCTGCACGACCAGAACAGGTGTTTTATGGAGGGGAGATAAAAGGAGAATCTGCAATGAAATACTTTGATGATATCGGCACAAGAGTTGTGCACACGTATCAGGTAAGTGATTATCAGATACAATCTAGGACCCTTTATTTTCCAGCAAAGAGTTTACACCTCCTTATTTACTTAATTATATTACCAACCTAATTCACAGGTCTACAACGAGGGTCCATGGCGCGTGTCATCTCTACAGGTGGTAATTTCATGGCCTCATCAAGTAGCGTCTGAAAATGAGCAAGGCAAATGGCTGTTGTACCCAGAGGATGTACCAACTGTGGATGGAGAAGCTGGTTAATATCATTTTATTACTGTTTTATTTTTTAATGCTTCAAAATTTAGATTCGCGTTGATGTATTTCTTTCAACGGCCATTTTAATGTTTCTTTAATGAATTTACAGATCAAAGTAACGGTGAATGTTTTATTTCCGAAACTGAAATCAATTCATTGAAGTTGACTAAGAGGCCTGGAGTTGCCGAACCGCATTTAGAGAATTTAGAAATAGACCCATTCCTAACAACTGGCAAACTCAGCGTCAGTTCGAGCGAGAAACATAACGAGACAAGATATAAAAATGTCATCCAGTATTCAAGTGCTTCAGAAAATAAAGTCAGACGAAAACGTGAAAATGAAATTATTAAAGCTGAAGCGTATACAGATAAAGATGGGCACCGGAAAAACGTAGTGAATATGGTACGATATTTGTGTTTTTTTTTTTATTTTGGCAAGGCTCTCTTCAAAGGCTTTACCATTTAGTACCGTCGAAATAGTGTAAGCGTGAATTGAGGCGTTTTTAAAAAATGTAGGTACACAATTACGAAATTTTACTAAAACAAAACTTAATTGATTCTTCTGTGTAACGAAAGTTAACCATATAGCATGTAAGACTAACTTTCGTTACACAAAGGACGCGATCGTGATTTTGTTTACATTAAACTTTTAATTTGTGTAAAAAAACGACTTAACTAGCTCTTGATTAGCATCTAGACTTAGGTTTATTGAGCTACTTGATTTGATTGATCACTTTTGCTTTATACAGAACTGTCACAACAAAACTGCAAAGTGCATCCAGTTCCAATGCGTAATATACCGATTGGGGCGCATGCAAGCAACAACCATCACAATTAAGGCGCGGCTGTGGAATGCGACCTTGGTGGAGGACTACCCGCGTGTCAGTCACGTCAACATTGCCTCCTCCGCCTACATCCTCATACCGGAGCATTACAACATCCACCAGAACAAACACCACGATGACATGACAACGGTACCTAATAAAAAAACTATTACATAAGCGCATGCCACAAATCATATTTAAGGTATCAGCCTCTCATAATGTTGGTGAAATTTAATTACAACTTTTTTTAGGTGGAGACCGTTGCCTATCCAGACTTGAAGATAAGTGAACCGACAGAAGTGCCATTGTGGGTTATAATAGTATCCGTAATTGTAGGTTTAATAGTGTTAATTCTTCTAATAATCGCGCTATGGAAGCTCGGTTTCTTCAAGAGAAGTAGGCCGGATCCGACTTTGTCGGGTAACTTGGAGAAAAATAACCACGAGTCCAGCCCGTTCATCGGACGGGACAGAAATAGTAAGCGATAGCTGAAGTTTTATTTCTCAACTGCCAAGTGAACAATACGTTTCCACAGTGGAACAGAATAATTTGAAGGACAGTGTATATAAAATTATGATAAGGAATGGAGTATGGTGGGCACGAGGCGATGACTAGTGATTTACATACTTAATTTATATTTTGACTGTGATGTCTTCTAAGAGGAAAAGATGCGTGAATGTGATGTTTTCAAGAGAAACTTGGTTTATATTTTGTTAATGTTGTGCACGAATCCTCGATGTGAAAATTTATATTGTTTGAAGATGCTTAATTGTTTTTCAGTGGTGGAATTAACCGCATTTTAAGGAGTGATGAGCAAATAAAAGGTCTTGTTAGATGTTTGTTTCTTCTATTTCAATTGAAACCTTAATATTTTCTGTAAATATGTACTTGCCTTAATTAGGTAATATTTATGAAGAGTCTTTGCTTTATTTCTATGACTAGATATTTTTACTAGTCACAAAATAATTAATCAAATAAGTGTCTGTACGATAAGTTCATTTAAAAGTGAAATTGATCACACAAATAACAATCTAATCAACCTACTTAAACTATGTTTGCAATGTGAGTAAGAGTTTGGTCTTATGAGATAAATGTACATAGATAATTTTATTGTTTTTAATAATAATGTGGAAATTGTTGTACTTAAGTATTCTTAGTACTCGACTAGTGGAAAACCGCTATTCTTGTTTGAGTTTCCTATTATTTATGTAGCAGCCTTCATTAACGGTTTTTTGGAATAGGTATTCTCGCAAATAAGCATGAAAAAATAGCCAAAACTTTATCATTAAAATCATAGCAGAACATAACCGTTTTCTTTAACTCGTAACGCTTCTAGAGTGTAATAAAAAAAACCGGCCAAGAGCGTGTCGGACACGCCCAAGATAGGGTTCCGTAGCCATTACGAAAAAATCAAGTAATATTTTTCTAAGGATTTCGTATGTGTACGGAATCTTCCAAGTTAGGTATCGTCAATACTTTGAAAAAAGCTCGTATCTCAAAATCGTTAATCTGGCAAAGTGAAGTTTATTACGCGCATATCAAGGTTCAGTTTTGTTTACATGCTGATTTGAGATACGAGTTTTTCAAAGTAGTGACGGTATGTTTAATACCTTAGGCTACTATTTACTCTTAAATTACAAATAATTCCCAAGCAATCTTAGCCGCTATAATTTTCCTTGTAAATTTAATATATTTACTACCATTTTGAATTTTTTCAAATTTTTCCACCTAACAGTTTAGATTTTAGAGGGGGGACAGGACGGTCGATTTTAATGAAATTTTTCACTTTAAAGTTGAATATTTCGCAAATAAATCACTGAATACAAAAATCATGTAAGCAACCCCCCAATGGTTTTGAAAGACCTATCCAACGGTACCCCACACTATAGGGTTAGTCGAGAAAAAAAAAATCACCCGCGCTTTATGTCTATTTAACCACTTTGTCGGCGTGACTAATATATATATTCATGCCAAATTACAGTTTTCTAGTACAAACAGTCTCTGAGCTTAGCCGCGGACAGACAGACGGACAGACATGGCGAAACTATAAGGGTTCCTAGTTGACTACGGAACCCTAAAAATGGTCTCCATATTGTTTTTATATAGTAAATGTTTATTTGTGAGAATATTTCCGTGTATTTTCTGTAAATACCACCTACCTATAGCTAGATTTTATACGAAAAAAATACAAAAAGCAGTCATTGTTAGTCTAAATGCGTTTAATTTAGAACTATTCAACTACGTTAAGGATTTTATTTTATTTTCAGCAATAAATACAAATAAAAGAATATTTCTAGAAACACTTATTTCGAAGTCACATAAATAAATACTTTGATCGCTTAAAACACTGCCTTATAAGGTAATTTAATGTTTGATGTTTTAAAAATAGCTCTAATTATTTTACTTCATAACTTGAAACATCCTTAATATCTACAAACTTCACCACCTATTTATCTGGTTGTGAACTATAAATAAATTCTTTCTTTTTAAAAACTGACAGGCAATGAAATAAAGTGTCATGTCCTATTTTGTGTTTTATTTTCTGTAGGTAGCCTTGTCTGAAAATCAAATATACTGCTTTAAACTACAGAATAAGCCACTTACTCAAGATGAATCTTAGCTTCTAGTCATATTTTAATAGCAATTCATACTTTTCATACATTCATACTTTTGTAATTAACAGGCACTTATGCAACTTATGCAGATGATCTTCTCTTCAACTTGGCTGGGGCAGATTTACCTATTCGATTATATCTAAAAGAAATCGTGTGTTTTTCGAGTTCCATTACTTCCAATTTGATATAAGTAGTTAACTACTGTATACATCTATAAATCACAAAGTCAATGTTAGCCGACAAACTCTAATTGACTTTTTGAAATATCACAAACTGTACATAAAAAGCAAAAATTAGATTATTTATACACAAGATAGAGCTTAGGCGGCATGAAAACGTCCCGAAAAATATAAGCCAACAATTGGCTTATATGTCAGTTGTCACCCTTAAGTCTGAATGACGTAACGTGATCGTAATATGAAGCTGTCAAATGGGGTTTTGGACGTTTTATATGCCAGTGTTTGCTACTGACACTCTATCTAGTGTATAAATAATCTAAGATAAAAAGCTACCTATATAAATTATGACGAAACAGTATCGAAGATGGTCCTCAAAAAGGTGTTTTGTAAATGTGCCCAGTTGTGGTAGAATGTTTCTGAAAAGAAAATATGAAAATAAAATATTTGCATGTACCTACTTAGCTTAGTTACTACGAGTTCATAATGAACTGAAACAATTACTTCGCTCACCCGCGACCATACATTCATTGATATGGACCTTTGCAAAGTAATACCTGATTCTTACTAGTTGAATAATGAAAAGGAACACTAATTTGGTACTAATTCAGTTCGCCATATTCTACCAAAAGTCATCAATCAAATCCCAGAAGCTAAATAAAGATACATACCACTTTCAAGTCGATTACGATTGTTTAAAGAAAAAACTCAAAGAATGGCGATAGAAATCAATTCGATATTATTATAGCAGAATTACTGAGGAACAGAGATTATAAGATAAGATAAATTTATTAAAAAATTTGATTTTTACAGAAATAACCTAAATAGGTACAAAGCAAAATAGGTATTATGGAAGTTTTTCGTTTTCAACTCACATCTTTCTTAACAGCTGACCAGCAGAAGGTACAGAGAGACGTGCTCCTGTTATCGCCATCTTTTGTTTGTAAGCACGGCTGTTCTACATCACCTGCGAAATAAGTCATTGGCCAAGGTTATCCTAAAGTTTTCACAACATTTTACATGTTCCTAATGTATTAAATACTTGGAGACACATATTTAACTTACTAATTCATAACACCTACAAATGATAACGCAAAATGAATTGAAGCCAGCGAAATTCTTTTCTATTCTTAAGCGTCACAAAATTTAATTCACGACATATACCGAGTGTTTACAAGTATTCTTTATTATGTCTGGGGACTGCCGAAAAACGCTGTTTGGCGTTAGCAACTTTCTTTTCACATAAATATATTAATTAGGGCTTCAATGTCTTCGCAACGTTCTCAGAGCTGTCTTGCCTGTATTGAGCTGGCTATCGAGATGTTTGAATTGCGTGCTATTACTAGGGGCAAACTGTAGGATCTCGACCATGATCAATTTTCAATCGGGTGGCCCAGTCGAAATTAGCAGACACAGCAAGTGAATACTGCTTATATCAGTCGCACCTGTCTAGAGCTGGCTGTTAAAGTGCGTCATGCAGCTGCCGGCGAATCGCAAGATTTCTCTCTTGCTTAGCTTTTTGTGGAATCCAACAGACGCTGCGGGTTATCGCCGCCTGTCTCAGTCTTACCTGTGTAGAGCTGGTTGCCAAGGTGCATTATGTAGCTGCCGGCAAGTCGCAAGATCTCAATCTTGCTCGGCTTTCTGTCGAGTTCAGTAAATACAGCGGGTTAAAGCCTGTCTCAGTCTCACCTGAGTAGAGCGGTTGTCAAGGTGCGTGATGTAGTTAACTGTCGACGTGTCGCAACCTCTCAATCTTGGTCAGCTATCTGTCGGGCAGCTGTGTCGAATTCACCAGACGCAGCGGATTAGCACTGCCAGTCTCAGTCTCACTTGTGTCGAGCTGGTTGTTAAGGTGCGTGATGTAGCAGCCGGCGAGTCGCAATCTCTCAATCTTGGTTAGCTATCTGTCGGGCAGCCGTGTCGGATTCAGCAGACGCAGTGGATTAGCACTGCCAGTCTCAGTCTTACATGTGTAGAGCTGGTTGTCCAGGTGCGTGTTGTAGCAGCCGGCGAGTCGCAATCTCTCATCTTGGTTAGCTATCTGTCGGGCAGCCGTGTCGGATTCAGCAGACGCAGTGGATTAGCACTGCCAGTTTCAGTCTCACCTGTGTCGAGCTGGTTGTTAAGGTACATGATGTAGCTGTCGACGAGTCGCAATCTCTCAATCTTGGTCAGCTATCTGTCGGGCAGCAGTGTCGGATTCAGCAGACGCAGTGGATTAGCACTGCCAGTCTCAGTCTTACCTGTGTAGAGCTGGTTGTCCAGGTGCGTGATGTAGCAGCCGGCGAGTCGCAATCTCTCAATCTTGGTTAGCTATCTGTCAGGCAGCCGTGTCGGATTCAGCAGACGCAGTGGATTAGCACTGCCAGTCTCAGTCTTACCTGTGTAGAGCTGGTTGTCAAGGTGCGTGATGTAGCTGCTGACGTGTCGCAATATATCAATCTTGGTCAGCTTTCTGTTGAGCAGCCGTGTCGAATTCAGCAGACGCTGCAGATTAGCACTGCCAGTCTCAGTCTCACCTGTGTCGAGCTGGTTGTTAAGGTGCGTGATGTAGCTGCCGACGAGTCGCAATATATCAATCTTGGTCAGCTTTCTGTTGAGCAGCCGTGTGGAATTCAGCAGACCCAGCGGATTAGCACTGCCAGTCTCAGTCTCACCTGTGTCGAGCTGGTTGTTAAGGTACATGATGTAACAGCCGGCGAGTCGCAATCTCTCAATCTTGGTTAGCTATCTGTCGGGCAGCCGTGTCGGATTCAGCAGACGCAGCAGATTAGCACTGCCAGTCTCAGTCTCACCTGTGTCAAGCTGGTTGTTAAGGTGCGTGATGTAGCTGCCGACGAGTCGCAATATATCAATCTTGGTCAGCTTTCTGTTGAGCAGCCGTGTGGAATTCAGCAGACCCAGCGGATTAGCACTGGCAGTCTCAGTCTCACCTGTGTCGAGCTGGTTGTTAAGGTACATGATGTAGCTGTCGACGAGTCACAATCTCTCAATGTTGGTCAGCTATCTGTTGGGCAGCAGTGTCGGATTCAGCAGACGCAGCAGATTAGCACTGCCAGTCTCAGTCTTACCTGTGTAGAGCTGGTTGTCAAGGTGCGTGATGTAGCTGCCGGCGAGTCGCAAGATCTCAATCTTGCTGAGTTTTCGGTCGGGTGGCTCAGTCGGGATCAGTAGACGCAGCGTGTTGAACGCCATGTTCACGCTGCTTCCGAACATAAGAAGATTTTTGATAAAAATTACAATAAAGCGCACTATAATAACCAATGTATGGAGTTATGAAATCGATCAAGCACACTTAATTTATTAAATTTGTGTACCTATGGCCAAGAGTAGCTATTAGATTTTAAGTTGTTTCTCTTATTTCTTGTAAATATGTGATGGCAGTAAAGATGTATTATTAATTATTACCTAGTAGATGTAATAAACCTACCAAGGCCAACAAATTACATTAGTGCGAATCATAAAAATCTGAATACAATATAATGAACTAAAACAATTACTTTGCTCACCCGCGACCTTAACCAACCTTTAACCTTTTTTAAGGTCGCGGGTGAGCAAAGTAATTGTTTTAGTTCATTAATATGGACCTCCGCAAAGTAACGCCTGATTCAATAAATTATTTGAATACATATACCTAAGTATATCCATAGGTAAAATCCTGAGGGCTTGCCCTTTAAACTATGAGACTGCGGGTTTAACGGAGGCTAAAAATGATTGGTCTATTGCCTGTCCGGGAAAGGATTTCCCAGAAAATTTAAAACTTCAAAGGTCCTGGGACGAAATTTGACTTATGAATTCCTTCTGAGCCGCAGCACGGGCTCACATCGTGCCAGACTATTGGTTGCAGGTACGAAGGAAGCCGGCTGCTGGTTGCACGCCTTTCCATCAGCCAACACTGGTACTTTTCTAGAGCCCGACACTCTCAGAATTTCCATCTGCCTGCGACTTGGAGTAGCAGTTTGCGCACCGCATAAATGCCCCTGCGGCTTTGAGGTCGACGCGCTGGGACACCACGGCCTTTCGTGCCAGAAGAGCGCGGGCCGCTTCTCTAGACACTCTGCTCTCAATGACATTATCCGTCGCTCTCTTGCCACCGTCAATGTGCCTGCGTTACTGGAGCCATCGGGCATCGCCAGAGATGATGGCAAGAGACCAGACGGAATGTCATTGATTCCGTGGAAATTGGGTCGTGTGCTAGTGTGGGACGCTACTTGTGTAGACACACTGGCTCCGTCCCACGTCCGCGGAACAGCAAGTCAAACTGGTGCAGCAGCAGAAGCGGCAGAAAAGCTTAAGAAAAATAAATATAAAGGTCTTGGCTCTGAATACAACTTTGTTCCATTCGGGGTTGAGACCTTTGGTCCGTGGGGCTCCAGCGCAAAAAGTCTTTACAAAGATATTTGTAAACGGCTTTGTGACACTACAGGAGACCAAAGAGGCAGCTGGCAGCTACCTCGCACAACGTATCAGCATTGCTATACAGCGAGGTAATGCTGCCAGTGTCTTTGGGTCCATGCCGCGGGGGGAACCTTTTGTTAATTTTATTTAGTTTTAGTTTAAGTTAGTTTTATTTTATTTATAAATAATAAGATAGGTGCCTACTTAAGATACATTTGATTATATTTATTTAATAAATTTGTCTTCAGGATGAGTATATCCCTAAATTAATTAACGTTTATACTATAGAATGATAATTATATATCAATTTAATCTACTTAGGACGTCTATCATAATCTTTATGATTTCATGAAATATAATAATTAAAATAAAAGTTGCTAAATTAATCTTAGGTATTAAGTTACAAACACAAAAATATTTCAGAATTATTAGGAGAGGTTATACCTACACAAAGTAATGCTGGCGCAGCTTACAAAGCAATTTATTTTTGCTGTATTTTGAAACTACATAAAATAATAATTTCATACAGCACAATCATATTTAATCTGCTATCTGATGTACGCTTTACTTAGTAATGATTCTGTCTACAAACTTGAACTTTCCCTGTGTGACCCGCTTTACATTGTGTTAGTATTATTTAAACTATTATGTAGGTAGGTTTATTATGATTAAATTAACATTTTGGAAAAATTGCGTTTAGAGAAACACTTATTATATAATTTATATTTTTTTTATATTTTAAAAAAATTTGCTCCAATTTTTATTGAAAAGACCTTTATGAATAAAAAATACATTACTCATATCCATGGCTATTAAGAAACACCTGACTGCCCACAGGAAGGGTTCCGTATCAGCGTATCACGGTATAATTTTATTTGTCATTTTTATTGAGACAGGGATCAAGGTCAAGCCAAAACGTTTAAAAATTAAACTTATTTCTTATGGAGAACCCCTTAATTTTATTTTTATTATTTATTGTTGCAACTTGCAGTGGCCAAAAATATTATTGTTTACCGGATTGAGCCTTGTTTGTTACAGCCAGACGGATAAAAAGAGAGCGCAGCCTTAATTATAGGTATAATTATGGGATCCTGTAGGCACTTTTTACGTACTGTACATTACCTTAAGGAATAAAACAAGCGCAAATTCTACACTAAATAAATTAAGATTACTTTTTTTTTTTTATTGCCTATGCAAATAAAAACAGTCAGACTAGAAACATTGGAAACATTATCAGTGCGTTCCAAAAACACCAAAACATTATTTATTCGTTTGGGTTATTCAATTTAAATAATTTTGACTCGCCTAAGTGACAGATACAGATCTAACAATGCAAAATCAATACTAACTTTTGCGTCCTGTCGCGCTCCCGCGCATTGGCTTGGCACCTTTGTTTGACCACTGGCACAGCCTCCACGCCTTTCTGGTAGGGAGACACCGTGTACATTTTCTCCCAATCCTCACTTAAACACTGGTAGCTCAGGTAATTCTCCATCATAATCTAAGTAATCCCTTTGCGAAGCGTTGTTCGGTAATGGTAATTCTAATTTGTATTAATTGGTGCTAGTTAGTGTTGGTCGGTTGGATGCGGGAAGCGGACTAATCTGGGGTTCGTCGGGCCCCTAATAAGTATCTGGATAGCTGTCGGTCATGAAGGAGTCATTTAGGAAGAACAGCGCGGCTCTGACGCGATGCTTAACCGATAATTGTATAAACAGATGGCTACTGAGGTCACAGGGATGTATTTGGACTGAATTTTGTTTAGTTACGGAAATGGCCGTTGCAAAATATGCAATGATTGAAATGAACGCTAATAGGCGTTTAATTTCATGTTCGACATAATGTACCTAAACTTATACTTCTCTTCATGCATACAATACAGTAGATATGTAGATAACTTTTTTAATTATTATTTATAATTATAATGTGACCAAAATTAAAATTTCAGAATAACACTGAGTAATTTAAATAATTACTGCCTAACTATTAACTATACACATTAAAAAAAAATATCATTTCCTATTTTAAAAATCAGTCAAAATTCAAGCCCAACCTAAAGCTAATTACGATAGCTAAAATAATTAATTTAAGAGTTTTGACTTTAACCGGAATGAAAATGTGTATAGTTGAACGTTCATAGTAATTTGATTTCGGATAAAACATTGTACTATACTTAGCTGTTGGCCGCGATTCCGTCTGCGAAGAATTGGTTTATCGCTATCCCGCAGGAACTATGTAATTTTCCGGGATAAAGAGTATTGTATATATATTGTATTGTATCTATCTGTGTGCCAAATTTCATCAGAATCCGTTTAACCGTTTTAGCATGAAAGATTAACAAACATCCATACATCCACTCATGCAAACTTTCGCGTTTATAATATTAGTAAGATATGCACACATTTTGATAAATGATAAGCGCTTAGGTAAGCTTACATAACGATTACTTTTTCCAGACATAGACAAAATAAACATTTCGTTATAGCAGGTTTGTAATTTTTAAGGAGGGGTTAGGAGATTTAATATTCAGGAGACTTGTGTAATTCAACCCTGGCAACTTGCTTGTCATCACGAATGTAAAAAGCGTGGCACCCCGTGCTCTCTGTTAGTTTAAGCAAACTACCGCAATAAATATGTTTAATGCCCGCGACGACGCGCGGTGCGATTTGTCAACTAGCCCATTGACTCACCCCGATGATCGAAACAGCAGAGCACTGATTATTAATAACATTGAGATGTATCTCAACTGCGAGATTCCATAGAACAAGGCAGAATAGGTTGACAGTTTAAATAATTTTTAGTATAATTTCTAACCAAAAACCAGGAAATTGTCTGGGGGGACAGCTGTCATAAACTTCCTTGCTGAGCGACTTACCTGGCAGCTCGCCCTTTCTCCGGTAGCGTACCGGAGATCAGAGGCTAACAACAACAGCTTGTTGGGAAAAGAAATAAGTTTTACAAGGTAGTACCATAATCATTCGGAATTTTTAATCGAAATGTGTTTCAATACATTTAGATAAATATTCAACGTGCAACGCGTCAAAGATATCATCTTGAAGATAAATTTTCTAGCTTTAAATTCTTTGCAGAGTTCTATTGTTAATCTGGGCTTTCTCAACCACTGCAAGAAATAATCCGGATTAATTTTGTTATTTATAAGTTGAATCCTAGTATTTTCTGAATATCAGTTATCTGAATAATTAGGTGTTCGGTGCTTGCATCGTGAAGTCACTGGCATACTTCTACCTGCATAATTTATCAAAGGGGTGAATTAAACTAAATATAAGTATACTGACGATTTTGTACCTAAGATATTTTACATGATGTTCGCTTGCGATTGTTTCTCAAACTTTTTTTAGCCCTTGCCCTCTGGCGTGATCACACGAGTCGATGCTCTCTCGAGGGATACAGAGTTCCGTGGGAACGTCGCTAATTGGTTAAATTATACGAGTGCCGTACCACGACCACGGTGAACTCATTCGTATTAATTTGTAACGTTACTATTCACAGGAAATAGGCTGGGACCTCACGATGTCCCATTGTTTTAATACAATTCTGGGCTAGTTTGGGATCTTTATGATTGCATTAGTGGTTCATAATCTGTTTACTAAATTACTTAGGTAGGTACATATTTGTATTCTTTAGTGTTCTGATATTTAATTGTTTTTGTCAAGATGGTAAAGGCATGAATTAATAATAATAAATAATAATAATAATAATTTATTTTCCAAAAACATACATCAGCAAAATACAAGGGAATATCTGGCAGACCCCAAACTAGGCAGAGCCTGTATCTTGGGGCCTTTGGGTTCTTGAATCTGAATTAAGTTTTGCGTTCACAATAAGTATCATCACAGTTATGGGTGGCCGGCTATGGTGCTCGATTGATTAGGTCAGGTGTCTGTTAGTTTTGCAGATACGTCACGTCCCCTCCACGAGCGGTGCGGCCAACCCGCGCGGCGCACCATGGCCGAGACTTTCTCCTCGCGACACCTCAAACGGGGAAACGGTCGCCGCCGCGAGTCGCACACGCAGACGCGCGCGAGTCGATCGCCTCCGAAGCCGCCGCCGGTGTCTCACACAACCACACATTTCCGCGAGCTTTCGCCCAGTGAACAGTTCTCGTGCGAACATTACGTGTTTCCAAACAATTATTTGCTGCATTGTTCTCAAACAAACCCTAATCAGTGTTACTTGTCGTGTCCCAGATAAACGAGAAGCGTCTGCAAAACGCTCTCTAGCATGATGCCTAATCATAATTAAAGGTGAGTTCAGATGGATTGCCTTTCTACTAACCGTGGTCCAGTTGGTGTTAGACGATGACATTCAATGATAAGACACCGTCTCAGTGGTGAATGCAAGGACGCGATGTGAAGCGGGATTCACTGACCACTGCATAAATTGTGCATCTACCGAAGAATTTTAAATTAACGGCTCATTTTTATCGCTAAACATTAATATTAATAGCAATTATTTAAATGTCAATGCTTTAGATACTTCTGCCAAAGTTACAAACAATGTAAGACACTCGAATTTTAATTCTTTGTTTACTGTTTGACTGACCACTGAAATAAAAATCTAGTACTCTCTAGATATACCACACACATCTCTCCAGATATACATTAAACCATATGTGTCTCCTATTTATAAAATCTGCTAATGTCCTTCTGTAACCACATGAGTATGTAGTTAATTCCAGAAAAACCTTTGTACTTATATTACTAACTTGCTTAACCTAAGCTATCATACCATTATTGCTATTAATGCAGTTCCTAGGTTTTTGTGTTTGACCCCTCCGTGAGATAATTGAATACCACTTAACGATCAACGTAATTTCCGCATGACTTCACGTAAGTACGCCGAAATGACGCGAATCGTCTTCTTAAAATCCGAATTGGCACGCAACAGTAGGAGACAAGTACCCTTTTCGTACATTATATTCCTAATTTTCCATACATTCTTTTTGTGTCAGTTTTGTGACGAGTCATAATAAGTACTTACTGTATGAAAAAAAAGGTCACAAAACTAACAAAAAATTAGGGACATTTTTTATCATCAAAATCAACAGTGCTCTTGATTCTAAGTAAGAAAACCACAAAATTTCCTCATTAAAAAAAAGGAAAAGGTACATTTTTGTTTAAATGCCCAGGTAGGTACAGCTAGATTGAATTCTCATTGAGCACATTAAAATTAATTAAGTGAAATGTTAAACTTCGGCAATAAGCAGCATAATGATGAAAACCCGTGTATGACTCACTCAGGATCTTTGACATCCTGCCAATGACCTATTACAATCGCATATGATATTATGATGCACGCGAGGGCAAACACCGCATCGCAGACATAATAGGAAGCATACCGCTAACATATCAATAAAATCTCTATTCATTCACGATCGAAGACAAATTGAGCCAATGTAAAAGATAATCGTTACCTACAACATATTTTTCATTTAGGTATTGTATGATGTGATGGAATTTCCACGAACTTGGGCAATATTAATATAATATAAGATTTCCCCTATGGTCATGTATGATGTTATAGAAAGTATGTATGTATGGTCATGCATAATCAATATTACACAACGTATCTCTACTCTTTGGACAAAGACCGAAATCCTGAGTGGAGTTCCTTCTTAGGAATGTTCTACTTTAGTAAAATTATTAGATTCGATAAAAATAATCAAAATACAATCAATACCCACAAACAAATCAACAATAAATAGAAAGATATTGTTTTATAGATACTATAAGATACTATACTACAGGGTTATTTTTAATTCACTGACATCCTCTTAACCCTGAATTCCTATCACTCAAACAAATGTTTTTTGTTTTACGACTTTTTAAAATGAAGCACTTTTTTCCCATACAAATACACAGAGTATCGTAAAAATAAGAGGAAATCTCAAATTTTCAAAACGTTATTACACCAAAAATATTAAGTTATGACAAAAGCCGTAAAACAAAAAAACATTTGTTTAAGTGGTAGGAGTTTAGGGTTAAAAGGATGCTAGTGAATTACAAATAACCCTGTATATTCGCAGTGAGTTTTGCGGTTCAGAGGTAGATCATACTCTTTAATTACCATGTATCTACATTATACAAGTTGTTCCAAAGTATTAAATTGGAAATCAGTCATTTCTCCGTTAATATGGTGGTGTGTGGTGCGAGGCTTTGTACATAGCTTAGAAATACCCTAATCAACACGTCCTATTCGTCTATATCCAGAGGGTACAGTCACGTTGTATAAAGTACGTGTATGTAAACGGCTGTAGGGAAAACCTGAAACTACCTACTTAAGTGTACTAATTGATATTTCCTCGAATTCATCCTGCAGTTTAAGCGTTCAACGCATCTTCATCACATCTCTATAATTAGTTACTTTATAAGATCCCTCTTTATAATATCATTTACTTTCTTGTGACTCTTCGAAATAAATCCAACATCATTATTATATCTACATCCGATTCCAATATGTCGCCACCAAACCTCAAAGTATTCGCTAACGTCAGTCGAAGGCCAGGCTCGTATTTATTTGCTGACGCGCTGTCTCATCAATTCATCATGTACACGTGCTATGAACCTTCGTCAAAACTCATTTCGTGGTGTACATATCGGTCGACTCGTTGAATACCTATAAATACATTATAGTTCGGGTATTTCTGGACACACAAAGAGTGCTGCTGTATTTCTGCTTTAATTCACCAAAAGTTATAAATACAAGATATAATCTCAAAGTACCTGGTGACCGACCGTCACTTGGATTAAACTCGAAAATACGCGTTTTCCCAGAAATACCTAACACCAAGATAATTCGATTGTTCGCCCCGAAAACCCCCACGGCAAATTTTGTCGAAATCATTATTGTCCATTTTCAAGATCCCCGATTGCTCATTTAAAGCTATATATGGCTTTAAATTTCTGTTGCTAAAGATAAAGTCACTGCCATGTTGTCAATCATTCGACAATGAATTTAAAAATTCTACCACGCAAGCCTACTACAGTCGCCATCATAATTAAACATCGGAGCGGTCAAGGTGCTCAAAAAATGTCTGAACACCCACGTACGCGATTGACAATACAGTCGTGTTTAGATATTTTTGTCCACCTTGAATGCTTCAATGTTTATGATGGCGACTGTACGTGGTCTTAGGCGTGCTTTGACACTCCAATAAGTTGTACCTTAAATTCGTGTAGCCATAGAAGATACCTCTTGGTGCGCACAATGCAAAGCATTTGGTAACCGGCCTTGTCCGCAAACAATTATGGGTCAAATTCACGCCGCGCCGATTGCCTAAGCGCAATTATACATGACCGCCCATTATTTTATTTAGTAATTCAAACGCTTATCGGCCCCATCATGAGAAATAATCGCCGTACAAGTAGTTATGGACCGATTTCGACCCGATCATTTATTTGAGCCTTAAACGTTTTTATGGACTAGTAATTTGAAAGAAATAAATGATAGTCATTTGTTTCTTCAGATGTTTTCTCTTAAATAAATTGCCCTACATCAAAAGCCGAATTGTTATATCACTTGGTTTAGTTAGCTAATCGACTGAACACAAAAAACGCCAATCGGACTCGCGCATTGAGAGTTCCGTACCGTCTCTAAACAAACATCGAACTGACTAGGTAGGTACTGTTTAAGTTCATAAAGTACAGCCGCTAAAGGCAGGTTTAGACAGGGTCAGTAACTGACTTCGAATTCGAGACAAGTCAGCGCTGACCCGAGAAATACCCAAAGTAAATTGATTTGAAGTCAGTACAGCGGTGGGTGTCAGCGCTGACTTTCAATTTACATTGTGTATTTCTCGGGTCAGCGCTGACTTGTCTCGAATTCGAAGTCAGTTACTGACCCTGTCTAAACCTGCCTTAAGAGACAAATTACAAAGTTCAATTTTTTTCCCAAATACCAATTCAAGCTTGACCAATTTTTATTATTTTTTGATATTCAGTATATTTATTAGTTTGAAGTCTGTACTTATATAGAAATATAACGAAAACAAAAATAATCGTTTCTTGAATAGGGGAACCCATACATTGTTTTAATTGTGTTCTCGAGATACAGCCTGTGACAGACAGACAGCGTAGCGATAGAATTAGGGTTCCGGTTGTCACCCTTCGGGTACATAACCCTAAACATATTCAGTAGTTAGTTGCGTCGGCGTTTTGTACCTTACGTATGCAGAACTAGTAAAACCAATGGAATGCGCTGATACAATTCAAACTATATTATAACGTGCACGGTGTACTACTGCACAACTTATCTCTTAAGGGCTTATTACACTTGGCTAAATTTAGGATTCTATGAATTAGAAACCTAATTTAGTAAAGTTTAATCGAGTTTAGCTAGTAAGGATCCTAAAAAGTATCCTAATTAGAAGAAAGAATGGTTGATTGACAAGCGGAATGATTTCGCACTTTCTAATTAGGATGATTAAATTTAGCCATTATGCTTTTTCTAGATTTCAAAATATCGACCTGCAAATATATTATATTTACCTAATACTCAAAACCTGTTAGTAAATAATACATTCTATCAACTGAACATGATTGCTATCGATTTATATTTTATGCGAGCTCGAAAAAAAATCAGCGCAAGCGCAAGCACCTACCTACAAATAGGTATAACGCTAGTGAATATTTCACGAAGGTACCTTAACGAACTTAAACTAGTTTTTATTTCTGCGAAATTATAACATACATTTTTATTTAGAGCATCGTTTTGAATGAAAAAGTTAACTGACGGCTCACCTCTAAGCGTCTTTGGTACCTACCTATCTTTTTGCCTATAAGAACCAGTAATGTATTATTATTTTTTACCTCGGCAAATGGAAACGAAACAGGTATCATTAATAACTGTTCGAACTTTATGGAATATATTCTCATTTAGATCAAATTATTCAATATCTATAGTAAAAGTCGTAAATACAGTGAATCTATTATATCCTACATTTTTACGATGATGTAAGTATATAAAAAAAAGCAAAACCTTCGGCCTAAAGTAGATCTGCAGGTGACTCATGAAGCTCCTAAGCCGTATTTTAAATTTAAATTTCTAAGGCAATTTTTGAAAACAAATACAGTGCACTTATTTTAATAACAATTAATTAAAATTAAATGTAATTATTACAAAATGTGTAAATGGGCTGAGCAATCGAATGAGCATGAGCACCCAATAGGTATCACATCATTCTACATTAGTGTAATTGTCACTGTGAACTTTTACACAGTAGGTACATTTTAAAGATCTATCTCCACAATTTGCAGATGTTAAATTTAATAACATTACAGTGACAATTTAACATCAAATGCAAGACAAACAAGATTCCAAACTACCTTTAAATTCAAATTTATTTAACTGAACAAAAATTATATTATAATATGGGCTATTTACTAGCGCAATAGAACCCAAAACAATGTTTTTTAGAATTATTGTCTGTTTGTCTGTGCGTTTGTGCGCGCTAATCTCAGAAACGGCATAACCTAGAAGGATGCGGTTATTTATTTATTTATTTATTTATTCAAGGAGAGCAAACAGAAGCAAGCGTACATCATTTACTTATAAATAAATTTCACTGATATGTTGGTATTTTCTTGGATTAACATTTAGTGTTTGTTTCATTTGAATCGGTTCACAAATAAGAAAGATACGTCTATTTTAAGAATTTATAGAACAGTTTTTAGTAGTGACTTGGGAGTAGGTACCAGGGGGGGGGGGGTGCGGGGGGGGGTATTTTTTTTTAAATTACTAACTCCACGCGGACGGAGTCGCGGGCAAAAGCTAGTATAAAATAAAATTACGTACAAGAACTTTTTCATAAGATATAGATTTACAAAAATGTTTTTAGTAGCTTGCAGCGCAAGCAGCGTCCAAGTTAGGTTGTGTTGAGCGATGCGCGAGAGTGAATCTGCTGTTGCACAACAAGGATATGTGGGCCAAGCACTCCGGCGCATCTCCACTGCTGCGGCACGCGACTTTGAATAAGTTCAAACAGTTTTGCGATTTATTTCTGCCGTTGGTTTAAATGTTTTTCATAAGACAACTGGGATATTCTAAATTGGAAAAAATCAATACCTACATATAAGGTAAAATTCAGCGAAATGCTCAAAATTTGAGAAAACCTAATTTTATTATTTTCCAGTAAAGTGCAAATGCAGATATAACTACAGAGAGTCAGTATACCTACCGTTCTCAAAACTCGAACAAAATTAGCTATGTTTGAACATGCTGCAGAAAATTAAAACAAGTAATTTATTTAATTTCCTTTGCTTTAACATAGTTTATCATACAAAGTTAGTTAGGTATTTTGTAGCTCATTAAAACAAAATAAAAATATACCCTGTCTTATATATATAGCTTACTAGCTGTTACCCGCGAGTCCTTCTGCGAAGAATATGGGTATAAAAAATAGCCTAGGTACTACCTATTTTCAGATCTACCAAACATGCATAAAAACTTCATAAAAATCGGTCAAGCCGTTTCGGAGGAGTTCAATAACAAACACCGTGACACGAGATTTATATATATTAGAAAGATAGAAGAAGAAGATGATGACAGCTAGACTCTTCAGTTCGGTACGAATTTGTAAATAGGCAGGCACTGATTGTATAACTTACTAGACTTTTATTAAGTCCTTGAGTTTTTATTTCATTAGTAGCTGTATTTGTTACGATTTTGAATAATTCGTACTGACAAAGTGGTCTGACTAGTCCCCAGGTGCAAGTGTCGTAAAAATATCCTACAAACTTAATATATTTATTTTGTACATCTATAGATCGATCACGAGGTTGCCTTGCCTTTTTTATAACTTCGGACCCGAGTGAATGGCCCCCCGTAGAAACGACCTACACATAGCAGAAGAGTTTGTTAATTTATTCATCCATCAATTTAATCATAACACGAAGGAATATTTTAGTGAGATCCAAAGCAACTTTGGCGAGCACATCCGTACATCTAAATCTTGATAGACAATTTACGAGTTTAATCTTTAAGCGCTTTGCAAACAGTTCGTGGATTCATCTTATATGGTGGTTATCAACCTACGATCAGTTCTATATTAAGATCAGCGGTGACCGTATTCACCTACCTACATAAACGGTTTTCCCGGGGTACGGTTTGTCTTTTTATGCGTTTATAATGGTTTGCTAAAAGCCTGTAATTATTTGTTTTAGTATGATTGACGTTATTGCTTTATTGCTCCTCGCTACCTGTATTCGCGAATTGGATTCATTAATTGCAATAAGTAGGCTTAACATTAAAATGGTAATCGATGCATGTCTAATTTTCATTCAGAAAATATAAGGTCAAGCCACTTATAGTCACTTCCGCAGAATTCATTTCGCATCATCTAAATAGCCGACCAATGATCACATTCAATAAAAAATGCATGAACATTTTTAAATCAAAGGCAAAGTAACCAATTTTAATCCCACACGTTTTAGTTGATAGTGCTATTAGTAACTCGAGTTTCTTGATTAGCAGATAATTTACTGTAAAATATCGAATATCATCAAAAGTCTATTCGAATTAATTAAGTCTTCATAATATTTGCCTATAACAAGTTTAATCGCACGATTAAGTTAATGTAACGCCCTGTAAATACTTTCTGTGCTTAAATATTTTTAAATTGCTTATTTACTTAACATCCTATTGTCCTAAATAATATATTAAAATAATCTCTATCTATCCTAACGCTAACTTAACTATCTACACCTTGTTCGGACTAAAACTTTCCTATCTGTTATTGTTATTTATTATGGCCAAGTGATTCATCTAGTGAGTATATAGATCCTACGTTGTGAACGTTGATGTAACCCATAGTAATTTAAGTGAAAAGTAAGCATGGAAACTATCATCGGATTATGGAATATATGAGGAAAATGCGTATTTTGCTCTAGAAACTATGTATCTTTAGAATATGAATTGTATATGTATTTCAGAGTACCGGAGACACAATGTCTCCGGGGAACCCTCCAAAATCCACCCCTACGGTTCCACCAGCGCCTCCGCAATAGACAAAATATCTCTTTGATAAGAAACATGCTGCTATATAGCACTAACAACGGTGCTAGTTAAGAATCTTAGTACAAATACAATCCTTAATACTAATGTCAATCTTTCATGACTATGGGTTCACCATCCTGCATGTTTAGCTCACATTACTGAAGGTTACTAGGTTAATGGTACATATATAATAGCTTGTCTTGCTACATATATAGATTTGGCATTATTTTGCAATGCTTCTTTTGAATATAACTCACATGGTCTCAATGCAAGCAGAATATCTTTATCAACTGTCTAACCTTATGACTCATTGAATCAGATATGAATTCACCAACATAGTGAATAATATTTTTTTGAACATAGTAATATCATCTTGAACTGCCTAACCTTATGACTCATTCAATCTGATATGGATCCACCTTTCTCAGCGGATATATATTTTTATGTGCAATAAATACCATCATGAACTGTCTAACCCTATGACTCATTCAATCTGATATGGATCCACCTTTCTCAGCGGATATATTTTTTTATGTGCAATAAATACCATCATGAACTGTCTAACCTTATGACTCATTCAATCTGATATGAATTCACTATTTCATAGTGAATATATATTTTTTTTCATAATCAAACATAGAGTAGTCCATCTATGAAGCCACTCTCTGTGTATCTTTTTGTAAGCAATAAAGCCAATTAAAGTATCAATTCCTTTTGGCAATTGATAATGAGTGATTCATATGACAAACATCCTAGTTAGTCATCTCCCCGTGTGGCAGTAGATGAACTAACGGGCACTTCCACCCAGGTAGTCACCAAAATCCTCACTCAGATAGTAAGTAGGTATAAAATCAGCTTTATAACGCTTTTCATTTTAATTGGTTTGAATCAAACAGAGAACAAGGCTAACATTCGATAGCTTACTCTTAGAATTTTCTCAAGGGTTAAAGATTGAATATGCCATTAAGCTTAATCAGTATTCCAAAGTAAACTCACATTGTTCCAATGTAAGCAGACATAGTTTAAGATAATTACTATAAAAGACTAATTTGTTGACTTATTCGTACACTGTAAGTTCATCATATTAGTGAAACAGTATTTTCATTTAATAATCATAATGGAAAGTAGACTATCTTTGGAGACACCCTCTGTGCGATAAGTACTTTATAAACTATAAAGTCAGCTAACACGTCGATTCCGTTAGGCCATTGATAGTGATTCATATGGCAAGCAACCTAGTTAGTCATCTCTCCGTGTGGCAGTAGATGAACTAACGGGCACTTCCGCCCAGGCAGTCACCAATTCCTCACTCAATAATTGTTATGTATGCCAGCTTTACAGCATCTTCATTATACTGAAGTTTGCTTTAAATCAAACAGAGTCCAAGATTAACTTTTGATAGTGTACTTTTAGTATTGGTTTCAAGTAATAGGGTTGAATATGTCAACAAACC
This sequence comes from Archips xylosteana, assembly GCA_947563465.1. NCBI lineage: Eukaryota > Metazoa > Arthropoda > Insecta > Lepidoptera > Tortricidae > Archips > Archips xylosteana. The sequence continues at coordinate 14,214,500 of OX387355.1, forward strand.
TTACAATATAACTATCTAAACATAAAGGTGTGTATGAATTTAATCTGGCCCTAGCTCTGTGAAGATCATCAAATAGAGGATTGACTTCCTTTTGTACTAAAAGTGTGGTGAGTAAATAAGGTAAGTCCGGTGTAAGACTTACCTTACTAGCTAAGCCCTAATTCAAGTCCCTGCCTAAATTTCCTATCAACCTAACAGTGTACTCTAGACTTGGCCAGAGGCCCCCTAGTTTTGTATGAAATAGTCAATACTAGGGAATTACTTTTCCCACATTTACATTTAGTGTAGTGTAAGGTTGCACGGTGCAATGCATACCTTTCTAACTCGCCTAACCACAAAGACGGTGTGTACCTACGGGCCCTAACACGGTGACCTAAAGGTGGCTAGCTCTCTGGCAATATAGCCCCTAGGAAGAGAGAGCAAGCGGGCTGGATACTTACATTAGTGAATACATAAATATATAAATAGGGGACCGCAATTCTGAGTTCCAAATGCAAAGAGACGTGCGCTCACCGAGCATCAAGACTAGCTTTACACGTTCGTTACACTGGCCAACAGAACCACGTGTGGGTAACTAGACAGCACGACTTGCGTCGCTCTGCCTCTGAAACGCCCACTTATTTCAGGAAGACGAGTGTATCTATACGTTCTTCGTTGGCACCGTTGGGTTTCCAAACGTATAAATTGTCAAGCTAAGACGCTTGACGCCACTCGTTTAGTTGGGAAAGACACAGAAAGTATAAATTGATTAGCACAATAGCGTGGGAAATCAATGCACTGCTTATAGAAAACAGCAACCGCATTCCCACAGCAGAGAACCTCTAGTAGGAACTCGAACTTAAATATTTCAAATTTAACTGGAGTTGCTAGATAGTAATTCACCACTATAGAGTAGCAAACTAAAATCCCACTAAAAATAACAAACAATTAGGCAATACTCACTCAGTAAAATATTTTGACCTTTAAGTTATTTTATCCCCTTAAATAAAGGTATTCTGACCCAATATAAATCTCAAGAACCCTCAGGATTTAAATTAAATTACGCAAATAATTACTGGAACTCTCAACTATGCCAAATAACGCTAATACCGAACCCTCAGTAAGTAATCTACGGAAACTAAGTCTCAACCGCCCCAGTCCGTACACCGCGAAGACCCAACGTTAAAAAGCCCCGTCTTTTGTGCTCACTCCTATTTATAGCCTCCGTATCCAGCCCAGCGATCTTGGCGACATCGGCGAATTTCACGACACTGGCGATATCAGCGAACTTAGCGACCTTAGCGAAATCCCCGACATCAGCGAAAGTCGGCGACATTAGCGACCTTATAATATTCACATTACAACAACTTTTATATTTAAATTAATTGATAGTTAATGTATCCAATAGTAATGGATTAAAATCTGAGTATATTTCCAATTTTGACAACAACAGACCATTCCTCTTAATTAACCGACTTCAAAAAAAAGAGGAGGTTCTCAAATCGTCTGTGTTTTTTTTTTTGTGTGTTTGTTACGCGATTACTCCCTCAATTGTGAACCGATTTTCAAAATTCTTTTTTTGTTTGAAAGAGTATATTCCTGAGGTGGTCCCATTGGCACCAAGTCAAGATCTGATCATGGGATCCTAGAGAAGTCGAGGGCAACCTTCAAATTTTACAGGCAAACTTATGGTGATTTTAGCATTTTTAGCATCAAGTGAAGTATTTGCATTCAGAAAATATCATTTGGGAAACTGGACCTGCTGAAGAAGTTTGTAGATGGCCAACGGAACTTCTCAACGGGTCAAATCTTGCAAGTTAAATTTGAACCGGTTTCCAATTGAGCTGAAATTTTGCAGGCATATGTAAATTGGATGACGATGCAATATTATTAGGATGACATGGAGCTGATCTGATGATGGAGCTGAAAGATGGCCATAGAAACTCTGTAATAAAGCGATACGACCGCATTGAGTTTGGGCTAATTTGATTTGTCTTGACGAGTACTTTGATCCTAGATGGTAACTAGGATCTGAAGATGGAGTTAGAAGGTGGCCATAAGAACTCCGTAACAAAACGACATAACCCCGTCGAGTTTGAGCTCATTTGATTCGTCTTGAAAAAAATACTGTCAAACCGGCTCCCGTTTAACCTTACCAGATTCGTTAGTTATCTTGCGTCTCTCAGAGTTAAAATTAAAGCCTTGCTACTGGAAGGGGGGCTCGGGGGGCGGAGCCCCCCGTAATATAAAACACCTTCAATCCACCCCCTGTTTAACCTGGTGAGGTTCATTAGTTCTCTAGTATCTTACGTCACTCAGAGTGGAAATTGAAGCCCCGCTCTTCGAGGGGGGGGGGGCTCGGGGGGCGGAGCCCCCCGCAATAAAAAATATTCTTACACCACCTCCCGTTTAACCTGGTTAGATTCGTCAGTTATCTTGCGTCCCTCAGAGTGGAAATAGAAGCATCGCTACTGGAAAGGGGGCTCGGGGGGCCGAGCCCCCCGTAATAAAAAAAAACCTTTAAACCATCCTTCGTTTATCCTGGTTAGGTTAGTTAGCTACCTTGGATCCCTCAAAGCGGCCCCCCGCTATAAAAATACTGATGATATGGTTCCAACGGAAGACCAGCGTCAGCTGCATAGCCGACATCATGCTGAGTTGGGACCATTTCGTGATAATGTTGTATCTGTTACCGTTCATTCACCTGTTAATTTAAGATTATGACACGAATAAATATTTTTTCTTTCTTTCTTTTTTCTTTCTGATAAACCACCTCCGATTTAACCTGGTTATATTCGTCAGTTATCTTGCATTCCTCAGAGTGGAAATAGAAGCCTCAATACCGGTAGAGGAGCTTAGGGGGCGGAGCCCCTCGTAATAAAAAAATCCTTTGAAACCACCCTCCGTTTAACCTGGTTAAGGTTAGTTAGCTACATTGCGTCCCTCAAAGCGGAATTAGCAGCCGCGTTCTTGGAGGGGGGCTCGGGGGGCGGAGCCCCCCGCAATAAAAATACAGACAAACTACCTCCCGTTTAACTAACGTGGTTAGATTCGTCAGTTATCTTGCGTCCCTCAGAGTGGTAATAGAAGCCTCGCTAATGGAAAGGGGGCTCGGGGGGCGGAGCCCCCCGCAATAAGAAATACCCTCAAACCACCTCCCGTTTAACCTGGTTAGGTTTGTTAGTTATCTCGTATCCCTCAAAGTGGTAATAGAAACCTCGGTCCCGGTAGAGGGGCTTGGGGGCGGAGCTCCCGTAATAAAAAAAAAAACCTTTAAACCACTTCCCGTTTAACCTGGTTAGGTTAGTTAGCTGCCTTGCGTCCCTCAGGGTGAAAATAAAAGCCCCGCTCTTGGAGGGGGGGTGGGGGGCTCGGGGGGCAGAGACAACCCGCAGTAAAAAATCTGTTAAACCATCTACCGTTTCATTTGGTTAGATTCGTCAGTTATCTTGCGTCCCTCAAAGTGGTAATAGAAGCTTTGATACCGGAACGGGGGGCTCGGGGGACAGAGCCCCCCGCAAAAAAAAACTTTCAAACCATTCCTTGCTTAACCTGCTTAGGTTCGTTAGTATCTCGTATCCCTCAGATTGGAAGTGGTAGGCTTGCTACCAGAGAGTTGGCTCGGGGAGCGGAGCCCCCCTGCAATAAAAAAATACCTTCAAACCATCCCACGTTTAACCTGCTTAGGTTCGTTAGTTACCTTGCGATCCTCAGATCGGAAACAGAAGCCGGGCTTCGTCTACTGGCTACGCCTACGCATCTTTTTTATACCAAAGCAACTAAAAAGCCAAAAATAAAAAATTTTAAATAAAAAATAGAACCGCCTTCAAAAACACCCAAAAAATATTATTTAAAAATTTAACCGACTATAATGAGCATTATAATATCTTTCTACTAATCTGTTTGAAGTCGGGCCTCAGCTCGAGACAGCAGGAGTGGACCTAGTAATTAAATTAATAAATAAATATCCCGGGACAATTCACACCAATCGACTTAGTCTCAAAGTAAGCAAAGCTTGTGTTATGGGTACTAGGCAACGGATAAACATACTTATATAGATAGATACATACTTAAATACATATTAAACACCCAAGACCAACATTCGTGTTTTTCATACAAATATCTGCCCCAACGCGGGGACCGAACCTGGGACCTCAAGCTTTATAGTAGTAATTTAACTTACCTACATAGATAGATACCTACTATCTATTGGGCGTCTACTACTCCTGCTAGCTCGTCAGTCAGTCATCATATCATAGTCAGTTAAATTTTTAATTAATATTTTTTGGGTGTTTTTAAGAATAAGAATAAGAATAAGAATTTGCTTTATTGCCACAAAACAAAACATAAATAAAACAATATCAAGAACCATGAACAAAACATTTACGAATAAAAAAAAAATACAATAATTTAGAAAACTTTTGAGGCAAAAGGTCCCAGTCTCAGCATGTGCTGGACAGACAGTCCAGCGCTGGTTTTCAGCCTGGGCCTTGGGCAGGATATATAACAATACTCTTTGGGGCAGGGTCGGTTGCAGACCCGACGAGAGACAGTGTAGCCGTGTTTAAAGTAGCAACAGAAAAATATTTACATATATGAAAATTATGGAAGAACCGAAAAGTAAAAAAAACAATCACGGTAAAAAAAAAAAAAACATCAAAAACCAGTAACATGCCATTGAAGAATAATAACAACAAATTAAATATTTCTGCTTGTGTGTGCCGGTGTTAACATGTGTATGCGTGAGTGTGTGTCTGTGTTAGCGTGTGCGTATGTGAGTGTGTGTCTGATTTTGCGTGTGCGTATGTGAGTATGTGTCTGTGCGCGTACGTGCATGCGTGGCTGCGTGCGTACTCTGCCACAATCCTTAGTTAAGATTAAGAGAAGAACTTGCTCTGCATATCTAATAAATGCGAATGGACTAACTTCTTAAATTTTTCCAGTGGTATAGGCTCACGCAGGGGCGGAGGGAGGTCATTCCATATTTTAGCAGCTGCAAATTTGAAGCTCCCTCTAAAAAATGCGGTCTTGTGCAGAGGTATCGCAAGCTTGGTACATTTTCTGAGCAACCTGACCCGTGCGTCTGTGACCCATTTCAATTTATCAAATAGGTAGCGCGGCCTCTGAAACTCCAATACTTTACGAACCGCGCAAACCAGATGCAGCTGCCTCCTATTGTCCATGTTTTGATTTTGTAACGGGGTAATGTGTGCCCGCTTTGGAACATCGTAGCAGTTTTTGAAGGCGGTTCTATTTTTTATTTAAATTTTTTTTTATAAACAATTATTTAAAGAGTTCATCTATTCTCATTAAACGCTTGCAAAGAGTTTCCAAAATGAATACGATGAATATTTTGATAGCTCATAAATAACTTAATTACTGGACAGAATGTCATGATATGTGGATAGAAAGGAAGTTTGTGCTTTCTAATATCATAAACAATAACTATTTTCCTTGCATTTTGAGGATATTCTTTGTAATGACAACAATTATCATCAGTTTCAATGTAACCATAATTACCTAAGGTGCCGCCTTATTGTTACCATTATTTTGTAGATATTAATTTTACATACATCAAATTCATATTAAAGACATATTTTACCTAGTTTCTCATGAAATAAAATATAATCTTATAATATTGAATTCTTGGAAGATATTAGCGCCCTCTGGTGCCAGAAATCAAAACTATTCAGTACAGTACTCGGCTATGTTAGTTATTAGCCTGTCACCCGGCTAGCGAACATATTGTTGCCAACGTTTAACGTTAGATGGCTTTTATATAAAATTCAATACTTTTGTCAATATGACATGGCATAATGATACAAAATATATTCGTGCCTTGTGACTGTCAAGCATGCAGCTTTGACTCGTCACATTAACTAACACGTAGGAGGTGAATTAGGACGTTTAACTTTCGTTTTAACATTGTTATTATTTATGAACTCATTTATATTAAATCATTTTGCTCTTTTGATATAGTAATCTAATTGGTTTCAGGTTTTGTGTTTTGCGCATCATGTTCGTGGACAGCGCCTCGCGCCGGCTGGTCATGCTGGTCGCGATCCTTGCAGCTACGACACCATGCTTGTCGGATCCAGGTAACTGAACCCTGATTTATTGTGATCCATCACTGAGCTTAGAACTTGTTCAGTGACATGCCATCTATTATACTTTTTTCCGCTCTTGATGCGGATCATAATTTTAATTAGGCTGTGCCTTTTTTGTCGCTTAATTGCGTACAAAGTGATTAACAGGTGCTTTTTAACTTTTTGCTATCCTGTTTTAAAGTGTCAACGCCCGACCTTCGTAAAGCCAAACGACAAGGGCTGACTGATACTTCGTCAAGCTAAGTTAATTTACTCGTTAATCCATCATGTCTGTACGTGTACCGAACATGACTAAGTATTAAACATTCCAAATTACCAGCGACAATTTGGGAAGTTTGCTTGATGCCTGAAATACACGGCGGTTGCCCAGTATACTTGTAGCAAGTTAAGCAACAGCCGGTAATTTATCTACAACTGAGTGCGTCAGCGTCCCAGAACTGTGTAGGCACGGTTAGGCCGGATCTCCACAACATCGATGGCGTACAGGCGGATGTGCTCATGCAATATACTACAAGGATGTGAGCTGCTTTATTGTCGCACATCGCCGCGTGTTGATCGGTCACGAATCGCCATCGAGACGCGGTTGCTATTATGCAGTTGCTATGCGGTTCTTGATTTACAACGTGACATGATTCGAGCTGTCTGCACGCACTCAGCGCGGACCTTTTATGGCCCTCCTTTTGGGAAACTAAAATACCGCCATACTTGGGACGGGTTGCATCATCTATGTTTTTGTATGTTTACGTAAAGTTTGGTTTTTAATATGTCAATTAATCCAGATGTTTGAAAAAAAATCACACTCAGATGTTTCAATAATTTTCTCCATTGTCGATTGAATCTCAGGTATAGACGACCATGAAATTCCTTTACCATTCTAAGGTTCAATGTCATTTGTATAGCGTAAAACATCAAAGGCTATTTTCGCTTAGAAGTCAACGTGACAATCAGGTTTATTGTTTTTATTTTGATGCAGGAACTGTCATAAAAAATGGTAAACAACTAACTTTGTCGACTACACGTAACTTATTTTTTAACAATACCTTAAGTACATCTGGATTTGAACTCTGCAAACCAAGTACCAACTAAATAGTAGTTCCGAGACAACGTTGAATTCTGAATCATATTCAACGCGGTTCAACACCCCAATTAAGGTTCCGGTGTTAAATGTCAAAATCTAGATCGTTAACACTTGAACTCTTTGTAGTGAAGTCGAGATCTTGACATTTGCGGCGCATGCGCCGAGTCAGCAGTCACGACGCAGAACATTTCCCCGTATCCTTGGCGGTACTTCCGCTTTTGAGCCAAGGTCAACCTTAGATTGCTATTGTGATAGCTACTTTCTTACGAAACATTACAGTTTACACTTTAGTATTTGTATCGGGATTTATTATTTGATTTGCACAATTGTAAATAGATCAATACGAAGATTTCCTCTCATTATTCTTATTGATAGGAGTTCCACATTTTGGATTGCAAATGATTTAATATGTCAGCCAAATTGGGATTGTACATAAAATCGTATTGTATGTTGCAAATTTATTTTTTACTCATAACATTACTCGTATACACCGTTTTATTAAGGGCCTGCCGAGCATTTCGCGCTAATCGATTTTGGGTGGGCGATTTCGGGCGTGGGGGAGGCACGACGGCTCAAGATAGGTTGATTGGTCTGCGCGTGTTTTTGGGTTTTTCATCTTATTACTAAAACAAATACATATTTTAAAAATGTAGCAACACTACGCCCTAGATAACATCTTGTTTTATTAACATTCAAAAAGTCATGACCAGCCGTGCAGTATTAGCGTCGTACTACGAATTTATTTTATTTTTTAGAGACGACTTTGAATTTTTTTCTATCGAGCGAACTAAGTAATCGTGTTTCGATAAACACTTGTCATTAAAGTGAATCCTCAAACATCTTAAACATGAATTTCAAGACTATAGCTTTACTTGTAATGATACAGCACGAGATTAAATGAATGCAATAAATGCGCCAAAAACACGGTAGGTCCTTAATAATACTTAATGTGCCAGAATTAAAGAGGATTTTTTCTTTCAAATCAAATTGATGGTATTTTGTCTTGGTATTAGTGAATGGAATTTCTTGCTGTTCATACATTCGGAGTCATTATAAAATCTCTAAGTATATTGCATTCGATCGAAGGTCTTCCTCAATATACGTAAAGAAAATTAAAAGATGACCACATTTTTAGCGTATTTGACTAAGTAAATAATATAACATATGGTCAGTTAAATGAGTGAATGAAGAATTAGACTTATTACATACTTACATTAGTGCAATAAGTAGGTAGATACCTATATTTTATGACTTGGCATTGGTGTAAAAATAATACTAATATTTGCTAACCAAATAAGTAAATTCCGATCAGATTCGTAATCCAATACTTTTACCTGAATCGTAAATACCAGGCGTCGTTATGTCTCACGCATCCGGCCTAGGTAATCTGGCTTTATCAGGTATATATTCTGGATTTAGGTATTGCTTGGTGAAGGTTTATGGCAACGTCATAATAAGTGATCACAATTGGACCTTGTCACTTTAGGCTGCGTTTCCACCAGAGATGAGCGAGGATGCGTTGCGAGGGATGTGTTTGTCATGAACCAATAGAAACACTTCATTCACTTAAGACCTTTTAAATGAAGTGTTTCTATTGGTTCATGACAAACACATCCCTCGCAACGCATCCTCGCACAGCTCCGGTGGATACGCAGCCTTAACGTCACGTTTGAATAGCCATACGAAATTATGTAACTTCTGAAAGCCACAAGTTACAGAGGTGTTCACTTTTTATGAAGTTGACTGCACATGAAGTGTGGTTTAACTTAATTATTAACTACAATTTTATTGATTACTAAATCGGAACGTTTCCATCATGAAGAACCAATCATTAGGTAGGTATTTTTAGGGTTCCTTACCCAAAGGGTAAAATAGGACCTATTACTAAGACTCCACTGTCCGTCCGCCTGTCTGTCTGTCTGTCCGTATGTCACTTCACCAGGCTGTATCTCATGAACCGTTAAAATTAGTTAGACAGTTAAAATTTTCTGTTGCTGCTATAACAAAAAATACAAAAAATAATAAAATAAATATTCAAGGGGGCTCCCATACAACAAACATGATTTTTTTGCTCGTTTTTGCTCGATATTCATAACGGCAACAGCGTTGACGCTTGAAATATTCACAGAATATTTAGTTGTATATTCAATTTAAAAATAAATAATTACATTTAAAAAAAATAATATTTAAGGGGGTCTCCCATCCAACAGCCATGGTTTTTTTGCCGTTTTATAGATAATGGTACGGAACCCTTCGTGCGCGAGTCCGACTCGCACTTGGCCGGTTTTTTTTTCTTTTACTTTAGTTATTAATTGTGGCGTTATCAGCGTGGAGGGACCTTACTGTCGGTATTGAGTTATTAGTATCTTCATAATCTACATACATTAAGCTATCGAACCATGTAAAAAACATGCGTATATGTCTAATAGATATTTTTTTAAAAATTGTTAAAACCCAAAAGTCATAAAAGGTGATTATGAGAAAATTGAATTCAAACTTCTACACCCAAAAAAAGTATGTTATTGTAGGAGGTTACATAGATAGCATGTTATTTGATGAATAGATTATATGGTCTTTTATAATTGATGTACAATTCTATAATTGTATACCTGTATTCCTGTTGTTTACCACGCCAAAGTGAACAAAGTAATGAAAGTACGGTAGATAGGTTTTTGCTAAATATTACATTTAAAGTATGTTTTCTATTGGATTTTATAGGAGAAGGATATAATTCGAATAATTCGTAACTAAATAAAAATAACACCGATATAAATCTACATTGTTTATCATAAAAAAAAATCAATTTTAACAAAAATAATTTTTTAGTTTTCTAATTACTTAATCAGTCAAAATCAACAAAGATATATATTTACCACGCTAAAGCAACTTTTTTCAGTCTCAAAATTCAAGTTAAAGTTTAGTAAATAGCTGGTACAATCACTACACGTTTTTTAAAAGGGACCTTATCGTCGGTAATAAAACATTTAGTGATATCATATGAAAACAACTATAAAACTTTTGATGAAGTTAGATAATATTAATTTTAGATCACTTTAGAAACTAAACTTATACTAAAAACCTGTAAATTGTCTCCGTTAACATTAAAGTATGCACGTATTTAAAAAGGGACCTTATTGTCGGATGTAAAATTTTTAGTAACAAAGTTAAAACAAGGATTCAAAAATACGATAAATGTTGTAGTTCTAACTATTAATTATAATTTGTCACTCTGTTTAAAGAATCTTACTAATAATATAATTATAAATCAACGACCTGTAAACCTCTAAAGACACAAATTGGAGTAAATGTCTTCATAACTAAACTCATCATACAATGCGTCAATTTATGGTGGCCAGTTTTTGAAAATGTACCTATCTTACTGCAATGAAATTAGGCAAATAGATCATTAATCGTGTGATAATTCTGATTGACGTTTTTGACAAAAATATTTTTCATCTCTCATACTCGGAAAGTGAGGCAAATCATTTCTGACATACGGGAGGATAACTATTATTTTCTTCCCTAGGGTAGATATGAATTAAAAAAAATAAAGGCATTGGCTGTCAATGGAACACATACGCATTCAGCCAAGCATTACGGCATATACATGGAATAATTAAGTATTGAGTTTTTTTTTCTTAATCAATACAAATTTTATAATGCCAGTGAAATAATATTAAATTAAATTATTTATTTATATTAGTTTCTTATTTAGTGACTTAAACCAGAAAAGTTTAAAAATGTTAAGAAAAAAAAACACGGAAAACGACAGTGTTATATTTCCACACAGCCTATCTCTATATAGCTTAACTCCTTGGTTCAAATTGGTTATTTACTTATTTTACAAATAAATTTACTAAAATACCTACTTTGTCTACTGTTTTCATTGATTATTATATTGAATATATTAAATTTTGTTAAATTAATTATTGCTTAACAATAAACTCTATTGAAATATTTTACAACGATCATATTGACCGGTTTAAACATTTTTATTAATTTATACTTATATTTTCTTACTTTCCTTGTAGTCGAAATGAAAAGCAGAGTTTTTAACTCGGGAAAAACACCAATATCACCCTCGAAATATTGCCACCCTCGCTGTGCTCGGGTGTCAAGTTACCTCGTGTGATATTGGTTATTTTCCTCCCTTGTTGAACAAACTACTATTCCGTTTCTGTACTGGTTTCGGTGTCCAGCCTGACCGCAGTAAGAACATGTAGGAGTTTTTCTTTTAGACGGAGGGAGAGCGGTTTCTTGTTCTGAGCCAGTATTTGCTTTAGGCTTTTGGGAGGTTTCTCCCCCATCGACATCGACATTGGGTCCATCATTACCTTCGTTACAAATGAGGGGGTCTGGAGTCGGCGAAATCACCCGCTCTTTCGGCACAGGACAAAGAACGTCTTTTGAATCTTCTGACACAAAGTGTCTAATTTTTTCGTGTAAATATTTTTGCCTCTGGTATGAAAGACCCTTGAAAATTTTCATGTCCCTTGAGAGATTTATTTCATTTGGGTCCGATTTTGAGCAATACATTACATTACAGTACCGTCATGTCTTCAAAAACCGATACAGCTCACACAGAAAGCATACGACAGAGACACCGACAGTTAGGTCCCTTTCTCACTAAACTTTAAGGGATATTTTTAACCCATAAAAATCGATTTAAAAACCTGTGTCTTTGTCAAATTACAATTTAGAGACTGCTTATTATAATGGAGTAAAAAAAGAAAATATGTTTTTTTTCGACATTTTACTTTAAAGGTGATTATCTCGGAAACTAGAACCGACAATAAGGTCCCTTTTCATAGATAACGTCACAATTTGTTAGGTTAGGATAGTGTAGGCGTAAGTGTACACTAAACATACAATCAGCTGGATGTGTTTGTTTGAGCTAATGTAAGTATGGCTAATTGCATGATTGTTTTATTATTTCCAGCTCACAGTGAGGTCAATGTTTTCTGACACACACTTCTTTGTTTGTGAACAACGCTAATTTTAAATAATAGCATTTACAAGATTTATTTTAGACAAATATTTTTGTGAGTACTTAATTCATTGCAATTAGTATTAACAATAGCCTGCCTGAGGCTCGATTCAGGAAGGCCTTCACGGGTTTGTTAGCGGTAATTCAATCGTTTGGGTTGGGTTTGGTTTGAACTACTATTCAGGAACGCCAAAAATCACTGGTTTGCGAGAGGTTTTTGCTGAGTTTGGTATGAGCCTTATTTATTTATTTGACAGGAAAACAAGGCTCATCCCAAGCTCAACCCATTCCTATCCTCTCCCAAACGATTGAATTACCGTTCGCAAACCGTGTGGGCCGTTCCTGAATTTAGCCCCTTGTTAACAATGTAAAAAACGCTAACATGAAGAGGTGTTGACTGTGCAGTGGCCCTTATTAGAAAATATTGTTCCGTTTTGTTTCAAACATTTCAAGCTACTTATGTTACTAAATAGTAGATGAGGATATAAATCTTCAACACCACCTTTCGTGAACAGGAAATAGTGGCATAACATTTGTTATGAAAATTATTTTTCTATTCAAGGGAAACTGTTAATACGAATTTCAATTTTCACACGCCTAAATAAATAAAACAAATAAATTCATCATTTGCATCTGAAGCGGAAAATAGTCTAGTAATGACTAGCCAACTAAGAGCGTGAATGTTGCTACGCGTTATTTTCTGCAAAGCTAGTTTTTGTACTGTAATGCAAGAGTCTCTAACCAAATGAAAATCTCAAAAAGTCTTATATCTTTCTGACTTGTAGAGCGGGCACCTCCACAGGACAAACCAAGTAATGGCCGTACCTGCGCTCGCGCACGCATCGCGTTAATCACCGTGTCGCTGGCGCACATATCGCGATAGTGAAAGCTGAAGGCCGCCGATGCCTCCGCGACGAGGACTCGTCAATTTGAATAAGTAAAGCCTGTGGACAAAAATTCCTTTCTTTCTGTAAATGTGGCCGCATACTTTAATGTTGATGCTGCTGGAATCTTACCTCTTAGTATAAGCAAATTTACCTACATACAAAAGTTATTAAATTATGAAATTAGTATACATTACCTAGTTTATAAGTATGAAATAAATAGGAAATAAGTCTCAAAGGGTCAGCCGGTTTAAAACTAAATTAACATTTAAGTAACTAAAGAGTGAGTTCGCCGCCAAAGCAACCAACCGAACTTAGGCTTCGAATATACACTGTCACTGTTTTAATTATGGGGTAGATGTAGAAAACAATTTCGCTGTGATAGGCCCCAAAAAAAACAAAACTTTAGGACAGTGCAGTGATTGATTTAGGCGTTACTTTGCCGCGCCACTAATTTTGATAGCGAAGAAGCAAGGCGAAAACATTGTACTTAATTCAAAGTTTTTGAGTCAAAGTTAATTGTTTGCCAACTGTATTTTTTCCGCTATAAAACAGATTAATAATCTAATCATGTTTCTAGCTGTATTCACAAAAATAGAAACTCAATTATGTCAATCGCTTGGTTTTCTGCCGCTGAAGACTTACCCACGATGTTATGAATGACCAAGTAAATCTCATTACTGTGTCTCAGCAGTAGCAGCAGCAGCAGCTCCCTAAATTAGTACTAATAACACGAATATTGACAAAAGACGTCACGTCATAGCAGTCAGTAATCATATCATTCTTATTCAAACATTTGTACAAAAACGTACGTAATTACGTCGGTACTTCTTTTTATACACGCAAATAGGATAGTTAACCAGGGACATAAAACAAATAAATCGTATAAAGTATTATCTTCAATTAAATATTTGTTAATTGATTAATTGATATTTATATGGTACCTACCAACCAGTTTTATGTATGTCTGTAATATTTGTCTATACCTACTTATTATCTACGAAGTATGTTTGATAAAACAAATAAATCGTATAAAGTATTATCTTCAATTAAATATTTGTTAATTGATTAATTGATATTTATATGGTACCCACCAACCAGTTTTATGTATGTCTGTAATATTTGTCTGTACCTACTTATTATCTACGAAGTACGTTTGATCTTTTCAAATAAGAAGTTGCAAAAGTTTCTTTAGTTTATTATTCAATTTGCAGTCGTAGGTAATAAAACCGTTTATACTTCGTTTCGGTAGGACTTTCACTGGTGCTGAATATATTGAAGTGATTACAACATTAGCACAACTACAAATGGCTAAAGAGAAAACATACCTAACATAACGCCCTAGGTATCTACACGCCAAGTAAACAGTGCTTATTTCAAATTAAGTAGGTGTACCTAAGTATAAATGAAAACATTGTTTAGCCAGATCCCGATTATTGTTTTTTTGTGTTTTATATAAATATTGCAAATTTTTTGTGTTCGCTAATGTTTGTGGTTGATTTACCCACATTATAAATTTCATTCTAGGTGTTTAGAACATGTACTTAAAATTCAAAATTGCTTCTGTGATCCGACAGATGTATTTTTCCATGTTACGAGTAACAAGTAATTATTTAAGAGAATGTACAGCGTTAAATCTGTCAGAACACGTCTTCATGAAGATCTCCAACATTACGTTTTACTACAGTACGACGTTAAATGTCAACACATTCAAATGCAGTACATGTTTATACGTATGTGGGTTCAATACACCATTGGTTTCGTTCGAGTTTTGTTTTGAACAATGTGCGTGGGCGGACGGAAACCGCGGACGGTGGCTTGGCTACATCCTTGTTGTATGATACACAAAATTAATAGAAGCAGCAGCTTCCTGCTCAACATGGTTTGTATCGATATTAATGAGCTGTTAGAGTTACTGGTTATTGTTGTTTGTGTCACAAAATATTAACTTATCCGTAGGTAATTTTTGACATAATAATAATAATAACAATATTACCGTAGACCCATGGAGTAGTAATACTTAGTGTGATATTTTTATTTGTAGCAATTTCTAAGGCCATGAATTAGCCAACCGGGCCACATTTAAATATTTCTTAACACCGTTATAAGTAGATAGTACGATACCATACCAAGATACAAAGATTTTTTGAAGGGTATAAAAATTCTACAAACAATTTAACTGACTCTAAAAAACTACGAAAATAATTAAAAAAGCGATTACTATAAACTCAGTTATTTATTTAATAAAATTTACTACCACAGAAACATTTGTACCTCAAAAATATGTTTCTGTGTGCGCTTCCTACTAATCAGTTGGAATTCGGTGCCAAGCCCAATAGGCTGGCTAGAGCTGATCGACTGGCTGAGACACCGACTTGTACGATAATTGTACCTACGCGAGTTACTACTAAATATACCCAAATCACTCTAGGTGTGTCTACAATACTCGTATTAAAAGAGTTCCCTCAGATCCTGACACGGTGACAAATGGGACCTCCTCAGGATTTGGTATACCTATTCTTTCGGATAAAAAAAAATATAAATCGTTTCACAATTACCGTTTATTATTTAATGGAGAATTCAGTGAACGTATACATATTTAACTGTAAATCGAAAGAAAAAAACATACAGTGGAACTTAATAAGGTACATTATGAGCTCCTTCTTTATTTGAAGTCGATTAAAAAGACTTGATTGGACTGAGTAGCAACATAACTTTGAAAGTTAGTAAGTACTAAAGTTGGTAGTTTAGTTCAAAGTTTATAACATATTCTGTTAAAGGGTATACTTACTTCAAAAGTTAAATAACTGATTAATGGCACTCAGCTTAGTCAACCTGAGAGGTGTTACAATATATGTTAACATGCGTGTTTATGGCTTGTTAACAGCTATTCATCACTTCCTTATTAGGTACATTTTAAATAATGCTACTGATTCAATACGAAGACAAGTAATATTTATCTAAGCGGAGCGTGCTTGATGACTTGATGAACGACACGAATCCTTGTTAGTTACATCACCAAAGTAATTGATTATTATGAATACCTGTTCGAGCACCGTAGGTACAGTCAAGGGCAAAAATATGTATACACTTTAGTACCTTGTCACTTTAACCACTGTGACAGTTCATATATGGCAGTTCAAATATGACGAAAATAGACAAGGTACTAAAGTGTATACATATTTTTGCCCTTGACTGTACTAGTTTTTATCCTCTTAACGGAACTGAATTTAGTAAATAAATGACAGAGAATCACGCGTTGCAACCAAGCAGTCTATGTTTATAGAATCAATGCGAGTGCATGCCTAAGAACATCGACGACAAAGTACATGTTGCAAAAGGATTTAGGTAAAACTGTTCTTTTTTATAAAACTGAAGAGGTCAATTCAAACTTCCGCACGCATGAAGACCGTGGCCCCGCTTGTAGTGCCACTTCTGATAAAATTTCTACAGATTAAAAAAATCGGCCCGTCGTTTATACAGGGTTATTTTTAATTCACTGACATCCTCTTAACCCTGAATTCCTATCACTCAAACAAATGTTTTTTGTTTTACGACTTTTTAAAATGAAGCACTTTTTTTCCCATACAAATACACAGAGTATCGTAAAAATAAGAGGAAATCTCAAATTTTCAAAACGTTATTACACCAAAAACATTAAGTTATGACAAAAGTCGTAAAACAAAAAACATTTGTTTAAGTGGTAGGAGTTTAGGGTTAAAAGGATGCTAGTGAATTACAAATAACCCTGTACACACAATACGATTGGCAATTGTACAGTCAAGGGCAAACATATGTATACACTTTAGTACCTTGTCTATTTTCGTCATATTTGAACTGCCATATATGAACTGTCACAGTGGTTAAAGTGACAAGGTACTAAAGTGTATACATGGTCCCAAAGGAAGATCAGCGCCGTTCGCAAGATTGGCAATTTTTTGCTGATTTGGGACCATTTTGTGACATAAGCATGTTTTTTTTTTTTCATTGTGTTATTTTTGCTCTTATTGCTTATTCTGTTTTAATTTTCTTTTGTCTATGTTAGTTGTCACAAATAAATATTTCTTTCTTTCTTTCTTTCTTACATATTTTTGTCCTTGACTGTACCGCCAGCAGGGCCCTGCATGCAGGACTTTGAGTAGGCCCCTTTGCCTCGTTGCAAATATCCTACAAATTAAATACCTATAAAAGATGTCCCTTTACACTGGCCATAAATAAAATTACGGGGTCAAACTCTCTTAATGGAATTCATCCATTTTCATCGAGTTTAAATTGAATGGGGCGTGTCGGTATCGTTTTAAACTTTCAAGAATATTGATTATAATTTAAATGTCTCGGGAACTACTCATTATAATTATTTAAATTAACCAACACTGACATTTTACCCAGTGATAAAACTATTGATATTTATACATTGTTTACATAATCAAGGATGATATAGACTGGATTAGCAATCGCCATAGTACAGATCGGCCGCGGAAAAATAGTTCGATTATTAAATCTAGATGGCGCTGACATATAGCCCTAGGGTTTGAAAGCAAAACAATAAGACTACAGATATTTCATATTACTGCAAATGTATTATTATGCAATATTTTTGAAAAATAATACATTAAAATTTGTAGTAATATGAAACATCTGTTGTCTTATAGTTTTGCTTTCAAAGCCTCGGGCTATATTTCAGCGCCATCTAGATTTATAAATCGAACTATTTTTCTGCGGACGATCTGTACTATGGCGATTGCTAATCCAGTCTATATCATCCTTGACATAGGTAAGTAAAGGAAAAATTTGCGATGTTCGTATGAAATTATAATAAATAAACTATTACTTTTTGACATTATAGGCGATGTGCTTAAGTAGTTGATAAATATTCTAATAATGCAAAATATTTGGTGTAGTATGTAATGCTAATGCTACTTACCTACTAAGTACAGTCAAGGGCATAAATAATGTACGTTACCAAGGCGTCAAAAATATCTCTAAAATAACTCTATGCCACAAACATAAGGTTGGTGTTTGCATATTTTTGACGCGATGGGTGTATACAGGGTTATTTGTAATTCACTGACATCCTCTTAACCCTGAATTCCTATCACTCAAACAAATGTTTTTTGTTTTATGACTTTTTAAAATGAAGCACTTTTTTTCCCATACAAATACACAGAGTATCGTAAAAATAAGAGGTAATCTCAAATTTTCAAAACGTTATTATACCAAAAATATTAAGTTATGACAAAAGCCGTAAAACAAAAAACATTTGTTTAAGTGGTAGGAGTTTAGGGTTAAAAGGATGCTAGTGAATTACAAATAACCCTGTAGATTTTTAAGCCTTCGACTGTACGTACATGCTATTAATTATCATTATACATTACGTGATTCCATGTATAAATAAATGAAGTTTATCTATAGTTAATTTTGAATCCGGACATCTTCCTATGACGGTCTTGATGAATAAAAAAAATAATTACCTCCAGTCCAATTTCGTTATTGAAGCGAGATCGTGATGTATGTTATGATCTCATTTTGTAACAAAAACTTTTATTAGTGCAAAAACACACCTATTTGTTATATAATTGTCCTGAGGATACCGGATTTGGTTTTTAGCCACGCTTGATTGAGTATAATCTTCGCCCTCTATTCTTTCAAAACTTGAATGACATGATATCAAAGCCAATTTTCGAATATTACACGGAAGTTTTGGGAAACTTTTCTCCTAGTAAGATTGAAAAAGCTTGTGATTCTGAGCAGAGCTCACATACAATATTTCTAATTAAAAAAAGTCGAAACATATAACAAAATAAAAATTGTCCCATCAAGAACCTACATTATACATTGATACATTACACTCCATGGCAGTAGAAATACGTGGCCTAATTAAGTCTATATCTATACTAATACAGGGTCATATTAAATTCGTAACCACGACCCAATTTTCCTAACTATTTTTACAATACCTTATAAAAACTTACAGAATGGATGCAATGAAATATAGGATGACCAATAATTCAGAATTAGGTACCTAAGTTGCTATTACAATACACCCTGAGGTAACTGTAATTTTGTCTTCATAATAAGATTATTTCGTTCCTATACACGAATACAAATTCACTCTGTACCTATAATAAAGAGATAAACTTTGTGTGTTTGTTTGTTGTGTTAACTATGTTTTGTTTTGTTCGCCCTACAGGCTGCAGACAAAGTCGCGAGGAACGGGACAGCTACGGTCAATAAATAATCAAATCAAATAATAAATCGATTCCACGTGATTGTCACGTGAAAACGGCACGAGCGTTTTCTCAGTGGTTGGTTTATTCGTAATTACCAGGAGAAGATTTGTAACCATTTGTAAATATAAAAGAAAGTTGCCCTTTGATCTGTAGTGGTATTTACCCAGTAAATTTTTAAATTCAGCACATGTACAGTTAGTTGCCTAATTTATTCAAAGATAGGTACGGTCTTTGCTACAAAATGAGTGACATTTAATATGACGACAGAGCATCGTACATTTCAAATACGACAGTTGTCGTCGAAGCCGCTCCCGACTGTCACACCCACCAGTTGTCAACAGATTGACAGCGTTTGCGATAGCCGACTTGATTGGTTTGACGTCTAAATAGTAAGGCTGTCTGCCCATTGGAGCAGAGCGAGGCAGCAGAGCGGTGAGCGAGATTAAAACCCACCAGTATTTAGAATTGCAATAAAATCTCCGTTACTCTTCAATGGACAGAGAGTTGCTATAGTTTGGCTTGACTTGATTGGTTTAACGACCACTTTAGCCTAGTTGGTAGTGACCCTGCCTACGAAGCAAGAGGTCCTGGGTTGGAATCCCGGTAAGGGCATTTATTTGTGTGATGAGCACGAATATTTGTTCCTGAGTTATGGATGTTTTCTATGTATTTAAGTATTTATTTATCTATATAAGTATGTTTATCGTCGTCTAGTACCCATAGTACAAGCTTTGCTTAGTTTGGGCACGCGGCGGACACGACGTACGATACGCGTTCTTGAATCTACATAAGCACGACGACGTCTGTACACGCGTACGCCTACGTACATCGCGCGCGCACTCTTCTGGATTCCGGCGGGGTCCGGCAATCTGCGCTTTGAGGGGTGGGGTAACTCGAATCGGTGCGGGGTGGAGCGTGTCCATTCTGTACGTTAGTACTATTATATATTCTGTGGTTTGGGACTAGGTCGATTTGTGTAAGATTGTCCTCTAATATTTATTATTTATTTATTTATATATTTATTTGAAAATTCGTACAAAACCTGGAAGCGGATCAAGTAACCCCTGTTCCATCTATCCCTACCGCCATATCCCTCCTGATAGAGATATGTGGAATATTTTTCTTTTCTTCTCCACTGGTAGGGATATGTGGAAATAATATGTCCATTTGTCCCCTGGTGGGGATAGGTGGAACTTATTCCACATAGCCATACTATGGATAGGTGGAAAAAATTCCACTTATCCCCACCAGGGGAAAAACTAGCAAGGATAGATGGAAAAAATTCTACAAGTCCCTACCGCAATGGATTTTAGTAGGGATAGATGGAACAGGGGGCAATGACCCCCAGAGGACCGGAGAGCCGGGGCGGAGAAACGAGCGTGAGCTAGTTTCGCGTATGGAAAAATACAGTCCGCACGCAACTCCGCTCCGCATAACCCCCTCGCTCCGCTGCCTCGCTCCGCTCCAGTGGACAGGCAGCTTAAAAATGATAAGCAGGTTTAGCAATACTTAAACTAAATATCGGTAGGACTACCTATATTCCCGTTACTGCTTTAAGCGTCACGAACTCTCCATTTGACAACAGCCGGCAAGTATGATTTAACGCGATCATTTCTAAAGCTTTTTTACTCAGCCAAATAGAAGATTGTTAATCGCTAACGTGTCTTACAGCTTAGTAGAGTGGGTATCTTCTGAATACAATTAACCTTCAGCCTCGCCAGGGACAACTCGTGGGGGACTTTTTGACTGAACTTAGGCTAGTCTTAAGTTATAAATTTATTGTTTTATTTTTTGTATTTTTGACTTACGATTTAATACTCAATACTATTAACCTTGTGTTTTTTTTTAACTAATCCATATATTTCAGCAGATGCTTGGCTTAGTTAACACCCTCGCATATATATATAAGCTTTTCATCGGAATTTTAGACTGAAAATTAAATCACCCCTTTGATAACATACGCTTCAAAAATCTTGAAAAACATTTTACAAAAGTATTCATTCAAACTAACTTAACCACCTGTTGACATATTCCGGGTTAATTTTAAGATATAGTATAAATAGCAGAGTATAAAAGATACAGAAAACATATAATATGAAATAGGAACTTGAATTGCATATATGAAAAAATTGCTATCATAGTAGGTATTTTATGCAGTTTACGTTAAAAATCTGAAAGTTACGAAAAAGTTATAAATATGCCTTATTTTATCATTTTACTCTTATTAACGTAATCTAGGTTAACTAAGTATTTGCGAGAAAGAATATACCTAATCATCGGAGATAGTGCAAATCCACTTATCTACTATAATGTAAATGCCGGGTATCTGCACTACCTACATGTAGTTTTACAGAGTTAGGTTTTTAACAGAGTTAGGTTTTTAACTTAATATTTTTTTATTTTAAGGAATTTGGAGCAGTTAAAAATTAGAAATTTAATGATTTGGTCAGATACCTGGAATAATCCAATGCTAGTTAACTATTTGTATTGTTCCCTACAATATTACACTTATGAGGTTGTGTTACCTCTACCTCTGTGTTCAACTATAATAAGTAACTACTTAAAACTAAAATTTGCGCGAGTGTCCTTTCATTAAAGTGGCATTTAATGTGTGGATGTGGGCTGCAGTTAACATTGTGCGTCAATTTAGAACAAGATTAACCTTTAATAGATGACCAATCGTTGGCCTTTTACTAAGCAACATGGCTGATTTATAAGACTGTTTTATTTTTGTTAGTAACGAGTAGCTTGATAATTTAAGTAAGTATACGATTTTATTACAATTAAAATAGAACTATTATGTTTGAAACTATTTATTCTCGTTACAAATTATTTTGTTATAAGTATTATAAAATTCAATAGCTATGTAAACGACACAACTGACGAAATATTAGTTTATTCCACAAGATATAGGTATGATTAGAACCATTACAGATACACATCTGGGTCAATATTTAGCCTGAGACTGGGTTAAAAAAACCGATCAAATGGGAATCAAAACTGAGAATCAAACACAGGTTTGCATACTTACATGATTAAGAAGTGTTAACCTTCATGTATTGAAAAAAACCGGCCAAGTGCGAGTCGGACTCGCGCACGAAGGGTTCCGTACAATTATCTATAAAAATCACGTTTGTTGTATGGGAGCCCCCCTTAAATATTTTTATTATTTTAATTTAATGATTTATTTTTAAGTCAATATATAATTAAATATTCTGTGAATATTTCAAGTGTCTACCTGTTGCCGTTATCAATATCGAGCAAAAACGAGCAAAAAAATCATGTACCCTTTGGGTACGGAAAAAACTATTGCAGCTGCATGTAGCCATATCATGAATTTTTATAACATAGGTTTTCATCGATTAAAGCAAACGCTTTGCACTGCAAATGTGAGTAATTGCAGTATGTAACTATATATGTACCTACTGTATAGCTTGGTCCACATTTTCCCACAGTTAGCCGATTGACATTTTATCTGCACCTGCTACACTCAGCTCGTGTTACAATGCCGAAACTGTAAAAAATGTGCACTATTTTTATTTTATTGCCTGGCATAAAATTAAACACTAGTATGGCAATTACTTCAATCTAGTGAACCTATATGTAGTCATGTTGTAAATAAAATAACCTACAATCATGTTAGTAAAGTTATAAATAAAATTACGCCTAATAAATTTATTGGTACGAGTATGGTTGTGTAACAAACTCTTCATGTTAAAATTAAATTGTATTTAAAATACTTAAGTCTTGTGGCTAATATGATTAATGAATTTAGACAAGAAAGTAGGGCATATGCAATGATTTGACAACACATTCTCTCTTGAGAGTTAAGACTTTATTCTAATCAGTACAATTTAACTAACCGCACTTATTCATTACTTTCTTATCGTGCTATTGAGCAAGAAGCCATGGGCATGGGTATGCGCAGGTCGACCGTCTTAGTTACTGAAATTCTCTAAACTTAGGGTAAGGCCAAACCAACGTACCTATTATTTTGAGTTGTGAGTCGCGTATTTTTATCCGCGTAGTTATGGTTTCATGCAAAACTCTTAGGTATTTGGGTAAAACTCATTTTGCGTCGCCGTGTGGCACAATCTGGACTTTTGTAGAAAACCTAATGTACCTACCTAGCAGAAATTACGCGACTCAAACTCAAAAAAAGGGTGAGAACAAACTTAATGTTAAGAAATTATCGAAATTATCTTGGTACTTGGTACCTTCTTCTTACACGTGGTACCTTCTTCAGTCTGATTAGATTATTTCCATATATTTCGAAATATACCAAATTATCTTTATTCCGCGGCATCGCTTCCGCGAAAGAATAAAATATTGGCTTGCTCTCTATCCCTTCTTATAGCTTCACTACCCTCAAGGATGTATGCCGACTTTCAAGTTGCTAGCTATTAATAATATAGTGGTTTTTCTCTCAGTCAGGTAGTCGAGTTACACGGTTACTTTAACAGTAAGTATAGATATACATAATAAATGAAAAATAAATCAGACATTTAGGTATACAATTTTCACGCGTATTTCAATAAATAAAACTATATACATACGTAATTGATATTAAAATGCTATAAACATCTAATACTTACCTATATAACAAGCAGCAATTTACGTTAAATAAATGAAAAAGTAGGTTTGGCGCTATACTTAAGTAGGTACCTCAATCTCCTTTAGAAGGGATTGTTACATGATCGCAATTTATTACCTACTCCTGCGACTGGTACGAATGCACAACCAATAAACTTATATGTGATTTGTCCGTTCTCAATTTGCAGCCGTCTTTAGCAAGTAGTAATTTATTACATACTAACTTATGTGTTTATGTTCATGATATAAATCGTGCAACTGTATACGCACACTTGCTATAGTATGTATAGTTTAAATATTATAGCCATGATGCAGCTTCTAGTATTTCCTACCTTCTCTTTACCAGCTAAATGAGAAATATAATTTAACTTATTATATTTAAGGCCCGTTTGGTACACAATCGTATCGTTACATACATTAACTAGCAACCAAAAATAAAAAATCTTTGGATACGGAACTTTCTATACAAATGACCAGTTCGTTTTGGTCGTCACTATGTATATCTAAAATCAGTCAAGTGCCAGTGAGACTCATATATGAAGGTTTCCGTACCTCTGTACAATGTTTTAAAAATAGTTCAGTAAAAAAGTTATAAAAAATGTGTTAATAACGCTGATAAAACTCGTTTCATGTATGTCGACCCCCTTTAATTTTTATCTTTATTTTATTTTTAGTATTTGTTGTTATAGCGGCCACAGTGATACATATAACGACCGCTTTAGCCTAGTTGGTAGTGACCCTGCCTACGCAGCAAGAGGTCCTGGGTTCAAATCCCGGTAAGGGCAAATATTTGTGTGATGAGCACGAATATTTGTTCCTGAGTTATGGATGTTTTCTATGTATTTAAGTATTTATTTATCTATATAAGTATGTTTATCGTGGTCTAGTACCCATAGTACAAGCTTTGCTTAGTTTGGGACTAGGTCGATTTGTGTAAGATTGTCCCCTAATATTTATTTAATATTTATATACACATATATATATATATATATATATATATATATATATATATATATTGCTAAAAATTTCAAGTGCCTAGCTATTGCGGTTAAAGAGATAGAGCACTGTGACAGACGGTCAAACGGCCATGGGACGGACAGACGGCAGTCTTTATAATAGGGTTCCGTTGGCAACCTTTGGGTATGGAACGGAAACCTAAAAACCCTGAAGTGGCGTTCGTGCGCATATCCTCCTGAGTCCCACAAAAATTTTGTTTGAATAAACTTTAAACTTTATGTCACTTCTGAGTGAGTTCGATATCACATTAGCAGTAAGTCCTATATAAAGGACTAATTCTAATGTGACATCGAACTCACTCATAAGTGACATAAAGTTTAAAGTTCATTGAAACAATATTTACGTGGGCCTCAGGAGGGTAAGTGTTGAGTTGTAAGTTATACCATTTTTTTACGTCACGCGTCACTCAAGGGACATTCAGGTTAAGAATTTAATTGACGTTGATTAATAAATAATGAGAACACTTAAATCAATCCGTCTTCGTACTAAGAATCTCCGCGATATATAAAAAATAGCTACAATTAAATTAATAATTTATCGGTTTACCGGAATCGTATTTAATTATTTAACTAGTTACACACATGTGTATGTAATTAATAACACGACGATAAAACGTCTATTTTAGGCAATAAATTTGCATAATGCTATTTCTCATCGATATTCAACAAAGCAAGTAGCTAATATTATAATTACTGTCTTTAAAGGTCTCGTGTCTTTGAATTAAGGAATAACTGTTTATTCAATTATTATTACTTATACTTAATTGATTTATGAATATAAAGATTATTTTAATATCCTTGGGCATGGAATCAGAAGCGTGTTCATTAAATTTCTCCCAAAATTGCTACTTATGTTGATTCCACATCTCGATGAAAACGATAACTTACACAACTAAGAGACATCCTCACTGTATAATTATGTGTAATTTTTTAGTAATCGACGAGCTAATGACTAGCTACCATGTTTAAAGACATAAATGCTATAATCAAAATATGAATATTTTACGACAAGTTGCAAAAAATAAAATTATATTTTATAATTCGTAATTTGGCTTGACTGTCAACACCGGCAGGTCTAAAGCATACAAAACGCTTCATCGAAAATGTCAGTACTAGCTGACTACAAAACTCTGCGACACTCAGCAGGAAACTACTCCGACACATCATCTTGGCGTTTACAGGTCACTTCGACACTAAATAAGTAGTATGCTATTAAGATGGGACTACAGGACAATGAAGATTGTAAAATATGTGGCGAAGAGGATGAAACAATAGAACGCATCATGTGGGAATGTGATGCCCTCGCCAGATTAATAATGGGACTCTTTGGCAACGGATACCTCGCACCAGGACACAAAATGACTACGAAATGATGATGATAAGCTGACAAAAGCGATAAACTAAGTGCGAAGGAGAGGTAATTACACAAAAGATCCCTACGGATCGAAAGCTGAAAGAACCCATAATATTATCTTATTTTAATTAGATAAGATTGTTCACAAAGAAAATTACTTTTTCTGTGTGTATAAATACAGCGATATTCTTAGTTATCACATCTTAAATAGTATTCAAAGTTCTTAGGTTGCGCGGGTGCGTAACGAGTGCTTATTACAGATGCAACTTGGCTAGAGCAGACAGAACAAGGCCTTGATCAGAACGTACTAATATCTGGAACAGCCATCCGCAAAAACACGACCAACTCCGTATGCATGACTTGTACGCACGCCCGACGGCCAATTAGAGACAGAATTAGTGGACAGGTTGCTTTAAATAAACCGATATCTTAATATATTTACATTTTATATAATCTAAAACAATCTCATAAAGTAGTTACAAATGCCTCCAAAATTCATGTCCACTTATTACTATACTATATTTAGAAAATAAATATTGCACAAATTCCACAGCAAAAATTTTTATTAAAAAAATATACTGATACTGGCCGCTAACAGTGTCCATAAAAAAAGCCCATAGTAAAAAAAATAGCGGCACATATTTGAGCTTCATTTGTTATTTCTTTACGACAGACAAGGCAATATTAAAGGCAATATTATATTATATGGTATGTAATGGTTTATTACGTAGATATTTCATCTAACGATTTTATTAACATTTATTTGTATGTTATTCTTGTTTAAAATTCACCATTTTTTCTTTGCATTCCTTACAAAGTACTATAATTAAGTTAAAGAAACGCCAATTTGGTATTTTTCAAGATTTAATATTACATGATTAAATGAACTTAGTTGTAAACTGTACCTAATTGGTAATTGAGACAATTCTTTTTTTCCAGAGGTGTACTTCGAGAAACAGCGTTACGATGGCTGGTACAACAATAGGGCATACCCAGACTGGGGCTCGGTTGGTAAGTGCATAAATCAATAACATATTATTTTATTACACAGACATAACTCATTATCACAAATAGTTGATAGGTACAAATAGACATCATTCAGATTTCAAGTAGATTGTGTTAAATAATGCAGTTACTTATTCTAAGATTATTTAAAAGCGAAAAAGTTTATCGGGTGCGCCGGTGGGATTCGAACCCACGTCTCCTGGGTATGCGCCCCAACGGGTGTCCTACCAATTGAACCACGTCGCATCCAACCGACTCCCCCGAAATTCTTAATCGCTTACATACGCCAACAGTGGCGTGTGGTAACATCTATCGCAACTATTAGAAGCTACGACTCCTACGTTCCAAATTACATAGGAAATGCGTAAGAAATGATGTACCACATCTATTTATTCAAATATTATTTATTTTATTAGCAGTACGGCTGCTCACCGAATCTAAGATTATTTAAAAGCGAAAAAGCGCCTATTTAATCTACTTTCATCAATTTTACCTTCTACCCTTAAGCCGGCCACACACGCTAGGTTTTGCGTGTCGGTTCTGCATGCACAAGCAATGCCAACAGGCACGACCGAGTAATAATATCAATTTTCATTTTTCAAATTTTGCTTGCGCAGGCAAGGAGTCATGTCATACACACGTTCAGTTATGCCTGCACAAATGAAATGTACCTCTATCATGAGTTACACTAGTTTACAGTGACCGTACTCGCTAGCGACGGCGTAAATGATTTGTATGGAGAATTGTGT
This sequence comes from Archips xylosteana, assembly GCA_947563465.1. NCBI lineage: Eukaryota > Metazoa > Arthropoda > Insecta > Lepidoptera > Tortricidae > Archips > Archips xylosteana. Next base: position 14,242,482 of record OX387355.1, read on the forward strand.
ACAGCGCCTCTAGCGGTCACTTACGGAAGTACAATTCTCCATACAAATCATTTACGCCGTCGCTAGCGAGTACGGTCACTGTAAACTAGTGTAACTCATGGTAGAGGTCCTGTGCAGGCATAACCGTCGGTTATAACCTAACGTTTGTGGCCGGCATTTCAAATTTTGCTTGCGCAGGCAAGGAGTCATGTCATACACACGTTCAGTTATATCTGCACAAATGAACTGTGCAGGCATAACCGTCGGTTATAACCTAACGTGTGTGGCCGGCATTATGTTTTGAAGTATAAAACATGGGGTGGTATTATACCTACAGTGTTAGTATGTATTTTGATCACCTACATAATACCCCAGGTTTTTCCTTCAAAAATAAATTATGTCTGGCAGCTCTGGAATCTTACTCTATGTGAGATATTCAGAGACATAGCATTTAGTTGCTGTAAAACCACATATGAATGCAAAAAAACCACATGGCATATCGCTAGGTTGCTATCAGATTTCGACATCGAATTACTGCTACTGCCTCCGTCAAGTTTAACTGACAGCTGTCATGGTCCGACCCAGTGCTAATAAAGTCCGATTGGGCTTACTGGTTTGATTTATCGACTTGACCTTGCATTAATCTGTTTTAAACATTATGCATCAATAGAACTTGTTACGCTAATGACGGTTAACTTCGGTAATTAGATATATTGTTTTAACATTTGAGTTATTGTCACCTTCAAGCGGAACTGAACGGCTAATGGTAAAGAAAAATAACTTTAGACAAGGTTTGACCCGCCGCACTGGGACCGCTTTTACATTTTTTTACTGAGCTTTTTATTTTATGTACTCGCCCAAAAAAGTTGTCATTCTAAGTATGTATGTAAAAGTCTTTATTGTATACATAAAACACGAAATTAACAGTTAACAAGAGAAACAAAGGCCAACTTACCCCTTAAACTTATTTCAGTTAATCTTTGAGCGATGACAGGACATAAGAAATCTAAAATTAACCCAAACAAATAGTAGGTACATTAAAAATACACATAGGTACATATCAACATAAAATACTACATTTTGTATATACATTTACGGGTACACACAAAACAAACACACACACTTTGTTGTCGTTTATTGTCACACTTGTACGGCGAAAATCTAATTTGTAAAGGTTTAACTTAGGTATATGTATTTTGATGTATAATTATTTTAAAATGAAGAGGAACAGGTACGAAATTAGAATGTAACTCTCTAAAAAATTTTGTTAAAAATCAAACAGACAACTGAAGAAACATTTATTTATTTACAAAATATTATAAATACGAATTTACCTGTATTCCAGTGTAACTTCACAATTACTTAAATAAAATTTCGTGATCGCGTGCCGTTTCAACAGTAATTTCACCGGATTGTGGCTAAATGCTTCACTTTAAATATTGTTATTACCGTTTATGACGACGATAAGACGACGATACCTGCCGCCAGCGGCGGCTTTTTTTCCGATTAACCGCATTTTATTTCGGTTGTTAAAAATCACTAACATAAGTTCAATGTAACCGTAATAATTGCTAACATGGTGCGACAAAACATCTGTAATTTTGAAAGTGAGCTGGCTGAGTGTACCTAATATTTTCACTTTTAGTACCAAAGAAATGTCGACAAAACTTGAGGTTCGCAGATTGAACTGGTTTTTTTATAACTTATACAGTTTTTGTGCTTCGATTCACCTTTGCTGATGTTATGTATGTACTCTTTTGAGTTCATCAAAACCCATTAACATTTACGAGAGCAGTTGTCGAGGGATCAACGTAACAAAGCAATTTTGAGAGCTCTTAACACAATTTCATTTAAATCTGGTTTACAAAACGACATCACAAAAAAAAAGAAATGAGGTTTCACGATATTACTTCCCAAACATTCCTTTATATTTTTTCCACTTTTTACTCTTTAAAGGGCGGTTTAATCTGAATAGTGATAAAATAAACAATAAAAGGTCAAAAAAATTATGACGCCGTTTTTCTTCATTATGTTATAGTATTTAGTATTGTTTAAACATTGTTTAATTATTGAGTGATTCGCAGAACAAACGACGTAAATAACGTAATACATTTCCAAATAAATTACATTTAAAAACCCTACTTGCATCTAAATTACATATCTATGTTGTAACATCATAGATCATGCTTGGTTATTCCTTAGGTTTCGTGTTAACTGTAATAATGCAATTAAGACTTTCTTTTTCTTTGTACTAATTTTGTGTATTCGAAAAAAATGTATTAATGGTGACATTATTTCAAGTTGTCTTATAGACAAACACTTTTCTTTTATGGAAAAATTATTGACACCTTGAACACATTGAAAATTATTGATCTAGTGCCAAACTAAGCAAAGCTTCTAAAATGAATGTTAGATAAGGGATACATATTTATATAGTTAATACATACTTAAATACATTATAAATAAAACATCCAAGACTCGAGCACAAACATTGGTATATTTCATACAAATTTCTACTTCTACCGGGTATCGAACCCGGGACCTCAAGCTTCGTAGTAAGGTTCGTAGAACCACTAAGGCTATCCGTCGTCAAACTTTTAACTCATTTAACGTAGCTATTTGGCTCCATGCATTTCAAACGTAAAGAAGTAACAAGACTGGAGAATATTGTTATGTTATGATTTTTGCACTTAACGACTACCGATGAAGTTAAAGAATCTGCAGTATTTAAAAACATGGTCACTTATTCGCAATAAGCATAAAATCGAAATTTTGGGATACCTCAGTGCGGCCTAGGTCGTTAAATCTCCTATAAAAAGCCACTCAGTCTGCCGGCAGGAAAAAACATGTCCGCTGTCCGCTCATTACTTTATTATTCGTGAACATTATCCCTTGTTAATTATTGCGTAAAATACTTTCTGGGTGGCAGTTTCATACTCACAATTTATGCAACACCTTATCAGAGTGATATTACTGCCGGTCGGTTTCCTTTTGTTAAAGCTCCGATATCAAAGCATTCAACGCGCTTGCGAACTTGTAAAATATTAATTTTCTTCATAAATAGATTTATCTTATTTAATCTCTGCTTTTGAATAAATCTTAAGGTTGACTGATAGAGATCCCTTAAAGGGATAAGTTGGCCTTTGTACAAGCACCTCAACGGTTATCAATAGTGTTTTCTTTTTTTTATTTGTATAATAAAGGGTTTACATACATACATTACAAGAAAGGATGAAAGGATTCCGCCAGTCGGTTAACCGTCATTACTATTACAACTCATCGAGCCGCCATTCGAATAAGATTAATATCAGTTGGACATACGGTTGCGAGCTGCAATTACGACACCCGGTCAATCGTGACGTTCTAATGATAACCAGCCAAGATAAACACTTTATTAATTTGTCAAAAATCTGCATGGCGTAATCTGTAATATCTTGATACCTATCTATCTTGAGACACCCGCCCACACCGCTTATCTATCTAATACCTTTAAACGAGCAATTCTTGTATATATGTATATATATTCTAATACCTTTAAACGAGCAATTCTTGTATATATGTATATATATATATATATATATATATATATAATCAGGATCTCGGAAACGGCTCCAACGATTTCGATGAAATTTGGTATGTGGGGGTTTTCGGGGATGAAAAACTGATCTAGCTATGTTTCATTTTCAGAAAATCGCTTTTACTCGTGTTTTCCGGCTATTTTTGTTTGCATTAGAATATAAAGCTAAATTTCGCCGACTTCGAGCAGATCATAATTGCACATTAGAAATCGGGTGGTCGCGCATCCAGCCGACCTCAGTTCGATTCCACGTTTTTTTTCAAGATTTTTAGTTTTTTTTTTAAGTTATGAGAAAACGTCAAGTTTCTTCTTTTGTGAGAAAAAGTTACTTTTTTGTGAGAAAAAGTTACTTTTTTGTTAGAAAAAGTATTATATAGGGAACGTGCAGTAACTATAGGCGGCAGCACTAATGCGACAGAAGAGACACTATGCGGACAGTAAAACAAACTTATCAAGGTAAAACATTCAAATTGATGGCACCCTTATGGCACCAGTTGGCAGCACCGTCTATGTGCACGTTCCCTATTGGGAGCACAGAACAGGAAAAGGCGGTTGTCTGTAAAGTCGGTTTACGGACGATAGTTAAACGTGACTCACCCCCCCCCCCACCCCCTCCGGTGTTTTTGTCAAATATCTTGAAAACGGTGCATCCTACGGCAAAATCAATGAAATTTTCATCCCCCCTTTAACACCCCCACGCTCCCTCCCCCGCATCCCCTCCCCCCTCTCACCCCCCCACCCCCACCCCTCCGGTGAATATAATCAGGATCTCGGAAACGGTTCCAACGATTTCGATGAAATTTGGTATTTGGGGGTTTTCGGGGATGAAAAATTGATCTAGCTTGGTCTTATCTCTGGGAAAATGCTTGGTACCGAGTTTCTGCCCGAGCAGAGCTCGGTCGCCCAGGTACTTAAAATCAATAGCGGCCAAAAACTCGAGCATGATACTTAATTAGGTGCTTTAACTAAGGCTTAAAGTAATATAAAAAAATTATACAGTATTTCGCTGTGAATAAACTTTTCTTTCCTGTACTGCACACTTCAGTCATATACCTAATAGTAATGCAGTTGTAAATAGCGCGTACCTACTGAAGTGTCATAAATTTAATACTTCGTACTTACACCTCATCTCTCTAATCAGTGGTATTTAAAATTATAATGAGGCTTAATGTTTGACAAGAGACGGAATGTTATGTCAACGTTATAATTAAGAACGGATAGATTCAGGGGAACTACGGGGAAACAGACACTATAGTGTTAATAGTGTAGTGTGATGCAATTTCTACAGTAGAGCTTAACTAGCTTGGAGTTATCAAAAACATGGTATAAATAAATAGTAAAAAATTGTTTTATAAACCCTCAAACGTCAAGTACCAATTTTTTACAACCTGGCATATCTAATTTTTACAGTAAGCAGCCTTAAGCTAATCTACTTTTTCAATACAAATAAAAGGCAAGAAATAACAAAAATAAACTAAATTTATCAACATACATATTTCGAAACAATTATATAAATTAACAATTATGTAGGCCACGTGACCACACTAAACCTAATCAGCGTGAGGTGAAGGTCGCGGAAATATACGCATGTAGCCCCATGTCATTCGTATGACCACACAGAAGGGCACGCATTGCTTCATGCTGTTGCAATGCCGTCAAATTGGATCCATCATTAGACAAAGATCAATGTAATTGTTGAACGATGTATTAAAAAAATCACACACGCAGGCACCATGTGATTACCAGTACCTCTACCATGAGTTACACTAGTTTACAGTGACCGTACTCGCTAGCGACGGCGTAAATGATTTGTATGGAGAATTGTACTTCCGTAAGTGACCGGTAGAGGCGCTGTATGCTTAGTATAAGTTTTCCTTCGCTTCAATACTTCTCGATCGCGTTTACGTAAAAATTGCAATTCTATGGAAACATAGACGCGCGCGCGCGGAGGCGCTGTCCATGTTTCTCTAGTAATTGAATTTTTTACGTAAACGCGATCGAGAAGTATTGAAGTGAAGGAAAACTTATACTAAGCGTACAGTACGCTTAGTATAAGTTTTACTTCACCAAAATACTTCTCGATCGCGTTTACGTAAAAAAATCAATTGGCAATCGATGAAAATTTTAAATGTGCTTGAATATTTTTATACCGGTAGGAATAACGTTCCTTATTAACAGGAAAAAATTACAGATTTTTTGGTTGCGTCATATAATTATAAAAAATAAAAACAATTTATTAAATCTGGAACAGCTTAATACGGGCACGAACCTTAGTCCGTCGCATATTGAAAAAAAAAACCAGATGTGACATTGACAGCTTGTCATAAACAAACGTACATAACCCTAGCTTGCGATTTTGCGCCCGCGTCTTTCTCCAAGTTTTCGGTATTTTCCCTGGATATCTTTTAATTTTTCGACTGCTTACCCACACCGGATCTTTGATATTGCCTGCTACGACGATAACTCTTGCTTTGTACCCTGGACCTGACCTTGATAGCTGCTACCACTTGGAACGGATATACTGATTAACTCGAACTCTGTACTCTGGACTGGATTTCCGTTTTATTCAATTGTTTTTCAATGGATAATAACGAACATCAACGATGGAGGTAGCCTAAAATGTGTTTTTTTACCAACATGCACCAATAACGATATTAAAAACCCTGAGAAGAACTTTTTTCCTACTTAGCTAAGGTTATGTACGTTTGTTTATACAAGCTGTCAATGTCACATCTGTTTTTTTTTTGAATATGCGACGGACTAAGGTTCGTGCCCGTATTAAGCTGTCCCAGATTTAATAAATTGTTTTTATTTTTTATAATTATATGACGCAACCAAAAAATCTGTAATTTTTTCCTGTTAATAAGGAACGTTATTCCTACCGGTATAAAAATATTCAAGCACATTTAAAATTTTCATCGATTGCCAATTACTAGGGAAACATGGAAAGCGCCTCCGCGCGCACGCGTCCATGTTTCCATAGAATTGAAATTTTTACGTAAACGCGATCGAGAAGTATTTTGGTGAAGTAAAACTTATACTAAGCGTACTGCATGCTTAGTATAAGTTTTCCTTCACTTCAATACTTCTCGATCGCGTTTACGTAAAAATTTCAATTCTATGGAAACATGGAAGCGCGCGCGCGGAGACGCTGTCCATGTTTCCCTAGTAATTGAATTTTTTACGTAAACGCGATCGAGAAGTATTTTGGTGAAGTAAAACGTATACTAAGCGTACTGTACGCTTAGTATAAGTTTTACTTCACCAAAATACTCCTCGATCGCGTTTACGTAAAAATTTCAATTCTATAGAAACATGGACGCGCGCGCACGGAGGCGCTGTCCATGTTTCCCTAGTAATTGATTTTTTTACGTAAACGCGATCGAGAAGTATTTAGGTGAAGTTAAACTTATACTAAGCATACAGTACGCTTAGTATAAGTTTTACTTCACCAAAATACTTCTCGATCGCGTTTACGTAAAAAAAACAATTACTAGGGAAACATGGACAGCGCCTCCGCGCGCGCGCGTCCATGTTTCCATAGAATTGAAATTTTTACGTAAACGCGATCGAGAAGTATTTTGGTGAAGTAAAACTTATACTGAGTGCTCTGTACGCTTAGTATACGTTTTACCTCACCAAAATACTTCTCGATCGCGTTTACGTAAAAAATTCAATTACTAGGGAAACATGGACAGCGTCTCCGCGCGCGCGCTTCCATGTTTCCATAGAATTGAAATTTTTACGTAAACGCGATCGAGAAGTATTGAAGTGAAGGAAAACTTATACTAAGCATACAGTATGCTTAGTATAAGTTTTACTTCACCAAAATACTTCTCGATCGCGTTTACGTAAAAATTTCAATTCTATGGAAACATGGACGCGTGCGCGCGGAGGCGCTGTCCATGTTTCCCTAGTAATTGATTTTTTTACGAAAACGCGATCGAGAAGTATTTCGTGAAGTAAAAACTTATACTAAGCATACTGTACACAATTCTCCATACAAATCATTTACGCCGTCGCTAGCGAGTACGGTCACTGTAAACTAGTGTAACTCATGGTAGAGGTACTGTACCGTGAGCAATTTGTGCCATTGAGAATAGACTAATAATTATAAGACGAACAATTATGCTGTGAATCCATGAAGGCAAATACTGCCTGTGAGTCGCCTGCGCGAAGGCTCCTCGTTCCTAATTCGTTGCTCATGCTGATACTTACTTCGTCAGACGCTGGTTGCGACATTGCCGCATCACGACCCTGTGATTATTAGCTATATAATAGTCTACAGTCTCTCCGAAACCAATAAATATTCTTACCTTAACTTAGATGACCTGCAATGAATACTTTCTTTTCCCACTTACTTTATTTTAAAACATCATCGTAAATTATAATTATCTGATCGATTCTTCATAATTTATTTCGTATAGTAACTACGAGTAGTAGTTATTAATATGATTTATACACGTGTTAAATGCGAACCGACTCTTTCAGATACTATTGAATATAAATGTATGCAGATATAATAGGTGTTACACCAATTTTATTATACAATTATCGATTATACGTGGCTTTCCATCGATCTATCGATGACAGTGGTGTTGACGCAAAAGTGGTTTTTAATTTTTATTCCCATGAGTCATGATTTTGAAAGAAGTTTTTTAAATGTTACCTTAAAGCCTGCGCTTTATTTTTAGTTTAAGTATGTAATATAAAAATAATTAATTTGATCTCCCATTGTTCGTTTAAGAAGATAATCAGGTGTGTGATTAGACCATTTCTTTTATAAATTCATAATTTTATTTACATTGCAAATTTAGACGCAAACATTGGAAGACGAAATATCGACAAACATCCAAGAGGAAAGTTAAACGCCAGGGCCACTCCTAGATCAGTGTAAATAAAATTAGAGGTTCGAGAAAATTGATAAAACGATTCAACGATTTCTTCTCAATCATCATCATCATCATCCCAGCCTATATACGTCCCACTGCAGGGCACAGGCTTTCTATCCTCTTCTTCTCAATATTTGTAATAATTAATAACACTAGTATACTCTCTCCTTACAATTATGGATTTATTGACTCTCGCTATGGGCACAGCCTTACCAAACAAATACCTACAGAAATAAGTTTGCCCAACAGTTAAAGAAAAGCGTACGTTATATGAATTATTTATTAATATAAAATTACGAAGTGCTGCCTTTTGTCGATTGTTTCATTAATACTCACTTCGAAATTCGGCACATTGAAAGCGAGTCAAGTATTTTATGGTTATTGCACCTATTTACTTACCATTAGAGTTGCTGCTTACCTGTCATTTTGATTCTAATTCTTCTCAAGCGACAGGAACATGTAACAAAGAATCAAACATACTTTTAAACATAATATCATAGTCGTGAAGTCGTGGTAGCCTAGTGGTTTGACTAATGTCTCAAGCAAAAGGTCATGGGTTTGAGCCCGAACTCGCAACTCTTGAGTTTTTCGGAATTTATGTGCGAAATTACATCTGAAATTTACTACCAGCATTTCGGTGAAGGAAAACATCGTGATGAAACCTGCAGACACTTACGAAGGAATTCAATGCTGTGTATGAAGTTCCCAATCCGCCCTGAGACCGCGTGCGACCGGTGCCTTGCAGTCGGCCGTATTAGACTGGGATGATGAAATTCCAATGTAAGCCTAATTCATTACCAAAATGGTAAACATTTTCACAAATATTGCATTACTTACCCAGCATTGTTACTGATTCGTTTCAGTTATTAAAAATCATGTTTATAATCAACCTCGTGCCTAACAACCGTGTAAAATAAATAAGAGGCAGTGAGGGGATCTCGTCGAATTATTGGCAGAGGCAAAACTGGCGTGTGAGAAGTAGTCACTTAATAAAACAACTGTAAATAATGTTACAAATCTGAATAAGATCCCACAATTTATAATTATGTTGTATGTATAGGTATCACAATATTGTTTTTTTTTTTAATTGGGGCTAAAATTACGATTATAAAATCAGCAGCAATGAAAATCAACAAAGAAAAAAAAATTTTTTTTGAAGCATATGCATAACGTTAAAAACATTAACGTACCTACCTACAAGATGAATGTTGTGTATACTGCTTAATACAATATTTATCTTGACATGAACATGACAGCCGAAAGTCGTAATTGTAACAGCTTTTACCATATTTGACGATTCTTAAAATCTCTCTCATCTGTCGCAACACTGCTCCAGTTTTAATAATGTGCGATTTCAGGTTTAACTCCATAATTTTGATTTTTTTGAGCTTCACTACTGCAATGTCTTCACAAGCTCACATGATTTATCGCGCAATAATTCAGAGCGATTACAATCTTCAGTCACCAATCCGATATCTTCTTTAATCAATTATATACACTCATACAAGCATCCTGAATAATTTAGCAGCTACATTGTAGCTAATAGGTACTTAACGTTCCCAGGTAATTTTAAATCCTCCAGTAATAACCAGGGGTAGAGCACGGTAACGGATGGCTTTCGTAAATCTTTCATGCAATTTTGTTTTACGTCTTAATCAGAAACAATTAGGTGTGTTGTTCTCAACTTTCGCTGCAGGTTTTCGAAAATTTACTTGAATACGATAAAATTCCTATTTTATTCACATTACAATACATAAGATTCACTAAGTGGCAGTTACTCTATTCGAACAAACTACGTCAGCGCTATGTTACTACGTTAGGCATAACTAAAGCTATATAGTTGCACTAGTTAGTGCTCTAGCTGCTTAATTTAATCATCTTTTTAATACAACACTACCACTTGCGTGTCTTATAGTAGGTATAGTCAAACTAACCAGACGTCTAGTTCGCTTCCCTCCATTTAGCATTAAATTTCGCCTAACATATTGTGGCAGAATCATCATATCGCAGAATTTCGTGTCTACATATTTTTGCATAATAATGAGTGTAAATATTCTAAAATATCGTAAAACCTAATCGAATGTATAATGCTTGCAGACAGTCGACTCATCCGCAAGACGCCCGCATCGTATGCCGACGGCGTGTACATGATGGCAGGGGCCGACCGGCCCGGCGCACGCACACTCTCCAAACTGTTCATGCGCGGGCAGGATGGCTTGCCGTCAATGGCCAACCGGACTGCACTCCTAGCTTTCTTTGGTACTTACTATACTAACTACCACTACTAATATCATGAGTACCCACTAGCAATGCCAACAATAGATTGAATTATCTATAGTATTGCCAATAGTATCGTGACCTCGAAAAATAGTCACAATATCGATAGACCAATCGATAGTATCGATGGTATCGGTAGTATCGCTACTATTGACGGTCTTATTTCAACAAACAATATTAATAGTATCGAGTACTTTGTTGAGTTTCTTGCCGGTTTCTTCTCAACAAAGTTTTTCCGAACCGGTAATAGATTCTTCGATGTTCATAGGATCAGTTGATGCCTAAATTGAATAAAGAATTTTGACTTTGACTTTGATACTATCGATAATATCGAAAAGCAATAGGTACTATCAATAGTATCGACAGTATTGATGCTTATCAAGAGTATTATTTTGTAATTACTATCGATAGTATTGGAATTCGCGATAGTATCGATAGGCCTGTCGATATTGTGACTATTTTTCAAAGTCGATAGTCAAACTTTCGATAGTTATCCACCATTATGCAGATCTTATTTAACTAGCTACATCTATCTCCAGGTCAGGTGGTGACGGGAGAGATTGTGATGGCATCAGAGTCAGGATGCCCCATCGAGCATCACCGTATCCCCGTTGATAAATGCGACCACATGTACGACCCAGAATGCGAGGGTGTCAAGTATATGCCTTTCCTGCGCGCGTCCTACGACCGCTCAACTGGACAGAGCCCTAACAGTCCGAGAGAACAGGTACAGGATCATGTCTTTGCGTCTTTATCGACAGCTAACCTGGTTGATTCGCGAACTTGCTTATTGCTCAATAATAGGTTTAAATTCCCGACGAGTTGGTCATGGGCAGGAACTTTCACATTCGTATTTACGTACCTACCCATTAAAAGTAATTGTCTTGTCTGTTAGTGTCAGCGTGCCAGAAGAATCAAAAATGTACCACCTATCTCGAGATTATAATTATTATGTCACTTTTGCAACTAGGTACGAGGACCTTTGGTTTAGTTCTCTCAAAATGGGGATATGAATTTAACGGCAAAGTACCTACCTACTTTCACGTCGTTTATAGCTATGAATTAAGTTCAATCTTGGTAATAATGTGATCAACATTTTTATGTCTTGATCAAGTCTTCCATACAAGGAATTTTTATGTCCACCACAGTTTTATTTGCATAAAAATAATTATTATTGACACAATATTCATATCGATAATCTTATCTTTTGGCAAGTTCATATTTTAACAATTTTACAGATACGTAAATGATACTTTTAATAGTCAGTAACGTTATATAGTTACTTCATTTTACGATGTCGAAAGATTATTGTCTAGTGAAGTGACATTATAAAAATACACAATAAGTTACGTCTTTTTGTAAATTAAACACTCGTGTTATATCTAATAGGTACCTAACAATATTCTAATACAAAGGCAAATATATCAAATTGGCAGTTAAAGAAAAACGAATGTTAAGTTACAGAAAGCTTAACAAGAGTTTATGAGTACGAAGGCTCGGATAATGGGATGATATCTAAACTAGAATATAAATTGGTGAAGTGTATTTATAAGATAATGGACGACTGAAAACTCGAAGATAAATCATGTTCAGTAAGCACAATGTTCCAAAAGCAGCATGGTTTTAAAAACGTATCTTATCTCAGACGTAATAATTCTTGCTGCCACTGAGGGGTTTTCTTGCTACGCCCTGCAGCCAGGTGTGCTGACACGGATAATTACCATTCCGTAGAATTATCGGCGCCGGCCATTGTCGGCATCGCGCCGTGCGACATCCGCAGTAATGACTCGCGCACATATTCTGAATTACTCCTTTTCTTATGCAATTTGTATTAATTAAGGTGGAATTCCTTTAATAACTAAAGGCTGGCAGGTGCCGGTAAAAGGAATAAGAACGTAATAGAAAATAAAGACAACCAACATTATGCATATTTATTATTTAATCAGGCGTTACTTAGCGGAGGTCCATATTAATGAACTGAAACAATTACTTTGCTCGCCCGTGACCCTAGGATAGTTACGTTTATTTGAGAAATGCGTCTTCATGCAGTTCCTCCATCTCCACACTGTACGAACTCGCACAAATCACTCAAACCCAACTATCACCACCATCAAACTACACTGACGCGTTTCGAACTCAACCTGAGCACTTCAGAGTAGGTTCCACAACCGTACGCTATGCTACCAAATATTAGTCTAACATTCGATACGAGGAAAGATATTATGTACATTTGCATACGTCACGAGTGAAATGAAAGGTACCTTTTTCTGCAGAATCCTAAAAATAAATATCCATCCACACAAGTATGCGCGTATCCTTGCAACATAGCATCAGAGCGTGAAGCAGAGCAATATTCCGTTATCTCGAAAATTAGACGTCGTTAAATTTATACAATGTTGTGCTTATTAACGTTTCTTATTAAAATTTAACCTTGTATTGATAACGATCGGTACTCATAGCGAATAATTAACTCTAATCCCATTTTGAAGTAGGTAGTTCATCATTAAAAATACGCAGGATATTCAGCAATAACACTTACATACCTAAACCACGAATAGATAAATAAGCACTGATTTCTGACATAGACGTACATTGTACATAGGTACATTATTTTTTAAGAACCAGACTTTTTTGATTATAAATCCTATCGTAGTAAAACTGAAAGTATCCATGTTGGCGTAAAACTTATCGGCTACTAGTATTCGTAAAGGGCAACGTTAAAGCAGTAAACATTAATGATACAAGCACAATGTAACCCAGATTCACTCATCTCCTTACACCTGTGGTAATCGCACTTTGCTATGCGAGATGTAGGCTTGATTTAGCTATAAATTGTAAATGATCTATGCATAGTGTGTTAGAATTCCTTACTAAGTCAGTTCTTTTTTTATTATAATTCCCTTTGCATCGCGACATCGCGACATTGCATAGCGAAAAGCTGTCTTATGGCTTCACCGAACAGATTCATTTAACTCTTCAGGATTACATATTAATATATATGAGGGGTACACAGAAAATCAAACCACCTTAGCAACTTTTTGAGTTATAAATTTTTATTTCAAACAAGTTAGTTATATTATTTCAAACAAGTTAATCATCGCTAACGATTACTATGGTAACCATTTCTTTAAAAGTGAAAAAAATACAAATTATTTTCAGAAATCCATATTTAATCCAATGGTACGTTATAGTAGTATATAGTAGTACTTTGCGAGCTCTACATTTTGAGATTAAAATCTCATTTTTCAAAAAACGTGACTAGACATGTTCTTACCGTGTACCCTTCAATTATGTGCACTTACAAGAGTACTGTTGTTTCAGATAAATCAAATTACGTCTTGGATCGACGGCAGCTTTGTATACAGCACGAGCGAGGCGTGGGTGAATGCAATGAGGTCATTTCAGGTGCCACCAGCAGCCACGCCTGCATCTTTACGTACAATCAAATACATAACTACACATTACTTTCTTTATCTTCTTCTTTGTCAATGCTGTCTAGGTTCATCAAATCTCTCTTAACAAAATACAGGCTTCACTCATTAGTACATTGGTAAAAGTTATAAAGCCCAATCTTGTTAAACATTTTATTTCCCTTGCAGAATGGAAGCTTAGCTAACGAAGGAGGAATGCCCTTAAGAAATACGAAGCGAGTACCGCTCTTCAATAATCCCGTCCCTCATTACATGCGAATGCTTAGCCCGGAGAGACTATTTCGTAAGTAGTCGTTCAATTACTATCAGTAAATATTATATTTACCCAGACTCAAAGCACATAATGAAAATGAACATTTCGCATTTTTTTACATTCCAGTTCTAGGCGATCCTCGAACGAACCAAAATCCAGCCATGGTCACATTTGGGATCCTACTTCTCCGATGGCATAACGTGGTCGCCGCTCGGGTACACCGACAACATCCAGACTGGAGTGACGAGCAAGTCTTCCAGAGGGCTAGGCGAATTGTCATAGCTAGCTTACAGGTACTTAACCTTTTACGTTACCTTGCTCGACTTCAACACACACTCCTTATAGGCAAACTGATTTGCATTTACTTCTGACTTTTGATTGTGAAAGGGATTCGGCCTAGTATTCTCTAACAGATCTAGTTCAAGTGACCTTTTGACGAAGGACTTCTCGTATTTGGTTACCCCGTATTAGACATAATAACATTGAATTTTTTGACAGCGTCCAACGAGTCTCTGTAACACTTACTGCATCAGGAGATTCCTTTAATGACCCTAGCTACAACATTGCTTAGTTATAAAACTGGCCAGTTGTCACGGTCTGGCTATTAAAGCAAAGCGCTTCAAGACATCCTATTTCGAACAATTACCTATCATCTATATTTCGTAGGGTATCCTGCCTTTTCTCCGAAAATTATTTCCCAAATGATTTATTTGCCAACTGTTGTTTATTTTTCTGAAACTGTAAACTATTCAGGATATATTTCAGGACTATCCTGTAGGTTAGGTTAGGTTTGTTTTATAACAATCATGAAAAGTTTACAGTTTCAGAACAAATAAACAGTTAGAAAATGAATCAGTTGGGAAAAGACAGAGAACTATTTCGTAGACTACATAGTTCATTTATCTAATTCCAGAACATATTCTTATACGAATACGTGCCCGCATTTCTTGGCGTGCCGATCCCGCCGTACCGCGGCTACCGCGCCGAGGTCGCTCCTGGTGTAACCCACGCGTTCGCTGTCGCCGCTTTCCGCTTCGGCCACACGCTAGTGCCGCCGGCCATCATGCTGCGAGACAGGAACTGCCGCTACAGCCGCGCGCCGGGTGGCCATGATGCCATCAGGCTGTGTCAGACTTGGTGGGATGGCAATGTGAGTTTTTAAACTTCAATACCACCATTCAATGAAAATTACTTAGTTTAGTTGATTTATTTCGCCCATGGAGCAGATTAATGTGTGCCTGCAAGCCAGCAGTTTTTTCAAGTAATTTTTTAAATTTTATCATTAGTATATGTATCGTTATACTCAATTTAAGAAGGTATAGAAAAATTCTTTTGATAACATGGTTATAAATTGAAAAGAAACCTTTTCCTGCCTATGTTCAATGGAAAGCATAGAATATCCTAAATCTCCTAGCTCAATGATGATAATCTGAAAAAAAATTATAATTTTCCAGGACGTGATGTCGCAAGTACCTCTTGAAGAAGTACTGATGGGAATGGCGTCACAGTTGTCGGAACGCGAGGACGCTCTACTATGTTCGGACGTTCGTGACAATCTCTTTGGCCCCATGGAGTTCTCGCGGCGCGATCTCGGCGCCCTAAACATCATGCGGGGAAGGGACAACGGACTGCCGGACTATAATACAGCTAGGTAAATGATGTCTCATAGCATTATGTTTGCTCGTTAACCTTTAGTATTCCGCTGCTTTCCTTTCATCGCTTCCCCTTCCTTCCTTCATCGCCTCATCGCTACTTTCATCGCTTTTCAAATCAACTTGGATTCTCTGTTCATACTTACATTAAGTATCTTAGTACCTAATCAACTCCTGGGGAAAGGCATCGTAGCCCCTTCGTCATTATTTTCTTATCAACGTAAATTCTTAACAAGAATACCTAAGTTCTATTTAATTTTTAAGTCGTTATAAAATCATATTGATTTTGACTAATTGTATTTTATTCATTTAATTTCAGAGAATATTTTGGTTTGCCAAAAGTGAAATCTTTCAATGAAATCAATCCAGAGTTGTTTGAGAATAATCCTGAACTTCTGCAACGTTTAGTACAAGCCTACGAGGGCAGGCTTGATAATATTGATGTTTACATAGGTAGGTGGCATTTTTTTAATTTGTAAGTATTTTTTTTTAATGGTTTTTGATGATAGTTTTGTGATACCTATTACAGGCGGTATGCTAGAATCGACTGGACACCCAGGTGAACTATTCAGAGCAATAATCACGGACCAGTTCACCAGAATAAGAGATGCGGATAGATTTTGGTTTGAAAACGATAAAAATGGGTAAGTCTTTCTTTGCGGTTTTTATGGAAAAAATATTGTTTTAGTCTTAGAGATTTTACACATCATCTGAACATCTTAAATTATAAAGCTTGAAATGTAAAAATATTAAAAAATCTTCACCAACTTGTTGGTTATGGTATCTACTGTGAACTTTCAATACATACGTAAAGTAGGTCATATTCAGCTAGAATTTTCATTTCTACATTGAATTTTTTTTTCTGAAAACACTTTATTACGTATAAAACTAACTTAATTTATTTTAGAATCTTCACTCATGAAGAAATCGAAGAGCTCCGTCACATAAAACTATGGGACATCATAGTGAATAGCACCGCGGTGGGCCCGAACGACATCCAGCGAGACGTGTTCCACTGGCAGCACGGTGATCCCTGTCCGCAGCCCTACCAGCTCAACGCCTCCAAACTGCCACCCTGCAAGTACTTGAAAGGATATGACTACTTTGAGGTAAGTCATACCAGCTGTCAGATCAGAAAACTATGGGTCAAGCACTTATCATTACTTCGATGAATCCGAACAACATCACTGGCAGCGTGGTGAACACCTAAAAATTATTCAATTCTTCACACAATATGTAATCAAATATCATAACGCGTCTATGCCTTTTTGCGCAAATGTAAGTAGACATAATTGTTTCGTAAAGAAATATTGAATACAAGCTGCTGCCCGCGACTCCGTTTGCGAAGAATTCGTTTATCGCTATCCCGCGGGAACTATGCAATTTTCCGGGATAAAAAGTATTTTATATGTTAATCCGGATTATAAACTATCTGCGTGCCAAATTTCATCAGAATCCATCAAACCGTTTTAGCGTGAAAGAGTAACAAACATCCATCCATACATACTTACAAACTTTCGCGTTTATAATATTAGTGGATAGGAAGTAGGATTTTGAAGATTTGTACATCTTGTTATTAAATCTGGTTGCTATTAAGATTAGTTTAAAACAGTTACAGATCTATTATTTGTATTTGTAGTCTTGTCGATAGTAAGCCATTGTCTTTAGTATTATTGGTGGATGATACAGCAATTAAAATTTGTACAATTTTTAAATGATTCATGGCTTGATATAATATATCTCCCGCTGTTTTGTTGCATCTAGTAGCGTCATACATAATCTCGAATAGAACTCACAAAAACGAATTGCGATCTACATCCCGTAGAAGATAAGTCTAATGCATAATGCTAACCCTCACTCCCCGTATCAGGGCAACGAGTTCGCGTACATCTACACTTGCCTGGCGCTAGTATTTGTGCCGCTTCTATGCGCGGGCGCAGGCTACGGCGTCGTCAAGCTGCAGAACAGTCGCCGCCGTCGCCTCAAGATCCAGCAAGAACATCTTAAGAACGCGCAACAGAAAGGTACCTTAAATTAATTTACTTACCCGGTGGACAATTAGGATAAAAGACACTTAAAATTTTATGCCTACAAGCTATTTTGCCGATATGGTTTTATTGGAATTATGTTTTTTTTTTAAATTAAAATTTCAAGAAAAATTACAATTCAATATTGCAAAATTCGAGGAAATCTGACTGCTAAAAGAGAGTCAAAATCATATGAAAGTTAATAGCATCAACACACTTTTATGCGTTGTCACTTTATTGAAACGTTCATGTGACAAAGTAACAAATTTATTAGTGAGTGGTTGAGTGGTAGTGAGTGAAGTGATGTGTGAGTGAGTGGTGCTTATGACGCAGTCGGTACCTAGTGCATAACAAATCCTCATTTCATACTTTGCATTTTCTTCTACTTTCTATATTATTAACGAAATGTTCGTCTAAAAATCATCTTTGATCAGCCATTCTACAGTAAACTTGATCTGTACTCTACTATTCGCAGCTCGCACACCATGTTATTAATATTACCAAACATTACTATTTTAGTTAAAAATGTAATTCTTTGTTTGTCATTTGAAACTTGTGCACAGGTTCCGTGGACAAGATGGTTTGTCGCGAGTGGGTACACGCGTCCCACAAGCGGTTCGTGAAGCTGCGGCTGGGCCCGGAGCCGGCGCTGCACGTCACTGACCGCAAGGGCGACAAGCTGCGAACTGTCCCCCTGGATCACGTCGATCAACTCACTGTGTTGGAAAGCCAGGTATTTATGAGGCACTATTCATTTGATTCAGTAAGTTTTAAGTAATTGGTTAATTCGTTTTGTTTTAAAATGTAGCTAGCTCTGTTTGATAGGGGAAAATTTTGCAGTGACAATATAAAAGATAGTTTTGAAACATGTATTGTCTGGACAGATTTTAATGAAATTTAGGATCTCAGGAATAAAAATAAACAATCAGGAATATAAGTATAAGCTAGTTTTTATCACAATTCTAAATACATGAAATTTTGAAATTTATCATTTTCTTTATGCTACATTCTTCCCGTGAGAATTCATTAAAATCCCGGAATTTCAATTTAACCGCCGGATTTGAATGATTCAAACAAGCGAACCTAAGGCTAGTTAACAATTATTGTATGTAGATACTAGTATGGTAACTTATTATTGGTTTAAAACGGAAAATTGTTCGATTACAATGATACCTCCGATTACGATGATACCTTGACCGTGGTAAATCTGGACCGTTGTGTCTCAATCAAGAAAATTTCCTTAAGGATTTTGTTAAACAATGTAGTGTTTTCTACAGGAAGGACACGGAAATAAGCGGCCACTGGTTCTGATCCGCGCGGCGCGGGAGCACGACCTGGTGCTAGAGCTGGACTCGGCCGCGTCGCGCCGCAAGTTCCTCGTCAAGCTGGACGCATTCCTTGCACAGCATAAGAAGGCGTTAAACCTAAACCAGGTAAAATAGACCTTTTGAAACCGACGCCTGTAAGTATTTGTTAGTCACTATCCAAGTTCGTCGTCAAGCTTGGACGCATTCCTTGCACAGCATAAGAAGGCGTTGAACCTAAACCGGGTAAAATAGACCTTTTGAAATCGACGCTGTAAGTATTTGTTGGTCACTATCCAAGTTCCTCGTTTAACGACCGCTTTAGCCTAGTTGGTAGTGACCCTGCCTACGAAGCAAGAGGTCCTGGGTTCAAATCCCGGTAAGGGCATTTATTTGTGTGATGAGCACGAATATTTGTTCCTGAGTTATGGATGTTTTCTATGTATTTAAGTATTTATTTATCTATATAAGTATGTTTATCGTCGTCTAGTACCCATAGTACAAGCTTTGCTTAGTTTGGGACTAGGTCGATTTGTGTAAGATTGTCCCCTAATATATATTTTTTTTTTTTAAACTGGACGCCTTTCTTGCACAGCATAAGAAGGCGTTGAACCTAAACCAGGTAAAAGGGACCTTCTTAAATCGACGCTGTAAGTGTTGGTCGGTCACTACCCAAGTTCCTCGTCAAACTGGATGCCTTCCTCGTGTAGCACAAGAAGACGCCGAACATCAACCAGGTACAAAGGATCTTCTGGAACCGATGTTACAGGAAGTTCGCTGATTACTATCCAAATTCCTTGTCAAACTAGACGCTTTCTCTGCACAACTCAAAAAGACTTTGAACCATAACCAGGTAAAAGACCTACAGTAATAGACGCTGTAAGTATTTACCGGTTACTATCCAAGTTGTATGTTAAACTGGACGCTGTAGGTAGTCGCTGATTATTGTGAAAATCCTTGTCAAGCTGGACACCTTCCTGTCGCAGCATAAAGTCTTGCGCTCAATCTCAACCAGGTAATTTGAACAAGTTACTTTAGAATTTGTCACCTACTACAGAGGATATATTGTACAAGTAAATATAGGCAGACTCTGCCGGGACAGAACCGCTCTCTCATTGCACATCTTACTACTTGGAAAATAATACCCTTTTGTGGCCAAATTGCTTTTGGCACTAGTTATTTAAGCACCCAAAAACTAATAAATCTTTGAAATAAAACTACTTGCTACCTACTTCATGTCTACACGTGCAAGCACACAAAAGAGCATGTACGAAAAATATATTTTTTCATGCAAAGAAACATTTTGATTTCGTTCTAATGTTCTCATTTTATAAATTTCATAGGGTCAAAGAGAGCAAATTTTAGCTACAGCAGAAACAAGAGAGCGCCGGCAACGCAAATTGGAACATTTCTTCAGAGAAGCTTACGCTATCACATTTGGTCTAGCACCGGGTGAGAGGCGAAGGAAAAAAGAAGATGCTGATCCTGAGGTATCATAAAATTTCGATTTATATAAAAGTAAAATAATTAGGACGCAATAATTAAATCTTTTTAAGGCTTCTGAGCCTCGTTACCCTATTGCTTAAGGCTCCGCTGTTTGTCCGTCTGAGCTTAACTTTTGAACCGAATCTTTATGGAGATATTAAAAAAAATCAAAGGACGTGTTCCACTATAGCCGCTAAAACAAAAAATAATGAAAACAAAATAAAGTAAGAAATTAACTAAGTCAATATTGCATGAAGAGTGCTCTGAACCCTTTATGCACACAGGACGCAATGTACTTGGGCGGTTTTTACAACATTTGACTTATTTTCAGTCTATTGTAATGAGAACATCGCTGTCGAAGAGCGAATTCGCAAGCGCGCTTGGCATGAAAGCGGATGCAATTTTCGTAAAGAAAATGTTCAACATTGTTGACAAAGATGGCGATGGGAGAATATCTTTCCAGGTATGAATACAAACCGTTACAAAATATTAACACTGTTGATTGCTAAAATTATTGTTACTTATTATTTATTTTTTGGCAGGAATTTTTGGACACAGTAGTACTTTTCTCTCGAGGAGCGACTGATGACAAATTGAGGATCATATTCGATATGTGCGACAACGACCGCAACGGTGTTATCGACAAGGGAGAACTTAGTGAGATGCTAAGGTCGCTAGTGGAGATAGCGAGAACCACTTCGCTTCGGGACGAACACGTAACGGAACTCATTGACGGCATGTTCTCTGTAAGCATTTCAAGTTTTTTTTTTATTACTAAAAATAACTAATCAGAATATCCGGTCAGGAGGACCATTCACAAAGAGTACCTCATGTTACTAAAATCATGTTAGTCATCCATGACCCTAGTACTCAATTTAATAAAAGTTATCAATTATTTTCAAATGGCATTAAAATACACAAATTAATTCCTGGGTTAAATACGAAAGCTAATTTGCGATTATGTTGATTTTAGGACGCTGGCCTGCAACACAAAGACCACCTTACCTATTCTGATTTTAAAGTAATGATGAAAGAATACAAGGGAGAATTCGTAGCCATAGGTTTGGACTGCAAAGGAGCTAAACAGAATTTCTTGGACACCTCTACTAATGTTGCGAGAATGACTAGCTTCCACATCGAACCATCAATGGATCAGTCCAGGTAAGCTAGAAACACGACATGCCAGACATCAAATTATTTTTCTTACTCTGTTCTGGTAATTGTCATCCATTCTTTATTTCAGACATTGGCTTCTTCTTAAATGGGATTACCTAACAACTTTCTTAGAAGAAAATCGTCAGAATATATTTTATCTATTTATCTTTTACGTCGTAACCATCGGCCTGTTTGTGGAACGGTTTGCACACTATTCCTTCATGTCAGAACATTTGGACCTAAGGCACATCATGGGCGTTGGTATTGCCATTACTAGAGGATCTGCTGCTTCGCTGTCATTCTGCTACAGCTTACTGCTGCTGACGATGTCAAGGAATCTACTAACAAAACTTAAGGTAAATTTACTAATCAAGTATGTTCTCAATGTTTGACTTGGATTTTTAAAGATGATTTATTTTCTTCCACCAGGAGTTCAGCATTCAACAATACATCCCACTAGACTCCAGTATACAGTTCCATAAAATTGTGGCCTGCACGGCGCTTTTCTTCTCTCTTTTACATACAGCAGGACACATGGTAAACTTTTATCACGTGTCCACGCAGCCTGTGGAAAACTTGCGCTGCCTTACCAAAGAAGTTCACTTTACTTCAGATTTCAGACCAGGAATTACCTATTGGGTGTTTCAAACGGTAACAGGTATGTTCACTTTTATTTTACATAAGGGTCGCCCCAAATCTATCGACGCGGAATCTGCTTCAGCCGATCGGAGAAACTTTTACGTCAACGCAATAAGAGCGAAAAAGACGTCGATCGGCTCGGCTATGCGGGCCAAATGGTGCCGAGCTGATCTAAGTCTTTTTCGCTCTTATTGCGTTGAGATAAAGGTTTTCCGATCGGCTGAAGCCGATTCTGCGTCGATAGATTTGGGGAGACCCTAACCCTAACATAAGTTCATAAAAAGCGTGTAAAAACACGAGATTTTATCAAACGTAATTTTTCTACCACAATGTAAATTTTTTAACCGGCTTCAAAAAAGGAGGAGGTTATCAACTCCGTTGTATTTTTTTACAAAATAAAAGAAAAAGTTTTATTTTATGTTTTCCTTTTTTACTAATAAGATTCTTGGTGATTATACCTACATTACATTAAGTATACCTAACCTGCGCTAGTACGCAGTGACGCTAGTAACTACATAGGCTCTACAAAGTATTTGTACTGTATTTCTGTAATTCATACATAATTATTATGTAAACATAATAAAACTGTTGGTAGATAAATGTATTAAATAAAAACGTTGATATTTTTTTTTCTGTCTGCTGTTCACGCTAATCTTGAAACTACTGAGCGGATTTACATGACTGTTTCACAGGTTATGCTTATTCTGGAGCAACATACTTACATGCCTTATTTTATTTCGAAACCTGTTACAAAGAAAAAATGGTCATTGAGTTGATGATAATTTCACAAACATTTAACACATAATCTATCAGATAAACTCTATCTTGTAGTATAGAGTAAATCCTGGCACCTGATACTGTAACCTACTGCCAAATCCGTACAAATGGTTATTTCTCGCAGGCATAAGCGGCGTGCTGCTGTTCGTGATAATGTGCATAATATTCGTGTTCGCACATCCGGTGATACGGAAGCGCGCGTACCCGTGGTTCTGGCGCGCGCATTCACTTCACGTGGCGTTATACGCGCTGTGCCTCGTGCACGGCCTCGCGAGGCTTACCGGCGCGCCGCGTTTCTGGATATTCTTCCTGCCACCGGCGGTTATCTACACCCTAGACAAGGTACATCCTGATATAGAACTTTACGACCTAGCATGCTGGCCATTCTTATCATCAGATATAACAATGCGAGTCCAAAATACTTCCCATTTAGCTGACAGCACGTCTAGTAGATAAAGCTAGAATTATGATTCATCCCCTTGACACTAAAGGTTATGGTTTACCTAAGTTATGAACTGGCGAACCTTACATAACATTTTGTCCTGATTTTCTGCTCATCTTTCGCGGTCATCAACCTTATATCAAAAATTTACAATACAGTTGCAGATATTATGCCATCATGTTTCATAACTATTCTTCCATTATTTTCCTAGTTACCTAATTGTTGTTTTCGTTACACAGGTGGTGTCACTTCGGACTAAATACTTAGCCTTAGATGTACTAGAAACCGAAATGCTGCCATCAGATGTCATCAAAATTAAGTTTTATAGACCGCCGAATCTGAAATACCTATCAGGTAAAGACATTATCGTATTTTGATTTAATGATACGTATATCGACGGTGGAAAGGTAAAATTGCTAAATCGCCATATGTCATATTATAATATTATGGCGCTTTAGCGTTTTTACCTTTCCACCGTCGATACGTATTATAAAAAGCCGGCCAAGTCGAGTTGGACTCTCACATGAAAGGTTCCGTGTCGACAAAATACGTTTGTTATACGACGGCGACCCTTGATGGTTTTTTTTATAATATTTTTTATTAAAATAGCCATAGCTGTAAAAATTTCAAGTATCTAACCGTTGCCATTATTAAAATAGAACAGAAAATCGCGCATTTAAACACATTTTTTGAATAGAGACCCTTTTTGTTAATTTTCAACTTTAATTAATTTAACAGTTGATTTATTGATATAACAGTTATAGTTACTACATACTCAGTGCAAATTACAGATTAAAATATAGGGACAACCCTGTGACAGATGGATGGACGGAGAGCGGAGGTTTATTAATAGAGTCCTGTTGGCTGGCATCCTTTGAACATGGAATCCTAAGGAGTACCAGACTTAGTAACGTTTGACGTTTCTTATGCTTACACTAGGTCAATGGGTCCGCCTGGCTTGCACGGCGTTCAAAAAAGAAGAGTTCCACTCATTCACCTTAACGTCTGCACCGCACGAGAACTTTCTGTCGTGCCACATCAAGGCGCAGGGTCCATGGACCTGGAAGCTTCGAAACTATTTTGACCCTTGCAACTACAACCCTGAAGACCAACCGAAAATAAGGTAAGTGCTAGCAAGTGCTAGTGAATTCATACACCTATTATAATTTAAAAGTTTTGTCCTGAAGACTTGGCACATTTTTCATAAACATGACAGGTGACAAGTGATTGACTAGAGGAGTTCCGTGTTAGACCGAGTTTCATGTTGGCTATAGTTGACTGTGAGGTTTATGAAATAGAGGCCAGGTGATGCGATGAAGGTCCACTTCCTGCAAGATGGACCAATACTTAACTTAGGTCTGGACCTCGATGGAAAAAGTAGTTTGTTTGTTTGTTTATACTCTTTATTGTACAAAAAGGAAAACAAAAAGGTTACAGAAAAAAAAATTATAAGTACAAAGGCGGACTTATCCCTGAAGGGATCTCTGCTAGTCAACCTTTCTTACGACTACGTAGAAATCTCATGGAGAGATTTATGATCCGCAACGGACTACCTCAAGTTAAGGTCATCATCCCAGCCTATATACGTCCCACTGCAGGGCACAGGCCTCCTCTCAGAATGAGAGGGCTTGAGCCGTAGTTCCCACGCGGGCCCAGTGCGGATTGGGAACTTTGCGGTTAAGGTAATGGCGACAAATTGACTTGAAACTAATAATAATAAAACATCTTTTTTATTCTTATCAAATTTCAACTATCGCAAACAAATTGCGACAATCCATGGAATATATTCCAAATAACAATCTTACACGTATTCAAAAATCAAAACCTAAAATTAAATCTAAAGCTTTAAATCTAAAATAAAAATAAGGTGACCCACTAGTTCGTTTGTCTGGCCTCTCTAACATAAGGTAGGTATAGTATAGAGTTATAAAACGGGTGACGTTCAATCGGTATACAAACGCTTTGCATAACATACTTTTAGCATAAGAAAAAAGTACCTACATAATTTTGTTTGGAATAACGTTTAAATAATATATTATACAATTATCATAACAACATTTGCTATAACATTCATACATATGACAGATCCGTTCCTAAATGATATAACATACACGAAGCATAATGATTACATTGTGGGTATAACAACATTTGAAATAATCGTTTATTATTCATTCGTTTATTCTATTATTCGGTATCATACTCGTAATATATTTTTTATGATGAATGTTTTCGAATTCAAATTGTAATTGTATTGTATTGTAATCGGCGAGCAAGCGAAGCGAGCGATCAAGACAGTAAGGGGCGGAAGCGACTTGGAATGGTTAGTAATTTCTTTATGACCACTTAGGATAATACATGTTTTTTTAACCCCCGACACAAAAAGAGGGGTGCTATAAGTATATGCGTGTGTGTGTGTGTGTGTGTGTGTGTGTGTGTGTTTGTATGTGTGAGTGTGTGTGTAGGTGTGTGTCTGTGGCATCATAACATAAATCTTAAACGGGTGAACCGATTTGAATGCGCTTTTTTTATTTGAAAGTAAGTTTTTTGGCGATGGTACTTAGACATGTTAGGTATCATCAAAATTGGTCCAGCCGTTTCAAAGTTATCAGCTCTTTTGTATGGTTCGGAAGGGATCTTAGACTTAATTGTGTTGGGGTTTTTAATTATAATAGATCTATAAGGTGTTCATAAATTTTCAGAGTTATGCTGTCTGTTGCTATGTTAAATGTATAGTATGTATACGTTGTAAACTTTATTCCAAATGACTATTATACTATTAGTTACTTATGCAACTACTCTACTAATTATGTTATCTGATCATTATGCTCCATGAAATTATGTACTTTAATCTCATGTACTATATCGTTATACAACTTAATTCATTATACAAGTTGAAAATATACCATTCGTGTTATGCAATATGAAAATTAGGTACTTATTGATATACAAATCATTCTACACCCTTATAAAACTGCTACAAATAAAAGTACACTATAAATTCAAAACTTTCTCTTGCAAAATGTACCTACTTGCATGCCACACAAATTGTGGAACCCATTAGAGTTCGCGAGCTAATGACCTCGTAAATAATAAATATGTTAATATTTCTCAACTACGTTGGCAAATTGTTACTCAAGTGCAAGCGGCGATTACCTATTGGGATTTCTTGGATGTTCGTACCTAATGTCGCCGTCACGAACGAGGTGGAAATTTGTATCTACACAAACCTTGTGTTACGTTAAATTTTCTTTGAACAAATATTAGGATACTTTAGCATTAAGCAGTCACATGATGTTTCGTGAAATGTATGAAGTAATAATTTGAATATAATTGCTATGTGACGTTTTGACAGTCGAATGTGCTAATATTTATATAGAAATATTATGGAAAATATCCACCTAGATTTTTTTACATTTGAAGCTAAACTTTCTTTTGCTCATTTGTTCTATAGAACAAGGGGGAACTACTCTATTTATTTCAGTGTAACGTAACTCTACCCGTATGTATTCAGAATACAAGGTCCGTTCGGCGGTGGTAACCAGGACTGGTACAAGTTCGAGGTGGCGGTGATGGTGGGCGGCGGCATCGGCGTGACGCCTTACGCCTCTATTCTTAACGACCTTGTCTTCGGCACCTCCACCAACCGCTACTCCGGGGTCGCTTGTAAAAAGGTAAAAAGATATAATAATATGCTTAAATATGTTGATGGCTTGAGTAATGAATGCTTGGAATCTTTGAGTTATAACATTCTATGAAATTGTGATGAAAATTAGGCATGCGCTGTAGACAGATTTTGAAAGTAATATTGCCAATCTGATACTTTTGGTGACATCCGCTGCATAGATCTTCACTTTGTTGGGGCTAGACATTCTTTTATCATTCTGGTGTCGTTTTAGTTTGTAATTTGTCGTAACAATGACAAATTATATAATAGTTATTATATGCAAGGCTGCTAAAATTGCAGCACTTACATCAGCACCGTTTTTTTTTTCAATTGCTTCACTGAATAGTTGGATTATTAACGATACTTTAAATTGTCTGTTCAGGCAATGAAGTAAGAGCACCCAAATAACAATGTATCGCTTTGCAGGTATACTTCCTGTGGATCTGTCCTTCGCACAAACACTTCGAGTGGTTCATCGACGTTCTGCGTGACGTGGAAAGGAAGGACGTTACCAATGTTCTCGAGATTCACATCTTCATCACACAATTCTTCCACAAGTTTGATCTGAGAACTACTATGCTTGTGAGTCTACCTTTTACATCTGTTATACTTTCAAGTACATAATTCGCAGTCGTTACCTACCGTGTTTATTTCTCATTTTGTTAAATTCTTAAAGGATGTAACAATCTTAGTAATATCTACTATGAAAGAGTAATTTCACAATGATCCAACCACTATCGATTTATCGACAGGGATCACTCTTTCAAAATCATCAACTATCAATTTATTTTCTATCATTTTTTTATTAATTTCAAGACGCTTGATTAAGAGAGTATTATATGTATGCCTTAACAGAATGTTTACCATGTTGCTTACTTATCATTTTTTTCTTTGTTGCAGTACATTTGCGAAAACCATTTCCAGCGTCTGTCTCGCACCTCCATGTTCACGGGCTTAAAGGCTGTCAATCACTTCGGAAGACCCGATATGTCGTCCTTCCTGAAGTTTGTCCAGAAGAAACACAGTTACGTAAGTATCTGTCAGCACAAAATTACGTCAAAAAGATAGAAATGGAAGATCAGAAAGTGGCACTTAAGTAATTGTAACGCAAATTATAAGTGCGGTTACCATCAGACGTAAATTATAATAATCTTGGTAAAACTCTATTTGTGCTTTCCACAGTCATACAATCCGCATAAGAAAACCACATTTTTTTAATTATACGCAAAATTTCTCGTTTAAATCAGTTAGAGCCTCTGTCAGCTCACAAAATAATAACCTGCAATCCTTGACTGATTTCGTTGTTAATAAAGATAACTTTTAAAAGTATATCTAAACATCTATATTCTATGTTTTTAATGATTCTAACTATTTCTGTATGTAGGTATCAAAAATCGGCGTGTTTTCTTGCGGGCCGCGGCCTCTCACCAAATCCGTGATGTCTGCGTGCGAGCAGGTCAACAGAACGCGACGGCTGCCTTACTTCATACACCACTTCGAAAACTTCGGATAACACACCACTGCCCACTTAGTGCTAACGATCATAAAGTTAGAAATACCCGTGACTTCAGCTTGCCCACTTTTAAGCAAGTACTTAGTTGGCATGCATTATGTCACTTTTTATATACAGCTGATAGAAACACGCAAGCTACATGCAAGTTACAAGCTTGTGTAGGTATTTCTAGGGTAACTTAACAACCATCGAATTTATTTTAAGTCAATCCGGTGTCTTATATGATAAAACTAACTAGGCAATAATTCACAAATTAATTAATTTATTTATTTCATAGTATTTTTATAAAAATGTCTTTCATTTCATTACCGTAACAGTTTTTGGTTTGTTTTATACAAATGATTTAGTACAAAATATAGAAACAAATCTTTACACATTATGTACAAACCTATACGTAGTTTAGTAACATTATGTAAAAAACTACATTTTTCAGTCAGTGTTTTTGAAAATAATCTCATTGAAAATACTCGAAGAAAGAAGCTATACAATGTAAATAATGTAAAAAAACTTAGGTTATAAATCCAATGATCGGCTAGATAAATTAAATATTATGTTTCGATTGTTAAAATGTAAATACTAGTTATTTAATAAAATTATTGTTCACTACACAAATGGTACTTTATTTTATAATTTTAGTAACCACTTATTCCACTAAATCATTCTTAGTTTCAAAGAGACATTAAATAGGTAATTTAACGAATAAGAATAGGTCGTTTACCAACGTATTAAAACTACGTTCAATATCTGAGTGCACAAATTAAATCGAACAATGTACTCATGCTCTATAAAAAGAATTGCTTCGAAGCCTGAACAAACGTTCTTGAAAATTATTTATGGTTCACCACTTGCGGCGGCATGTCCGAGTCATAATTCAAAGTAAAAGGTAAACACAGCCTTGCCAACCGAGACACGCAGTCATTATGTTCTCCAAACCAAACATAAAAATATCAAATTATTTGTAACTAATAAAGCAAGGGCAACTCTGTGCAGGCTTAATTACTCGCCGGGTGACTGTTCGCAAACTATAGTTGCTTACCTATGTTTTTTTTTTAATAACCCAAAGTTTTTCCTAACTTAACGTATTATTATGTCCCACTGCTGGGGACAGCAGTGGGGAGGCTCTCCTCTCAACCTCAACATCTCTTTCCTACGCTCACTTACTCACTTTCTTTGACTATATTCAACCACATTCTCAGTTCCAATTCCAAGTGGACTCGCCTTCTCCGCCTCGGCCTGCCTTGCCGCAGGTGGCCGACGAGCGGTACCCCCATGTAGCTGTGTGCGCCCATCTTTGTGGGTGAATCCGGCAGTCATGTCCGATTTAGTCCCATTTAAGATTAGCAATCGCATTTCAACATCAGCACTTCGAGTTTCGGAGCGTAATCTGATATTTCGAATTACCTAGGTCAATCCTTTTCACCCCTTCATAGCTCAATGGCAAACCTCGAGTTTGGATTTCTGGTTTGCAGTCAAAGACCATGTTTGCGCACTGTAGGGCAGGACGGACAATATACACATGTCACGACTTTGCGCTTCAGTGTTAGAGGAATGCCACCCTTTATGTGCTCCTTCTTGGACCAATAGTCCTTCCAAGCATTTTCAGGTCAGGCAGAGAACAAAGAAACAGTAAAATCTAAGCAGGTAGGGCACTGACATTTATAACCTAAATGCTAAATAAGTACTCGTAGCTCTTCAATGTCGTAGTTAAATATTCAAGATCGTAAAGCGTAGTATCTAATGAGAGACGTTCATAAAATGAGACTGCATAGCACGTCCTCGTGACTTCATTAGTCAAGGTTTAAAGCCAATTTATAGGAATTGGTTTTCATTTAAAACTATCATTAGATTCATTAGGTAGGGATTTTATTGATTTTTTTTCTCTTTACTGGTAGAGTATGTATTAAAAGCTTTGTCTCTGTTTCAGTTTTTCTTCTTTTTAAACCTTAAATGTCACAAATAAAGGTTTTCTTTCTTTCTTTTTCTTTTATTTAGATTAATAAAAAACCGGCCAAGAGCGTGTCGGACACGCCCAGGATAGGGTTCCGCAGCCATTACGACGTAGTATCTGTATTCAACAAGTAATATTAAGTTAAGGATTTTGTATTTACGGAAATTCCCAAGTACTTAGATATATTTTCTAGGTCAGGCTGCTATTTACTCTTAAACTACTAATAATTCTCAAGCAAACTTAGCCGTTATAGTTTTCCTTGTTAATTTGAGATATTTCCTCACATACTGATTTTTTTCAAAATTTTTATACATACTGTTTATCTTTTAGAGGGGGGGGGGACGCTCGATTTTAACAAAAAAAAACACTTTAAAGTTGAATATTTCGCAAACTAGGTAATCAATGTATCGAAAAATTGTCTTGACTACCCCGTAATGATTTTAAAAGACCTATCCAACGATACCACATACTATAAAATTAGACGAGATAAAAAATCACCCCCACTTTACGTCTATGGGAGAAACAATAAAAAATTTTTTTTTTACATTTTATTTTATCACTTTCTCGGGGTCATTGCTATATATTATATCCATGCAAAATTACAGCTTTCTAGCACTAATAGCCACTGCGCTAAGCCGCGGACTGACAGATGGACCGACGGACAGACAGACATGACGAAACTATAAGGGTTCCGTTTTGCCATTTTGGCTCCGGAGCTACCTTCCATGTCCATTTTAGCAGAGTTATGGTAAACGGTTGACAAAAGAATTTTAACATTAAATTATTAAAAATTGCATAGTTTTAGTAGCTTTAGTAATTTAAGTTTTTGAGTGGGCGGCAACTGCTCAAAAATGCGGACATGATTTTGTCAATTTGCATACAGCATGCCATGAAGTGTTTGAACGTCTACGTAAGTTTTCATTCTGTGAATTTTCTTATACCTTGTGGCAGATTTCTATTGTCTGCTGTTCTCATTAAGTTAGGTGATAGGCACCTTCTATTGCCCGTGTCCTTAGCGCCTAACAATCTCTTCCAAAGTGTAAATGTATTAATGCTAGCTTGCCAATCTCCATGGCCGTGCAAAAGGCAGCCGTCAAATCATTCCTCCTGCAATTAAGGCCAGAACGCCAGCCAAGTGCATTACATTGCACCTATTACTGGCCGCATTTTAGCAGAAACGGAACATTGCAACATCCCAGTAATAATTCGCGGTGGAACCTTTCATCGCTCATCAAATGCATAATATACAAGACCTCTTATTTAATTTACATGTTCAAGTAATGAAACCTTACTTACGTGTATTTATTTTAATACCACATTTTTATACACTTTTCTCAAAAATATCCGTAAAAGTTGACAATACTATTTACATAATATCAGACAGAACGCGAAGTGCATAATATGTCAGTACAAAATTAAAAAGTTAAAAACCGACCAAGAGCGTGTCGGACACGCCCAAGATAGGGTACCGTAGCAGGTACGAAAAAGCTTTGCAGACTTTATTCATGTGGTTGTTTTGGTCCCAACTCCAACCGCGCGCTATGGTTAACAGCGCGATTTAGAACTTCAACGTCGGCGGTAAAGCGCCATCTATCGGCGAATGGGTAACTTATCTGCAGTCTACTAAAACTATATGTATGTTGATGGTTTTTCAGATCTAATTCTTTAATATGAACCGATTAAATTTTTTTTTATTTGAAATAAAATACTGTTAACGTGATCTTATAGGTACTTAAAGAAAAAAAATGCTTGCAGTGGCAGTTAAATTACAATCGTAGTTTAGAAATATTTTTTTACAAAACTTAAAAACTGCTCAAATAATTTTCCTAGAAAGTTTTTATGAAACTTACGTGATTTTTTTCATATTTTTTCACTATAGTGTTAGGCGAGAAAAAAAAATCACTCTCACTTTACGTCTATGGGAGGTACCTACCCTAAAAATTTTTTTTTTCATCTCTCATACTCGGAAAGTGAGGCAAATCATATCTGACATACGGGAGGATAACTATTATTTTCTTCCCTAGGGTAGAAATGAATTAAAAAAAATAAAGGCATTGGCTCTCAATGGAACACATACGCATTCAACCAAACATTACGGCATATACATGGAATAATTAAGTATTGAGTTTTTTTTTCTTAATTAATCATATTACAAATTTTATAATGCCAATGAAATATTATTAAATTAAATTATTAATTTACATTATTTCCTTATTTAGTGACATAAACCAGAAAAGTTAAAAAATGTTAAGAAAAAACAAAGCGTGTCGGACACGCCCAAGATAGGGTTCCGTAGCCATTGCGAAAAAATCAAGTAATATTTTTCTAAGGATTTCGTACGTGTACGGAATCTTCCAAGTTTAGGTATCATCAATACTTTGAAAAAAGCTCGTATTTCACAATCGATAATCTGGCTAAGTGAACTTTATTACGCGCGTATCAAGGTTCAGTTTTGTTTACATGCTGATTTGAGATACGAGCTTTTTAAAGTAGTGACGGTATGTTTTATACCTTAGGCTACTATTTACTCTTAAACTACAAATAATTCCCAAGCAATCTTAGCCGCTATAATTTTCCTTGTAAATTTAATATTTTTACTACCATTCTGATTTTTTTCAAATTTTTCCTCCCAACAGTTTAGATTTTAGAGGGGGGGGGGGACGGACGATTTTAATGAAAATTTTCACTTTAAAGTTGAATATTTCGCAAACAGATCACTGAATACAAAAATCATGATAGCAACCCCCCAATGGTTTTAAAAGACCTTTCCAACAATATCCCACACTATAGGGTTAGTCGAGAAAAAAAAAATCCCCCCCACTTTACGTCTATGGGAGGTACCCTAAAAAAAATTATTTTTTTATTTTTTATTTTACCACTTTGTTGGCATGACTGATATGTATATTCATGCCAAATTACAGCTTTGTAGTACTAACAGCCTTTGAGCTTAGCCGCGGACAGACAGACAGACAGACGGACAGACATGGCGAAACTATAAGGGTTCCTAGTTGACTACGGAACCCTAAAAACACGGTAAACGACAATGTTATATGTCCACACAGCCTATCTCTATACAGCTTAACTCCTTGGTTCAAATTGGTTATTTACTTCAAATAAATTTACTAAAATACCTTTAAAATTAAAATAACAATAAACACTATTGAAATATTTTACAACGATCATATTGACCGGTTTAGGCATTTTTATTTATTTTTACTTATATTTTCTTACTTGTAGTCGAAATGAAGTGTTTAACTCGGGAAAAACACCAATATCACCCTCGAAATATTGCCACCCTCGCTGTGGTCGTGTGTCAAGTAACCTCGTGTGATATTGGTTATTTTCCTCCCTTATTGAACAATCTACTATATTTAACCACTTTGTCTACGTGACTGATATATTCATGCCAAATTACAGCTTTCTAGTACTGACAGTCTCTGAGCTTAGCCGCGGACGGACAGACATACAGACGGACAGACATGGCGAAACTATAAGGGTTCCTAGTTGACTACGGAACCCTAAAAACATTGCAGGCTCATTAAACTCGACAAAAATGTCGCATACAAACTACGAATCATACAAACAAATTCAATTATTGTCTAGTCTCAAACTTTTTAAAAAGTTAAAACGGCTAAGGTAATAAGCTGGCACTATTCGTATACAGCCAACTCAAATGACCGGTATCAGATGTTTTGTTGGAACTCCGGACTTTTTTATTGTGTTTGAAACAGCTTGTGGTGTTTTCGGTAAAAAAATACACCTGCAGTTTTTTTTTAATGAAAAAAGGCGGGAAAGGGTTAAATGACATTTGATTTTAAGTGGTTTACAATTCTTTGTACTTATTGAAGTTAATAAAAGTTTATTCTATTTTTTTTTCCTTTACCATTTTAGTCTCGGCTGGAATAGCAATTGCTAGCTTCGTATTATTTAAACGGACTCGCAAGCTCGTCCATAATACTCATACTCAGCCAGCAATTGGCTAGGCCACGACAATAATGTACTATTTATACAGTGGTGTGTATAACGTTTTTGGTTCCTGAAAGTTCAAATATGAGTAGGAATGCCTATGAATTATGATACTGTAGTTTTCATAAAATGGCCTCTCGCAAATGGCGGAAGCAATTTCATAGATCAAGCAAGACCCAACAGTTACAGAAACAAATAAAGGCTAAACGGTCTCGATTGTTCTCGGACCCAATAGATGGAGTCATTTGATAGTACACATAAATAACGGTTACACAAATCTAGTTTAGAAGAATCATTTTAGATTGATTTCTGTAGCATTTGTTATGATAGCCGATGTCAAAAACTCTATAATATTTTTATTCACATTCACAAAGCTCTACATACTGTAAGGGGATCATCGTAAAATTACTACCATACTTACTACTCTACTAACACACACTCAAAGTCCTTTATTTGTTTCTTTAACTTTTTGTTTTGTTAATTTTTTAGAAAAATGTGCTACCATTCCATAAATGAATACCTAGATGAAAAGTAAAAAAAAAAGTGAAATACTTAGATACAAGGATAATGCAGAATTTATGCAAATTGTAAATGTTTAAATTCTAGTTATAATTAAAATTGTTAAATAATTAAAGTTGCCCTTTCATATAAATGTTTGCTGTGCTCAACAGGGTCTATGACGAACACAAAATTGTATCCTTATAACATATGTAACATACATTGTGGAAGAGCAATAAAGAATTGAGTAGGGTGAGTGGGGGTAAGATGAAAAGCAGTGTAAGATGAAAAACTGCTCGTAGCACCCAAGTAAAGTTTATACATTTACAATTTGCATAAATTCTGCATTATCCTTGTATCTAAGTATTTCACATTTTTTTACTTTTCATCTAGGTATTCATTTATGGAATGGTAGCACATTTTTCTATCATAATTTTTTTATGTTTACTTTTAAATCATCATGTAGGTAATTTCACCTAGTTATTTAGTTTATATTCACGGTAGTTTACAGGTAAAAGCTAGTAGTAAAATAAAATACTTAAAACGTAATTACTATTAGGTAGCACAAACAATTCTTCGAAACACACAAATTGCTCGCACATTATGCGGGTCGTATGCAACTATTTTGCTTTCAACTGACATTAGGAATTTAACGGCATTCTTTAGAAAGCTTTAATGGTTAGGACAACTAGGTTAGTATTATTGTTGTGACAATTATTTCAAGGGATTCTTGAACTCTACCAAAAGTTATGTACCATTTATTTCCTGAATTAAAGTAATCCTGATTAACAGAACAAGTTTTAATTCTGTTTACATGTAATCAAAGCCACCACAGTTTCAACAGCTACCGTTTGGTACGCGTCATGTTTTAAGCATGTATATCTCTCATGTAAATCTCACCTCTGCGGTTTCAGTTCTAAATGTTACCTATGCCAAAAAAGGCTTTTTATGACCACATCTACAGAATTAATTCACTCCACAAATCTGTGTTCATCCCACTATACGTTTGACAAGATTGTCTAATGACCCTCATTACCCGCCATGAATCTCGACACCAGTTGGGTCAACGCTCTATTGCAATGCCTCCATATTTCGAAGAAGTGTACAACCAGCACCAAGTATTAAGAACATGTTTAGAGCTTTATAGTTATTGACTTGTGTAGATATTCGTTGCAGACTGTACGTCCGCACATCGTGGCTTTGCCGCGGTCCGTGTGAAGTGCAACATTGCATAATTAAGGGCCACTAGAGTCGCACGATGTGAACAAATCACCTATTAATTATCAACATGAGAAATAATAATTTGAAATCTAACCTCTCAAACTAGATGAAACTATCAGCGCACCACTTATTTTATCTCCGTGGGCTATAAGTATTGCTCTACTTATCTCATACGTGAAACCTACTTAATGGCAAACAATCTTACTGATAATGCTTATGTTGCTAATGGAACCCTCATGACATGATGATAAGCTAGTTAAGTAAGTAATGGTTGGCAACAAACGTGTTATTTTTATAATTTATGTGACGCGACCTATAAATGGTAACTCGTTTTTTTATCAGTTAGGTACTTTAGGCAAAGACTTATTGATAGAGTTACCTATTGACGACTTTTTCAAACATTGACACTTTTTTTGTGTCGTTATTCCTAAATTTGAAGATTTGGGTGAAATGGTACAGAAAATTTGAGTTTCAGAAATAATTAACGTCGGTAGTTTTAATACGCCAAGGAAAGTCCTATAATCAGGAGTACCTTTCCTGTTTACCTAATACAAAACAAATACATACATAATTATATTAAAGTTCAAAGTCGTATTAATATACTTTTACACATACACATAATTCATGATTACGTAGAAAAATTATAATTGATTTAACTTGAAATCTCGATGGTAATCGCTGTCACAACCGAATATCGAGTTGGTTTCCTGGAGCGATTAAACGTGTGAACAGTTCGTTTCCAACCGCTGGTTAATTTTTTACACAAGATCTGTTATTTACCCAATTAGCAGTCGCTAAGCAAATCAACGATCCATGACTTTGTTTTAACGCGCTCTGTTTCCCCTACTAGCGAGTTATATAACCAGTAATTCAGTTTGCATATTATCCATTATTTACCTCCGTGCGCAGAAAAATTATATGTCACAGATTTTTTTAAAGGTGGCTTGCATCATAAATGATTGTCGGCAAAAGTTTGGTTCGGTTACGAAAAAAAATACTGTTTACATAAACTAGATACTTTTCCGCTCTGTCTTGATAATAGTAGATTGTTCAACAAGGGGCTAAAACAAGCCATAATGACACGAGATGCTTAGCCTAGCCACCCAAACACAGCGAGGGTGGTTACAGTTCGAGTATTATTATTGTTGTTTAGTCTCGCGTTAAACACCCTACTTTATTTATTTATTTATTGCGTTTCACATTTTGAATGCGAAGAAAAAAACGACGTTCTACCTATACAAAATTACAATACTACTATTTACAACCCACGTCAATACGAGTAATTCCGCGGTTTTTTCTTTTCTTTTTTTTGTAAAGTGACGCTTTAAATGCTTGCATACCTAGCCAACAGATTAAAACTTGAAAACTAATTGGACTATGCATAATAAAATGAATTTATCCTTGATATAAAATTAAACAGATTCATATACGTATTTCCACCCACTACAAATAATACTCCATTCGCAAGCACCGTGATTGGTTGATTAGGGGTTTCAAACATAAAATAAAAAAAAACTAATTATTTTAGTCCCTAGACACCAATAAGGAGCTTTAGTTCCAATATGCAGAAACTAAAGTAATATTAGTAGGTACCCAAATATCCGAACTAAATCTATCTTTAGAATACAATTTTGCAGCTGAGAGTTAATTACGATTCGATTTTAATGCCTATGCAAAATTTTGCAGTGTACTTTCATTAAATACGAGCCAAGCAGGCTTCCGTCCTATATCCAAGTATAGTAGCGGAAAATGTGAACTGGGCGGGCGGCAGTTTTCCACTCGGTTAAGTGCGCCCGCGCCGCTCGTTAGCGCTTCCTTCCTGATTACGCGGGCGCGGTTGAACAGGGAAGTTGATTGAAATTACGAGTTATGTTATGATTCTAATTTAACGCATTTGTTGCCACTTGCCCGATTTTTTTCCTTGTGGCTGCAAACGCACATGTGCGTAACTATTACTGATTTAATGTTATTGCGTGATCATTCAATAATGTAAAATTTTAAAAATTAATGCACATGCATTTGGTGAGCATGTTAATTAGAAATAAGCGCTAAAATGGTAAGTAACCCGTGCAGAATTGCAACGTTTAGCTCTGCGCAATTGCGATATCTCTATTGAATCATGCTAAAAGCAATGTTAAAGTTGCATCGCTTATTTTTTAGTGAAACTGCCTAATATTAGCGTCAAATTTTACAGTTTGTCATTTCGCACGGGCGTGTCAAATTATACCCTAATTACGTAACGAAACAAAAACCCCAAACAGTGCGAGTCGTGCATTGTGAAAAATTGCAAGGCTCGTTTGTCTTGCAACGCACAATACCGCCGGCAGCCGCCAAGCTGAACTATCGACCGTAGATAAGAAAGCTGGCCGAGTCGCGAGTGAAAGAAAGAAATGACTGTTCGTCCCTTTCTAGCGCTTTCGTCCCGCCATCGGCAACCTTACGCTGCGCGGGAGTCTCGCTGCGGCCCGAGTTTAGTTTTGAGCGACAACGCGTTGGCGGCGCTCTCTGCCGGCGACCTGCGGCATCCGGAACTGTGATCGTCTCGTTTAGTGATAGTGATGTGCTGACTCAGCGGATACAGCTCCGCTCACGTCACGAGCGCCGCTCCAGCTGAACACGTTCGCTGGAGCATCGTCGGCTCGTTGCACCGCGCCTGCCATCAGCCAGACATCCTTGTCCTCGATTGAGTACTTTATGTCTCTCGTTGGAATTAAACATTTTTCCAGGTACATATCAATTATGACAATACAGTGTGCACTTTGTGGCGGTTTCGTCATCCATGGCGCCCGTTGAAGTCTTGTTTATCGAACTTTTGTTCAAGTATATATTTACAAGGTAAACGATACGCTTTATGTATATTCCTAAACCTATGTTTTGAGATTATAATGACTAACATTAGCTTCATAATTAGAAACACACTCGATTGCTTTAACCACAAGTTAAAGCGAAGGTTTCAAAATTACTCAAATGACTTTTAAATTAGCCACACATGGAGTGTGGCGCGAGTTTAAATTATATTCTTTGACTGATTCATTTTTTTACACATATTTTGGGATAAAGGAGTGAATGACTCACAAACAGATACGGCACGTATTATAAACATTTTTACGCTAGTTACTTGAAACAGTTACTTAACAGTTCTATAGATAAACCTATTAATCATGAGTATTATTAACTCAACAGTGTCACATCTAGTCAGTCACAAGACAATCAAATCTGCTGGGATCAAACAAATCAACCGCAACCAGGCCCAAAAAGAGCAAACGAAACTTTTGCAATCGAAATTATTGCAAATCGATAAGCACCGCAAAGTATTTGGTAAGAAACGATGGGTTTGGTTGTAGCTTGTAACCACCGTTATATTATAAAATATCTAGCACCCAACTGGTGTTGCAGTTTCTGGTACCAAATTGGTATAAACCAGAGGCTCTCCAAGTTGAGTAAGTACCGTTAGCGTGAGCTACTTAAGCTGTAGCGGAGGCTACGCCAAAAGATACCGACAAATACACGGTGTATTCATATTACGTTAGGATAGGTCAATGGGCTCAAAAGTTCGGGATTGTCAACAACGACCTTGTAATATACATACGTTTGCATCGATGTTATAGTAGGATGTAATTTCTTAGATAAAGATTAAACAACAAACAGTAACAAAAGTAACTATTTCAGATGTAAATGTATATCTTTACGCGTTATTGGCATGTGCCGTACCTATAATAGACATAGTGTATAAGTAGATAACTCTGGAATGGTAATCTTAACGACGAGCAAAACGAACTGTGGGGTCTGGAATAACACTAGAGTTAAATAAAGACCTACTTAGTGCTGAACATAGTTTGTCAATTTGAAAAAGATGTAGATGAACTGAAGCAATTAATCTGCGTACGGATTGCGCGTACATTTGTACGCGTAGTCGATTACGCGTGTCCTGGAACGCCATTTCCGTACTTGCAGTTCCCCTAGAGTGTATAGTATAAATCTTCCCAGGTGAATTTTTCGCTTCGAGCCATTACATTAAATTTGAACCTTAATACTATGACGATACCGTTTGTTTTGAAAGATAAGGGCTCGAAGCGAAAAATTCACCTGGGAAGATTTATACTATACGCGTAGCTGCAAGTACGGACATGGCGTTCCAGGACACGCGTAATCGACTACGCGTACAAATGTACGCGCAATCCGTACGCAGCTTTACTTTGCCCACCCGCGACTTTAACCACCTTACCTCCTTATTTTTGTTCATTAACATGGCCCTCCGCAAAGTAACGCCTGATTCAATAAATTATTTAAAGGCGTAGATGTCTTACCTGTAGAGTAATATACATTTTTTGTTCACGTCTCTCCTGTGGGCATGGCAAAAGTTAAGGCTCATTGAAATAAATTTTACGTTTGCTGACTCAACTTTTGCTTCTTAAGCTGTGTCTGGCTTAAAATTATTACAATTTACAAATTAAACTCTATACTGGATGATGGTATTTATAGAGTAACCATGTCATAATGATAAGGAGACAAAATTACCTCAACACTCCTGTGGCACTTGTGCTTAAAACACTACAAGTACTTATATTAAACTACCAGTCCAATAATCTACATCTAACGAGTTGGTATGAGCTATGAGATCGAAGATAAGACCTCAACTGATACACTGTTCTTCAATTTAATACGCAACAGATCGTTTCAGGTAACCAAATCAATTGTATGCGTAATCAGTAATCTGTCATCTGCACTGCCTATATTATTAACTGGTAGACTGATATCATACAACCTAACGAAATGCCGATGTTGAATGGTTACCTGTCGTAGAATATTTAAATTAAATGTCACGGTTATGCAAGCACTTACCTCGTGGCGTTTGTTCCACGGATTACAATATTAAAGGCCCGGCATCTTTAGTAGCTTTTCTTTTATTGCCAACTTGACATTTGCTTGTCGCTCGCTTCACTATTGTTTGATTAAACTGACTCGTTAGGGTATAGTTAGTTACACGGATAGCGGCAGTTCGTTTCACCAAGGTTTCAACGCAATAGTCTCTTTCTAGAATAACGTAGTTCGATAGGCCTGAAATACACTGAGCCAAAATTATGTACGAAGCACACAATTTAAACTTACAAAGTAATAGGTGACTCCAGGGAGTTACTACGAAATTCGATTTTTGAAGTTTGTATCGTGCCGTCCCTCTCACTCTTTTGTCTTATATTATTACCATGAACGGAACGCCACTAGTTCGAAAATCGAACTTTTAGTATATGGCCTGTGTCGTAGGTATCACAGGTCTAGGTGGTGCCATACACTTCAAGAAAAAGGTTTATTCTTCCTTTAAAGGCCGGCAACAGATCAGTGACTCTCCTTAAGTGGGCGGTGATCATGTCCTATCTAATGACCCGCTTGCTAGTTTGCCTCCCTCTCATGAGAGGAAAAAAAAACACCGGGGTCCCCACGCTTAACGGGCCCTCGGATCCTAACAAGCATAGTCAGCAAAACTCAAACTGAACTCTAAAATACTTGAAAATTACTCTTACCTAACTTGAACCTAACCTCAATTAACTTAATAAACTCTTTAATCCGCATCGAGTGTGTTTTGTTGCCCAATAAGTAAACTATTTATTTAAGTTTAAGTGAGTAGCTTTACTTAACTGTTCCCCGCAGGGCACAGGGCTGCAGGGTAAGTATTTTACTGGATAAAACATGCAAAAATTTCGAGCCCCAATTTCTCTCTACGGCTCTCTAGAATATACCTAGATCAAAGGCATAATATCCCTAGAGTAAATGAAAACCAGCAGCGTACTAGTTCGTAATCACGATCCGAAGCGCAAGCTGATGAATTTCATTCGGTTTGGACCAGGCATGTAAATTTGTCTTTAACGAGGATTAATTTTCGGAGTCACATAACTCGAAACCACCATTCGAAAGTGTTAAAAATCTGAGTATCACTTCAAACCTGAAACATACATTAAATTTTTGACTACTTGACGAGATTAAATTTATTACAGCTTCAATTTTCTATTACTATACTCGTATTTCAAATCTAGCACGTCACCACTTTCGAATGATATTTTCGAGTTTTTTAATAAATATTTCGTATTCATAATCGGTTCCCAGGCGTTCCTTATTGCTTCTGTCACTATCCAACCCAATCTAATTCAGAAAACAAACTTAATGTCTGGTAGCAATCATAGATGAACGAATAGGTTGTCTGTCTCAGCAGCTGTATTTGCTCATGAATTATATTTTTTACATAAAATTCTAATATTTAATTGGTGACTAGGCAAATTTATTTTATGTAAATCTGGTTATTTCCGCGGTGCGACAGACTTGTCGCCCCGTTTGCCGGCGTTGCGCCATGCACGCCGCAGCAGGTGCGGCGACGATCTTGACATTTCGATAGTCTTTGACCTGACAGCCTTATCTCGGATCTTATTCGCGATTCCTATCCCTTAGCACTAGGCTAGGCGTTTAGGTTATGGTGACTGACCCATAAACCATTAATTCTAATAATTAATTCACTAATTGTTGTTTAGGTATAAATAAATAAATAAATATCACGGGGCAATTCACACCAATTGACCTAGTCCCAAAGTAAGCTAAGTAAAGCTTGTGTTATGGGTACTTGGCAACGGATAAACATACTTATATTATATAGATAGATACATACTTAAATACATATTAAACACCCAAGACCCGAGAACAAACATTCGTATTTTTTATACAAATATCTGCCCCGACACGGGAATCGAACCCGGGCCCTCAAGCTTTGTAGTCAAGTTCTCTAACCACTAGGCCATCAGGTGTTTATTTTGTGTATTTATTTATATGTTACATAGTTATATTCCTTTCTTCTCTCTGTACATAAATAACTGTCTGCCTATCTTTTAAGTTTTTCCTTTCATACCAGGATAGCTTGAAAAGATCCCTTTCAGGGATAAGTTCACCTTTGTACTCTTTTTGTTTTGTATTATTTTTTGTGTTTTATGTACAATAAAGTATTTACATACATACATACAATTCTAACACTTTACATAGACGCACAAGTAGGTTAGAAGCCGATAATATCTTTGCAGAGGCGTTATCTAGTTTGATATTCATGGTCATAATTTTCGGGTTTATGAAGAGCCAAAGCAGTTTCTGTTAAAAAACAATACGATGACAATGAAGGCAATGAAGTTTTCATAACATCTGCTTAAGAATCGTCAGAAACAAAAATATTTTTGCATTGTAGACACGAGCTGCCTTGGAGCTGCGCGATTGTTTATTATTAAATTATCAAAATTGTTGATTTTCTTTGTTTGAGCAATTGTGCTGGTGCGAGATCTGTGTTAGGTAGGTAGATATTATGCAGGTCCGCTCCCACAGCCGGCGCGGCGCAGGCGATTAGCTGCACACAATGCGTTACACTTTCTCACGCGCGCGCGCTACGCAGAGGGTGGTTGTTCATGGCTGCCAGGATTAGCATATGATGGCGTAAATCCTATTGTTTTTACTCACCCACGTGTCAACATTACGTCTATGTCAACTATGTCACGTATTAGTTTTTCAAAATGATGAGTGGGTAGGTAGAAGGATGTTTTTCCAAATTGGTCCTCCTCTTTTTTTAAGATTGGTCATTACTTTTGCGTCATACTGAAAGTCAGACATTGGTAAGTAGTAGTGACTTATGTCAGCATGAAAATTATTGACAAAACCGTCAACCGTCACATCCTCAAAATTATGAGCATAGATGAGACAACATTAAGAAATAGATTTTAATTGTGTGACGCCACATCTACTTATGAATATTATTCTCTATTCATTAATTATATTTTATAAGCGCAATGTTACACAGTATCGGTTGGTACATACATACCTTTTGTTATATCACAATAAAAAAACAGACGTTTGCCTCACACGAACGCATGACATTTTCTCAAACTTGTTGCTTACTTAGTATCACTACAAATCTGTCGTTTCAATTGGTATTAATAGAATATCAAATTAAAAAAACTGTTTACATGTTAGTTTATTTATTATTACTAAGTAGTTTGGCAACTTCGTTTTTACAGGATTTTCACATATACATGACATGGCGAGTATAAAACATAGCTATCGTCATCTTAAGGACAACGTTGTCTTATTGTAATATCTTGAACCCGGTTTAGTTAATATTAAATTTTATAAATAAGTAGTTTAACCAGTACAACCATAAACCGAAATGGCCATAACTGGTGCGATTTGAATATCGAGAATCACAAGATTAAATGTGCACTTAG
Source organism: Archips xylosteana (assembly GCA_947563465.1). Classification (NCBI taxonomy): domain Eukaryota; kingdom Metazoa; phylum Arthropoda; class Insecta; order Lepidoptera; family Tortricidae; genus Archips; species Archips xylosteana. The sequence continues at coordinate 14,287,425 of OX387355.1, forward strand.
AGGGTAACGTTAGTGGTCAACGAAGAATTTCGGGCAAGGCCAGCCGTGATCGACGTTTGTGCGAGTCTTGCGCAAATTACGCGCCTGCACAGCCGCGGACAGATGTGACCGCTGTTTGCATTTTCCGTGCCCAGTATTTACTTTTTTTAAGCATGTTAATGCCATCGTCCTTCTGCTAGCCTAATACCACCAAACTTGGATTGTACTCAGTGTCGCAACCGTGGCACGAGCATAATTTAAATAATCTGTCAATACTTATTGGAAATATTTTATTTAAGAACAAACAAGATTAATTTTCGACCAAATTTAAGGGTTCTTTGGGATAAATTTAAATGTTCATACTAAACAAAGACTCGCTTATTGGACCTACATGAAGTATGAGCAAAGGTTCCTATTTCGTATAGATTTATTTATCCAAATTGTTTCATCTAGTGACCATTTATTTGCACTTATCATGAGCTAAAATAAGCACATGTTCCTACTTACCTTAAATGCTATCGACATACATATTTACGTGTACAAAACGCTTAGAAAATAAAAGCTACGTCTTCTAGAGTCATACGTAGAAATACTACTTAGTAGGTTTTTCCATTTTCTTATATATCTCTAAAACTTCCGCCTACTTTAAATATTCATAAACCTTGTGTTTATTTGCTGTTATGTAGAATAGTGTTCGGGGCCGGCAGTGCAACATGCAAGATGTTATTATCGAGTCGTGACAGCGTCCATAACGCACGGCCGCCATCGCGATCCATTAGTTTAATGAGTAATTATAGATGCTTTGGATCAAGTGATTGAAGCAAATGCCAACATGCAGTAAAACATAACTAATAACCGACGGTCAACAAATGTTGCAACGGTGAGCACGCGTACCGTCTTCTCACTTGGCACTAAGTGCTTCCTTTTAGTCGGGGGCGTCAATAAAGGATGCGCTGAGCTACAAGTTAGAAAACAGCAGGCGTGCTAGCTCCACTGACATAATTTTATATACCAACCCAAAAAGGACACGTGACAATCATACGATGATCTATCTATACATACATATTATAACAACTTTCGCGTCATCGTTCGAGTGACTCTGCCTTTTCACAACGTTTCAGTTTAACGACAGTCAATACAGTTGACTTTGATTTATTGAGACTGGCAGTCGCTACTAGAAAGTTATTTTCTGGGGCTTGATTTATGTTCCTAAATTGCTTTTGGTAGTAACAACTTGTGTCGGCAGAGTAATCTGTGAAATCCTTCATAAGGAACGGTTATGGTGAATTAATTCGAAATCAATATTGTATTGACACAATCTTACGATGTCTGTGAACCGTCTGCATTTAGTATTCTGTTGACACGCGATCTGCCTGCGAGCTTAAGATGAAGGTCGCCTGTTGCAATTGAATTAGGTATCGCTTCGACTACCATATAACACCTCAGTCATTAAAAATAAAATGAGTACCTGCCTACTGTATCTACTGTGGATAGCCAAACATAACCTAGCATTTTTTTTTTGTTTCGGAAAATGCGCCTTGTGCATCCTGCTCTATTAGAGGAAACAGAGGGTACGTGCTGGGGCTCTCCCAAAAGGCTTTATCTTATCTAATAAAAGTACAATATTTTATTTAACTAAAGTAGTGAAACTGCTCCCGTGCGAAAACTTAGTTATAAAAAATCCACCTTGCTCAAAACTCTTAAATTTGTGTCGCGTTTTAATCAGCAGTTGCAAGAGCTGCAATAGCGAATTGACGTCCATTAAATCAACCTCTCGGGCTTAATTTCTCACGATCTACTCTCGAAACCCCGCGCCTTATACCAGAACCACCACTTCATTCTATTCCATCCGCTTATATTTCGCCGATAAGCTTCGAAAATGAATGACACTGTCACTTTCTGTCGGTACATAAATTAACGATATTATTGGGATGTAACTGATTCATTTTAATTCTAATTGTAACTAAGTAGGTATTAGTGTTCGGTTTATTTTTGTCTTTGAGAAGCTATGAATGAAAAGGGATACAACAGAATACAATCAATGTGTATAATAAATCCCAACCTAATGATTGATGTGTTACGTTTCTTTCGATTCCAACTTTTCTATTCCCGAAAGTCAATTCCTTTCCGAATATTCGGCGTCTTCTATTAAAATGTATCACGTACATACTTAAAAAATAAAGGCATAGTCACTTATCTTTTATTTAAGGCAGAGATCGGGAACCTGCGGTTAACGAGACCCATAGCAAAATTAATAATCATATTACTTATTGTATTATCTACTTGTATTACCTACGAACCTATGTACGTGGTTTTACTGTTCACCGCTTCACAGTGTTATTGCGATCGCTGACACGATAATGTTTTGCGTCGTCGTGAATGTCGCGTCGTGCTCTAGAATAATTGCTGAAAGGAGCCATCCATTTTAAGTGCGCAGCCATTATAAGCCTCAACCTAATAAATACAGATTGGCCGATGATCAACTCGTTCATATTCGTGTATAATTATTTGATACTAATTTGATTGATATTTGTACTGATTGAAGAAGTTGACTGAACTATAATTAATTTAGATTTGTAGAAAATAAACGGAAAGAGAAAGAAAAAAAAATAAAAAAATGTGGAACCACTTTGCGAATTGTCCGCTTATTTATACTTACCAATATTTAGGTATGACACTGTCATTACCTAAATAAATAAATGTTGATAATTTAAATCATAATTACAGAAAGCTGTAAGTATTGATTATAAATATTTAATTGCCACTTTAGACCCAACATTAAATTCTATCAAAACAAATAAACACTCAAGAAATTGTGAATATCGTGATAAGTGCAATATTTTACGCCACTTCAAAATTGTAAAGTAAATGGAGTTAAGACGTAACCTCCGTCAAACAAACATTAGAAATAACTGTGCAATTAGCCGGCATCGTTTACCGCGGGCCTTCAGCTTTATGACATAACTGACTTTACATACCCACTTAAGACAGGGTGAACTCGTAATTCTATTTAGCTGGGTTGTCTGTCACGCTTTGACCGGTTAAACTTAGGTATACTTCCTCAATTATTTTAATTATTGTTACATGTTGCTGCAGCTTTCCAACTAGGCGCATAAAAAGGCCAGAAATTTGATTTTATTGTGAAATGACCGTAACTGTGGACGCATGCTTTCCAATAAAAGCTAGAGGATGATTAGACTGTTTTACTGAATACATAGCCCATGTAGTTTCATTGAAAAAATAAACAAAAACGGCGCTGTGTTATCTCATCTTAAAGACTTATCCCTCAATGAAAACTTAACTACCTTGCGCCCGATTTCGAGCAGTAGGTAACTAGCTTTGGAACGCAGCATAAATAGAGTTAAGTTGAAATACTTATAATTTAAACGTCTAAAAACCTTATCAACGCCCATATTACAACATAAACAAATTTTACAAATCCTATGAAAACCAGTTCTTAAATCTATTAAGTACCTAAATGATCACAATTTATATTAAAGTTGAGATGTACGAAAATTGCCCGTTTCAAACCAAACATTAGAAGGTTAAGTAACTCTGAAGGGCGTAATGGCCGCCACTAATGGCATGTTCTTGACTTTTTAAATAGGTACATATTTAGGTGCGCTCTAATAACACGGGATGTTTGTTACAGGCCGGTGGTCACAGCGTGATGATGATATACCGAGATGTCGGAACCGGGCGCCCGTGAAGCCTAAGTCTTAGGACACTAGACTTGTGTGTGACAGTCGTTATCGCGAGTGAAATGAACAGTGAAACGCGGCAGTGACTCAATTTAGCACGTGGAAATGAAAAGAGAAAAGTACAAGTTCTCCTTCTTGGAACTTGGGTAAGTAACAATACTCATGAGCATTAACAGTTACATGTTTGTCATTGAGTATATTTTTTTTTTACATTATTGAAAGCATCATTTGGTGTTCACGGTCCTCTAATTACATGTTAAGTACCTGTTTGTACATCGTGAGAAGAGAATTGTTAAATACTACGAGGGATTCGTAAAGCATTCAATGAGTGTAAATAGTATTAGCAACTTAGTTGTACTAACTATTAGCTAGCTAGATCTCAAAAGTTTTTTTTTAATCAGCAAACTCCTATCTTACTCATGAATCATAATCAAGACTTTTTAATTAAAATATAGTAATAAAATCTTCTTGTAAATAAAAACAGGAGGGCATATTTTCACTTTTTAAAAAAACAAATAGTTTTAGGTAAAATCTAATTTATTACAAAAATTTGTTTGTTTTGTAAAAAAATCTTCTTGTAAATAAAAACAGGAGGGCATATTTTCACTTTTTAAAAAAACAAATAGTTTTAGGTAAAATCTAATTTATTACAAAAATTTGTGTGTTTTGTAACCCGGTTAACATTGATAAAATCATTAATGAATGAATTAACAGCACGAAACAACGTCAAAGCGAACGATTGCCTCGAAGCTCCGTGTGCCACTTGTCCATCAACAGCTGATTTCGTGATGATATAATTGCGCTTGCGTCGATGACGTAAATTCTGGTAAGGCTCGAAGCGGGTGAAAGTGTCAACAGACAAGCTCAAAACCCTGACATCGCCGCGCTCGGGCCGCCGCCGCACACCACGTCACGAGCTGCATAAACATACCCCATTTTAAAAAAAAAGCTTTATCGAGCAGACTGCTCAACGTAAAAGTAGTTTCCATCAATAGGTATCACCTCGATGGATGGTGCTCCTCCACTGTGCTCTTTAAGTGTCTTGCCGCGAACGTGCAAAGTTTTGAATGGATATGGATTTGATAGCTAGGGTTTTTTTCCAAAATGCTACGACATGGACGACTTAAAAAGCGATATGAACGAAGCGAAGAAAAAACGGTTTTGCATGGCTAATCACGCACCAGCAGTCCCAAATGTTGTTGTAGGTATCCATGGGCAGCGGTGGTCGTAAGATAGTTTGTCGGCTTTATTAAAAAAAACACACAGTATAATGTATACCTATCGTATATCGCATCGTGAGAAAATTTATCAAAAATAACACCCGTTAGACATGGTTTTTTAGTATGACTTAACAAGTTCCTTTTCGTGGCTGTGCATTGAACAGTAAAGAAAGTCGGCTTTCTACAGTAAGCGCGTTGCACAACCAGCAGCGGGTGCGGCAAGGTCGCTATTGTTGACGCACTTTTGTTTTATTTTCGCGCTAAATTGCAGCGGTTGGCGATGGGCGCAGTGGTCGTGACCGAAAATCTAACTGATGACCTGTCAGCACAAAAAATCGGAGAAGTACGAAATGGATTCGCACACGAAGGATTCCGTACCCCCGTGCCTAAAATAATTTCTTGTGCGAAAAGTAAGCACCCTTGAATAATAAAAAATATTTTATTCTTAAACAACATCAAAAAAGGAGAAGGACTGTTTTTAGTACCTATTGATGTTAAAGCGGCAGCAGAAGGAAATATAATGAAAAATTGACCCCTAATCTCACCTGTTGGAAAGTTTAGATGAGGCCAAAGGTGTACCTCACTAACAGCTGTGTTGTATAAGCTCTCAAGGGTTAAATTTTTAATATTCTTTGCATATAAAGTAGGGTCTAGCACACTATATTTTTGCCATATTCATAAAACATGTATCCATTTTTGAACAGCTTATGTGTTCGGAGGGATGTAGGTACGCTACGAATCCACGCACGCTATTGTGCTTGCCTCTTGGAGTCATAAAATTTGAAAGCGCCTATGTCATTCCCGAGTTTACGAAAGCTGCGAGTGAGCAGAATCGCGATTCGCATCAGTCATGACCGTTTTGAGCGTGCAGCGGAACACGACGCAATCCTCTCAATGCCATTTAAAGCAGAATCTACATTTTCATGACTGCTAAAACTTCTTCTAAGCATCCCAATTACCTGTTACATATTTGAATGCAGGAACAGAATGGCATTGATTGCGCTAGCTGTATTCTACTTGAAACTAGTATATTGTGAAATAAATAAAGTTCTTCGTAGTAAATTAAGTAAGGACAAACAACAGTTTCGATCAAAGACATATGAATTATAGTCCATCAATAATTATTAAGGACGAGCATTAGCCGCGCGTGCGCCTCGGGCCTTGAGCGCCTCACCTCGATGTGCAGTCAACACCAGCTAATCTCGCGCAGGAAACAATCACGGATAATAATTGTACCTCTTCCTTACACTTAGCAGTACGAGCACAAACGGAAGTGCCAAACTATAATTTTGCCAAAACCATAACACGTACACGTACAGTCGAGGAAACTAAATCGCGTTCCAGGAAACCTAAGAGTGGAAACTTTTGACAATATATTTCGCAATGATTTTTTTGGTAGATGTAGGCAATGTCAACATGACATTTGCAGTAAAAAGATGCCATCTTGATATGCGATTCAATTTTCTAGACAAGGGTAGGTACAGTCAGCATCAAAAGTAGCTGGTCACTTTTGTACCTTGTCACTCTACAGTTAGGTGCAAAACGTCATACTTGATGGACAATTGTGTTATTACGACAAAGTACAAAAGCAACCAGCCACTTTTGATGCTGACCGTACACCAAGCATTATCCTGGACAGGGTATATGACCAAGTTTAGCAATACCCTGCCCTGAGTGGCAATTTTATTTTCAATCTTAATTACCTCAATGGAAGTGGTTAAAGAAACATCGAGTTGTTAAGTAACATATTTTATTACCTTGACTTGAGGTTCGCCTCAACACCACATTTAGATAAATATCTTCCTACTATGTGTTCAGACTACGTTAAGTATTCACAGTAGATCCCATACTGATCGTAAAGCACCTCCAGTAACAAATAAATAAATCATGGGACGTTTGACCTAGTCCCAAATTAAGCAAAGCTTATACTATGGGTATAAGACATCACAACGGATAAACATACTTCTTTCAAGCTTTGTAGTCTGGTTCAGACTGGTTCTCTAACCACTAGGCTGTTCGGTTCGGTATCATTAGGTGATCCACCCAAATCTAATCTATCTATCTATCTATCTAATCTAATACCTTGTATATATGTATATATATATATATATGTATATATATAATCAGGATCTCGGAAACGGCTCCAACGATTTCGATGAAATTTGGTATGTGGGGGGTTTCGGGGATGAAAAACTGATCTAGCTATGTTTCATTTTCAGAAAATCGCTTTTACTCGTGTTTTCCGGCTATTTTTGTTTGCATTAGAATATAAAGCTAAATTTCGCCGACTTCGAGCAGATCATAATGGCACATTAGAAATCGGATGGTCGCGCATCCAGCCGACCTCGGTTCAATTCCACGTTTTTTTTTCAAGATTTTTAGTTTTTTTTTTTAAGTTTATTTTTCATGAGAAAACGTCAAGTTTCTTCTTTTGTGAGAAAAAGTTACTTTTTTGTTGTTTTGTTAAAAAAAGTATTATAGGGAACGTGCAGTAACTATAGGCGGCAGCACTAATGCGACAGAAGAGACACTATGCGGACAGTAAAACAAACTTATCAAGGTAAAACATTCAAATTGATGGCACCCTTATGGCACCAGTTGGCAGCACCGTCTATGTGCACGTTCCCTATTGGGAGCACAGAACAGGAAAAGCCGATTGTCTGTAAAGTCGGTTTACGGACGATAGTTTAACGTGACTCATTTTTTTGTATTAAATTAAACGCTATTTAAAAAAGTACAAATTTCTAATGAAATTTGTATGTACCTAATCACAACTAAATCACTCGCTAAAATTCATAAGCGCTAAATTTCATTTTCTTAACATAACATCCTGCTGCAGGAAACTGGCCCTCGTTCAGAACGAGAGGGCTTGGACTGTAGTTTCCACGCATTCCCAGTGCCGATTGAGAACTTCACACACACGTTACGCCATTAAATTTCATCGCAAATGGGTACACCTCACGTGTGTATTAAGTGTGTGTGTTCCTCACGATGTTTTCCTTCACTGTAAAGCTCGTAGTAAATTTCAAACGTAGATAAAGAACTAAAATCAAAATCTTAATCTTCAATTTCTGAAGTTCTATATAACTAATGTTTTTATTGTACACATACAGATAACAAACCAATCTGGTCTGGTAACGACAACAACTAAGACTTATCTCATCATCATCATCATCATCATTTCAGCCATAGGACGTCCACTGCTGGACATAGGCCTCCCTCATTGATGCCCAATCATTACGATTGGAAGCGATTTGCATCCACCCTGAACCTGCGGCCTTCACCAAATCGTCCGTCCATCTCGTTGGTGGACGTCCCACGCTGCGCTTGCCAGTCCGTGGTCTCCATTCCAGAACTTTTGGCCCCCAACGGCCATCTGTTCTACGTGCTATATGGCCTGCCCATTGCCATTTCAACGAGCTAATCCGTTTGGCTATGTCGGTTACCCCGGTTCTTCTACGGACTTATCTAACAATCAAAAAAACATTTGCAAGCTGTTTGTTACAAAAATAACATGTATAAAAATATTTCAATTAATTAAATTTCAATTAATGTAAACATTATGTCACTAGCAAACCTAATTTTCCTATCGACGTGACTCCCGCTACCATTTAAGGATGTATGTCTTCACCTGCGAGTAAGTCGGGACGTTGATGGATGTTTACATTTGGACATCGTATAAGGTGTAAAGGTCAATCGGAAGTGGTCGAGGGTCATGCAATGTATTACATGATCAGACATGCAGATTATTCAAGTAGTAATAGATATTTGATTAAAAGATCTGCATAACTTTATGTCGTATCGGAATCTCAATGTGAAGGACTTTATTAGTACCTAACTTAGAGAATACAAATTATTACTACTTAAATTATTTTTTACGTAAATCCTATTCTAACCTGTCCTACTAATATTAAGTTTAAGTTTGCACGCACAAACTTAAACTTAATATTAGTAGGACAAGTTAGAATAGGATTAAATTATTTTTTACGTAAATCCTATCCTACTAATATTAATAATGAGAAAGATTGTGAAGATGTTAGGATGTTTGAACGTTTGGATATTTGGATGTTTGTTGATCAATCAAGCGATAACGGTAATACGGTATTATTTAAATCAGAATAAAGGACGCTGCTGTGTAAGAAAGAAAGTACCTCAACTTTCAAGATGACGCGTTAACTTTGTCTTAAGATAGCGTTGTAATATGTATAAGCGAAAGCTATGCTTTAAAAATGTTATCGTAACCTTTTTTTTTAGGCCAAATCCTAAGATGGTAATTGTTTCTCGTGAAGGTAATTCTAACACGGGCGAAGCTACGTGTTAAAGCTACTAATTGAAAATACTGACATTGATATTAAAGAAATTTAACTGATAAAAAATGCACTGAAAATTTATTCATGAAAATTTTCAAATAGCCTAATGCCAGAAAATGGTAGAGCACTTTGATTAATTATACATAATATTAAGTAAGAAAATAACATGCAATAAAAATCAGCCAAGTACGTGGCGGGCTACGCGTAGGGTTCCGTACTAATATGCGACAAATATTCATTGTTACGTTTGGGGCATATTTGTTTTTAACACTAAAAACTTTTGTAATTTAAAGCGTACCTATTAATTCATATAGGTACGTACTCTTATGCCTAAATCTGCAATACATATATTTGAAAGACCTATTCAAAGGCATCCAGCACCATAGGGTAGCCGAGAAAAAAAAACAGTTTCACGTTACGTATAGGCGGCCCTAAAAAATGTTTTTTCAGAATTTTATTCTGCTCTGTCGGCTTGATTATATGTATGGCACACGCAAGACAAACTAAGAGTCTTTGAGCTAAGCCGCGAACAGACGGACAGATTCGTTCGTTTCGATCGTTTCGATTTTGCCAACGTTTTGACTACAGAACCCTAAAAAGATTCGAGTAGATATCTAAACTGACATAACATTTACGTGTTGGTGTTAAACACGCATAGCTAAGTGGGTTCCTTTTTCAATGACGTGCATTGCATCCTCGAATGTGACTGCGACGTGGGAGAAACTTCCTACTTGCAAAACGCGCGCGTGCACACATTTATTGGCAACTTGCACTTTCTTCACCCCACGTCTCTTTAAATAATAACTTTTATGCTCTTACGATTACGAACATTTAAAGTGTATCTTTCCTTAAGAAAAATTTAATGTCTTAATACTCGTAACGACATACCAATGATTGCAAAAATCACAATAAACTTTTATATTTACAACAAAATACATGTAGAAGTGGGCTCTCACTTTGAGTAGTAAATATAATAGCGTGATGAAGCTAGTAATTTAGTTTCTCATTGATGTTTAAGTAGTACAATCCTCTACTTAAGCCTTTCTTCGGAATTGCACTCTCCATTGACCTTAATTTGCTGGTTATTAGCACTTTGGCATTCTGACGATGTGTTACTTTTCTCGCCCTAATGAAAATTACTGCTTCCATAGCCTTCCTTTCTTACCTGACATGTATTTAAAGATTCATAGAGTGGAGTTTTTGCGTTGCCACATCATTTTGCAATTCGCCAGAAAACACTTATAGTTCATTAAACCTATCATCTTTTTGATTAACGATTTAGCAATAAACGTTTAAATCGTCCAATTACTTCAATGCAGAATATTCGACGTTAACAAAGGTACATACCAAAATTTTAGGCACCTACACAATTCAATTGATTATTATCTGTTTCTCAGAATTTATGGCGAACGCTAGCAAAACGGCCTCACTCTTCTATGCGGAAACATACAGATGATGAATTATAATTTAATAGTATAAAATAATTATAGCTATCCGGTATCTCAGTACACGCTACACGTTATTGCGAAAGAATATTAGTACCTATTTTGTGTTGTGTGTGTATTACTCTTGGCAATGTTAAACGCGGAATGTCAATATCACGCACATGTTAATAAATGTTTTCCTTTTCAAATTGCTTAATTCTCCGTAAACGCTTAGAAGATTAATTGTTGATATTAGGAAATAATTTATTTCTATCAATGTCACCGGGGCTCAATCATATTTAAATACAAACTTAAAGCTGCCGTACAAGTGAGCACTTGATGACGCCTTGTTATTTAGTAATGGAGAGAATTGCGTAAATATTGCCAACTGTTAATTGTCATATTGATGGACTGTCATTGAAGACAGGAGAATTCAAAAATCGCAGTGTAACAAAATTAAATGCCCACCGGCACGATCGCGCCTGGGCGTGCCAACAAAAGCTCGTGGTCGTGATTATATTTTAGAATATTGCGTTGCACACGCAATATTCTATCTAAAATAATAAATACTTGTAAGAGGCGTGTAAGGTAATAGAAATGAATTTGAACAAGTTCAATATTTTTTGTTTTAGTACATACTTTGGCGTGCAGCTAATAATTTTAAAAGACTTGTTTGAAAGCGTAGACTAAACAAATATGATCTACTGGTTAACTGATGATGTCAGCATAATTACTCACGTCATAACTATTTGACGATACCGTCGCTCATTATCCCCAATCGAAGTCGTCAGAGATCTAGATAGATAGCAATGAATTCGTATAATAACGCAAGTAGTTAAGTACACTCTCCATTGACTATCCATTGTCTGCACTGATATAGATAATGCCTATAATCACACAATACCACTACATATGCAATTCCATGCTCTCGGTAATTTATCTATACCTAAACTTCTTCCTAGTGAAATTAAAGAATTCAAAATCAATGTCTTATAATATTTTCCAGATACGTAGTTAATTATTTGAATACTGTCTTTTTTTTAGTTTATAGCGTAAGTAATCCTCTTTATTAGTTTAACTATTACACAGAGTCAGGTAGGTAGGTATACACAAAATGTAATTAAAAGAAAAATACAGTCAAATATTTAATATTATTTTTTTTTTTTTTTTTTTTCTTAATTTAAACTGTGTTTCTTTGTTTGTTATAATTTTAGTTTTAGATCTGTTTCCCAGATCAGAGGAAAGAACTGGTTTTATTTAGTTTAATCGTATTTTGATTGGGTTGTTGTTGTTTTTGTTTCTTTAGTGTTCCGTGTTCCGCTAGGAAGAGGCAAAGGTCTCAGGAACATAGTAAATTCTTTTAGGGCCACCACAAACCGAAGCGTTTTCGTTGCCGACGCGCGCGCGCCCCGCGCTTCGGTCTGTGGTAGCCTTGAATGTTTGAATGTTTAGTTTTTAGGGTTCCGTAGTCAGGTAGTTTTTTGTTAGAATGATAAGTTTCTCTTTTTTTATAATAATTATATAATTTGTGTGTTTTGTGTGGCCTTCCGTGATGTTGCTGTACTGTGGCCCGGCGCAAGACCAGTGCTGGTTTTTAACTAGCGACATGCTGAGCCGGGTCCCTTTTTGTAGCAGCACTAATATGTACCTACATTCCTATGTCTATGTCTATGTTTGTACTCTTATTTTTGCCTGTGTATGTGTTATTGTTGTTATAAAATAAATGTTTTTCTTTCATTCTTTCTAAATAATCCGCCCCGGATCGTACCAGGGGCAGTGGTGCCCAACACACTACCCGCATTGCCTTGATCTGTAACAGATAGACAGGCAGAGTTACTTTTCCATTTATCTAATATATAAAAATCTCGTGTCACGGTGTTTGGAACTCCTCCGAAACGGCTTTACCGATTTTTATGAAACTTTTTTCTCCACATTCGGTAGGTTTGAGAATAGGTCGTAGGCTATATTTTTTATACCTACCCCTATTCATCGTGGACGGAGTCGCGGGCAACAGCTAGTAATTTATAAACCTCAAAACATTGTTCGATCAGAAGTCGTTAAAACTAGCCAAGCGCAATACAGTAACAAACATACATAGTACACACATGCACACATTATTTACATGCAAACTTTGGCATTTATAATATAAGTTGGATTAGTACGAAGAACAACAAAATAACAAACTGATTAGACTGTACCTGAATCATTCTTCGTTCCAGTTATGGTTCTTGAAATAATATTATTCATATTTTTAACTTGTTTTTATTGTAATCAGTACTGGTACCTGTCAAAAGCAAGCAAGCAAGAGGCTGCAAGAGGCTGGGTGTTGTGGCTGGCAAGAGCTGGATGAGAGTGGCCGAGGATCGTGCTCAGTGGCGTGCCATGGGAGAGGCCTATGTCCAGCAGCGGACGAACAAAGGCTGATGATGATGATGATGATGATGACTGGTACCTGCATTGAATTTGCTGTACTTGTCTTTATAGTCAGAGCTACCTTTTGTCATCTCCAGCTTATATGTATTTGTTTCACTTCACATAGACCATAGGACCAAAAAAGCCCAGGTAGCCTAGTGGTTTGACCTATGGCCTCTCATGCAGAGTGTCGCGAGTTCGATCCCGGGCTCGCACCTCTGAATTTATCGAAACTTATGTGCGAAATTACATTTGAAATATACGAAGAGCTTTAAAGAGCGGCGGAGGCGGCTGGCAAGAGCTGGATGAGAGTGTTCGAGGATCGTGCTCAGTGGAGTGCCACGGGAGAGGCCTATGTCCAGCAGTGGACGAACATAGGCTGATGATGATGATGATGATGATGAAGAGCTTTAAGGTGAAGAAAAAGATCGCGAGGAAACCTGCATACACCTGCGAAGAAACAATTTGCACTAGGCCCGCGTGGGAACAACGGCCCAAAACCTACTCATTCCGAGTGTAGGCCTGTGCCCTGCACTGGGACGTATGTAGGCTGGGACGATGATGATGATGGCTCATTATTCGAGCGTTTCTACCGCTATCATTACCAGGACCCATATATCAAAGAAATGAGCTATTGTTTGCATGGGATTTCAATGAATTTTTATTTTACAGCGAGCGCACTTTATCGTTTTACAAAAACCTTCCGTTCGGTGCGACTTATTTCCTCACTATTTAGGGCCGGAAACGATGGCGGTTGAGACGCTCGTATAATTAGCCTAATGATGATGATGATGATGAGGCAATAAGGCAAACACACCTTTACAAATTAAAAATAAGTATTATTTTTATGCACCTATGACAATACGGAAGCGAGCGCTTTCCTGTCCATGCATTGTGATTGTGAACACTTGATAAGGTCAGCCAGAGGTCGCGCTCAAGGCGAGCTATCGTTACTAATGCGCGGCCCATTCTTTACCTATTAACTTAATTACACCCGGATGGCGAAGAAGCCTGTAGCGTGGACTTGGACGGTCACTTGGATGCGGCAAAATCTCTGAAGAGTTGATTATATTGAGCAATAAAAAGCGGACGACTAGAAATAAAAATACATCGGATGGTGGATAAACGTAGTAAATATGTGCTTCGAAATTATTTATTAGTAGCTCATTTTTCAAAAACTTAGAAATTCATAACATTTGGTCTAACATTTGGTAGCATAGCGTAGGTACGGCTGTGGTACCAACTCTGAAGATGAGCTCTGGTTGAGTTCGAAACGCGTCAGTGTAGTTTGGTGGTGGTGATGGTTGGGTTTGTGTGATTTGTGTGTTTTGTACAGTGTGGAGGTGGAGGAACTGCATGAACACGCATTTCTTACATAAACGTAACTAACGTAAGGTCGCGGGTGAACAAAGTACTTAATTGTTTCAGTTCATAGAGAGAAATAAATCATAAAAATCGGTCAAGCCGTTTCAGAGGAGCTCGATAAAAAACACCGTGTCACGAGATTTTTATATATTAGAAGATTACTGCGAATAAATGATTTTTGTTTTTGTTTTAGAATAACATAAGACTCTTCAAACTATTTCATAGAAACACTTTATTCAATTAAAGTTCTTGTGTATGCGTACCTACTCGTTAGTATAAGTGTTCATTAGATTGCATTGTAATCAAACAAGCCTTACTAGTCACTGTGATGAAAGGATCGGGGTTTTCCAAAAGGTTTATTCTAAACAAAAAGCTTGAGCATTATTCATATTGTCATCCGAGCACTATTTATAACATAATGTTTTGCCACGGGATTAATTTATAATCTTGTGATTAAAACCCTCTACGAAATTGCTGCAAATCAAAAGCATATCTTTTATGTCACTTTTTCACTAACTCTTTTTATGTCCGGAAGACAATGAAAATAGTAAAAGTTGCTCGTAACGTACTTCATCAGGAACAATCGATTGCTAATTGTCTAGGTACTTACTCTACGAGTGTGTTATTCGTAATATAATGAATTGTGAATATTCTGTTCTGTGGAAATCTACTCAGGATGCGGCAAAAGACGTGTAATTTAAAAGTCCAAGGTATCTCGAAGTGTGCGATTTTAATCGGTGCAATGTCTAAATGGCATTGTTATTACTGTTAAATGCCGCGTATAACAGTAGCTTCAATTTCATAAGAAAATATTTAAGTAGGTAGTAAAAGTTTCTTCACGTTACATTCATGAGTAACGTGGCGCGAAAAGATCGCCAAAGTTTGCCAATTTCATATTTAAGTACCTGATTTTGGTTTTAAGGTTCTGTTTTTGTCCCTGAAATGTCCCAAACGAAGCCCTATTTGCCCTCGTTCAAATATGTCTGTCTGTACATTCTTCTGTCACAAGAGTCTAACGGCTTAATATAGGTACTTAATAGTTAAAGCTACTAAGTACCTTATTAATCTAAAACCTTCAGTGTATTTTTATTTTCATAATTAATGGGGACTAAAATCATGACACGACAGTCATGAGAGGCCGTCAAAGTGAACTTTTTCCAAACTGTTAGGTACTATGTATACATATTTTTTTATACTTCCATTTGGCCAAGGAAAAACTTTGTTTAATGCTTACCACTTATTAAAAAATATACTTTTACTAAATACTAATTATCTTAAAAACTCGAGTATTTTCCAGATTTTTTGTATCTTCCTTTCAGCAAAGAAGTTAATTTTTGTCAATAAGCATGTTTTCTGGATTTATTTTGCTTTGCATAAAATATTTATCTCAATACAAGTTGTAAATAAGTGATGTTGGCATCTTCCTGAATACAGCTGCAAAAGTCACTTTAGCCGTGTTTGTTTGAAAATTTTCTTCGGGACTGGGTATCTTGTATATATATATAATCGAACATTTATTGCGTATGAATTAAGCTATAACAATTAAGAAAAAATAACAAAGAATAAAACTTAACTATAAACTAAATGCAATAGCATAATTACGTACGATTGTATGGAATCCTTCGCTTGCGTGTCCAACTCGTGCTTTGCCGGTTTTATTTTTTAGGACAAAGGAGTTTGTAATTTTAACAGGCATATAAAATGATATTTCACAAGCACAACCTCGACCGGCGAAGGAGCGTACCGTGACTCAGACGGCGGATCAGATGACATGGCATTAACTTAACACAGTAGTAAATGAATATTAAAATAACAAATCCTTCAGCAGTGAAGGGGCAACAGAACGTAAGTCATGTATTAATGACATAATGTATAAGTGTTTTTAGTAAATCTGATGACGATTGCATTTCATGCGTATTTTGCAAAATAAAGTCTCCAGTGAAACCTTCCATAACTTTGACGCATTGATGACCGTACAGAGAACCGTAACTTTTATTTAATCACTTTTATGTTCATTATTATTAATATACATTACATTACATTACAAGACTGCGCTCTCTGATTCAGTCTTTACTCACCAGTGTGTAGTATTTACGAACAGACATAATCGCACATGTTGACACACATTTATTCAATTATACTGTTGAGAAAACTAATTAAACTACATAGATATATATATAAATGAAATGATAGACCACCTCCTTAATAACATACCCATTCTCATTATTAATAGACATTATTTATGGTAATAAAAACCAAATATGGTTTTGTAATTTATGTGTATAACCTTCTTTATTATATACTCAGTTGGTAGAAACGAAATATACTTATTTTAGCCATAGCCAATAGTAAACTTAAATATGTAGGTATATCGTCATTACGGGGCCGCCGCCCTCAGCTCAGGAAGGGGTTTGAGAGTAGTCACTTAAAATTTAATTGAATTAAATGTGAGGAAGTGGATCACTACGAATAATAATTATTTTATCAGGATAATTATCTGGTACATCATACTTTGTAAGATTCCTTTTCTTCTCTCAGATGGAAAACGGAACTATTATAGAACCAACTAGTGTGTCAGTATGTCCATTTCTCAGAGTTAATTTGCTACTAATCTAATGATAATGAATCGATGAAGTTGAAATTTGGTATTCATGCATTTATCTGGTATTCCCGAACACGGAGTGTAATGTAATTTAACGAATTTTCAATATAAGGGTCGTTTTTGAGGGTATATAAGAAAACAAAGCCCAAAACAACTGCGCCTAACAATTTTCAAGGCAATTCAAAATGTAATATAGTATTAATCTTCCCAGGTGAATTTTTCGCTTCGAGCCATTACATTAAATTTGAACCTTAATGCTATGACGATACCGTTTGTTTTGAAAGTTAAAGGCTCGAAGCGAAAAGTTCACCTGGGAAGATTTATACTATACCTACAACAATATTTTTTTTGAAATATAACATAGAATAAAAAAGAAAACCAACACTTTTTTTACCTACTACCAATAGTCCAGACAACCAGAGCCTGTTCATATGGCTAGATTAGGAGACTAGAACAATCTAGACAATCTAGAGTAGGTATCTAGGCTGATGATTGATAATCAAAAAAAAAATCTCTACAACATTAAGTGACGCATAAAGGCCCAATGATGCTTACTATCGTTCTTTTAATCTTTTTAGTCTATATTTTCGGTGTTCATTGTATTATAATAAGGCTTTAAAAACTCAAATGGCATTTAAGACAGCCAGCTAGCCCGCTGTGACCGAAACCGGGACACCAAATCGAATTAGGCACGCTTGGCCAATGTCTTGCAAGCCGATATGTCACCGCCGCAATGTGCGAGCACACTGCTCGTGTATAATACCTATAGGCCTATAGATATGTGCTTAGTGTAATGCCCTGTAAGGGGTTAACTAATAGTAGAGGTCAGTCGTGACAGTTTGACTCCTGTTAACTCGTAGCCCACAGTAACAGGAACTAAAAATCGAAACTTGTTTAATATTTTTTTGCGCTTATGACAGGTAAGATATCTTACTTTGAAGATGGACAATAATAAATTGGTTTGCATTTCTTACCTACAAAAAACATCGTTTATGTTCACTTTGTCCACATTCCCATTTCGTTCACATTCCTAATTCGTCAACAATCCCACTTCTTCAACATTCCCATTTCATCCATATTCCCATTTCGTCCTTTTCCCACTTCATCCGCATTCCCACTTAGTCAACATTACATTCCCAACTCGTCCATATTCCCACTTCGTCCACATTCCCACTTAGACAACATTCCCATTTCGTCCATATTCCCACTTCGTCCACAATCCCACTTTGTCAACATTTCTAGTCGGTTTTAATGTGGTTTTCGCTATCACTTAGCTTAATTCTTAGGGATGATTATATTTTGTGATTTAGGTAAGTATTCATGTTAAGAAAAATACTTGCTAAGCACGGTGCGGGTCAGTACTATTCAGGTGTACACCACCAATTTCGTTACTATTTTGTTACAGATGGAAATCTGGTGCCGTCCAAAAAAATACATCAGTGTTATCAAAATTGTCTTGTGTTCGTAATAAAAAAACTGTATTGTTCCGTCATTTAATCAATAATATTTCCGAAGAAAATATGGACAAGTTTTGGAATGAAGTGATTGAGGTATATGCGGACGAATTGGGAATGTGAATGAAATGAGAATGTGGACGAAATGGGAATGCCGACAAAGTGGGAATGTGGATGAAGTGGGAATATGAATGAAATGGCAATATGGACGAAATGGGAATGTTGACAAAATAAGAAGTGGGCGAATTGAGAATTGATTGTTGACGAAATGGGATTGCTGACGAACTAGGAAGTTGACAAAATGGGAATGTGGACGAAGTGAACCTAAACGAAAAATACGAATCGGTTTGCCAAAATGAATTACCTGCTTACCTAGTTTTCTACGGGGAATTATTATTTGGCAGGAATAGGGATGACGACTGGGTTAAAAATTGGTCATTCTAATTAGTCCGTCATTTAGATTATGGGAAAATATGGGACACGTGTTTTTTGGTTTATCAAATTATTAAAAAACGACAAAGATATAGATCATCAAACTTCCGGAGTGGGGGCTTGTGACGTCACCCTTAGGTAAAAATTGTACCATATAGTGACGTCACTCGAAACTTCTAAGCACTGTATCCTCCTCATTTTATGTTTGTCAAACAAAAGAAAAAATACGTGTACAATATTTTTAAATAATCTAACTGACGGACTAAACAGTTTTTTTTAGTCGTCTAGCCTATTCAAAGATCTTTAGACATAAAACATCTATAAAACCACTAATTTTCAACCCCTAATAAAAAAAAAGTTATAAGCTCAGATTGTAAAAAACGATCTCTTTCAGGCAGTATTGTATTACCAAGTCTAACTCGCCTTACAAATTCGTAAAATCGGGAAATGACACACAGGTGTGAAAATACGTAAATGACTTTGTTAACATGCAGTCTTAAATTGAGCACGAGGAAGAAAAATTACGCATTTTGTCATATAAAATTTAACAATTAGAAATGTTTTAAACATTTTATAAATTAACAATCGTTATAATATTATAACACTTCACTGGTGGAGTGGATACGGTAGGTACTATTAGGTACGGTTTAGTATTTTCGGATCATCTTTAAAGCCGATTTACTGTGACTTCTAGAAGTTGAATAAACTTCAAAATGTATGAAATTGTAGGTGCATCTAGATTTTACGCTAATGCAAAAAACCGTTAGCAAAAAAGCTTAGGTATATTAAAGGGTCATTATTAACAAAAAAATATTTATACTCAGCGTCCCAACATCTAGCTTGTCGTCGACAGTTAATGCACATTTTACATCTAACTTTCTACACCCATCTTTACCATAATCGTAGGTTACAAATGACGGTAATTTGGTATAGAGAGGCACGACTGACCAAATCTTTTATGGTTACTCGTATTACGTCAATTTGTATAACAATGCTAATAGCCGCCTTTTTGCGTGTTTAAGAGAACGTCAGCTTTGTAATTCTTCGTGATAAAAAATAAATGAACCAAGGCCTGCCTTAACTATTTTATAGTAAGTTTTTTTTGTTTACGTACCCCCATCATGTTATTAGTTAGTCAAACTATAATTGGCTCAACTGATAATGTTTAACCATAACTATTAATTGGAAAAAGATAATCATTCAATGAGGGGCAGTTTATCCCTGTAAGTCCTATGATTATATTTTATTGGAAGCTTTTCTTGAACAGAGAGACACAAGCAAACTTACATAATCTTCCAACTAGTGACATTTAACTGTACAAAACCTTACCTTATGCCCGTATTCGAAACAATTTTCAGAAAGTTTCTTGCAAAGATGATAACATCTAAATTTTGATTTAGTTCCTGGTGATGATATTTGGAAGCCTAGTCGTGTTTCACAGAAAGATGTTGCTGATGATAATTTAGAACCTTGAACTTCCGCAACCAATGATGAATGCAATGCCAACTTTGTATTAAACTTAAACAACAAATGATAATGATATAGCTTAATATTCATAGGAAATTATTACTTATGTAAAAATGCCGAATAGCCTTGTGCAAACAGGAAATGAATAGGTACAGACTATTACTGACTTTATACATTAACGTCTCAACTCCTTTGAACACGCCAAAGTTATTTTTAATAACTTCCGACATGCCCACTCGTCTGTAGTTTATTTATCTTTGACAGGTATCTGACTAGGTACACCAAATAATATTGACCTGCAGTCAAAAAGTTTAAATTTACTAAATGGTTTTATTTAGCTTGCCTTGTTATCATTATATTATCATTATACAAATGCGATGAGGAGATTCCTGTTTCTGTATTGTATATAAGTAAAGTAACTTTTACAGTTCTCCAATAAAACGAAATGCAGGTCATCAGTTAAAGGACTTGACTTGAATAGAAAGAATTTGGAATAGCATAACTATATGCATCTTTAGTTGTTTCTCTTGAGACATGGAAATCTAAAACTAAAAGAAAGCTAAAAAGCACCATGTGCGTGCTGACTCGCTTTATCTACGTCCGATTTGACATTTGCTTAAATGTCAAGCACCGCTTGTTTTTACTCGACTACGGCAAAGCCAAAAGGAAGTGAAATGATTTTGAAAAAGAAAGGTGATACGAAAAACCAGTGACGCAAAGATTACCTTTCTTCTGTTTCTGATATCAATGCCGTTCTTTGACAGATCTATATTTTGATTACCATTTATTTCGATTTTAGTGCTTGTTACTGAATATAAAAGGCATCACCAATTGAATCCGGAACATTTCAGATACTTAGTAGTTAGATAAGATCAACTGAATACCCCTGTAAAAGTTTTCAAGACTTTTTTATTGTGATCAGAAATGTCTCAGAGAACCTACATTAAATTTAGCCGAGTTTCAAAGTATACCGCGACAAAGACATGACGTCATCTCGAAATAAATTATTCGGTGAAAAATCTCCACAGGGGTGTCAGGCTACTTGGACTTGTTCAACTACTGGACAAAATAAGTATATCAGTGGTCACTGGATTCATTTTGTGGTACTTTGTATTTGAATAATTGTCATCCATAGGTTGATTTTCGGTTGTTTTATGTTTAGGGTTTATTCATTGTACTGTTGAATTGACGTGCAAAACATCACACATGCGTATTTGGTACAACGTGGAACCTAGCACGCGTCCCTCGTTTAGCCTACCTGCTGCTGTCCATATATAAACTCCTGCGCCGGTACATCGAATTGCATAATTTTGTAAAAAACAAGTGTTAGCTAAAATTTCAAGTGTAAAATTTAACACTTGAGTTACTCTACTGCAAACGTTACGAAATTTCGTTGCCAACATTTTAGTATCCTTCTGCCATAAAAAGAAATAAAGTACCTAGGGCAAAGACAAAAACAATATATTTTTTAAAATTAAAAATTGACTTAGTCCAAAACCATGTCGATCATCTTACAGTCGCAATTATACGTATTTTAATAATAACTTAGATCCATTGGTTAGTAATAAAAAAATATATTAAAATAAATTGAGATCTAGAACGTAGGCTCCAAGGTTATTCAATCAAAATTTATTCAATCAGAGTTTCAGTAACCACCTTTAAAAATTTGGGTATCTTAAGAAGAGTTGCTTGTGATTGAAAGAAATACCTAGTACGTACCCATCATCCCATGTTCAATTTTAAATCTAAACCATCACTTGATCTGCCCCAGTTAGATCATCTTTTCGGTTAGTAGTTTAACTTTCAAACTGTTTCGATCAGCTGTCGCGATATCGGGACGGCCGCGACGTGTGCGTATATTCGTGTCGATTTCCTAGGCGTACGCGCAATGCAGCAATCAGACGAACGCAGAGCGAGCGACCAAGCCGCCGAGATAAGCCTCGCTACGTGAGGCTGAGGCGTCCGCGGCCGCCGAAACCTTGAATACAACCGCGCTCCTTCCCGCGATATAATAATAAACCGCCGCTCAGTCCGGCCCGAGCCTTTACCGACACAACACGACCGACTAGTCTCATTTTCTGACCCGAATCCGATCCTGCGCCGACACGCGGGTACCGACATGCGCGCGCGCACGCCCCCGGACTGAAACCCAACAGCCCCAGTGTTTAAAATGCAGTGACACAACACTTGTATACGGATAGTGTATATTGTGATGTTTTGTGCCAAAACTCCCTGTGCCATATCCATAGGAGATACTTTTTTCGAGTGCAAATATACGACAGGTGGGTAGTTACTAAGAAACTTATCATTTATTAACGCAAATTATTTAGAAATTTAAAATAGTTTTTAATTATTTATGATAAAATCTTCAAGCACACATACATTATTCCAATGAAGTAAGCGACATGTCTTCCCCTAAAGCTGGTAAAGCGGTACCTATGCCATTGTATATGAAGACCGGTAGACGAACAATCAATTGTATGTAGTGCAGGGAAAACAAGAGCCGTCGTCCATTTATCAACACTCAATGCGAACAGGATGTTGGACGCGACCTTTTGCACACAATCACCTACCAACCGACTAAACTAACTGCATTAATAGTCTATAAATAAAGATTAGATTTGTTCGTTCTTAAAACCGGAATCGTCTGCAGTACAGAAATAAATCCAGATCATTATCTCGTCTATTAAGTAATTCTGGAGATAATGTCTTAAAATCAGTTTACGTGATGCTAACTTACTACAACTTATCTGAATAAGTATCGATAATCAAGTATAACCGACATCTGATCCATACGGAATGCTTCTCAATTGAAACTAAATTAAAGCTGAATTTAAAAGGTTTAATGTTATTACATCCTCTTCTGATTTATTACCTACAATAACGCGTACGTATATTTTATTACATTGACCTTAGTATCGTATTCGATTAACATACCAGAATTATTGACTACATGATCATTAACAAAACTGTTGCTAAGGCTTGGTGTTCTGTGAACTATGGAATTGCGGAACTCTGCACTTTAATTTCCTTGGTTATAAATTCAGAAACGTGCATTTAATTTAGAAGTAGGTACTCCTTCAAAATCAAAATAGTGAAGACGCTAGGTGCAAGAATGAATTAAGGCTAATTACGTGGTGTCACGAAAAGTAGGAAAAACATAGATAACAATTCATCAGCTCAATGACAATTCCTCAATTAGAACTCAGAACAATAGACTTTCGATTGATCGTTTTTAATCTGAAGAGTAGGTATAATTAGGCTATTGCGATAGGTAGGTGTGGCTGCACAGGCTGCTAATCCTATTGGTCTCAGACTAGGTACTACAAATATGTATTACAAATCTCCTTCGACCGCTTTGATAATTACAATGGCTAGCCATTCGACTCCGCGACCGATCGCCAAACAAGCCTTTTGTCTGAATCATGTATCTGTTATATAAACGCCAAAATATATCACTTAAATCACTTTGTTGGGTAATACGACACATAATAAACATTACATTTAATGACTGATATCTACTGGTTTTATATTGCCTCATGGATAACCAATTAAAGTAAATTAATCGAATTCAAAAAATAAGACTGCCTTCAATGAGGCATTGAATAAGTTGTTTGGGATATCATTAGGATGATAAGATGTAAGAGTAACCGTCAGATCCTGTCGGTAAATACCAAATGCTAAATGGTTTTACTTGTATCCTCGGGTGAATAATAGAGAAAGAACACCACTACACCACCTCTCGTAAAATTTGTGATACTTAACGTTAGGTAAGTCATACAAGAAATAATTTGCAACCCAATGATAGGTAATCATTTTCGATGATTTTTATTTTGATGAGTGTACAGATGAATAATCAAGGCCCGAGCATTGATAGTATTACACATACGTTTTCGAAAATTTCTATTATTTTCCAAATAATAAACATTTGCAATACCCCAACTTCCACTGTTAAATATACAAGGTGATACTCTCAAGACCCGTCAGCGTGAAAGAAATTTTAGTATGTACGACAATTTACGTTCATGAGATTGGCATTATAAATTGTATAAGTATTAAATATGATAATTCTTTTTGGTTTTTGTCAAATTTAGCTTAAGTTGTGCGTTCTTCTGAATAGTTTGTGGTTACTTTATAACCATTATGTGCTGTAACCTCTTACATGCAGCACTGACATTAGATAGTAACTGAATATTGTCATATACACTTTCTCTCAAACACCTATTCATGATTTTTAAAAGTGGTTATTACAAGTTCCCAGCTGCCGCGAACGATGCTTCTTCGCTTGAGTCGTTGCTTGTTACAACTCATTCCCAACCATTGTCTTGCGTTGCGTCAACTCTTCCTATTGTACTATTGCTAGGTATCCCTTTGCTTAACTCCATCTCAGCTGTTTCACTCAACCTGCACGACTGTTTACGCAAAATTACCGAATTTTTTTTAGTCACTGAATTGCACATCGTAAATCGTGGTTCAATAAAGTAATGAGAAGATTTTTAACACTCGATCGTAATAGAATCAGTACTGAATTAAAAGTCACTGAACCATAGCTAAGTTGCAATTTAGACAGGCGGATGCTTTGCTAACTGATGGCACCGATAAATCATTCTGATTGTTATTCTCGCGGGACTATTGTTAGCAATCACTTCGCTAACTCGTCCGCTGATGGTTGGCGACGAGCACACTACAAATGATTAATTTTATGTTTTTCCCTGGGTGAATATTTAGGTTTTAAGTGTACCTAAATGTAGGCAAATTTACCATTTAGAACAAAATGCTGACCAACGGGCAACGATTTTTTCCAAAACTCTCATATGACATATCAAACTCTCGATCATGTTTCTAATTTTAAGTTAGAACTAAAACTACGCGAAAAAATAACACATGAAACCTATATACTTTGTCTAATGCATTTCTGGGGCTGGTCACTTTCAAGCATAATAATAAATAATACTAATAAATCGTGGGACGATTGACACCAATTGACCTAGTCCCAAACTAAGCAAAACTTGTACTATGGGTACTGGACAACGGGTAAACATACTTATATAGATAAATGCATACTTAAATACATATCAAACATCCAAGACTCGAGCACAAACATTCGTATTTGTCACACAAATATCTGCCCCGACGGGGAATCGAACCCGGGACCTCAAGCTTCGTAGTCAGGTTCTCTAACCACTAGGCCATTCGGTCGTCTGAAGCATGTATGTATATTCCAAATATTGTCACTCTGAGCTACTAGGAATGCTACTTAACAAGTAATTTAAGTGAATACAGGAGTGAGTGGTTGCGCGTGTCGTGAGACAGCTCCGCGGCCTTTAGACGACCTCGCCGTGCGTCACAGCGCACGGCATCTACACAAACAACCAGCATCCGCGGAAATATTAAAGGAAGTAGTTTTGATAGATTTGACTCATGTTTGCCCATGGAGTAATCACTAACTAGATCCGCCTTGGGAGATTGAAGCTTGCCAGTTGTGGAGTTGTCTTATGGGAAGTACATAATAACAACTTATGTAAAAGTAGAACGAAATACTAAACTGTTTATTACGAAGCTCGGTTGCTTAGAGGTATATGTATAAAGCTTTAATACAGACTCGGACTTCCGTAATTGTAAATAAAATATAGCTACAAAAGCCTAAAACGGAGTAATCATAGAAGCCATAGTGGCCTAGTGGTTTGACCTGTCTCTCAAGCAAAGGGTCGTGGGTTCAAATCCGGGCTCACACCTCTTAGTTTTTCGGAATTTATGTGCGAAATGATTATAAGTATTTTCAATTTGCTATGAGCTTTACGGTGAAGGAAAACATTGCGAAGAAACCTGCACAAACCTGAGAAGAAATTCAATGGTGTGTGTGAAGTTCCCAATCCCCACTGGGCCCGCGTGGGAACCACGACCCGAGCCCTTTCATTCTGAGAGGAGGCCTGTGTCCTGCAGTGGGATGACGATGAGGACCAAAAAACCAGTCAAAATTATGAAATTAACGTCAAGAAAGACCGTCCGCATACTTCAAGTAAGCCCGGAGAAGCCACCCTCATATTGATTCACAATCGCGTTTCTCAGAGCGTCAGCCACGACATTTATAAAATAATCTCACACAGTACTAATTTCTTGAAATAATGTTATATTTGGCTCGTGGCTTTGTTATCATACCATATTCATGATATTTGGAGATTTGCACAATATTACTACTGGACGTACGCGCATGCGTACACTGAGCTGGCTGCATTTTCAACACTGAAATAAAGTCATATTCAACATATCATTAAATTGCAGTTGACCTGGTTTATAGACGATTTCAACATATATTAAGAAAATTACCTGAAAACTAAATACATAACTAATTAATCATGACACTTGCGTGTAGGCCATTAAAACACTCTAGCTATAAAGCAGTCGCAAGTCCATGTCATGTACTCATTCACAGAGTAATTAAACGAATGCCTCTAGTCCGTGAAGGATTTAGATCTGTCTGTGCTAGAAGGTGAGCAGTGCTCAAGCTTTACTCACTTCACTTCTCGCAGGGCCGAGGCGAGCAAAGATTACCAACCGATTAATTCGACTAAAACGCTCCTCCACGCCATTCGAACATGAACGTTAATCTTGACTACACCATGCAATCAACTAACAGACAATAAAATAATTAGTCACACTGATATCTTTCGTATCATTGACCACCTTGAATTATGTAAAGACGTTCTCACGTTATACTCATAAAATTTCGAAATGGTATTGTTTTAGATAAGCCGTATGCTCACTCGTATTAACATTTTGAATGATGCTAGACTTGACATGACTGGTTTATGACAATGTTGTGCCTAATGCAAACAAAAATTCAGAACACAACAGAACATTTAGCAATAATATAAATGCTATTTGTTATTTTATTATCATTGACGAATAACCTACTAGTTTTTATATCTTTACTCGAACGGGCTTGTAAAGGCTTAGTTATGAAAGACAAGCAACGCGTAGTTTCAGGTTTGATAATACTATGAGTTAAGCCGGGCTTTTAATAAAATACCCCGACTAATCGACCTACACAAAGCCCACGCTGTGCTTAAGAAACCATTTTACATCGGCAAAGCGGGAGGAGACGTTAAGTATCTATTAAATCGGGCTGGGTATTCTCTTAATTCTGTTAATGCAGCTATCTAACTCATATATCTCATTACAGGACCTTGGCTTGAATACCAGCTGCTCGTTGTTTTTTATACCGGCTGTCATTTAAGAAGGTTGTTTTTTTACCAGAGCACTACTCAATGCGAACATGTTACAAAAGTCAAGTTGTTTGAAGCGCGTTGACGCCCCACGGTCCGACGCCGACGATAATTGAAAAATGACTTGTGCTCTGTGATGACGATCCATTTCTGTCATCAGTGGCACAAACAATTTGTTTGAGTTAAACAAAAGGTATTTACCGTAGGTACAGATATGATAATAACATAAAACCAAAGGAAAAACGGCAAACGCGTTAAAAACCATTAAACAACCGCAGAAAACTTTCTAACACTAGTTAAGTTAATTGTTTCCGTCAACTTTGAAAACCATATCTAAATGAAAATATTTGTTAGTATGCAACGAGCTTTTTTGTTGAAGAGAAAGGCAATAAACTCTAACTTCTTGCTATCTGTGTTCGGCACTTCCATAAGCGCACTGAATATGTCATTCTTTATAATGACCTAAGGTTACCTGTACTAACTTTCTTTCTTGTTCGATAACAAGACAATTTTATTATCTACGACAACTCTGTAGAGTTGTAATTTTCTCTTAAGTTATACCTATTTATAATAATCCAATAGCATAGCAGACAGTCCGATAAGGAAACCGTGTGTATTATATACTTAATAACTAGTAGGATGGCCTACAGCTGTTTGATATTCAATAACAGGCACAACGTCTTATACAGTGGAATCGATCATTACACGATAGATGACCCTGATTTGGGGATCGGCATCCACGGCAGAGCCATTAACTACGTCCATGTGATCATTGATAGTCACGCTCACGTCTTCGACACAGTTATAGGAAACATCAAGGATTGATCATACTATTATTTAAATATTACTACAGTCTATCTCTCTAGTTAGTCTCTCTCATTAGCAGCGCTTACGGTTTTCATAATATTCTTCGCATGAATTGGCAACGGCAATCACATTATGTCATATCTAACAATCTTACTGTCTTTGCTTTGCGGTGTTGCATATTTCACTTCCTTTTAAAGTGTTTGGTAATTTGCATCATTAACAGTTTTTTGCACTGCACGTCACCATCTGCATTATTTGATAATAATGATATTAATTATTGCCCTTGCGCAGGAGTTGAGGTGGTTCAGAGGCCAGCGACATAAAGGTAACCGCAGTTAATTACGTCGATACAATATGCAAGGGCACTTTAACAATAAGCTGAATTGCACTTTGCGCTCGTTCTGATACCGCAAAAGTGCGAAGTGATCATAACACGCTTTGACCTTTATCTTTTATTCACGTGCAGTCCTTTGTTTCGAATGTTTACAGATTTTATGAACCTCTGGATATAAATAGTTCGTGTAATTTAATTTCATTTTATGCGACTATTTTTATTTTAGTAAATTTTAATTTTAATTTAATACCTTAATTTTATCAATTATTATATTTTTAGTCTGTATTCTGGTTGCGTAGTAGCTCGTTAACAATAGTTTAATTTCAATGCAATTTTTAAAAATGGAACTCCATTAATACGTATGGTGGTTCTGTCAATGTCATTCCGAGAAAAATAATTACTCGTATTAGGATATATATAGGTTAGTTGAAAAAAATAGTTACTGCCTGACCGGCTTGTTTTTGTTTAATGTTTAAAACTAAAATTGATACAAAAAATACACAAAACAAAAATAGACACAATTATCACGCACGTTGTTAAATCTGTTTTTCGATTGTCAATAAAGTATAGTTGTCATACCATTTAATTAACACAAACCTTCAACGTCAAATATTGCTCAACACATACTTCAATTATTTGCCCATCAATTACCCTGTTAAAGGTTTGTTATAAACAATTACTAATGAGAATGTTGGTTTATTGCAAGGTTGGCTGGAAGACCCTGCTTGTCTAAAATCATAGTTCCACAGAGGTAGAGGTTACAGAGCAAGAGCCCGTGAACCCCAGACCTTCGTTATATTATAAAAGCCGAAAGTTTGTCAGCGCATGCTCCCAACACTGGTAAGAACGATGGACCATTATGAAGTTTGGGTTACAGTGGCTTTGGCAGATAAACGGTACCAAAGGTGTGTAAAATACCGATCTACTTTCGTCAAATAATAAAGTGCGATTTTTTGGTATTACCTTCAGAATATTATTAAAAATCACGTTATTCATTGCCAGACACTTCATAATGGTCCATCGTTCTTACCAGTGTTGGGAGCATGCGCTGACAAACTTTCAGCTTTTATAAAATAACGAAGGTCTGGGGTTCACGGGCTCTTAGGCTATTAAGTGTACACACTGTATGTTCATAGTTACAGAGTATGAGCAGAGGTGTCAAGTTCACGCTTGCACATGTGGGTCAACACAGGTTGTAAACTGATCTGTATAACTGACTCCAGTATTTCAGATCATCTAAGACTAAACTAGAGGAGAGAGGGTATTGTCCTTTATCGAAAAATAAGAAACATAAGACTAAATGGTATGAACTTATTTAAATTATTACACTAATTAAAGGCCAGCGCAGACCGGATGCGTGTGCGTGTCCGGTTGTGGTGAGTGGGGCTGTATGTGGGATGACACACTAAATTCGTGCACATGGCGTGCCATCTTCCTTACAGTTTCATTCATTACAACCGGTGCGTGACACGCACACGCATCTGGTCTGCGCTGGCCTTAATACAGAGTGGAAAAACAATGCCATATGGAGAGCATCTTAAATATTGGAAATACCATTTTTTTATTTAAGGGATAATAAATAAATAAATATCACGGGACAATTCACACAAATTGACCTAGTCCCAAACTAAGCAAAGCTTGTACTATGAACTATGAGTACTAGACATACTAGACAACGGATAAAATTACTTATATAAATAAATAAATAAATATTAGGGGACAATCTTACACAAATCGAGCTAGTCCCAAACTAAGCAAAGCTTGTACTATGGGTACTAGACGACGATAAACATACTTATATAGATAAATAAATACTTAAATACATAGAAAACATCCATAACTCAGGAACAAATATTCGTGCTCATCACACAAATAAATGCCCTTACCGGGATTTGAACCCAGGACCTCTTGCTTCGTAGGCAGGGTCACTACCAACTAGGCTAAAGCGGTCGTTATATAGATAAATACATACATAAATACATAATAAACATCCAAGACTCGAGCACAAACATTCGAATTTTTCACACAAATATTTACCCCGACCGGGAATCGAACCAGAGACCTCAAGCTTCGTAGTCAGGTTCTCTGACAACTAGGCTATCCGGTCGTCTAAAAATAAGAATATTCTAATAATAAGGATGTTGATTACTTTTATCAATTACTAAAATTTGCTGATAAACTACAGGAATGGTGCCATGCCAACCATGCCAATGATCTTGAGGTTTAAAATGTTCATTTAAATTTATTTCTTTAATGTTGTGTGCAAGCACTGCATAAAAACAACAAATAAGGTCAACTCGCCCATATAATAACTCTTTTAAACTTTAAGTGTAAATAATGATTAATTTATTGTTAAAAGTAATTAAAAAATTTGTTTAAAAAAACCGTATGTTGTTTAAAAAATTGTATCAAAAATAGTGCTAGATTGATTATATGTATAGAAATGATAATCCGAGAAATGAAAAACAAGTGATTAACTAATCAAATAATAGTCCATAGCTAAGTTATCGACGTTACTATATGTAGGTGAAACGGCAAATATAAATTTAATATCGTTAATAAATAAATACCTATATAAAAATGAGTCAAAACTCGAAATCAGTAGGAAACACATAGGAGTGCAACGTAGTCACGATACATAGTAAAGTAATCGAATTAAAATTTAATCAGTTACAATTATTCAATTACAAATTTCATAATTTGAATGCGAACAAAATGGCATGAACACAAAATTTGTATTGAACAGCAAACCTACTGCAGAATAAATTAATTTGATTTTATCAGTCCACAAAATCAGCCATATAAGCAAGAGTCTAGAGCTTAGTTAATAAACTAAAATGATGTACGCATAAACAGAATAATAAAATTTTATATTTTATATTACACTGCTAATGAACGATAGACGGATGTTGTCACGAGTCCGCTTATAATTTGCACTTTACAAACTTTTTTGTGTTAGCAATCATGTATGTTATCCATCATGGTGGTTCAGGCGTTCAGAGCTGATTGGTATCTGTAATGGAGTCGTGGACCTTACTGCAGGTACCGTTGAGTCACCGAGACGTAGGCAAGGTGCCCCTGACGTCCTTAGTGTGTTAACCTCGTCTCTTGGTGGCCGTGAAAAGTACTATGCCCCTTTGCTAGAGCACGTCCGCATTCGGTACGTCATTCGCCCATAAAAGTTGCATCCAAGTCCACTAGTCCACTACTGTGCTGCAATGTAATGAGAAACGCTAAAAGTATTAATATTATGCATCGGTTATATCTACATTATCATCATTAATCAATATCTTAAGCCTAATTATTTTTTTTTTGTTATTGAGCACTATCATCGTCATCATCATTTCAGCCGTAGGACGTCCACTGCTGGACATATTCTCATTGATGCCCAATCATTACGGTTGGAAGCGACACATACCTATGTTGATTTTGAATTAATGTATTATTTATTTACAATTAGTTTTTTTAATTAACAATAAACACAATATTAGTATACAAATAAATAAAAAAACTATGACAATAATGTATTGATCTACATATATTAAAAAATGTCGAAACCCTGAATTTCGCCTACCCGGGGCAGCGTGCCCAGCATGCTTGCGGCATTCCCTCGCTCAATTTAAAGCCTAATCGACCTTATCGAAGCTGTTTTTAATTTTTAACAACAAAAAACCGGCCAAGTGCGAGTCGGACTCGCGCACCGAGGGTTCCGTACAAATTTATATGTATCTATAAACTTCCAGTCTTAGCAGACCCCTGCTCCTAAGCAAAATGTGCGCAGTGTGGGATCATTGTAGATTGGTTCCTGATATAGATAGACAGACAAAAAATTTATGCTTTTCGTAATTTTTCCTTTATCTGTGCTATAAGACCTTGCTTCGTACCAAATTTCGAGATTCTGAGTTCACGGTAAGTACCCTGTAGGTTTTGATTCCCTTGCGAGTAGTTGCGAGTTTGAAAATATGCGGCTTAAATTGCTGTTTCTTTTGATTGTGTTGACATAGAAGTTTGATTTTGTTACAGCTTAAAGGTATTATAGACTTTGATATGAATTTCAATTTAATACCTCTACGCGTTCATGAGGAAAGGGGTAGTAACTTTATTAAAAATATTTTTATTATATAAAGTAACTAAAAATTTACGGTTTTCGCAATTTTTCCTTTATCTGTGCTATGAGACGTTGCTTCGTACCAAATTTCAAGATTCTGAGTTCACGGGAAGTACCCTGTAGGTTTTGATTCCCTTGCGAGTGTCGACAATTTGTGGAAATTTGCGGCATAAAAGGCTTTATCTTTTGATTGCGTTAAAAATTTATGCTTTTCGCAATTTTTCCTTTATCTGTTGTATAATACCTTGCTTCGTACCAAATTTCAAGATTCTGAGTTCACGGGAAGTACCCTGTAGGTTTTGATTCCCTTGCGAGTTTTGAAAATATGCGGAAATCTGCGTCATAAGCGGCTGTATCTTTAGATTGCGTTGGCTTAGAAGTTTGATTTTTTCACAGCTCCAAGGGACAGTAGATTTGAGTATTTGATATAAATTTCAGCTTGATACCTCTACGCGTTCCTGAGAAAAAGGGTCTTGACAGACGGACGGACGGACAACAAAGTGATCCTATAAGGGTTTCGTTTTTTCCTTTTGAGGTACGGAACCCTAAAAACGTTACAAATAAATCAAACTAAGTACATATTTTAATAAATAAACATGAAATTCTTTTAATGTGGTATTTATTTTAGTTTGTCTAAGTTCAAGATAGTAATTTATAGTTTTACCATAGTTTTGTCTTGCTTATATTTGTTAGCATTTTATAAATCATCTTTGACTAATAAGAGGTAAACTTAGAGTGAATTTTCCAGTTTACTATAACTATAACCACTGTCAAATCAGTGGAATATTTAATTGCTAAGTAGTACAACATTGGCTAACGTTGGAGTAACTTAGTGCAACTCGCACTAAACTTAAATTAGTAAATAGTTTAGTTTAATTTACTTTTGCACTATATAGATCACTTCATTGAACAGAAGTATAACAAATCGAGCAGTCTTAGAAAGAGCTTTATTTTATGATAATGACTGTAATAGAAATTTTAATCAAGGATCTTTCGGTCGCTTACCTCGCGCCAAACCCGTTTATGTCTTTTATAGGAATGATAAAGTCTAATCTTATCACGCAATAAAAACCGAACACATAAATTATAGAATATGTAAGTTTTGTGTGCGCTAGGCGTAAACTCCAAAAATAATTTTAGTAGATAGGTATGTTTCGTGCGTTATTCGGAAGCATAATATTATAAACTGAGCGGGGGCGAATTTTTAAATCACATCTGAGAAATTATCATTCGAAAATGACAAATTGCGCATCGTTTGAAATACGAGTAGAGCTGAAAAATCATATAGATTTTCACCACTTTGGAGTGAAAATGATGAAAAATTGCACTTCATTTGAAATGTGAGTAGAGTTGAGAAATCTATATAGATTTACAATTTTCGTGCATCAAGGCATCACAATGGCGAGACGCAATGCTGTCAACCAATATTGATTACAGAAAAAAGTCTTTACAACACTGGTGCAGACTGACAACAGACACAATGTAAGCTCTTCTTTACAACACTGGTGCAGACTGACAACAGACACAATGTAAGCTCTTCTTTACAACACTGGTGCAGACTGACAACAGACACAATGTAAGCTCTTCTTTACAACACTGGTGCAGACTGACAAGGGACAAATGTAAGCTCTTCTTTATTTCATCTGCGGGTATGAATCGATTTTCGTGATTTTTGTCGATCAAAGTCCGAATAGATGAGACCATGATACTGGCCATTTGGCCATGCGCTGACCATAGACCAGCGTCCAAGGTCGCAGCGCGCGAGTCGAGTCTCAGCGCGGGCTCAACGACCGCGGTTTCCGGGTGCTTACCCTCATAACTATCAAGTTTTAACGATTCTATTTATACACTGAAACAATTACTTTACTCTCCCGCGACCACATTCACCATCATAATCATCATCATCGTCATCTCATCATTTATTCATATGGACCTCCGCAAAGTAACGCCTGATTTAATAAATTCTAATTATTTTTTCGTTTTCTATACATGGTAAAATTTTAAATGTGATAAAAAATTAGAAATTCTAACTCAGTTAATGCTGGAGAACATGCATTAACCCAATTAACGTTATGTGTTATTAAATGCGAGGTAGCCATACATTAAGTTTGTGATGTAATTTAACAAAGTATGAACATCCGAAGTTTTATCAGATTTAACTTTGACAATTGAAATGTATTAGGTTAGGTAGCGTTAACTGAACTAATTTTGTATCACGTTTAAAATCTCACCTTGTATATAATGAAACCGCTTTAGCCTAGTTGGTAGTGACCCTGCCTACGAAGCAAGAGGTCCTGGGTTCGAATCCCGGTAAGGGCATTTATTTGTGAAATGAGCACGAATATTTGTTCCTGAGTTATGAATGTTTTCTATGTATTTAAGTATTTATTTATCTATATATAAGTATGTTTATCGTCGTCTAGTACCCATAGTACAAGCTTTGCTTAGTTTGGGACTAGGTCGATTTGTGTAAGATTGTCCCCTAATATTTATATTTATATTTAAATAGTTTTAAAAAAAAGTCCTGCTGAAAACACATCGATTCGACTGTTACTAATGTTGATAAGATAGTAAGTACTGATTACGATTTAATTAAAATCAATATCGCTACTCCGGTATGTAGACCACTGTGTCAGTAGAAATAAAGTAATTATTTTCGATCAACGCACGGTCAGTAACTGCACGAATTATATTAGCTACAATGTTAAGGTTGCGTGAAGAAAGTGAGGCACATATTTGATGATGTTATGTGCAGTATGTGACTATCTGCTACGTGACATATCACTCTGGTATCACATTACGTCAACGAACTAACCGATAAGGATTGGTTTAATTTATATCAAATCCGATTTTCATATCAATATGCAAATGCCGACCTAGATGCTTTACATACCTGCTAGGAAGTTGGCTATATTTACTGTATATTAAGTGTTTCAGAAATTAGTTTAATGAGCAGCATTATCATACTATGCACTACAAAATATCAACAACTTTTTGAGACAGTTAGTACTCACATGACACTTACGTGTATCCTTGTATTATTTTTAATAAAACGGACCTGTTTCATTTTTAAAAAACCAGCCATGTGCGATTCTATATTTTAGTATTTGTTGTTATAGCGCCGGCAACCAAAATACATCACCTGTGAAAATATCTACTGTCTAGCTATCACGGTTCATGAGATACAGCCTGGTGACAGACGGACAGACGGACAGCGAAGTCTCAGTAATAGGGTCCCGTTTTTACCCTTTGGGTACGGAACCCTAAAAAGACACTAACGATATAATCCATCATACATACATAACATAAGCTTCGCGGTATATTAATTAGCTAATCTTTGTCGGTAGATCTACTTGATAATAATTGGGTTTGCTCGAGCGCAGACAATACAAAAACTCTTTAATTAGACACTCGCCTACGCTTCTTTACATTACATCCTCACTATTAAAAAGATTGATTGGAGGTGTGTTCATGATTCACTCCAGTGATAAATTGAATACTTAATCAAAGGTTCTTTCTTGGCAATAAAGTTACCAAATATAACCATTTCAGCTAAACGGTTTCGAAATTATTTCACTTTTATATCCTGCTTGCCCACCTACTTCTTACCGCCTACTCAACAATATTGTATAGCTATAATTATTAACATTTATTACTGACAAATACAAATGGCTCGCATTAATTTCATAATCGTGAAATTTATAAATCAATATTCGAATCTTAAACCCCTACAGACCGGCAAAGGGCCTTACCTTAATCGCAACCAGTTCACCTCAGAGAAGGTTAATAGGTTCAGTAAGTTGTACGCCGGCTCCATACCAATGTGTTACAAGTAACCTCGGCTGGGTTATTTAAGATTATGCTTCCGGTGCCGCACAGTGCGGTTTACCAATGCACTTCCGACACGGGTCTTGATGGATCTGTGTCAATGACTCTGCGCGCGACCACTCGCCCAGCTAAAGGTCAATAAATCGTTTCAACTCGCTACAATTTAACATAAAAAAGTTAACGGTTTGAACGAAGTAATGTGCTGATATTTTTAGCCGCTTAAGAGAAGTTTGGCCCTCATACCTATATAAATTGTAATGCTGTTTTAAATATTTGGTATGAGGTATTTCGCATGTAAATATCTAAGCGAACCTATCTTTGTTTAGATACGCAACTACCGAAATTAACTATATAACAATTTATATTGTTTGCCTATGGCTGACTTATATAAAAGCGAATAATATTTTTTATAAAATTCAATTGATTTTGCTCCATATCGAAAAATATGAAAGGTCGGACGCTAGGGTACGCCTTAAAATGGGTTAACCCAAATATTTTTTTCGTTGCCACAAACAATAAAATATAACTAAACAATTGTCTATTCTTTAAATACTAGGTAACTTATGCATTTACAAGATACCTTTTAGGGATAAGTTCGCCTTTGTACTCTTTTTTTTTGTATTATTTTTGTGTTTTATGTATATGTAGGTACGATCAAGGACTTTAATTCATGAGCCACTATGGAACCATTTCCCAGTAAACGTCATAGACATCGCACTAATAATTAACAAGGAAAATCGTAATGACTTTTCTTTTGAAAAGGTTCCATGGTGGCTCATGAATTGAAGTCCTTGACCGTACAATGAAGTATTTACATACATACATACATACAAGTACAATATATGTAGGTACTGTTCGTACCAACTACTTAGAGATTAACAACAATGCGTACTCAACTACACAAGAGCTAATTTTATTAGTCGAATATTGTAAACTGTAATGAATGAATAGCACGAATGCCTTCTTGTTACATTTTGGTCATATCTACAAAACATCAAATAATGCTTGAAAGGCCATCGTAACGTTCACATTTATTCTCCGTAGTTTGAAACTAGGTACGAACAATAACATGTTACGCAAATAATGCATTACTTAGTCGTCACGAACGGCATTTTATTATAATTACCAGTGGCGTGCACCATAAAGCGCAGCCGTATCCGTTTCCCGGAGGCGGCGGTGTTGCAACCACTGGCTCCAACCAAGGTTGCCAGTTGATATCACCCTCATTTGTCACCTCTGATCTCATTCGTTCTCCCCTTATTTTTTACACACTGACTTGCTCGACACTGACCCAATCAATACACGGCACCTTCAATCCTATGTTACTGCAAAGCTGCGTACGGACTGCGCGCACATTACGCGTACCCTACGCGAGCCCGGGTACGCGTGTCCTGGAACGCCATGTCCGTACGCTATGTACGCGTACACTGTACGCGTAGCTGCAAGTACGGACATGGCGTTCCAGGACACGCGTACCTACCCGGGTACGCGTACCCGGGCTCGCGTAGGGTACGCGTAATGTGCGCGCAGTCCGTACGCAGCTTAAGAGAGGTGACAGATGGGTGTCATCTATTGGGCGTTGAGGTGTCGAGCATTAGTACCCTTACGACGTGTAATGAGACTTTGTGTCATATTATAACATGTCCCTAGTTATAAGGTGAGGCCAAACGAACGTAATTTTTTGAGTTTTACCTAAGTCACGTATTTTCCGTCTCGTAATTTCCGCTGCGTTTGATTTTATACCTACAATAGTCCTGTTTGTGTTACACGGCGGCGGCGACGCAAAATGAGTTTTACACAAATAGGACTTTGTATGAAACCAGAGTTACGCGACCTACTTAAAATTCAAAAATTACGTTCATGTGGTCTCATTCATACATAACCCATAACTCACTTTACTCTAACTAACTAATAGTTTACTTAAGCTAAAATTAAAGCAAATTTTGCGAATTAATGTTGAGTTGTACGAGT
This sequence comes from Archips xylosteana, assembly GCA_947563465.1. Taxonomy (NCBI): domain Eukaryota; kingdom Metazoa; phylum Arthropoda; class Insecta; order Lepidoptera; family Tortricidae; genus Archips; species Archips xylosteana. The sequence goes on from OX387355.1 coordinate 14,326,065, forward strand.
GGGATTTTAGTAAGACTCACCGTCACGTGATTGTGAGTAAGATTTAAGCCTCGAGCTTTCTGCAGTGCCGCCGAACCAGCTTTTACGTTGCCTTCAACGCAATCTCTCGACAATGTCGCTACATGCACTTAACAATGTTTTGGCACTCTCGATCAAACTTTATTGTTTTTAATGACATTTATGCAACAATGTTTTATATTCAATATCAATAATTACCTTTCTCGCTTCGAACGAATCTTTGTCTCAATAAGTGGTTTTGCGATATTTGCTGCTCTGCACATATATTTTAAAATACAACAGCAAACTTTGCGCGCAACTTTGTGTGTTTAAATAGAATACGACAACTTCGACAAATGATATCCCAAGGGACTATGCATTTTCTAAAATAAAATATTTCTGACATATAATTAATCATTAAGTACTAACACTCATTTTCATTAAGCCTAATTATTTTCTCTATGTACATAATGTACCCTACCTTGTTTTCTGTATGCTTACTTTAAAGTGTTCAATAATGAGTCATTAGTATTGTATCCTAAAATAATTCACAATTATAATAGAAGGTAAAAAGCAGTGGTGGCCTCACTAGGCCACCACTGCTTTTTGTCATACCACTGTATGACGTATGGCCTTTATTTTTTCGTAATTTATGTGCGAACTTACGTCCGAAATATACCGTCAGCTTTACGGTGAAGGAAAACATCGTGAGGAAACCTGCACACACCTGTGAAGGAATTCAATGGCAAGTGTGAAGTTCCCAATCCGCACTGGGACCGCGTGGGAACTACATCCCAAACCCTCTCATTCTGAGAGGCCTTATGCCCTACAGTGGGACGTATGTAGACCGAGATGATGATGAATAGAAAGTAGAATATCATTGTCTCGAAATATACAGGGTTATTTGTAATTCACTGACATCCTCTTAACCCTGAATTCCTATCACTCAAACAAATGTTTTTTGTTCTACAACTTTTTAAAATGAAGCACTTTTTTTCCCATACAAATACACAGAGTATCGTAAAAATAAGAGGAAATCTCAAATTTTCAAAACGTTATTACACCATAAATATTAACTTATGACAACAGCCGTAAAACAAAAAACGTTTGTTTAAGTGGTAGGAGTTTAGGGTTAAAAGGATGCTAGTGAATTACAAATAACCCTGTATTGTAAGAAAATTATTATGTAAACTTCTTACCTGTACCTACATACATAAGCATTTAATCAAATCAGTCTCCATAATCCACTGCTAGGTAAATCCTCCTTGAGTTTTGCGGCAACTTCTAGGCACCTTGAACGTTTTCTATAGTACCTTTAATAAGAATAGTACCTATGCAATCATACTGGTGCATTATCGTTTAAAGACCAAAGATCGCTATTTGTGTCAAGTACGAGTTGCATCTAATTAGCATTGTAGAACAAGTAACGAAGTTAAGTCCAAGATAATATTTAGCAGTAGGATAACCTTATTGTTGCACGACTAAATACTAATTTTTAAGTATAATTATCACGAGATTAATGCTTCCACTTGCTTACTTAGACTAAGATGAATTATACCCTCGAGCCTACATATAACCATGCTCCGAGCTATGTTATATATACAGAAAGATACGGTAACTAATCATGACTTGATGTATTGCAGCTATTACGCGTTTTTTATATAATAATTTAAACAGTTAACTTAGGTTTTAGTGTTTGGATATAATTATTTACACGCAAACTTTTTTCTTCAATAAACGAGTTTTTGTACCGTCAAGTGCAAAAATATGTATCGATTTAATCCTCTCATTATTATGTACCGATACCTTAATCCGACGACATAAGAGCTTTATGATATATAGTCTGAGAATAGGTCGTAGGCTATTTTTTTATCCCTATTCTTCGCAAACGGAGTAGTAGACAACAGCTAGTAACAAATAACAATCACTAATAAAAGTTTGTGTATTTTTTTATAAATTAGTTAATTCCTGATCGATACAAAAGATTTTTAATCCAAATCGAATATATGGTATTTGGTATAAAACCCAAAAAAAATACATGATCTATAAAACTTTTACAAAAACGTCGTCATAATAATTATACTTACGTACATAAAACAGTAACATAACATAATAAATGTATGAGACGGAGCGGGCGTAAGCTAGTAAGAAATACGGTTAAATGGGCTGATTGTGTTATTCCTATTTGGTTGCAGGCTGGGTGAGCGATGAAGGGCTGGTTCGACGCATTCCGCGAGGAAGGCGGGCCGACCCTGTACGCGTACCACAATCGCACGGCGGTGGCCGCCGACGTGCCGGCGCTGGCGTTGCTTGTGGCCGCACTCACGCTCTACATCGCCTTCCTCGCCGTGTTTCCAGGCATCAGGAAGGAGGTAGGCCCTGTAGTAGCTACTACAATCCAGGCAGGCCAACACTGTAAGCGTACCACAACCGCGCGGCGGTGGCCGCCGACGTGCCGGCGCTGGCGTTGCTTGTGGCCGCACTCACGCTCTACATCGCCTTCCTCGCCGTGTTTCCAGGCATCAGGAAGGAGGTAGGCCCTGTAGTACTACAATCCAGGCAGGCCAACACTGTAAGCGTACCACAACCGCACGGCGGTGGCCGCCGACGTGCCGGCGCTGGCGTTGCTTGTGGCCGCACTCACGCTCTACATCGCTTTCCTCACCGTGTTTCCAGGCATCAGGAAGGAGGTAGGCCCTGTAGTAGCTACTACAATCCAGGCAGGCCAACACTGTAAGCGTACCACAGCCGCACGGAGGGTGCGGCTGAAGAACCGGTGTTGGCGCTGTTGGTGGCCGCGCTCACGCTCTACACCGCCTTCCTCGCCGTCTTCCTGGGCATCAGGAAGGAGGTAGGCCCTTTAGTAGCTACTACGAGCCTCACAGGATAACACTGTACGCGTACAACAACCGCACGGCGGTTTCGGATAACAAGCCGGCGCTGGCGCTGCTGGTGGCCGCGCTCACGCACTACATCGCCTTCCTCGCCATGTTCCCAGGCAAGAGGAAGGAGGTAGGCCCAATAGTAGCTACTACGATCCAGACAGGCCAACATTGTAAGCTTACTATACCCGGCTTACGCTTTACATTGCCTTTTTCGCTGTTTTCACTTGATGTGGTTCATTTCGTCAATATAATATGCGAAAAAATACTATAAATATCTAGTAAAACCGCCCTTATACAGTTTTTTAGGAATCATAGCGTCCCCCATAAATAAATATACACATTTGGAAGCGCACGTTAGCATTTTCTTGAACTCAAACAAAATGAACTATATAAGCCAAATAAATGCAATCCTAGTGAAAATAAACGGATCACTCACGTCTCAAAACGAGTTTAACTCGACATGTTTCGGGCTAATCCGTAGCCCTTCCTCTCGGAGTCGCACGTCACGGCGGCTGCCATCAGTGCACGTTTGGCAGCCGCCGTGACGTGCGACTCCGAGAGGAAGGGCTACGGATTAGCCCGAAACATGTCGAGTTAAACTCGTTTTGAGACGTGAGTGATCCGTTTATTTTCACTATGAGTGAGTCTCACGGTAGTTTCATGTTTAAATGCAATCCGTATGAAGTGATGCGCTTACACACATTCAACAATCGATTTTGCTATTTGTATAGATGTCATTAAATTGCATGAAGTTTTAGATTATTTTTGTCTTGTTTCAGAGATTCTCCACGTTCACCATAGTCACCCTTAGTTTATTCGTCGGTACTGTAATCCTAGGTAAGCCAATTTCATAACTACTGGTTTGAACTGATAGCAACAGCTATGCTCAGCTCTAAAAACAAGTTGGGTGTGCAATAGCGGAATAATTTCCGTTGCACAGGCGGACAATCACTGAATTCTACAAGTTTGAATTATTATACTGCCTTATCAGAGTGTGAAATTCCTGCTAAAATTACCTAATATATAGTTATATTTAAAGTTTAAAACTGACCGATAGAGTTTAAGCGTAACAAAGACGTAACAGGTACATATTTCATTTAAGTGGGTTAGCATTATTGCACTAAGTGCTAGACATCGTTAATGCATGGTAGGTACAAATAAAGGACTCGCGATGTTAACTCCGCAGTTCAGTCAAGCAGTTGCAAAATAAACGTCTAAAATAGGCGTAATTAAGTATATATATGCAAATTATTGTAACTCTGTCCTATTTAGTACCTACAGTTTTTGCCATAAACTCGAACCCTTTTTAACCGACTTCAAAAAAAGGAGGAGGTTCTCAATTCGGTTGTATATCCCTTTTTTTTTTTTTTTTAACGTGTGTTACCTCAGAACTCCGTCATTTATGAACCGATTTGGAAATTTTTTTCGTTGTTTGAAAGCACATGCTTCAAGGTTGGTCCCGTTGTTACCAGAATCCAGTTCTGATGATGGAATCTATGAGGAATTGACGAAAATCCTCAAAAATTCAAGAGAAATGTATAGCGATTTTAGTATTTTCGGTGACATGTCGAACATTTGCATTCAAAAAGTATCATAGAACTATGTAATAAAACGACACAACCCCGTCGATCATTAAAAATAGAATTTTTAACATAAACTTATTTCGAAGTCAAACTGATGATTTTATCCTACGCATCTATTTTATACAGAAACAACTAAAAAGCAAAAAATAAAAATTTTAAATAAAAAATAAAACCTCCTTCAAAAAACATCCAAAAAACTATGAAATAATAATTGAACCGAACCGACCACAATAAGCATGAAAATATCTTTCTTCTAATCTGTTTGAAATTGGTGCCTCAGCACGAGCCAGGCAGGGGTGTAGAAGCCCTATAGATAGTAGGTAGCTATGTAGGTAAGTTAGATTACTAGGTCCACTCCTGCTGGCTCGAGCTGAGACACCAACTTCAAACAGATTAAGAAGAAAGATATTTTCATGCTTATTGTGGTCGGTTCGGTTCAATTATTATTTCATAGTTTTTTGGATGTTTTTTGAAGGAGGTTTTATTTTTTATCTGAAAAGCTTTTTTGAAATTGCAAACCATCGTTTTGATGGACTGATCGTATGTTGCAAAAATAAATCTATAGATTGTAAAATGATAGAATGGAAATAAGTAGGTCCATAACATAAAGTGCTTTAATTCATGATATGAATCTAATAATGCAATGATAGTCGTAAATAATTGTAACTAATGAAGCTATTATATCGGGCACAACAAAAAGCAGTCGTGACTCAGCCCATTACTTTATAATCTAGACGTTTGATATATGGGTTCATTATAATTTCATAAATCTATCTTATAAATGAAATTGGTTTATTTAAATATGCACTATAGGTCTTAAAGCAAAAATGCCAAGGACTTAGGAACAAAAGCGGACATGGCGTTCCGGTATAATATAGTTTAGATCTATCTAAATTGTTATAATTCTAGTTCTGTGCTTTTTAACAATGGTTTTCAGTTTAAGTTATCGCTTTCAAACGGTCTGAGTTACCATCATTTAATCTCATATTAGTCATATTGTTAGCTTTGAAAACCGACGGACTGGTAAGTAATACCAACTTCGCATTTCTGGATTTTCCGATTTTGTTGAATAATCGCTGGGTATCACAATTTTACCGTAACATAAATATATCGCGTTTTCTTTTTGCATTTGTTTTATAAATTGAACTCTAAATATTATTGAATGCCTCATGCGGTGACTCAATATTATTCACATGGTACGACCACCCCACTCTTTCTTTCATACACAACTTATCTTGAGGTACTCTTGAGTTTTGACGAAGACTTAAATAGTATCTAAAACTCAAATACAAAAATAACGAAATGTAGCATTAGAATAAAGACACGTCAAGTTTACCTATTGATTAAAACTACAATGCATATACATATACGAGTAGATCCACGCCCAAAACATGTCTTGATTTAAAAAAAAGTCAAGAGAAGAAGAGGGAGTCACAAGATCTTGCTCAATTTGCTCCGATACAATATCATCAATTGCTATTTACATCTCAAATATTTCTAATTTTGACAGCCAATGCCACGCATTGCAATTGCAAAAAATACATTGCAACATTTTGTTTTGAGTTTTATTGTATCTACTGGCGTTGCTTCGGTGAGGTGACATTATCCTTTCATTTCGCATTCACGTTTCGTTTCGCTCAGTGAAAAAATAATGTAGTAGATTCATCGTTTCTTCGCTCACTCTTAAAGGATTTGTCACACTGGATGCGTTCTGCGGTCGCGGTCAGGTCAAATTGAACGCAGCCCGCATTATGTATGAAGTTGTTCATACATAATGCGGGCTGCGTTCAATTTGACCTGACCGCGACCGCAGAACACATCCAGTGTGACAAATCCATCCAGGAGTAATATCTGCCTAGAGAAATATTTCTCTATTGTAGCTTTGTATTGTTGTTTTATGGTATATAAACCAGATGTATACCTGCGAGGCAATTCAATGGTATGCGCGAAGTTCCCAATCCGCGCTGGACCCATGTGGGAAGTAGAACCCAAACCTTCTCACTCTGAGAGGCCTGTGCCAAACAATGGAATGTATATAGGCTGGAGAAAATGATAATTATTAACTGTTTCAGTATGCAAGCATGGGTCTTCCTGGCACGTGGGCGGGGCGCGCGTCGCCCGCGCAGCGTACCGCGCCTTCTCGCCCGAGCGGCTCGACTGCTGGCTCGCCGGCCACATCGGCCTCGGACACGTCAACGTCACGCTAACTGGCGAGTAATTTCACCAGTTCATACCTCCTTCAGCAGTAATTAAAAGTAAAGCCAGTGCAAAGGTCGGAGCGTTAATCCTGTGATTAACCCCCTGTTCTATAATTCATTATCCTGTACGTTATTTCACTTGCTACATGTCTTTGATGCCATATCTGTTTACATAAACAGAGATAGGCATCACATAAATCTATCACATAAAGTAACAGGAACTTAACAGAGTGGTGAAATAGGCATATAATTTACTAATTCAAAATAGAAAGAGACTTGTAGTGAAAAGTGGTGTAGCAATGGTTATTAATTTAATACCCTTGGAACTAGGTACCATCTATCATTCGGATATATCCGATGCCGATTGAACGCGTTTTCTTTTATCTTGCTCTTAACTCTCTGTTGTTTATAAGACCAAGAACAGTTATTCGACTATGAGATTTGGTTTACGTACCGAATTGCATAGGCACCGGGAGGGGGTGTAAGAAGGTGCACTTGTACCTTCCGGTATTAAAGAAAATACATTCTTTACAATATTAAGATATAGAACAAAACCTAGGTAAAAAGACACCACCCTAGATGCAGATGAAATACACCCTCCTGAAACACACTAAACTTCATACTCGTAGAAACGCGTGTCAGCATTTGTACACCAAATCCAAATCTCTAAAAGCGCGCGTAATAGGTAAATGTGTATAGGTATCAGATATTTGTTGTTGTTGATTAATTGATTATACAGGGCTTAAACACATGGCTAATACTTAAATACTTTCAGTTTACCAATCTCATGTATCAACTGCATTATTACAGCGTTATCGTGGGGCAACACGACAGTGGGTGATCCTGGCGTGGACTATAATGAGCAGTTCCGTTGGGAGGACGCCGGGGCAGTGCAGGAGTGGTACCGCCGGGGGCTGGGCCGCGGCCTGCCGTACCCTGTCCTGAGTGTTGCGGAACATTTCTCGGTGCAGCATGAGGGGTTCGAGTGGGGTGCCAAGTACCGTGCGGCCGGGTACACCACTTCCACGTTACTGTGGTAAGCTTGGTACCAATAATCACATCTCGGGTAGCATTGTGAGAGTTTATATAATATGTAAGTGTTTATGTACCTAAACACTTTATTGTACAAAAATTATGTATCATCCATCAGTACGTGTAGGTAATGCACGGACAGTTAAAGTGTTAAGTTACGTGTACAGATGTTAACGACTATACTTGGAGGAGCAGGACATACATCCTACACAGGAACGTGTTAAGTACTTGATTGCAGCTTAGAGTTTTCTGCCTTAGTTGTTTGGGGTCCAACACCATCACAGTTTTTGAGAGTAGGCACACTGGCACTTCACACAAAGTTCTTTACTATTATCGTATGATAAAAGTTTATTTACGTAAGAGGAAACTATAGAGTCACTTGCGAATATTTTGTTAGTATGTACTTTAATTTATTTTTTTGAAAATTCTTTTCTCTATTGGTAGTGAGGATACAAAAAGGAAAGATGTTATGCCAGAGTTTAACGCGTTCGGTAACATGTTATATTATGGGTATATTTGAGACACGTACAGTCAGCAACAAAAGTGGTTGAGCGGCTCTTGTGTTCAAAATTACACTAGGTGATATAAATTGCGTAGATCATTCTGAGCGCCCACCTCTCATTCACATCTGCTGTTGACTATACACGTGCGTTGTATAAAATTTTAGAATTAATTATTGCATGATATGGCCTGTGCATCTTTGCCACTCACAGACGTACAGTAAAATTACATAAAGTTTACCACTGACAGATGGTTTGCCTTCATTTCATATTCAACTTTAACGACCTACAAATAAAGCCAATTTTAGAATACTGTTACCCACGTTTGCTAATTTATTTGTATGGTGTTAAAGTTGGAAATGAAATGAAAGCAAGCCATTTGTCAGTGGTAAACTAAAAGTAAACGTATTGTAGTGACTTTCCAAATTAGTATTTAACTGAAATCCATACTTTGTTTAATTCCAGGGCATCACTAGCACTATGGCTGCTGATGAACCTTCTGTTGGTGGTGGTGCCGCGCTACGGCGCGTACGCCATGGCCTCCCTGGGCGCAACGCTGTGCGCGGCCGCCGGCGGGTACTGGGCCTCGCTGCCGCACACGCCGCTGGTGGTGCGACTCGACGGCGCCATGCTGCATTTCTCGCTCGGATGGTGCTTCTGGCTAGTGCTCATCTCTGGTAATATAATAATAATAATTTATTTCGGTAAACATGTCCATAGTTGTTGTTAGTAACATAGGTTGCTTAGGACTACTGTTAGTAAAAATAGGACATTAGTTTACATTAAAATCACACTATTGTATTAACAATGTCACAAATAAAATAAAATTCAAATTCAAAACTTTAAAATTTAAAATAAAATAAATAAAATTAACCTTTTCGACGCCAACGACACATATATCAGCACCGCAGGTTCTACGCCAACCACTTATATATCAGTCATGACGTGCAGAGCGACATCTACCTACAAGCATTTCTGTAGGGTTCAACTTCGCGTTTGGCATTCCGATGTCATGGCGTATGAGTGAGAGCTGTTGTATTTGACTGAGCGTTGAAAAGGTTAAAATTGGAAATTAAAATTTAACCCCTCGTATGCTTAACCACGGATCCGCGCTCAATTTAAGGCATTATTTTTTTTTTCTTAATCTGCATGATTAGATTTGTATGAAACTGTTGAGACTAGAATGCACGATTTTTTTCACTTCCCGCATACGAGGGGTTAAGATTACAATTCAGAATTGAAAACTAACCTAATTATAAGCTTGTATTTAACTAACCGTGTAATAGTATGTGTGCGTCCAATCTTGGAAGTCGAATATAACCTATTTGTAGTGGTAGGATTGACGAGCGCACGTGCTAAACTTTCTGGATGTGGATATTACTATGGTACTTATGTAAGCCACAACTCCTCAGAGTTTACAGCTGCCATAATGAATCCTCATCAAAGACATTCGTAGCAAGTTCGTAGCTAGTCACGACAGAGGGATACTTTTTAAGGTTCCGTACTCAATTTCTGAGACTCCGCTGTTTATGCGCCTGTCCTTCCGTCTATCACAGGGCTTTAATTCTTGAAGCGTAATAGCCTAGACGCTTAAAATTTTCATGTACATTACAGCTTTAATAAGCAATACCTACTAAAAATAAAATAAGGTTAAAAATTAAAGGGGGTCGTCATACAAAGAACGTGACGTTTTTTCAGCATTTTTAACTCGATCTTTGTAATGGCATTAACTAGATCATTCAATCTTGTTTTTTACTGAACTATTTTTATTACATTATACAGGGGTGCGGAACCCTTCATGTACGAGTCCGACTCGCACTTGACCGGTTTTTTAGTATCGTACAAATGACAGGTCTGGCTCTGGCCCATTCTGGTTATCCCTGTAGGTACGTATCTTTAACATTTGGTTGTCTAATTCCAGGTGGTATATGCCTGGTAGTGGGGCTGTTGATCGCCGCGGTGGACCTGATGTGGCCGCACCGGTTCTCGACAGTGCTAGAAGTGGACTATGACACGCCGTACGATCGACACGTGCTCATCGTTGACAGCCGACAGCGTGCGCGGCCGCAGACGCAACAGTCCTTGCCTTCTAGAATACTTAGGTAGGTACGGAAGGTCGATAAAGCTGTAAAGTCAACATACTGCTCTCAAGCAAAATTTTTTTTAATAGGTACCCTATTTTAGATAAGCTATTTTGAAAATACCTAAATATTTACCTCTTTTGAAAAAATCAACTTACGATTTAATTGGTAATATTAATATTATTTGTAACGCATTTATTGCCGGCAAGTCATATGTACGTTTTCGTAATTTCGCCTAGTGCCCCTGTTATAGTTCAGCAGTCATTTAAACGCACATGTGACAGCCCGCAGCGAATGCGTTAAAAAACAAAATCACAAGCCAGACATCTATGTCTATGTTTTTCAGGAGATTATCGTCAAAAACCAGAGAAACAGACGGTCAGGTTTCTATGTCGGTAGTCAATGAAAGTGGAGGGCGCGACAACCTTTCGTTCCAGCACGAGCATCGCAAACCCAACTCGCCCTGGAGGTACCCACTTTTTAGGAGACAAATCGATAGGTGAGACAATTAAATTTTGTTTTTTACCATCCTTTTATCGTGTAGGTAGGTACAATACATTTACTTTTAGTTTACCACTGACAGACGGCTTGCCTTCATTTCATTTCCAACTTTAACACCATACAAATTAAGTAACTATTACAAAATCTGCAAACGTGGGTAACAGTATTCTAAAATTGGCTTTATTTGTACGTCGTTAAAGTTGAATATGAAATGAAGGCGAACCGTCTGTCAGTGGTAAACTTTATGTAATTTTACTGTACCTATATCTGAATGCAGCGCAATAGGCCTCTCTTCTCTAGTCTTGAACATTTTTAGGGTGCCGTGCAAGGGTAAAAACGGGACCCTATTACTGAGACTTAGCTGTCCGTCCGTCTGTCCGTCCGTCCGTCTGTCACCATGTCACCATGTGATAGCTAGACAGTTGAAATTTTCACAGATGATGTATTTCGGTTGCCGCTCTATAACAACAAATACTAAAAATAAAATAATGTTAAAAATTAAAGGAGGTCGGTCATACAAGACACGTTTTCTTCAGCGTTTTTAACTATATCTTTAAATGACATTAACTAGGTAGTTAAAAAATTCACCGATTAGGTATGTATTACTGTGGCCGCTACAACAACAAATAAAAAAATATGATGAAATTAAACATTAAGGGGGGTCCCGAATAACCAACATAAAACGATCCCACACGGCGTACATTTTACTTGGAAGCAGGGCTCTGCTAACACTGGATTATTATAGTTACGGCTGTTTACGGCGTGTATTTTGACATAGCTAAAAACGTGTACGGAACCCTCGGTGCGCGAGTCTGACTCGCACTTGGCCTGTTTTTATTTATATAGATAGATAATAGTCACTGAATACTTTTGGTCGTTTGTAATTTCCAGGGCGGATAGCGCCTCAAGTATAGGTTCCAGTATTAACGGCCACAGCACAGGCATCAAGATGTCCCCGCTGGCGAGCGGAGCCCCGACGCCGCCTTTGGCGATTCCTCCGCACAGGTGAGAGCAAAAAGACAAAATTTTACTAAGCAGGTCTAAAATCTCGTACCTACCTACCTAATTTAGCCCGGACACGACAAAGCCTCGTGGCCTAATCCTACTTGACTTTGAGAAGCCCCATTATCTAACGACTGTATGAAATACTATAGTTGGGTCCCTACAAGTTACTCTTTCTCATCATCCTCGCATTTGGTCGGTTTTTCCTGAAATAATCAGATTTATCTATACAATTTTTCAGATTCCGTCCACAAATACCCGCTGCGGAACGAGTGAAGGATATGTGGTGATGTCTAATATAGTGCGAACTGGTTCAATTAGTGAATTATAAGAGACTTACAAAGTGAATTGACCAAGTAGTGTAAAATCTAGAAGTTACCGATCTCCAAAACGGACGGCAAAAATAATAAAGAATAATTGTTATTAAGAATTAGACGAAGATTTGCTATTATCGACATGACCTCTTGTTTTAAAGTAAAGCAATCTCCTGTGTAAATATGTAAAGTTGTAGTTTAATTTCTAAATTATTTGTTTAAGCATCCGTCCAGTGTCATAAATTTAATTAAAGTTTAGGAACTGTTAGTCTCGGATTGTGTATACCTCGTTTATGGATAGAGTTTAAATTAAGCATTAAACTACTTAGAGGTGTCCACGTGTATACGACTGCATCGACACAAGTGAATACTTTGTGCCATGAACCCATGATTTTTATGAACCGAAATGACAATTCATTACATTTAGCTACTTGAACTTTTCAATTCAATATTATTGATTATAAATATATCTACAGTCAGTAATTAAAAAAATCGCAAAATTTAGGTAGGCTAAAATTGACGAAATTTGTACCTGACTGATTTGAAACAATTCTTCTTTAAAGACCTATGATTTTCCCTTGACTTGTCAAATAATTCACGTAAAAGACCTTAAGTATTACAATAAAATTGGCGATAATGCTAATTTAAAACATCACTAGGGAGTCATTAAGATAATTTAAGTTATTTATTTGCTATAGTAATAATTGACTTGGATGCATGACGATGATGCAAGTGTATCACAATTTATGTTCATTTTGCTAATAAACTGCTACACTAATCCTTGACAGTATCATAGTTATAATTATTTAATTCGCTGATCATTTTCAATGTTGTGAAAATATGTTTGCAACAGTGAATATGTACAAGTACCTATGTGACATTTCATAATAGAATGTTAACAGTAAAAGTGAGAATGTAGATAGATATTGTAGAAAGAATGGTGTAAAAGATTGTATTTATTATGTTCGAAATATAAACAAATTGAAATTGAAACAAAAAGTGCCTATTATTTTGAAATAAAATTCATTGTAGTTAATTACAAACGATATTTTAATCCAATGATTTTAATAGGTATTAAAAAAGACTTAAATACTCGAAAGACTCAAAATTGGATACAGACAGAGATTCCATTAAAAATATTAATAAGTTATAGTATGATCAGTTGAACTTTAACTCAAAGTTAATGTATTTTACTAAACTTATACCAAAAATAGGAAGAATCCTTTGTCTGTACTCTGTGTATAAGTATTACTTACAGATGGTGCCACGAACTTGTACCTTCAATACAGGTCCATTTCAACGGCAGCAATTAACATTGCCGGAAACACAATTTCAATTATTGTCAATTTTTATTTTATTGCATAAAATGTCTTGAAATAATGTTATATACATCTCTGCAAACTTTTAACGAAAGTAAAAATTTTTGACATAGGCACGACAATATTAATTGCTGCAGTTGACTTGTGATACTATTTAATTCGATTGTTTTAGGTATAGTATTAAATTATTTTTGAACCAATTCTGTCTGATCCTTGACCAGGTGCTCAAGATTGAGCTGACAAAGGAAGGCGCTCCAGTTGACGTAGCCTTCTTGGATGAGGGTATCGGCATCCTGCCATAGCTTGCACTGCGAAAGAACATGAATTCTATTCAAACAAAAAATAGCATACCTAACCAAAAGAACAGCTACAGCTGAGGATGCAGAACCAAGTAACTTTTTTACGAGCTACCTATTCGAGAACTTTTATTTTGGCTTGTGCAACATACCTCGGTGTCTTTTACGGGGGGCGCGTGACGCACCACTTTGAGGTAATCTCCTTCAGCAAGGTTATACACTGGGCGCGTCTGGAAGTCTAAGAAGTTCATCAGGTCATCGTAGCGAATATTGCAGTTCTCATCAGTCTCCAAACTGTGGGAAAAATGTTTTTGGTAGTGACTTATTAAATTTTGGCGCACTTTATCGCAGCAATCTTATAGATCAAAAATAACATTATGCTAAGTATATGTTAAAAAAACGTGAAACTATTTAATTTCGTTATATAAAAAATAAATATACTTGTGTATAAATAAATCATAGGAGTTTGCCACCAATTGCCTTAGTCCCACCCAAACTAAGCAAAGCTTATACTATGAATATAATACTAGACAACGGATAAACATAAGTACTTATATAGATAAATACATACTTAAATACATATTAAACATCCAAGACTCGAGCACAAACATTCGTATTTTTCATACAAATAATATCTGCCATGACCGGGGATAGTACCCGGGACCTCAAACTTCGTAATGAAGTGACAAAGGAAACGTAACGTAGATTTATGTTTTCCGAATCTAAGAGAACCCAAGAGTTCTCTGTTCGCAGGTTATTTATGTTAAAGGAGCGAAAAACGTTGCATGTGGTTACGAGAGTAAAGTTTACCAATGTGTATCAGCGAATGTGTAATCGAGTAAAAATTGTAAACGGTCAAAAACATGACTCAATCTTGACGTTCCAGTTTTAAAGTGACTGACGTCAAGCTGCTTCATACGCTCAGCACTGACCTGACATAGACAGCATGCAGTCAATGAGGTGACGGAGCGCACGGAAGCTGGCGCAGCCGCTGCGAGGGCAGTAAGTATACGCCCGTGCTACCGTATCCGCGTACGGCAGACCCACGGCAAACCAAGCGCAAGCGTCCCGCAGTCCTGCATACGCTCGGCACTGGTACTCACACAGACAGCAAGCAGGCGGTACGCGCACGGCAGCTGGCTCGCCGTCCTCCGCGTGCGCCAGGCTCTCGTGAACCGCGACTGTAGGATGCTTCATAAGATCGTCAGTGGCACTCACACAGACAGCATGCAGTCCATGAGGTCGTTGCTGAGCGGCAGGCGGTGCGCGCGCAGCAGCTGGCGCAGCCGCGGCACCGGTAGCGCGCCCGCGCCGCCGTCGTCCGCGTGCGCCAGGCCCTCGCGCAGCCGCGCGCGGTCGTCCCACAGCCCGCGCGTCAGATCGGTGAACACCAACGACCTGTTCGCCGAGACAAATGACTGCTATTAGAGTCACATAACGTAAGAAACAAAAGTTGTCTCTCCCGTGGACATAACATTAGCAACTCCGAATCAGCAAACTTAACATGGCCCGAAAGTTGGCCAGGCGTCCCACACTTTAGACTTGACTAAAAAATATTGGCTATAGACTTTTAACTTTTGCCATGTCTATAGGAAAGACGCGAACAAAAAAAATGTACCTAGGTAATATGACCCATCAGATTATAATATGTCACCACTAATCAATTAACATACTTTTCACCTCACTAGCTCGGAAAGCCCTTTTTGTTTGTTTGACATCTATTGAGAAAATCGCTTTTTATCCACATGTGAAGAAAGAGTTTTGACATTTGAAGGCAGCTTACGTGATATTTGACAGCTAACAAAACGTAAAACGTTAAAAGTGCTGAATTTTGAACATCACAATTAATGAATTGCATCGAGTAAAAAACACTAAATACAGTCTTACAACTTTATTTTAATTCATAAATATCAGCATTCAACATTAACCTTCATTCTTGTTGCAAAAACGGATAAAATATTCTGACAGTCCAAGTAAGTCGATGTGCGAACAAAACGCATCCGAAATAATAAAAAAAAAACTTAAGTCAAAACTTTTTAATTAATTATTTTGAGTGAATAAATAAATAATAATTGATAGTACAAACCCTTTTTCTTATTTTCCTCGCTGTAGTGAGGTGAAAAGTTTTGTGTTATACACGGGTGAAAAGTTATTTTACGTCTCGTGTGTTGAAACACTCGCTATCGAAAAGATTCTATTTTTGAACCACTCGCTTCGCTCGTGGTCAATCATAGAATCCTTTCGATAGCTTGTGTTTCAAATGGACACTCGCAGGTAAAATACAACTTTCCCCCCTTGTATAACAAATAACTATTTTATGAGCTGCCAAAACGCGATTGGTCCATAAAATTTGCATTGTAATTTGTGGGTACATATAGAATTATTCCATCAGTAAAAGTAGTTACGTATTGTTTGGCCTTAACTGTATACATGGGTACCTCGCAGAAATTTAGGTAATATGCATTCTTACCTGACCATCTCTCTTCTTGGGCTCTTTTCCTTTCCGGGATCGCCGCGGAAGTATCTTATTAACGTTATAAATTCGTGCTCCGTCATTTTCTCACACATTATTTCTTTTAACGCTTGTCTGAAAATTGCGATTATTATTTATTAAAAAAATACCAAGCTCAAAAGCAATTGACAGACAAGCAAAATCCTTACTTGAAGCATCTTGTAGACATAAGGTCCTTGTTACTTGGCAACACCGCTTCCATGTATTTAGCGACGAAATCCTTGTAGCCATTTTCTTTTGACGCCAGAATCCGGCGAATTTTGTCCATTATCAGAGGTACGTTAGCCATCGGATACTACAAAAAATGTCCGCAATAAGTAATTTATCATTATTATCATTACTTAATTTACGTTATATTAATCTAGCTATTTAAATATAAGTACTCAATTTTCTAACTTTGTCCAACGGGGAGTTTCTAGCTGATACCATAATGCATTTTATGCAGCCGTAATATAAATAGGTTGTGCCATCGACGTTCGGTAGGTATATACGTTATCGTATTATTAGAGCAAAACGAAAACAAATAAAGACGAAACATTTCCAACAATAACCAAGTAATCCGAGAAAACTTAAACTTATGCATTAGTAAGTATAGCAATATCAGTAAGTATAGCTATTTGTTTACATTACCTATAGGTACATAAATAAGAAAAATCTATAAGTGCAAAAGTAAAGTAGGTACGGTACACACTTCGATTTTAGCAATTAGCCATCGACAGTAAAATTGTCATGTTTAGTCTGTCATCCAGTTTCCAGCAATAGCCATTTGCATTTTATGCAGCCTTATATTATAAACATATGCACTACTATACCTGTTGCGAATTGACCTCCAAGTACCGTAACGCATACTCGTCGGCGGCGATGAGCCTGAAACAGTGCTGGTTGATGACCAGCTCGTTGCCGATCCACATGTCCTTGTCAGAGTACGCTGGAGGCTCTTTAGGCACGAAGAAATCCACGTTGGGCAGGTACATTTTGTCACGACGGAAGAATTTTCCACCCTATCAAATGTAAAATTTTAGGCTTAACTTGTTACGACCACCATTCTAATCATCACCAACGCTCTCCACTACAAAAAAAAGGAATTATTTATTTATTAAAACCCTAAAAACCCTTGCTGCCATACCCTCCAATCGGCACCTTTATGTTATCTAATAGAATGCTAAAATCCTTTTTTACCTCAAAAATTTAAAAATAATTCACTTACCTTATAGCCTGAATTTCGTTCGCCCAATTCGAATATGCCTATGGTATCGTCACACAAAAAATATTTAATGATAAAGTAGCGGCGCCCGTCTTCAGGATTATCGTTGATTAATCGCGCAGCAAAACGGAGAACGTGCGAATCGAAACCAACTCTAAAATACAAGAGCAAACCGGTTACATATACCTATCATATCCGTAATCTCTTAGTTGAGTGGATAAATAGAGTTGAAGAAAAGGAAGTAGGTATAAGGACAAACCTATCTTTGTGTAAAAATTTTATGAAGTCTCTATGCGGTGGTTTAGGTTGGACAGTACGGCAATTCTCGGCAGAATCATCGTAAGAACCGTAACCGTTCCAAGGAGGTAGTTTCCGATCTTTAATGCTGACACTGATCTTCTCTGTTCCGTCATCCCCTGGTGTGGGAAGAGGCACAAACGTATCTGGAACATCATACAAATTATAAACATGACGAATGATTATCAGAATTTTTTAGTTCCAATTTATGACCCTTATGAATAAAATACCAGAACTGCTAACGAGGTTCTGCAGCAGTTTGCAATTTGCTGTTGCAACCACTTAGCCTGAGTGAACACTGCTGGCACCGCCTTAGTTACGGCACTTAATATTTAACTTCAATTAGGCTAAACTTTGTAAATACTTACATAACTAAGTAATTGCCTTTTGTTTAACCAGGCTTATACTGATCTCTTTCAGGATTATTCTGGACTATTCGACAAGCAAGATTTACGTACCGAAACCATAAGTGACGCGGTAGTATTCTTTGGTAAAAGGATCACAGTCAGTGAGAACGACCTTACGCCCGTAAACATTTAAAACGGCACCGATACTCAAGTCTGCAGGACTATAAGATGCTAATTTTGGGCCACCCGACATCTCAACTTTAGCTGGCAATTTCTAGAAATAGAAAATATCTTATTACTTACTTGCAACAATCGAAATAAACGAGAGAAAGGGTACGATCACGCGTTGCTGGCTTTTGTTTTTGTTTGCATATTAATAAAATTCATGCTCATGCTCGACAAACTTGGCCATGATACCCACGAGTCGCAACGGGAACATAAACTGTGTCTCGTGAGCTGTTGTAAATTAAGGAGGTAGATAACGGTATATGATCCTAAATTAAACCTTATTGAATTGACCTTATTGTAATTTTTTTTATGAAAGTGTATTTTTCAATTTAACATAATCAACACCGATAGTATCTAGTAGCACTGATATTTGTTAACTTTCCTACGTTAACGTTAAACTAGACCATAAAATCATCTGCAACTTAAGCACATGCTACGAAAAAAAAAATAAAAAAACCGTGGTAACCTATGGCCTCTCAAGCAGAGGGTCGTGGGTTCTAATCCCGGCTAGCACCTCTGAGTTTTTCGGAATTTATGTGGGAAATTACATTTTAAATTTACCATGAGTTTTACGGTGAAGGAAAACATCGTGAGGAAACCTGCGAAGAAATTCAATGGTATGTGTGAAACCCCTCTCATTCTGAGAGGACGCCTGTGCCCTGCAGTTTAGTGCAGTGTAGGCTGGGATGATGAAGGAAAAATGGTGTGTGCTAAAGTGACATGTTAGGCCACCAGATGTGAAGCTTTTACATACCCGTGGCACCCGCATCCTCTTCAGAAACATCGGTCCAACCTCTACTCCGGAATTTGGTGGTACCATTTCTTTGATTTCTATTGTATCATCCGCCAAAAAATAATGTATCTCGAGAAGATGTATAGTACCCGCTTCAGATTCACGGTCATCCCAATAACCATAGAATCTGCAACTCAAACAATACGAGCTATGCCTACCTGGCGTGGAACATTTGGACATAAAGGTATTAAGCACGCACATTACCTACCAATATTGAGTAGAGTTACTAAGTAAGAAAGAAAAAAATATTCTTTACCTTAGCACTTGTCTATCAAAATCCAGAAACTGTCGAAACGGTCTATGCTTAGGTGGCTTCGACTTATCCACGGCTCTCTAAAAGATGGACGTAATATTTTCATTCTCTTCTTATTTATTACATTTAATTTTATGCTAATCTATTCACAGGCCCCAGCATACTACCTATAACTGTTAAAGTGTCCATCCCCTTTCCGTACGTGTTAGGATTATTTAAATGTTGTCTGCTAGAAGAAGGATATTGTATGCTAAGGCTTGTCTGAATAATTAAGTAAATAATAAATTAATATATTTCTTTTATTTATAAAACTCCATCAAATATAATTAAGATATATGACGTACCTCAACAGCATCCGGCCAGTTTAATGGATCGGGTACATTAATACCAAGACGATTTAAAAATACTCTAGTGAAGTTGTCGCAATTCACAATCTGTAAACACAAAAGTAGGTATAAATAGATAATTACTACCTAATGAGTTATATTATTACACCATGAATAATCTTTATATTTTCATCGACCAGTTTGAAACTCATACTTACAGTTAGCTTTTAGGTACAAAGAATTCTCAAAATGGAAACTAATACAAACTTACTCTTTCTCTATAAGTACAAGTGTTTAATATTTTGGCGATTTACTTTAAAAACTTTTCCGTGAAAAGTGACTTCTCTTCCGATGTTGAGGTCAAGTACGTCGTAGTACATGTCGTAGCTGAACGGAAGCCGTATTCGTTGACGACATATCATTGTTCCTAAAATTATGTTTAAAAAGTTTAATCTAGCATTTGTTTATTTAATAAGGATAAAAAAAACGGTACAGACAAAAAAGACGGTAGGTAGGTGCAGACGAATTGAGAACCTCCTCTTTTTTTTTGAAGTCGGTTGAAAAGAAAGTTATTACAGTCTGTTAAATTGGGACGAAAGTTTTACGTTACCCATTTGAATAAGACTAGACCTACCTTGAGACATCCCACTGTTTTCAGTCCGCGGTTCCATTACTTTTATAGTGCCGTCTTCGAGAAAGAAGAATATTTCCACTTTGCGAAGTGCGCTCGAAGCACTCCGCATTTCATGTAGCGTCTGTTGGAAATACGCTTGAAAACGAAGTATCTGAAAAATCGACATGTAGTAAATTGGTAATTGGTAGATATATAGGTACCTATTTGGTATCTACAGTCCTACTATCCATCACGTTCACTAGGCTGATTAGTGCCCCTGCACACTGAACATTAAAAACGGAAATCATCCCAGCCTATATACGTCCCACTGCAGGGCACAGGCCTCCTCACAGAATGAAAAACCGGTAAATAGTCACTATACTCCATTTATTTTAACATTTGAAACTTAACGGTAAAATTTTAAATAAATGAAACAACGAAACTATTTAAAATTGTGTTAAATTCTATAATGAAAACATAATAAATACCGCTAATAATGTACATTTAGGTATTTTTAGTCCATTTGTATTCGAAATACCGAGAAACGTGTGTTGACCGTTAATTCAAACCTTAAACTAAACGACGTATAATAATTTGAAATGTGCATTTTTTTTAAGGACAAGCTATAGGTAACGCCACCAGAGTTGAGGCCATGCACACAACCACATCTCATGTAATGACAGCGGGATTTTGACGTTGTGTTGTCGTTAAACGTCAACACAACGTCAAAATCTCGCTGTCATTACATGAGATGTGGTTGTGTGCGTGGCCTCAACTCTGGTGGCGTTACCTCTATCTATAAGAGTGAAGATTCTCAGAGCAAGAATAGTTGTTCCAAATGGTGAAATACATCTAAAAATCTCAGAATAAAAAAACACACATACATGCTTATCGTACATAATCCAAGTAGGTAGATCCGGTGCTTGTTTACGGCAGTATAATGATGGTACACGATTTTCCCCTTCTGTTTTATCTACCAACATGTTAACTTTATCTATAGCAGTAAAAACCGGACGCACTCCAAACTTAGTTTTCCCAATCTGTAATACAATCATATCCAGTGTTTATTAGTTTAACGGTCATGATTCATGCGATTATTGGGATAATATCTTTAACATTTTTAAATGTACTCGCCAATGGGTTGGAGCCGTAGCCAGGTAACATCGGCAATCTTGGATTTCGTACAGTCATGGTTGTTCTTTAGCAAAATTGTCTACAATAGATATTTAAAGTGAAAATAAATTATTTATAAAAATATTGTAAGTCTCTCGCAAACTCATTCACATTTCTATTAAATCAATCTTACGTTGCTATAGCAACGGTCGTGACCAAAGAAGGATGTATATCACGAGAACGCAATACAAGGAATGCACCAATACAAAACAATTTTTTCTCAAACATGCTATGAAATATTGACATTATGTTCCTTATAATACGCCACGAAGTGTCACAATGCAGGCGCGGCGGTGGTGTGCGCCTAGACGAGAGGTCAATAATGGAATTTCATACAACATTGCTGGCCTTGGCCAGCAAAGTGATCGTCTATTGTTTCATACCATGACGTTTATAGGTCTATGGCATCATAGCATTTAGCCATTAAAAAAAAAAACTATAAGCAATATTTGCGTTTTGGTTCATTAAGACATTCTGCCACTACGCTTATTTAAGGTAAGGTAAGATGATGATGGTGATGATGATGGTGATGTTGATGGTGGTGATGGTGTTGATGATGGTGGTGATGATGATGGTGATGGTAGTGATGATGATGATGGTGTGATGATGATGGTAATGATGATGATGATGTTGATGATCATGATGATGATGGTGATGATGATGGTGATGATGATGGTGATGATGGTGATGATGATGAGATGATTTTGATGATAATGATGATGGTGATGATGGGTGATGATGATGATGGTGGTGATGATGATGGTGGTGCGATGATGATGGTGATAATGGGTGATGATGATGATGATGGTGGTGATGATGATGATGGTGTGATGATGGTGATGATGATGATGATGATGATGATGATGATGGTGATGATGAGATGATGATGATGTTGATGATGATGGGTGATGGTGATGATGATGGTGATGTTGATGGTGGTGATGGTGTTGATGATGGCGGTGATGATGATGGTGATGATGATGATGGTGTGATGTTGATGATGGTGTGATGATGATGGTGATGATGATTATGATGATGGTGATGATGATGATGGTGATGATGATGGTAATGATGAGATGATGATGATGATGTTGATGATGATGGTGATGATGATGATGATGGTGATGATGGTGATGGTGATGATGAGATGATGATGATGATGATGATGATGATGATGATGATGATGATGATGATGATGATGATGGTGATGATGATGGTGATGATGATGGTGATGATGGGTGATGATGATGACGACGATGACGATGGTGATGGTGATGATGATGATGATGATGATGCATGTTTGAGAAAAACTCTATACAAGCCTTGGCCACGAACAGGGATTGCCGGCCTCGTATCTCTAGATCGCCTCGTTAACACTCGGCCATCTATAACTACTCGGCCGGCAATCCCCTATTTCGCGGCCGCTGCAGTAATGTACTAATTTGAAGCCTGCGCCTGAATTACCAACCGACACGAAAACACAACATAAAACCATCAACATAAAAAAATTCAACGCAAGCAAACACAATCCATACAATATGAAATATTTTGACTGTATAGGCTGCAGGCCTATGCTTTATCCACTAAGGATAAATAAAAAAGTGCTCACTGTCACTGACTGACGCATGACGACTGGACGACTGTCACTGTCAACTGTCAATAGTGTTTAGTGTCAATATATCGTGTATCAATCAATTTGTGTCGTTTCCTGTGTGTTTTTGCATTTTATTTTGTTTGCAAACAGCAGCGCTACAACTGCACGCAGAAGCTCATTTTAGTTTAATCAGTCGGGAATACAATGTACATTATTTTTACAGTTTAACGTTTCATCGTGTGGTTAATTACAAAATGATCGACGTAAAAACAAAAATCCACTCTTTCTTCATATTTAACTCGAGTTTCGGGCCTAAGGAAGGAGAGGTAAGTTCCACATAAGAAACTTTATAACTTGTGCCTAAAGATCCAGTTGTTGTTTTAATCAATTGTTTTTGATGTTTGTAACAGGAACTGAAAAGAGTTCTGTTCTTTCATCCGAGCCAAGTTACTGCAGATGGCCGTAAACTTCAGGTTGGACTATGCGAGGCGGTGGTCAAATTTATGTCGTAAGTTACTAGATATACCTAACACAACCACATTGAAAGGCGAAATTATAATAGGCCTCCCCCAAAGTGGACAAACAATCTGGTAAAAATCGCTAGAAGTGAATGGCTGTCCGTGGTATAAACAAATTGTTGTGGAGATCCTTGGAGGAAATCCGAGTCCAGCAGTGAACTTCTTCCGGCTGATATGATGACAATGATGTTGACTCATCCGTGTAAACTAAAGATTTTGTGAAATTAACACATTGAGTACCAAGAACACGCCAGGGGTGTTCTGCGTTCGTAGACAGTTTTTGCTATATAGCGGTAAAATGCAACTACTGGCTATGAGTGTAGCGCATAGCAATGTGTGGCAGCAAAAGTGTTAATATGTAACCCTAAAATAAATGCTTTAATTTTCAGTACATTCTCTTCTGAACCATGTGAAGCATTACAAACTCAGACAAAAAGACATATTTTTTATCAACCTGAAAAAGGCTATTGGATGGTGTTGGTAAGCAATTTGAAATACAATTGTTAAGATTTCTTAGTTTAGTGTTGCCTTCTGTGAAAATTGGGAGACATGGTGTGCCATACAAAGTTATTAAGATTACTTGATTTTCTTACACAACATAACTTTTGGATAATATTTTGCCTTACAATTTCCCAATTGTACTTCATTCATATTATACTTTTGTGGTGTTCAATAAGGAGTGTAATATGGTAATATGCAATTTCAATTTAACTTTCAGGTTGTAAGGATACCCTACACAACAAAAGCTCTATCAGCTATTGGAGAAAGCAGAGGTGATGTAGTAAGTACAAATAATCAAATCTATTTACCTTTAAAAAAAATGTTCTTTTGCACCATAGAGCTCGCTTGTGAACTAATGCTTTACAATCCTCAACATAACTGGGTAGTAAAGAAACTCTCCCAAATTCAACTACAACAGGGTTAAATTGGATGTGGATGGCACAGGACCAATCTGTTTGGCGAGCCTTGGGGGAGGCCTACGTTTAGCAGTGGACGTCTTTTGGCTGAAATTATGATGATGATGATGATGAAAGTTAAATGTTCAAGTTAAATAATAAATACTGGCAATGATTATTTACTATCAGCTCTTTAATTAGTTTAACAATACCCAATATTTCAATGAATGCATGGTCATTAAAAAGCCGTCATAGCCTAGTGGTTTGAACTATGACCTCTCGAGCAAAGGGTTGTGGCTTTGATCCCTGTCTTGCAAAATTACATTTGAAATTTATCATGAGCTTTACAGTAAAGTAAAGGTGTACACATCTTGAGGAAACCTGCGGACATCTGCAAAGAAATGCAATGATGTGTGTGTGAAGCTTCCAATCTACACTGGGCCCATGTGGGAATTATGGCCTAAGCCCTCTCATTCTGAGAGGAGCCCAGCCCCATGCATTGGGTCATATATAGGCTGGAATGATGATGATGATAATGATGATCATTAAAGGTAAACAGTCTACATCCTGCAGCAACTAATAATGCCTCATGTTAATGTAATTAACAGTGATCGGAATTCGGAACTCTGGGAGCTAAACTTTAACAAAACTTGCCAAGCGGGCATGAAACAGTGCTTACAGACATGAAAATATTAATAAACTACTGAAAATCTGAGATTTCAATATAGAGTTAAATTGAACACTAATCTGCCAATAATATTCTTATTTTTCTTGGTTGTAAATTCTCCTTAATGTTAGTTTTACAAGTTTTGTTAAAGTTTAGCTCCCCGAGTTCTGATCACTGGTAATTAATCTTAACCAAAGGTTTCTTTATCATCAAATGTTTTTTTATTACAGATAGAACCATCTGTAATGTACGACTTACTGATATCAGCCTACAGACTGTTCAGAATGTTTGTGGGACTGTTCCAAGATATCTCACCAGATGAAATATACACAAAGTGTGAAAATTTTTTTGGTCCTGTGAGTTAATTTTTTCATACTTATTCAATATGCAGGGTGTCCCTTAAGTTGCACGACAAATTTAAGGGGGAGGTAGGTGGCAGGTCACTTAGCAAACATAATAAAATGACATGTGATTTAGAGATATTTCTATTTTTCTGTTTTTTTTTAATGTGCACATGCAAAATTGATTTCCTTTATTAGTTTGAAGCCAAGCAAAATTTAAGATTTTAATTTGTATAAGTCGCACCCCCAACCAAATAAAGCGGTAATATGAAATGCCTTAGTTTACAAACTAAGTCATAAAGCGACCTTATAAAGCTTAGTTTACAAACTAAGGCATTTCCTATTACCGCTTTATTCGGTTGGGGATGCGAAGTTTTGCTTTGCTGCCAGTTTAACTAGAGCTCTAAGCTGAAGGCATTCTGGTACAGCATGCGCCTCAAGTTAACTTGGGTGGATCTACTAGATTACCATGATTTGTAGGGCTTTTTATGTTATCCTCAGCTCAGCATTTTTTTTTTATATTTTGATAGTAAAATATTTAATATTTGAAATGAATGTGCTAACCAGCGGCCATGTATTTTTTTTAGCATGATAAAAATCAAGACTTGACCAAAGTTAAGTAAAAGAGGGAAAATTTAAATTAAAATAAAAGAAATTTAAAAAATACTGTAAGAAAATGTTTTTATTGCTTTTTTGCATCTGGTAATACAATTATTTATGATTGTTTGCAGCCAACAAATGTAAAAAGTTAAAAATTCCTAATACCACAACTTAGTGGGGGTGAACATTAAAAAAAGCAGAAAAGTCGAAATATCTCCAAACGAGTGACACTTTTACTTGTTAACACGTGACCACGGTTGCTGCAATGTGGCCGAAACGTCGAGGTAAATAAATAAATATTTATTGCGTGATAAGTCCCGTTTAGTTTAGTAATTACTTTTACTATAGTCCGACAAGCTCGTGCGCGGCTCTCCGCGGAACCCTGTCGCAGTCAGCATTTGCCGCACTTATTAAAAACAATCTCGTTAAGGACAGCAGAGGCTCCCTGCGACAGGGTTCCGCCGAGCGCCGCGCACGATCTTGTCAAGGTATAAAGTCCCACCTGCCTAAGTATTCCTTAGTTTTCTTGTACAACATACGCGACACCCTGTATATTCGTATCATAGTATAATAAATAATAATTATTATTTCGTATAATATTTTTATTTTCAGTACATAGCATCCAAAAACCTCACAAATGATATAAGTGATATCATTCAGGGTATCAGTTACTTGCCACTGGATAAAAATTCTTTCTTCAAAGTCTTGTGCTTCATAGACCTTGTAGAAGTCACTTATCCTGACTTCAAATGTGTCTCATTTGTTTATAATGAACAACTGATCTGGTAAGTGAGGAAAATTGTATGTCATATCCATATGACAAAGAGGACTGATAAGAAATAAGATAATTCATTTAAAATGTTCATATAGCACAATCCAAAAAATGTCTGCTGTGCCAAAAGTTTAATCCTCACTTTTGTCTGGATATTTTTTCACTCAAATTTAATCTCATGGTAAAAATAATAATATTCAGAAAACAAAACTTATAATCTGTAATATATAATTAGTTATTTTATTCTACAGGAATGCCCTTTCAACCAACGACATGCTGACTCTTTATCAGTACTTAGTACAAAAATTACTACCAGAACAAGTAGAGAAAGAATTGCAAGGAGGTGCGGTGGCCGCAGCACAGAGGCATGGTCGCTTCATTTTGCCTCATAATGGTATATGCAACCAAGATGACTTGCAAACCCTTTCTAAAGTACATCTTATGCTTGAAGATGACATGGAATCAAAGCAATATTACTTAATTATATACAGAACTTTGAGTGCTACAGTTTGTTTTACTGTTGATGGTGGGTATCAATTTAACAATATACCATATTTAAATATTAAATCATACCATATTGTATTGTGATTTAAATGGCAGCTGTTATATTTGCTCCCTGTCCATATACGTATGATGGCTGTCGCGATTTAGTCGAGTAGGTAATCGATCAACCAATGACAGCGCAAGATTTTATCGCGCGTAGGATTTTGCTTTGCCGTTGGTAGATCGAAATTTCCCGCGCTAAAAAATCTGCATGCCAAAACTGTAATGCAATTATAACAGTGTCCTTTAAAATAGTAATTTTTAACTAGTTTCGCTATACAACGTGCCTACCAGGTTTCCGCGAGAGTCTAACCACGCATCCCTGAGGCCATATGGAGTAATAAATGTTATCTGAACCTAGGTCGAAATATGCTTAGTTTAAGAGATATTTCCATTTTTATGTTTAAATTTTACTATGAAAGTGGTGGAGGTGCTGGGATTGCGTATTTATTATGTATGAAAAAATAAAAAAGTTGAAAATCATAATTCGACCTATGTTCACATAACATTTATTGCTCCATATGGCCTCAGGAATGCGTGGTTACTCGCGGAAATCTGGTGGGCACGTTGTAGAGATATCTCTGTACCATTCATTTTGTATGTTACTTAGAGTTGCTTACACAATAGCACCGTCTCTATTTAGTTTCTTCATTGAGTTCATAGATGGCGCTAGTGTAATGTACACAGCACAGGTCAAAATGCCATAAGAAATGATATTGTCATTGGTAATAGTTTCTAATAATAGTGCATGTAAAGAAGTAAGTGTTTTTTACTGCAGTCAATAAAAGTCTGGAATTGGAATCATTCAAATCACTGGACGCTTTTATTGGGCCGCAGCTGTCGTCGATAGCATCAACTATCAGCGAGCAGTGTGCATTACACGCTCTCCAAACAGCACAGCTGGCTAACAGTGATAACAAATTTGTCTACTTTAATAGACTGAACTTGGCTTTCAAAACTTCCGTAAGTACAAGCTGTAGGCATAGGTACTTATATGAATTTAAAATTAAAAAATATATGAACTTAATTTTATCGATCTTAAATGATTTCAGTCTCCACTAAACAAATTGATTCCCTCAACTACCATCAAACCTGAAGTTCTAAGTATAATAGGAGGCATGCATGCGGACAGACAAAGGTAAATTATTCGACTGTATACAACTGATCTGATCTACTAGTCTTATGGCTAAACAAATATTTTAAACGAATTAAAAAAATGTTTCAGTTTGGGAAATTATGGCGAAGTTATTATCAAAACTCCTGATGAATACTGGATTACAGGCAAATCTTCAAATGAAAGAGAATTCTATGTCATCATCCAAGAAAAGAACGCGAATCTAAAGGAAATTGCAGGTAAAGGAAAGGCTAGAAGCGTCCATCAAACACGCGATGGTTTTAGCGAGCAAGTCTTGTGAAGATAGTTTTTTACCGACCAGGCGAAACTACCTTAGTTTGGATGAGAACTAAAATCGCGCCAGACGATTTCCAACAAAAAATTCCATCAATATTCTTACGCAACCCCCAGAAATATTTCAATTCACTTCATGGACATCCTCGCCAATCCATTCCATTTCCTCTGAGATATGCCAGGAGAGAATTGAAATTTTGCCATAGGTACTTACCTATAAATTCAAACTAATTTTGTCTCGCTGATGGAAAAGTACCCTCTAATCTCATTGCATAATAATTGCAATACAAATTACATCAGATTCCATATTCATCATTCCATATTAGAGGAAGATAAATTTAGATAATGATAAACAGTAATATTTTTCTTTTCCTTTCAGATGAAGTGAAACGAATATGTGAAGTACAGATGAAAGGTATATTTTTTTATCCAATATAGATTGAGAATCTAAGATCTTAAGGAATTATGAAACATGAATATTGTAATTATTAATTTTATTTACCGTTATAATATGAAGTCACTGTTATATGGAATTAAATGAATTATGTATTTAAAATAATGAATAGCTTAATTACCTATGTAGCCATTCAATTTTTTTCAGGTCACCCCTTAGCAACACCCATAAATTAGTTGCCCAGAAAAAAAAACAAATATTAAGATTAGATGAAACGTCTTTATTTGATAAATACAATTAAACTCTGTTATAACCTAAATTAATTTAACATCAACTTTAACCAAATGCTAGTCCTGTGATATTTTATTTTCATCTTTCTGAGATACTTTTTTATACAGTTTGATAACAAGTTCTCTATTTTCATAAGCCCAAGCAAGGAGAACAAATGCAAAACAAACTGCCCCAATGGCAATGTGTAGCATAACTGAAACTTGTAATAGCTTATTCTCAGAAACTTTACAAACACAACCCGCAATGAACAATACCAGCAGGAATACTTTGCCAACATTCAGTCCATCTAGTGGCTTATAGCCAGTATCCTTATATTTTTTATTTATAAAATGAATACTATGCATGATTCTTGCAAACATATTAATGCAATTGGATATAATAAAACCTACAGGTCCAAATGTATAAGTCAAAACATAGGATATAATTAAAAAACTAATCGAAAAGAATACCATTAAATAATTATAACTGTTAAGTTGAGCACTTGTCATAGTAGCAAAAGTGTAACATTCTGTGACTCCATTAACAGCTAGCAGGACAATCGCCAAGCTGTGGCTGCGGAGGAGTTGCACTGGGAGCCCACTGGCCACAAATGATTCTCCCCCATACATCCACAGCAAGGTGTAGGCATAGCTCTGACCAAACACCAACACTATCAGTCCAATAGAGCTGACTGTCTTGCATACTTGTGACAGCACTGTTGATGATTCTCTAATTTTATGCTGGTCTTGTTTGTGTAGTGGCAATTCTCTGCTCACCATTTGTGTAAAATAAAAGTAGCTACTATCTTCAATGGGTCGAAATATAAATCTTGCAGCCAGACTTCCTAAATTATTTACTACATCGTAAGTTGCCTGTTCAGAGAAGCTCAGGACAGGACTTACAGACATTACATATTTCTCTCCTTCAGTCAACAATTGTTTAACAATACCTTGCTTTGCAAAGCTCACAGTTAAAGAACTTAAGTTTTTGTTGAATGTTGAATTTATTGATCCCAACCATTTAGGAAGAAAATCTTTCAATGATGTGAACTGAAAGTCATCCATGTTCTCATATAATTTTTTCAATACACTTTCTGGAACAAATGTACTCTTCAGTGCTCCTTTGGCAAATAAAGGTTTATTTTTAATGTACCAATAAAAGAATATATAATAAAAAATACCAACAGCAGCAATGCTACAAACTTGTGCTAGTGAAAATGCAACTAGAGCCAAAGACCTGTCATAAATTATTACAGAGAGAAATATTACAGTTCTTACAAATATATGCAATGTGTCTAAGGCTACTTTTAATTTTACAAAACAAAAGAGTTGCGCAAGTAATGCCATGTTAGCTGAGCACAGCTCAATAACACAGGACAACGCCACACTCCAGCAGCCAAAGGCATATTGAAAGGCATACTCAGGATTACCTAATGGCAGGACATTTAGCCAAATGTAAACAAAGAATAAAGATAGAATGCAGCTCAGAGGCACAGATAACCAAATTTGGTTAATGATTTGATGCCAGCTAAATTCATCCTTTTGTCCAAGACAAGCTCGGGTGAATGGCTCCCTGCTCAGAAACAGTATTGTGCTCTCCAGCAGCAACAGTCGAACATTCATGATACCTAGAACCTCATGACCCACATTCCTGATCACCCACGCATTGATAATGAATGTTATACATCGGAATATAATTTGGAATATTATGTTAAATGAGGCATTCTCCAGACTACTCATTAGTAAATTTCGTCCCATGATGATCAGTAACTAGATGGAGCTCAAACAATAACAGAATTTGGTTCACTAGCAGGTGCTGATATATTCCTTTTCACTATATATATCTTCTTGTTAGATAGGCAAATAAGAAACCAGTGATCATCATATGTAATGGATATTTTCTTAAATTGTTCGGTTGGTGTAAAAGCCACAGGATCCACTCTGAAAAAAGACAAGGTGATTAAATCACCTCCCTTGCTTTTATTCATTATCTGTAATAAATAAGAGTAGTTTACTTACTTATTTGACAAACTGATAAGGTCTGTTACTATCGTAGCGACACGTTCATCGTTTTCTAGCTCTCCACCAGACTCAAGGACAGCGCCGTCCTCTGTAAGCACCAGGTAACCGATTTGGTCCGGAACTTTGTCCATTATAGCTGCAACATTACATAAATTACTTATTCAAATACTCATGCTGGAAAACAAGACATGCGATTGAATCATTTAACTAATTTATGCTTAATTTTACCACAGTCCCCTTAACTAAACACAAATTTTCTGACAAAACAACGGACTGGGTGGGATAAGATTCATAAAACAACATGACAGATTGTCATCTGGCCCTATACTACGAAGCGCGAAATTCGAACTTCGTTTCATGCCGTTCCGCTCACGCTAATGGTATTTATTACGAGAGTGAGAGGGACCGCACGATCCGAACTTCGAATTTCGTAGTAACCCCACTGATCATGATCATTCAGTTGCGGAAATTGCCGAGTGGAATCTGTCAAATAGACTATTCAAGGCATTTTTATAATCGCTGCATGGCACAGTTACAATCGCATTGTGGCTGAAACATTCTTGGCTGAAACGATTCCAATCATCACAAAAAAAAAAATTGGTCATGTTTGACATTTGCCTCGTATGAATGACGTTATTCGCTTTCGATTCAATTCAGTACGTACGTACGTGATACTTACGCGAAATTTAAAGATTTTTTTTCTGGAATAAACAGCAATATTGTGTTTTTATTTGTTTGCTCGGGCTTATGGAAACGACTAAGAATTGATCAAACAGGTCTGTATTACTGAATTCTGTGTGATAATTCATCTATCTAAATGGCCAACATATTTTGTTCTAAATATTGTGATAGATGTACTTAACTACTAATACTACTATTCACCATTAAACCTTCGGCAGCGACACTTACCTTATGTTCACAAAATGGAAAACATTAAAATATTTAGTGCATAAGCCTGGTAATCTGCGACCTTCAAATAAATATGGTAGACGGACTTATCCCCGTGTGTGTACTAATACTGTAATCAAAGCATTATTTTTCCTCCGTCACTATTTTTTGTAGTTCCTTCACAAATATTATTGTAACAATATTTTATTAAAATTACAACATTTGGGATATAAACTAGTTCTTTTTAAATTACCCAAAAAATGGTTTAGTAACTTGCCAACCAAGCAAAAGATGTATGCTATATGATAAATAAAAAAGCCAAGTTCGTATCGGGCCACGCAAACTAGTGTTCCGTACTTAATATGCAGCAAATATTCAATTGTAAGTTTTGGTCAACTACCAAAACTACTACTACTACTTGTTAATTTGTGAAGCCAACTTAGTTGTGATATTTTTCCTTGTGTATTACTCCTGTGAAAAGTTGCATGTATTAAAAACATTTATTTAGCTTGGAGGTGGAGGGGGACAATAATTGAGACTCACAAAAGTTTGCAATTGCTTCATATTATGCAAATGAATCGAAAAACTGTTTGTGTTAATGTCCAATATTTTTTAAAGATTTATCCAATGACAACTCACTCCATAGGATACAGGTAAAAAGAAATTCATTCCCACTTTATGTATAAAAGTAGTATATTTTGATGGCGTTTTCGGTTATTTATTAGAGGCCCTGTACTTCTACCACATATTTAAAAACTGTATCATAATCTTTTGCCATTTCTACAAAAAAGTGGCCACGAAAGTGAGGCGGTTGAAACGCTCGAATAATGACCCTTAATTAATATGCCAAGCCAAGCCAAACTACAGCTTTCTAGTATTAAAATTCTCTGAGTTAAGCCACAAACAGCTGGACAGACAGACAAACGTGGGAAAGAGGCTTCCGTTTTTGGCAATTTGACCCCAAAAAACTGCAAAAGTATATTTTTTTCAGTAAAATGATTTAGGGTGACAGCACAAATGGACAAGAACTAATTATGGTTTTTTTTTCTTTAAACCCATATTTTAAGAACTGTAGGCTTATTGTCTAACGTTTTTGACGCTTGCCTTCGCAATCGCTATCTCTTTCTGTCAAACGGTATAAAACGTTGACAGAAAGAGATTGTGAAAGCGAAGGCAAGCGCCAAAAGCGTTAGACAATACGGCCTCTGGTCACTACATTTTTAAACTATCATAACTAGTAAAGTCCATGAATGGTGGGCTATAAGGCATTGAATCTTTTCTTTCCATTACTGGGTACTACTGTGCTTAATATGTCCAAAATTGGTGCCGTCACCAGATCAAACATGAAGGAAGAAATACAGGACTGAAAATATAATTTTAGTATGTAAAATTTTAGATTATATTGACATGAACTCTAAACTGTAGTTATATATGTGTATGTAGTGTGCCATGATTCAGGTGTTTCTTTGAAATGTTGATATTTATATTTCTGTGTAGATAATAAACATGCTCAGATTTCGCCCCAAGCTGGGGAGCGAGCGCAACAGTGAGTGGCGCTGCTGCTTCTGCCTCCATGTCCGTACTGGAACCATCCTTCTAGGAACATGGCACTTGGTAAGTTGTGCGATTTGATAACATATCATTATTTTAACTAGCAATTTTATATCTGACTTTGGTATTAAAATTTTACCAACTATTTAATTGTCTTCTTTTTGTGTCATATGGGAGGAGTAAGTAAAAAAAAACAATTTGTTAAAAAGTGTTAATTAAAAATGAAACACTTGACAAAAAATAGTTTAATTAATTCTGTTTGATTTGTGCCATAACCATAATGCAGTGCTTGTTGCTTGACTCGCGCTTACGCTGTGACGCTCACAGATTAACAAACTTTTTTTTCCCAGATGCTTCACCTGATAGCGCTCGGATTCCTAGCAGCAGTGGTACGCGACCCGCGGCTATTGGAGGAGTTGGAACGTGACGCGAATCCAGGTCCTGAATATGGTGAGCGCGCCGCCGTGCTGCCCACGCCGCTCTCCAACGTCGAGCCGCCGCCCAGCTCCTACCCGCAGCATGCTGGTCAACCGAGGGACCACACGCTCATTTATCGTGAGTGCTTTTTGTTCAAGGTCAAATACACCCAGTCCCATACTCATAGCACACTAGTTAGAAACACGGATGTTTACTTTGTCTGTTACAAAACTTAGCATAATAGGTGCCTTGTTGCAAGGGAGGACTATGAGTTTGTCGGGGCATAGGGGCTAGTACTACTTGGGGGTCGACTTAATTAATCAACTAATTATGATTTTCTCAAGAAATGTTTTCAATAATGGTTATTCTAGATCTCCAATGGAGATAGGGGCCTTTTATATCCAAGAGACCCTGGGCTGTAGCCCAAAAAGCCCCTCTATAGTTTGGCCCCTGCCATGGTCAGCACACTAATGCACAGTCTCACATTAATGCTTTTTCATATTGAGGTACCATCTTTTTATAGTAGGTGCATATACAGGGTGTCCCAGAAACCGACGATAACCCGTTAAGGGCTGATAGGCCTACTAAATACCTACCAGAATATCACATTTTAGGTTTAGTAAAAATCTTTTAGTTTTCGAGATATTGACATTTTTGCAAAAATCTCGATTTTTCTCCCTCAGTTGAGTTTTTCGTCTGCCACAGTCTAAAATGACCGAATTTAGTAAATCTGATTACCGATAAATATTGCAGAAAAAATTGGCTTTTAAACGTGATATTACTTTATTTTAATATTTAGTCAAACTTGGATGATAAACGAGTTAAGAGACAGTTTTCAGATATTTTACCGTTTTATCCCGTAACTTTGGTCCTCCATGGTTTAAAAAAAAATAACTACGCTAAAGTGGCACTGAATATTAAAAATATGCCTCGCTAATGTAGTTTACAAAACACACTTACTTATTTTTTCAATAATTTCAAATTTATTGCTATTTCATTACTGAAGAAGCTAATCAAGTGAGCAATAAATTTGAAATTATTGAACAAATGAGTAAGTCTTATACCATTTTGTAAACTACATTAGCTAGGCATATTTTTTATATCCAGTGCCACTTTAACGTAGTTTTTTTTTAAACCATGGAGGACCAAAGTTACGGGATGAAACAGTAAAATATCTGAAAACTGTCTCTTAAGTCGTTTTTATCCAAGTTTGACTAATATTAAAATAAAATAATATCACGTTTAAAAGCCCATCTTTTCTGCAATATTTATCCGTAATCAGATTTACTAAATTCGGTCATTTGAGGCTGTGGCAGACGAAAAACTCAACTGAGGAAGAAAAATAGAGATTTTTGCCAAAATGTCAATATCTCGAAAACTAAAAGATTTTTACTAAACCTAAAATGTGATATTCTGGTAGGTAATTAGTAGGTCTATCAGCCCTTAACGGATTATCGTCGGTTTCTGGGACACCCTGTAGAAAAAAATATTTATAATTATGGATGCAAATTACCTACATAAAGGCAATATTTGTAATATACCAGTTGTGTTAACCAACCTTACTATAGCATGTTTCTTAAATATAAAGAGGCATAAGTACTTTGACTAAGAAGTGTGTTGAATATGTTCAAAGATGATGCATTCACCATATAATCCCATCTTTAGACACAGTGCCTTTTTTTCGTGTTTGGAAAGACTAAATAGCTCTAATTATCACACTCACTTAGACAGATTGACTTTTAAGTATACAAAACGAATTTTCCTAGGAAAAAATGTGTTATTCATTAACTTCTGCATGTTTACCCATCATGATGTTTACGCAAAAATATATACATATTTAAGTACCTAGCTGTTAGGTCCATCAGTTGTCTGTATGTTACTTTTCGCAGCTAACAAACCACAATTGTGTGATCATTGTGTAGCAACTGGCAGCGATAGCTGGTTTCAAACTGAATAAATAATAATATTTTTACGAGTATGAGACTTGTGCCTAGGTTATGCCTCTGCTGATGACAATGTTGCTTGCTCAGTTGGTATATCAAGACAGGTGGACATTGAAAAATACAGGAACTATTTGAGTTGTTGTAAGTTAACTTCTATGATTTACAGATTTAATTCTGTTTTGATTCACTAACCACAAATAGCTGACGCCATTAGTGTCTTCATTATTTATTACGTCAAATGACGCATGGAAGAGACATCATCCCGATTTGAATGGTAAATTGTTCATTTTATAAAACAAATCATATTTGCATTATTTCCCTGCAACAATCGATCATTGTTTTATAAGCGGAATTAAACGCGTGCTTGATAAGATAGGTATGTTACAAACAATGATTATTTATTTATAGCTATGTGCTGTAATTATGTGCAGACCTCAGATCACATAAAGTTCCTAAATCTCCCTTCATATTTCTAGGGTGCACAGACAAAAAAGATAATCTACTTGAAATAGTGAATACAAGATAATCGGTCGTTTACTAATAAGTCTTATCGTTTCTCAATGACATTACACTTCAGGCCATATTAAGGAGCGCTTGGTCCACATTTGAAAATGTGATTAGAAATACTCGTAATGTAAAGTAACTTCTTTTTTGAAAAAACCTTTAAGAATTGGTTCACGATTGACGTTACCAATTTGAAATTATATTTGAAGATCTGTTCATAAAACTTTTTGAAAATAACATATGTAAACTGAACTGCCACTTTCAACCATTGGTTCAATAGCTTCTTAACACTCTCGCAGTGATATATAATTATATCAAATGAAGACATGTTAATGTATTGTGTGCACTAGATGATGTGGATGTGGGTGCACTGGTTACAGTGTGTACCCTGGCGATCACTCTCATGCTGATATACGGCGCGTCGCGTGGTAAACCGGCGCATTTGCTGCCCTTCTTCTGCCTGCAGATCTTCGACTTTGCAATCACAGTGTAAGTATATTTATAATAATATTACATCCTATCCCTAAAGTATTATAAAGTCAAGGTGCATACTTACTTCATGCCTACTCGTAATCCCTAGTAGGAACTAGCGAGCGTGATAGGCGATTCGGGTGAATGTTGGTTTAGACAGCAGTGGAACAGGGTACTAACAATCCGATTCCCGCCGGGTTGACTAAACTATTGAAGTTACGATATGCTTCTCTTCCATTACTGCACTTTCAAGAAGAGGATAAATGGGACTTTTAGGTTTTTTTGCTCCGGCTTCACTTAAAAAAATTTTCACACCCCGCCACTGTTAGACAGTATACTGTTTTATTTATTTATTTTATGGCAATAGAAAATGTAGACACAGAATAAATAGCTTGTTTTATTCGGTTAGTAAAGTTATTTTATTACATTAGCAAAAACTACTGCTGCACTTCTTACTAATTAATGAAAATTTCAAATTCATTTCACAGTATTGTAATTTGACTAAATTAAGTTTTATGCCTTTTTTTCTCTCGCATGATTATGTAAAGCGTTTCTTTGCTAATCTAGCAACACCACAAAACAAAAAAACAACAACATGTAGAAATACTATCATACAAAGAGTACTTAGTTAATGGTAGGTACTTTATTGGCGTCGCTTCTTCGGACATTTTACGAGCTTTCAATAAATATAAGACAAATAACAGAACACTCATACTCAATACCTAATTCATTCATTACATTGACACGGTTAGACTATGGAAAACTCTTTGCCTACTGCAACACGCAACCTTCACTTTGTGACGAAAGGAAATAGCTTATTAGGTATAAACCGGTATACGAGAGCACCGTATTATGGCTATTGCCAAGGTCGAGACCACGTGTTCGATTGTTTTACCTCCCCCTGTTTAACAACTCTAGGTACGTACTCCGTCAACTTTTATGATAATTATGTATTATGAAAACAATGTACATTTACGTGACATATAAAAAACTGATCACGATAAGCTATTTTCACATCGGCGCTGCGCAGTGTCACAAACTTGCATTGTTCTAACGAGTACCTAATAGCCATTTGATTACTATGTTGTTTTAATAATGATGCATAGCATAGACGGCTGATCTATAACGTCATTATGAGTAATATAGTACATTGTGCATCTAGGGCCGTAAGTAGGGGATTACTAATGAGAGTCTATTAGAAGCCCGACGCCGAAGGCGGAGGGCTTTTAATGACTCGAGTTTGTAATCCCCTTACTGCCCGTGATACACACAATGATTTTCATCACATTGCGAGAAAAAAAAACCAAAAATAAAATTAATTTGTCTCTAAACACTTAAATTGAATAAAATAATGGCTACCCGCCAATAGAGATTGTCACTTTTTTCGAGTCACCTACAATAGATAATGTAAAATGTGTTTAGTTTAGAATTCAAAAGGTCATACGGCCAGATTCTGCCAACATGTTTAAAAAAATATTTTTACTAAAATTATTGCAAAACTATTTGATATAAATTTAAAATATAAAAATAACGAATTTTCATGAAGCGTAGATAAGTTTTGTGTTGTAAAATTTGGGTTATAGCTAAGTTTTAAAGATAATAAATAAATCGTTGGCTGACTTGAAACCTCCTTAGTCTGAAATTACTTAGAACAAAAACTTAAAGTTAGAACTCCCTTGGGTAGAAAAACTGTACGTAAATCTATAACTCCCTTAAGAACAATTTAGGCCATTGTCATTTAGTATACAAGCATGGAATAACACCATTCACGAGCAAGTGTGATGAAAAAATTATTCTTAAGGGAATATAGATATCTTATAGGGAATTGTTCTTAAGGGAGTTATGGATTTACGTACAGTTTTTCTTACTGAGGGAGTTCTAACTTCAGTTTTAAAATTTGCAAACAAGTTAGGGGTTAGTATCAGATGGTCGTAAACGCAACTGGACAACGGCATCAACTCGTCCTAAAATCATCTCGACGAAATTGCAACTAGCCTAAAAAGTAACTCGCCTATGAAGCAGCTCGTCAGAAATCAGTTTGAAAAATTATCAGGTTACCCATGAAGTAACGACTCTATAGATAATCGTCTTAAAATAACCTGGACAAATTCGCAATTCGTTTAAAAAGTAATTGGTCTAAAAAGCAACTCGTCAGAAATGATAGTTTGTTTAAAAGATCATCTGTGCAAATAAAAACTCAACATAGCACAGTTATTCTGACACTCGTGTTTTAAAAACGTGTGTTTTTGTTGTTACCTTATCTTTTTCAAACAAGAAACTTCTTCTTTTTCTTTATCTTTTTCGGATAGATTTAATATTACTTTTGTTCGTTTGATTTATTTCTACGAAAAAGTATTAATAAAATAAAGACGTTTTCAGAAAGAACACCTCCGTGTACGTGTACTGTTACTTCACGATTTCACAGCGTGTCCCAACCTATTTCAAGGCCGGAGCCCCTAACGCGTCCTTTCCATCATTTTCGGTCTCCTAAAAAAACTTGCTGCCCTGTACAAATCTATTTCAACTTTAAATTTTGGTTTTGTTTGCGGACCCCCTGAGACAGAGGGGTCCGCGGACCCTAGGTTGAGAATCACTGCTATAGGACAAATGGGACCTACCCCGCTCGAGTATGTACGTAGGTATACGAGGAATCCGACTTGCTCCCAGCTTAAGGATATCAATAGGGATGATGACACCATTAAAAAAGAATTTGAAGACACGAATCCAGTAAAAAAACGCTTTATTTCAGCCCTGAAAGCCAGATTAATTGTCGATTAAATGCAAAATTAGATTTTTTGTTGCTTTAAAACAAATAAATAGTTAGTTGATTGAGTATGCGAACAATGACGTCATATTATTATGTCGCTATTGTCATTCAAAGTCTATGGGAGATTGTGTTTTGACAGCTCATAAAAAGAACGTCAGTTGATTGGTGGTGTCAACATCCCTATTGTTTGACGATAGCATAACGCTGGCAGGTTGACGGCGACCGGCTACCTGTACTACCTGCGCTCGATCCACCGGCTCGTGGCGGAGACGCGGCGCGTGCCGTGGCGCGACCAGCTGCTGCAGCTGCCTGCGCCCGCGCTGGCTCTCGTCGTGCTGTCCGCCTTCTTATTGGCCGTGCTGCTTAAGGTAAATATCATCATCCATCACTCATCACCTTCAGAGATCGGAATTATCGCGGCACTTTGGAGTTTTCATAGTTAATTCTCATTTAACGAATTCTGATCTTCATATACGGGAACCTATCGATGTTTAGAAAATTTTATTTCCGAAGGTTTAGAATCCCGAAAACTTCATTTGCCCGAAAGCATTTTTTTCTGAAACTGTAAATATTTCAGGATTTATTTCGGGACCACCCTTTAGGTTAGGTTAGGGTTGTTTTATAAAAATCCTGAAATATTTACAGTTTCAGAAAAAAAATGCATTCGGATAAATGAAGCATTCGGGATTTTAACCCTTTATAAGGCCCCATTTATTGGAGCACACTACCACAGAATCAAAAGCAGCTATCGAATGCATACCTAACAAAGGATATTTTTAAAGCTAGTCGTATTTTCAATAATTACAATGAAAATTGTGACGTATATTGTAATCAATAAAGTTGAAATTCCAACTCAATGCATGTGGTTGCTAAATCGCCTCTGCCTTATAAAGGGTTAAATATTCGGGAAAAAAAATGTAAATTTTGATAGGCAACCTTCATATACAAGTAAAGGTGCAACATGCGATCTTATCGCCAAAGATATAAACCTTTGGGGTAGACGAAATTCGAAATCTACGACTAAGAATAGTTAATGATTGGCTTAGTGACATATGCACTTAAAACTAGTAATCGAAGGTTAACAGATTAATAGTCATGATCATTATGACACGATGTATTGCTAACGGTATATTTTAACGTTTATTATATCGATACGTACTGAATGTCGATGAATGGAAAATCACAGCTCAAAAGTGCCACGAGTAATCCTGTCTCTGATCATTATCACCAGCCTGTGTCAGTCCACTGCTGGACATGGGCCTCTCCCATGGTACGCCATTTAAATCAATACGCTCCACCTTCACTCCCCGCCTGTTGTCTTATGAATATAATCGCGCGGCCTAGCTACAAGGATCGTTCACTAACATTTCCCGACGGCCACCAGTTCTCAGGCATAACGCCATAAGCACGGGCCATAAAGTACACAGCATTCATTAAAGTTCCCGCCGATTTCTACCTACTGTAGTAGATACCGAAACCCAGTGCGGATTGGGATCTTCACACACACCATTGAATTTCTTCTCAGGTGTGTTGCAGGTTTCCTCACGATGTTTTCCTTCACCGTAAAGCACATGGTGAATTTCAAATATAGTTTCGCACATAAATTCCGAATAACTCAGAGGTGCGAGCCCGGATTCGAACCCACGACCCTCTGCTTTAGAGGCAAAAGGTCAAACCACTAGGCCACCACGGCTTTTTACATGGTCTTCTATGAACATCTGCACATGGCAGCAATGCTTAAAGTAACTGCCCTGGCTACTCCATCTCAAATTTCGTTCCCGTATCGTATGTATAACAGATGAATAATACGAAGGTTTCTAGAACAGAGCAAAATCACAAGCATTATACAGGGGCATTACTGGTTTTTCCCAACTATTTATTGAATTAAACATTTGTTTCCTTATTCGTGAATATCCTTGGTTACTGGGGCTCAAGTTAACGTTAAATAGAACGATAAAATAATGCATATAAAATGATTCACGAGTTTCACAACAAACGAAAACGCGTGGTACATTTGACCGTTTGTTAAATCAAATCAAAATCAAATCATTTATTAGCCATAAGTACACAAGTATACATGCAAATATATGTACAATATTAAATCGGTCACAAATACATTTACAATACATTAGTTTTACATTAAATACTTACATGAAGTTACTGTTTACAGCCGCACTTGATCATTCAAATTTTTATTAATGAATTATATTAAATTAAATAATGTAAAAAAATTAAATCATGTCATATACTGAATGTCAATTTAAATAAAACTAATAAGTAAATCTGATATGTCTAATCTAGTGCGTTTGCAAAATATTCGTCGATTGTATAATAAGGTCTGCTTAAAAAATATTGCTAAGTTTCCTGTCAAATGTACTTGCATCGCTTCATCAGTCTTTTATGTCATCGTTTAATTTGTTATATACTTTAATGGCGTTATTGTTTATGCTTTTATTAAAGTGACTGAAGTGGGCCTTAACTTTAGCTATTTTTTTTTTTTTTACTTTTACTTATTCTGTGGCGCGGGGCCCTTTGACGACGCGGCGCCCCTAGGCAGTTGCCTACTCTGCCTAATGATTAATCCGGCCCCGAGCTCGTACAGAGTTAGGTTTATTCGGAATGTTGTTCAGGGCTACTGCATCAGCATGGTGTGGCGTTGCTACAAGTACCTGACGATGCGCGCGCACGCGCTGCAGAGCCTCACGCCGTTCGTGATCTCGAGCGAGGGGCTCGCCGCGCCGCCCTACTCCGCGCCCGCGCCCGCGCCGGACTACTCCTCGCTCCTGCCCGACTACGAAGAAGCCGTCAAACAGACCCCGCCGCCCTCCTACCGCGCCGCTACGCTGATGGTCAACGCGGATCCTGCTATTACCACGGTAAAATTACAATTTTTTTAACCCTTTATAAGGCTGCGTATCCACCGGAGCTGTGCGAGGATGCATTGCGAGGAATGTGTTTGTCATGAACCAATAGAAACACTTCATTTAAAATTTCCTAAGTCAATGAAGTGTTTCTATTGGTTCATGACAAACACATCCCTCGCAACGCATCCTCGCAAATATCTGGTGGAAACGCAGCCTAAGCACACTGGTTTCTCGTCCATACAAAGGTGCGTCAAAAATACTAAATGCTCAATACGTACTTATTTTAGTTTAAAAAATACATATTATTAAAAAAAAGGTTAATCAGAGGATTTCAACCATTTATATTGATAATAAATTACATAAAAAATATGTTAAAAACTAAGTAGCTCCAAAGTAGCTTTTGATAGAAGACATTTCTTATTTTTAGGCAACTTCCTGAGCCCCGTTATTAATGGATCAGAGCTCAGAAGAAGCCTGTTCAAGAGGTCTACATTAGTTACATTCCTGGACATCTTCCGGGTGTGTCGTAATCGGAACGCTTTAATGTCTTTATTTCTGGCTTACGCTGCTTCTTCCGATAGTTCACCAATAGATAATAGTGCATGCTCTATGACGGCGGAGCCATGCACTAAAACCTTGTGGACAGAAGCAGGCAGGTAATACCACGGGTAAGTTTGGATAATTTGTCTAGCAGTTTCTATGGCAAATTGCCCAAATTTAGCTGCGTTAATGTTATAGCCAGAACCCAAAGCCTGCAGAATGGTGGCACAACGTTCTAGCAAGTTGTGAGAGCTCCAGTCGCCTTCTTTGCTTTGTGCGTTTGGAACACTCTCTATAGTCTTTCCTTGGTCGTCCTCGTTTCTTGATTGGCGTATCAGGTGCTGCCTCTGCTGCTTCTTGGCCGGAGCCTTCCAAAGTTACATTTTCCGTTATGTTGAGCCAGTCAAGCTGTTTCGCTAAAAATGTTTTCTTCATGTAAACTTTGTCGCCACAACTCGGAAATCCTTGTGCAGATATATTTTATTTGTATAAACAACTTATGAAAATTAATGTTTTCGTTGTCTTTTAATGACTGACAGTCACGAATTTCCTTAAAAACATGTTGGATTCGGTCAGTTAGGTTCAACTTCTTGCCTCCATATTTATCCCAAATATTGAAGACAAACACGCGTGCAAATACACAATGATGGCTCCCCCCTTTAATAAACATAAAAATATTAATCAATTAACACAAAAATAAAATAATCTTGTGCAAAATTCAACAACAACATAAAGTATAAAGTTCGTAGAATTACGCTACAAAAGGTACACTTTGGCGTAGAACCCTGATTACTTGAAATAATGGACGGATCTGGATTAAATTAGATTTGATTTAGTAAAAGAAGTCTTATATCTAACTAATCATGATAGATTTAAGATTAGACAACCGTCGACAAAGCACTAAAAGTCGACGTGCATTCCAAATAAACTAAATATATTTACGAAAATACCTTACTGATGTAGCAGCCAATTTACCACACTAAAACTCAATATTTAAAATAAATTAATACTTTAAATAATCATACATACCTTGTTTCTGAATATCCATTACAAAAACAAATCGCAACAAAGAAAATTTTCGGTATAATATGGGTAAAACAACGAGCGGTAATTGCGTGAGTGGATAGCACGAGTAGTCGCGGGAAGAAATAGCCCACCTTTCGATAACAATATCGGAATGAGGGTAATTAGGAAAATAAATTTTCTGATATTTTCTGATTGTTTGGACGTTGTAGACGTCAGAATAATGAGTTATGCCAGTAAATTTGATATTTTTATTTTTTATTTTTGTCATATGAAAGAAACCAGTGTGCTGCGC
Source organism: Archips xylosteana (assembly GCA_947563465.1). Classification (NCBI taxonomy): domain Eukaryota; kingdom Metazoa; phylum Arthropoda; class Insecta; order Lepidoptera; family Tortricidae; genus Archips; species Archips xylosteana. The sequence goes on from OX387355.1 coordinate 14,370,806, forward strand.
TTATACTTACGGATATACCTATCTAGAAAGTGAGACGAGAGTTCCTGTAACGGAACAATGATAGAAGACAGAGTAAGCAATATAAATCAGTCAATAGACAAAGTCTGAAACAATAATAATAATAATAATATCAGGGGACAATCTCACACAAATCGACCTAGTCCCAAACTAAGCAAAGCTTGTACTATGGGTACTAGACGACGATAGACATACTTATATAGATAAATGAAAACTTAAATACATAGAAAACATCCATAACTCAGGAACAAATATTCGTGCTCATCACATAAATACCTAAATGCCCTTACCGGGATTTGAACCCAGGACCTCTTGCTAAGGCTAAAGCGGTCGTCAACAATGACTAATAAATTTGTCCCATGTACTTAGGTTACGAAAAAAGAAAAAACTCATAAACTACATACTTATCAAAATTACCTAACGTGAAGTTCTGAGGAAACATTTATCAGTAACATCAGCTTCCGATTAATTTTAAGGCAAATGATTGGTTCTACTCTCAATGTAAGTAACTGATGTAATATTTTTTGTTATCGTATAATATAGTAGGTAATGCTATATTTGTTGCCTAACATTTTTCAAAGAGCGTATTTCTCTATTTCGGTGTCAGATTTTCCCAAAGTGACTCATTCGGAACGATAAACCTGTAGGTACCTACTAATAAGCACATGGCCTACGGCCCAGCTACAACTACGCGCGGCCGGCGCTGTGGCGAGCGTTTTATCGCGTACGTGTGCTGTTAAATTAACCATTGCACGGCGAGCGTTTCGGCTGCACAATGGGCAGAGAAGCGCTCGCCGCGCCACCAGACGCGCGTAGTCGTGGTTGGGACGTTAGTAATATCCCTGGGTCTTATACGCGGTGGCGCAGGCGCTGGTCTTCGTCGTCGCTGTGCTCCTCCTGCAGCAGCAGACTGTCGGGCGGGCCCCGCGGCGGCGCCCGCGCGCCCGCGCGCCGCGACCCGCCGCGAGAGAACATGCGCGACAGCTGGGTGAATTTCTTGCGTGATACTGTGGAGTTTTTATTTAATTTAGTAATGTGCCAGCTGTTTTTTGAGCCTCGACGCACGTAATCAAAAATTTCAGTCAGAAATCTCCTCTCATACCATTATATGCGCCCGGATTTCAGATCATCGATTGGCTAGCGCTTCAGATTAATTTACATCTGAAAAATGTGATAATATGCGTCGAGGCACCTGAATTATTATCTTGGAATTTTGTGTTTACGTTTCAAGTAAAAATTTCAGATTACGTACAGCGAATGAATCGTAAAAATTGCGAACATGCAAACTTAAACACTTGGAGGTACGGGTATAATTTCGTTTAATTTTGTTGGGTTATTAATGGATTGAAACCGCCGCGTCTCTCGTATGTCGATCGGGAACAAAATAAGACATAATTAAAAGAAATGCCAATGATGTAATGTAATGTAATTTAAATATTAAGACGTAAACTAATGTAACTCTGTCTAAGAGTAGGCACGTTGTTGTATCGCTACATCGTCTATCATCGTAAAACTTCATAGGTACTGTTAGATTAGCTTACGTAATGGTTCTTGATGAAAGGATGAGGTTTAGTACATTCTTAACTAACTAACAAGCATTTTCCTACATGACGAACCGTTAGAATTTATTGCCATTTATAACAGAACTGATCCATCCATACAAGTACATAATCTAAAATTAGTTTTAAATTCACCGTTAAAGTAGGTACTTAAATTAATCTGTCCAGGATATATTTCCAGTTAGACCAGATCTTAGAATATAATTATTAGAGATAATTAAAATAATAATTATCTTTTCTTTAATTTCCAATCTTGTCCTGCTAGAGAAGCACCAATCTAAAGCAGAGCAAAGCGGTAGTAAAACCACAAAATATATAATAGTACTAACGCACAGAATGGAAACGCTCCGCCCCGCACCGATTCAAGTTACCCCTCCCCCCAAGGCGCCGATTGCATGTCGCCACTGTTCACCAGTACCTTTACCATGAGTTACACTAGTTTACAGTGACCGTACTCGCTAGCGACGGCGTAAATGATTTGTATGGAGAATTGTGTACAGCGCCTCTAGCGGTCACTTACGGAAGTACAATTCTCCATACAAATCATTTACGCCGTCGCTAACGAGTACGGTCACTGTAAACTAGTGTAACTCATGGTAAAGGTACAGTCGGGTGTGCGACGCGATGTATGTCGGCCGCACGCACGTACCAACTGGTCCGTGGTCGCACGGCACTAAACTTTTGCGAAATGGGAATATATTGTGCATTGTATGGGTGTTTGGCATCAACCAAAGACAAGGAAAGGAGTTTTTTTCGATTTCCGAGGGACGAAAGAAGGTAGATAACCAACTTTAATTAGCAACATGTAACATTAGTAACTAGGGAAAGTAGGTTTAAAAGTTTGTTACCTATAATGTATAAATAAACGTCTTATATTAGTAGGTAGGTATTAGTAAAATTAATTTGATAATTATTTCCTATCAATATCTACAATTACATTCTCTAATTGTCTTTACAAAATGAATTAGGTATACACTCATTCACTTATTTTTAAACACTTAATTTAGACAAACTATAAGTTTAATTATAAGTACTACGATAAATAGATTATCTACTCATTTTATTTTACATTACAACGTTGCTCGCGCTCAACGAACGGCGCGGCATTCACTTTCCGCAGCTATCTCTTTCTATCTCTTTTTGCGATAGTCAGCCCTGTGCATCTTACGCACACATTGACGCGTGTACAGACGTCGTCGTGCTTGTGTGGATTCAGGAACGCGTGTTTTGTGCGTCGTGTCCGCCGTGTGGTAAAACGTATTATTTCATCTCTAGGTAGCAGGAAAAACCGGTCAAGTACGAGTCGGGCTCGTACATGAAGGGATCCGCACCTCCGTACAATGTTTCAAAAATAGTTCAGTTCGAAATTATAAAGATCGAGTTAAAAAAGCTGAAAAATACGTTTCTTGTATGACGAACTCCTTTAATTTTTAAATTTATTTTATTTTCAGTATTTGTTGTTATAGTGTCTAGCAGTCATTCGTGGGTAGCTTTTACTTTTCTCATTTTATTTTAGTCGGAAAATTTAAACTATTGCCGCGATATGGAAATTAAGTAAAAACATAAGTACCCAAGCACCTACTGTGTCTGTACTGACTGATTACGGTTCAAGAGATAGAGCTCTGTGACAGACGGACGGACGGACGGACGGACCGCGGTTTAAAGTGATAAGGTCCCGTCCCGTTGCACCCATTGGGTACGGAATCCTAAAAAGAGTTTCTATATTTTAATGTATTAATACAATAATGAATTTAAAAAATCAAAAAACCCGCCTGCAGATATACTGAAAAGGAGGAAACAAGATAAAATGTTCAATAACAATAAAATTTAAAACACGTCGATGGCAGTCTTTCAAAATTTAACGCAACGTTTAAATGCAGTCGGAGGCATGCATGAAGTGACATTAAATCCATGCAGCCACTGACTCCAATGCCTCCGACTGCATTTTATCGTTGCATTAAATTTTGAAAGACTGCCATCGACGTGTTTTAAATTTTATTGTTATTGAATATTTTATCTTGTTTCCTCCTTTTCAGTATATCTGCAGGCGGGTTTTTAGTTTTTTTAATTACTTTTTTATTTCTTGCTTTTTAGTGTAACCTCCTGAGACACAGATAAATTATTGAGTATTTGAATTAGGAATCCGTTGTTATTTAGTTTAAATTCAAAACTAATTTTGAAATATGTGGGTACTTAATTTTCCACATGGGTTTCATAGAGAAAATTATTGCTCAAAGATATCTTAGTAAGTAGGTTCGTCGACGTTTTAATGCATTGATTGTCATTTACTATTCCAAATTAAATTTAAACACATAACTTGTATATATTTTTGTAATGTCTTTTAAAATCCCTTTATTTTGCAACTCTACTCGATATGTTTGAATAAAAAAATTATTTTGAAGACTCACAATTTGGCGCCAAAAATCCACCGTTTTATTTTTTCAAGAATTTCATGTATCCAGTGTTACTCGCGTTATCAAGACGAATCTAATGACGTATCATTTATCAAAATCGGTTCAGCCGTTGTGTAGTTACGAGAGGACATAGGAATGGACATACATACATACATACATACATACATACATACGGGTCAAACACATAACCCTTCCTTCTTCGCAGTCGGGTAAAAAGAACACAGCTATGAACTGAATTATACTCTGCATTATTTATGAAATAAGGAGTTTTAAGTTTTCTTCAAGGCAAATAAGTAAATTTTTGACTTATAATTACGCTTTCGTAATTTGGTGCTTTCATGAGTTCAACTCGCGACCACGGCTGCTGCAATGTGGACTCGTGACCACGGCTGCGCAATGTGGCCGAAACGACGAGGTAAATATTGTTTGCGTGATAAGTCCCGTTAGTATAATAATTATGAGTGAAAATCACGAAAGTTTAAAACAGTATATTCCGAGTAAATTTGGCAACTTAATCATAATTTCGTAATCCAATATAAATATCACCTGTCTTATGTAAGGGTGATGAATTGATGATATCTCTAATCACTGCTGTTATCAGGTTTTAAGCCAGAAAAATTATTAAATTGCATTTATTGCGACGACTTGAATATTTAAATGGACAGGCAAATCCTTATAAAGCTGGGATTTATTTTATATCAATCAAATTCTACAAAAGTATTCTATAGATATAGATAAGCCAACAGTGTGCACTCACATTTGCCCATATTCTTGAGTCGTTCCTTGAAAGCGGCCTCGTCATCGTGGCCTTTAGTCTTTCCCTGCTCGCTGTCTAGTGCGGCCATAAACTCCTGGTTCCACCGCAGCTCTGCCATAAATTCCTCGTTCTGTAGTAGCGTGGCTATGCGGTCATCGTCCATGTCGAGGCTGAGGTCGATCCTCGCGTCGGTGCCGGGAGGGATGCGGAGGAACATCGGAGGGAGTGGCCCGAGCATGTGCGGTACCCACTTCCTTCTCACGGCCAGAGGTATGGATTCGTCGTCAAGATCTCTAAAAAAAGTATGTCAATAGGTATATAAGGCAAATACTATAATTCTTAGAAAGAATGAAAACATTTATTCATGATAACATATAAAGTAAAATTACAAGAAGGCAAGGATAAAAATAAAAATTAAAAATACGCCCATCACGAAGTGGTTCCAAATCAGCAAAGTGCCGGTCTAGCGTTGCGACCGGCGCTGATCTTCCTTCGGGACAATCAGGTTATCATACATTGCAAAATACAACAAAAAAACCGACAAGACAGTAGGTACTGTTACGTGTTTACTAGTACTAAGTACTTACTTTACTACCCTATTGTTGAAACCCTTCTAATCATTGTCATCTTTTACGAAAATGAATAAAAAACTGGATGCCAAATTGCCAATGATGTGCCAGCCAAATAGAGGACCTATACGAGTACGAGTAAGTATCCTATCTAAGCGCACATCGATGCGTAGAGGTAGTGCCTACTCGTTATAATTTTGTTATTGGTTTAGCCATAAAAAGACGAGAAAAAAATCGACGTTTATTATTTATTCAGTACCTACTTAATAATTAATGCGTGCTATAAAAATATTTGCTATGCACTGGTTTTAAAATTATGATCGGTAACAACTTGACAAGAACAGACTAAACCGCCCATAAAGGAATGCTATTCGGGATTCGAATTGTTTAATTGCTAGTCGAGAGCTAGACAATCTCCTGTGGGTGGGTACTACATCACGTCGGCGACTGAGTCAGCGTATGACTCCCTAGTTTGGCTTGCCAACAATCCGCATAGTCGTAGTTAGCTCTTTGTTTTGTTTATAAGTAGATGCCGGTCGATTACCTATAGATCTGTAAAGCGTTTAAATCTAGACACGCGGCAGCGTGTCAAGCCAAGTTCAAGCAAAGGAACTGGCTAGCCAGCGCCGAGTGTAATATATTAAAGAGTACCCGCATTTTCTTAACCTATTGCATTAGAATATGCTTTACTGCCTTTAGTTAAAGTAATTATTATAGTTCAGAGTGTTTTCTTGTCGATAATACATACGGAATGATATCTCACATGATTTAATAAGTACTATACTGTACTAGTATATTAACTACCAACAATAAGCATAAGTACCTAATATGTTGACGGTTTTACAGATGTAATTCTTTATTATATGAACCGATTTCAATTTTTTTTTAAAGAAGATACTGTTAGCGTGATTTTATAGGTACTTAAAGAAAAAAAATGCTTGCAGTGGCGGTTAAATTACAATCTTAGTTTAGAAATATTTTTTTACAAAAACTTAAAGATCTGATTAAGTTGAAAATAATTTCCCAAGAAAGTTTTTATTAAGTTTAACTTACGTGATTTTATTCATATTTTTTAGACGTGCCGTGCGGTTCAAAAGTTAGAAGGGGGGACACATTATTTTGAACTTTCGGAGTGAACATCTCCGAAAATACTTATTCACTTTATCAAAAATGGTTTTAGCAAACCCCTATTTATTTTTAAATACCTATCCAATGATACCCCACACTAGGGTTAGTCGAGAAAAAAAATCACCACCACTTTACGTCTATGGGAGGTACCCTAAAAAAAATTTTTTTAGTTTTTTTATTTAACCACTTTGTCGGCGTGACTGATATTTATATTCATGCCAAATTACAGCTTTCTAGTACTAACAATCTCTGAGCTTAGTCGCGGATGGACAGACAGACAGACAGACAGACAGACGGACAGACGTGGCGAAACTATAAGGGTTCCTAGTTGACTACGGACCGTACCTATTTGGGTAGGTACGTGACGAGGAAAGTAATCATGATTACCTTCATACATCGTGTAAAGCGCTGCTGGTGTCTATGGACAGTGGTGTTCATTTAACATCAGGTGACCCACTAGTTCGTTTGTCTGGCCTATCTAACATAAAAAAAAAAAAAAAACATACCTTCTGAAGTTTGGTTAGGACCACCTACACGACTTAACTATGCTATTGCTATATTTGAGTGCAGCTGAATGTAAATGAAGCAACCTATGAACTCTACCTACCTACTTAAAGATGTATGTATAGTCGGGGTAAGAAAAGGTTCGTCACTTTTCGACTCTATGTCAACGAGTTAAGGTCGAAAAGTGACGAACCTTTTCTTACCCCGACTATACCTACTTATCAAGCTTAAAATTTTACTTTTCATTTCTACTTTACTTAACCTGTTGCTTTAATACTTAGTCTTGTAATAAGTATTTAGGATAATAATAATATATACCTACATATACTAGCTGTTGCCCGCGACTCCGTCCGCGGAGAATAGGGGTATAAAATACCTTATTTATTAAAATCGGATGAGTAGTCTCGACGCTACGGTGGAACACACATAACCACAAACATACATAGACTACTAAAATCATTACACTTCCTTTTGGCTTTGCCGTAGTCCTGTAAAAATAGCCTACCTACGACCTTTTCTCTTACCTACCAAATACCTACAGACAAAAAATCATAAAAATCGGTCAAGACGTCTCGGAGGAGTTCAATAACAAACACCGTGACACGAGATTGACGATTGACACCAAATGACCTAGTCTCAAACTAAGCAAAGCTTACAGGTACCTACTATGGGTACCTACTTGACAACGGATAAACATACTTATTATAGGTAGAAACATACTTAAATATAAACTAAACATCCAAGACTCGAGCACAAACATTCGTATTTTTCACACAAATATCAGCCTCGACTGGGAATCGAACCCGGGACCTCGAGCTTCGTAGTCAGGTTCTCTAACTCTCTACTCTATCTCCTTTCCTACAATGTCTAAATTGGAATGTCTACCTCGTAAGTTCCTGTTTATTTTACGTAAGGTGCATTGTAGTCCTATAATTTCTTTACCGACGATCGATGTCAGTGTTTTGGCAAGAATGTTTGCATGCATTGATGTTGTAAGGTATTTTTGATAATGTCAGTAGATATTTTTGGCTAGTTTTGTTTACATTGCTAGCATATTAAATTAAAAATGCGGAGTAAGATTACTTTTCCAACGGACATAGTCAAAGTCAAAGTTAAAATATCTTTAAGTATAGTCGGGGTAAGAAAAGGTTTCGTCACTTTTCGACCTTAACTCGTTGACATAGAGTCGAAAAGTGACGAACCTTTTCTTACCCCGAATATAGCTAATCAATTTAGACTAGAGCAAGCAGGTATGAAAATGGTAGTAGAATCTACCATCGCCGGTTCGGGAAAATCCTGATTAGAAGAATCCGGCAAGAAACGCAACACCTATATGTATTTTTTCAAACATATTTACATACATCTAAAGTATTTAACACAACTTAATTCTTTACCACAGTTACACTATTTGAGACTAGGGATCGCCAATGAGGATCAGAATATTTCCAAACATCCCTGTCCGTGATATACTTAGGTACTTACCTACTTTTTCATTAATTTTACAGTACGTCTTAGATATTAATGTTTTCTTGACGAGGGGTTTGAATTAGATTTACGAGTAGCTATACCTATTCTTAACTTCATGCATTCAGGGTTAAGTAGATTGAGAGTGTCGATTGTTGTTGTAAGTCACGTATAACCTGTTAACTTACACGAGCGCCGCGGTGTCGCTGCCTTGGCGGCGGAGGCGGCGCGCCGGCGAGCTGCGCTCCACGCGCTCCATCTCGAGGCGCAGTCGCTCGTTCTGGTTGTCGGTGCTCATGGCCAGCAGCTGGTCGATGGTGGCGTCGACGGCGCCCTGGTTGGCGCGCAGCACCGCCTCGATCACGTCGTCGTCCATGTCCGGGAACATCGTCTTGAAGTCCGTCATCGCCTGGGTGAACTCCAGCTGCATCGTGGACGCCATCGCGCCGGCCGCCCCCGCCCGAGGCGTCACGAGCGCGCCGGCCGCACAGCTGTGGAGTGACGCAGGACTGCCGCAGTGCCCGGGGTCGTCGCCGAGCGGGCGCCGGCCATCCTCGGGCTCGGTGCCTGGCTGACGCGGCTAGTCTCGTGCGCGGCGCGATGCACCGAACACTACCATTATATGCAATTTTCACTTTCGACGTCTTCAGGTGCACATCGCGCGTGCGCGTGGGGTGACGGGGGATCCAGTCGATATATAAATAGAGGTCGGCCGTAGCGTCGCGTCCCGAGCCGAGCCGCGGAGTGCAGCCCGCGATGCACGCACCGCAACCGGGGGCTCGCGGCGCCGCAAATCACCCTGCGCATGTGCGGCGGAATGTTTGTAAATGCTCATTATTTTGACCTTCCAATGATAAAAGTTTGCTACGCAAATATGACTGTCTACTCTCTTTACTTACCTTTCTATTGTCCATTTAGGTACATACTTAGAATTATCCGGCATTGCACATCAACTCCGGATACTTTGAATTATTTATGTGCAAGGCGTCGGTTTTTGAAATCATATCTCGGAAAATACCATTCGAACATGGTGTAAATTTGAGTAAGTAGTTGTTGTTTAATTAGTTGTAGAAAGAAACAAATTGGATGGCAATTTTCTCTTACTCCACCCGCACTTCAAATTCAACAGTTTTCTCCACTTTAAAATAGTATTTTAAAAATTTGGTTGTTGCCTGTTTTGTGATATTAAAAAAAAATCCTTTATTTCAGGCCAGCTGACCCATATAATTGTTAGTAGTTACATAAACTGATATTTATTATGCAGCACGGTAATAAGACAATACGATAATAGATTTTAGGGGAATTTAGTTTAGGTGTAGAAAGTATACTTTGGTTGGATCGACTAAAAAACATTATAATTTTATGTGATTTATTTTAAGACTTACATATTTTACATAAGTATAGTGAATAATTTAGTACATAGCATCGCACACCAATTTATCAATAGGTAGTGACTTTACACATAGGGTTTTTAAAACAAATAACTAAGTCTTATATATAATTTATCACGAACTAAATTACATTGCCAGGCAGGTGCCTAATTTTTAGTACATTTATATACTTACTAACAAAATAAAACCAATTCAAGGAAAATGTTACCTACATGAATATAAAATATAGTTGTCGGTTCTATGATAATGATAATAACATAAGTACACACAGTGAAGTATATAATATTTCGTTTTTTGTACACTTTAGGCCATTGCGAAACTACTTACGAAACCTTACTTACCGCAGGTAGTCTACGTAATTCGAGCAAACCAGTGATTCAAAGCAATTCCAAACGACCCAGTATCTGCTCCTTATATGATGATTACAGCGCGGATGGTATGGTTTAGGTACTCAGTTAGTATTAAATTTTTATGAGAACATAATTATGGGCGTTGTCAAGTCAATAGTAAAGACGACATAAGGCACAACAGCACTGGGATTTGGTAAATCGTTGAGTAAAGATAGTTAGATATACTTAATTTATACCACATTTAGACGAGTACTACCTATAATGGTCTATGCACCTACTTAGGAACATCGACATAGACATGGTTGCACACCCCTAATTTAATCATTTTAATCTGTTATTAGTAGTTGAAGCCCACCGCAGTATTGGATGAAATAAAATGGACGGTGTTATGCCGTAGGTACTAATTGACTATCTGTTTCTTTCATACTGAGACGGTGCCTCCAAGTGTGGTCTTATAAAAGACACTTTAAGGAATGTTTCAATAGAAATGCAATTTTAGAGCTTTAGTTATTTTTACATACTCAAAAACTACGATGTAGAAGCAGTCTTTGAGTAATTTCTTTACTTATTCAATGTTGTCAACTCTGAGGCCAACTAATTCATTTATATTTTATTTACTTATACTTTAGATTTTACAATAGTAAGATAAGGGAATATAGATCTAAACGATTTAACATACAAAAATAAATTTTTCAAACACAACACCATGGCACTATTTTATTTCCGCAATATAAGTTAACTACGAATTTCAAAGAATAGTTTATTCATCATTGTGGAAAAAAACCTTGATGTAATGAGATTGACTAAATACATGAAAGAAATTAATATCACTACCATAAAAATTTAAACAACCAAAAATACGCACCCAATACATTAATTAAACTTCTTCGCTTGTGCCCAAAATACCATGTTCCCAAAATATCAGGTTTTTCAAAATACTACATTACCTATTTACAACATTTCTAGCTTACCAGATTCTCGTTGCATCACATTACAAAATCGAAAATTACTCAATGTAGTGATTTTTTTTTGTAGGAATGTCTTATTTTGGACGTCTGGTATAAGGGGAACGTAATAAAATAGATAATGTAATGTAGTATTTCGGGAACGTGGTATTTTAGGCACGAGCGAACCTCTTTTACAGTGCAGGCAAGCGAAATTCATCATAAGCAAAGAGTGAGCATCTCTATAACATACTTATGATTCGATTGCACCTTGCCAACAACGTAGATAAAATACCAACTTATCATAAATTTGGGTCCGAAGATGTGAATAATGGGGCATAATGGGGTTTTTGTGGATTTTGTCCTTAAAATAAAATTTTAAAAATTGTGTTAGATCCTTATAAATGTGGCACAGGTTGTGTTACTTGTTGTTAAATTTCCTTCGAACCCAGGCAGAAACCTTTACAACATTATAATAATTAAATTCAGAAGATTAATAATAAAACGGTGTCCACTGAAGACATCAAATAGAGAAGAAATACTTTTGTAACATCAATCTTATTAAAAAGGATGTATATTACGCTTGAAAAAAAACGATGGTTGATGTTGTGGTCAGCTTACAAGTAAAAAATAAGTCTGCAATGGAGTATGAATTAACTGAGCCAACTCTTGAGGCAGGCAATTTAGACGAGAGACGCTCAAACTTATCTCGGTATTTTTCTTAATATCGTCAAATTTTAATTAGCATGGTGTGAAAAGTTAGAGGTAGTGAGCAATTGTCGAATAAGGAAATCACGGAATTGTTGATTCTATTTATTTATTTATTTTTGAACTGCTAATTGTACTATGCAGAACATGTTTATCAAGAGTCGGCTAGGTTAAGTCCAAATCCGCCGTCCATCAGATACGACCATCCAACGACGCTTTGCGATACAGCGATATCACTTACGTTTTAATATTTTGATGACTATTTCACAACTAACGAGACCAATGATCATAAATACACTTGCTGAACTGCTAATACTGATGATACCAGTATTTAATTTAGCTTTCACACCTTTCACACAAGTTACTGTGTCAATAAGGTTAATTAATGTCTGTGATAGCAGCGTGTTACAGCATCTGATAAAGCTCTTACACTTTTAGGCTCGGCAGTCGTGATCAGGCCATCTTTTCATAAACCTCCATAAGCTGTTAGGTATATCCCTCTATGGATAGTATGAAATCGCGTACGACCCTGCTTGGAAGAAAACCTACCCCAGTTAATATAAGTAATCGAAGCTCTGGATTTTTTCTCACTAGCAGGGTGCACGAGCACTTTGCACGGTAGTTTAGAATTTTTTCTGCGCGTACACGGTCGTTTCGTTTTGGCATACGCGCTTATAAGCGCGCAACATTTCGCGCATCAAAATACAGGTCTCGCGTATTCCAGCGTGTTCACTCAAATCGGTAGTAGTGAGGTGATAAAATACAAGCTCATAAACGCGTCAACGCATGTACTAAATGCGCGAGTGGCAGAAGACGTGCTTATACACGTTTACATGCGCTTTAAAAAACGAGCTTATACGCGCGTATAAAACGGTAGTCTGAAACAGCTCACTTCTAAATTAACTTTTGCAACGCCAGTGACGGGACATATGCGTCACAAAGTACAAGGTCAAAGTGATCTTTACGCAATGAGTGCAATGACATAAGGTTCAAAGTAGACGATTAACTAGGCTCGACATTGAAAAGGTCAAAGGCATTCGCCAATTTTTTACGTAAGCTGGCCATAGCAGTTTTGAAGGTGTTGAAGCGTAACGTGTGTCGTGGATGGTGGATGGCAGGCCGGTGAGATTCAAACGCGCGCCTGCGAGCCGTGCTGCGTCAGCATTACCACGGTGTCAGCGGGCGCGGGCGGCGGGCCGTCGCCAGGCGGGCTCTCCGGCTGGAAAAAAAAAAACCGTGAGGTCAATAACTTGTTCTACAGCTTCATACACTCACCAGCAAAAATTGACCCAAATTAGAAAGTTGCATTTTTGTTTTCCCCTCGATTTTCCTTGTTTTCTTAAATCCTTGTTGTTAAATTGCTTCAGTCTCGATAATTTAATGTTTAAACCATGTTAAGAAAAACAAAATGGAAAGACAAAAAAAAATGGAACTTTCTAATTTGGGCCAAATTTTTGCCGATGAATGAGTGTATGATGGTTTGAAATGGAGCGTGTATAGTCGGGGTAAAAAAAGGTTAGACACTTTTCGACCTTAACTCGTTGACATAGAGTCGAAAAGTGACGAACCTTTTCTTACCACGACTGTACATTGCGGTCGTATTCTAAATTGGACGTTGATCTATGAATTTACAGTTCTAAGTGGCCAGGTCATAAAATCAACAAGTTCTTGTAAAAAAAAAATATTTTTTTTTTTGCTGACTTTTAACTTTCTTCACTGTACCTACTGGCATTGTCATCTTACTTACATTGTATACAAATAGTAGATTGATAGTAGATTGATTGTTAAAGTGACCCATTTAACCCGAGATATTTCTGGCGCTCGAACGAAGTGAGAGCGCCAATAGTTCGAGGGAAATGGGTAATTTTACCCGAGTTAGACACTCTACTTTTCATTTCGACTGTGAGGAAAGTAAAATACTACAAAAAATGAGAATAATAATAAATTGAATTTACTTATAGCCAACCTCCAACCTTTTCGCCCCGGCCACTGGCCACGGCCGAAAAATCGAGTTGGTCACGACCAAGGAGCTTATATACAAAACTGGAGGTTGAACGCCAAAAGAAGAAGTTTTGACCTTTATTTATTACTTATTTATATTTTTCTTTCACATTTTCACGAATGACTTCCATCTCTTTCTTAACCTAACTAAAGAAAGAGATGGAATATTTTCGTGACGTAATAAAGATCAAATTTCTTGTTTCAAACGGATGTTCGGCGTACAACCTCCAGTGTTGTATGTAAGCTCCATGGTCACGACGTGCATCTAGATGGCCATGCCGAAACGTGAAAAAAAGTGTCATTGACGTAACTGAATTATCTTCGACTCCGAGGCTAATCGTAAAAATTAAAAAAAAATTACTTTCCACCATAGAGATGAAAACGCAATTTTCCACCCGGCTATCTACCCATGAAAATTTAACTTTCTGAACAGGAGAGATGAAAATTTAATTACTAACTTGGCAAGATAAAAGATAATAAAAAGTGGCAGAGTATTTAACCCTTTTAAGGCAGAGGCGATTTAGCGACCACATGCATGGAGTTGGAATTTCAACTTTATTGATTACATAATACGTCACAATTTCCATTGTAATTATTGAAAATACGACTAGCTTTAAAAATATCGTTTGTCAGGTATGCATTCGATAGCTGCCTTTGATTCTGTGGTAGTAAGCTCCAATAAATGGGGCCTTAGCACACTGGTTTCTTTCATATGACAAAAATAAAAAATAAAAATATCAAATTTACTGGCATAACTCATTATTCTGACGTCTACAACGTCCAAACAATCAGAAAATATCAGAAAATTTATTTTCCTAATTACCCTCATTCCGATATTGTTATCGAAAGGTGGGCTATTTCTTCCCGCGACTACTCGTGCTATCCACTCACGCAATTACCGCTCGTTGTTTTACCCATATTATACCGAAAATTTTCTTTGTTGCGATTTGTTTTTGTAATGGATATTCAGAAACAAGGTATGTATGATTATTTAAAGTATTAATTTATTTTAAATATTGAGTTTTAGTGTGGTAAATTGGCTGCTACATCAGTAAGGTATTTTCGTAAATATATTTAGTTTATTTGGAATGCACGTCGACTTTTAGTGCTTTGTCGACGGTTGTCTAATCTTAAATCTATCATGATTAGTTAGATATAAGACTTCTTTTACTAAATCAAATCTAATTTAATCCAGATCCGTCCATTATTTCAAGTAATCAGGGTTCTACGCCAAAGTGTACCTTTTGTAGCGTAATTCTACGAACTTTATACTTTATGTTGTTGTTGAATTTTGCACAAGATTATTTTATTTTTGTGTTAATTGATTAATATTTTTATGTTTATTAAAGGGGGGAGCCATCATTGTGTATTTGCACGCGTGTTTGTCTTCAATATTTGGGATAAATATGGAGGCAAGAAGTTGAACCTAACTGACCGAATCCAACATGTTTTTAAGGAAATTCGTGACTGTCAGTCATTAAAAGACAACGAAAACATTAATTTTCATAAGTTGTTTATACAAATAAAATATATCTGCACAAGGATTTCCGAGTTGTGGCGACAAAGTTTACATGAAGAAAACATTTTTAGCGAAACAGCTTGACTGGCTCAACATAACGGAAAATGTAACTTTGGAAGGCTCCGGCCAAGAAGCAGCAGAGGCAGCACCTGATACGCCAATCAAGAAACGAGGACGACCAAGGAAAGACTATAGAGAGTGTTCCAAACGCACAAAGCAAAGAAGGCGACTGGAGCTCTCACAACTTGCTAGAACGTTGTGCCACCATTCTGCAGGCTTTGGGTTCTGGCTATAACATTAACGCAGCTAAATTTGGGCAATTTGCCATAGAAACTGCTAGACAAATTATCCAAACTTACCCGTGGTATTACCTGCCTGCTTCTGTCCACAAGGTTTTAGTGCATGGCTCCGCCGTCATAGAGCATGCACTATTATCTATTGGTGAACTATCGGAAGAAGCAGCGTAAGCCAGAAATAAAGACATTAAAGCGTTCCGATTACGACACACCCGGAAGATGTCCAGGAATGTAACTAATGTAGACCTCTTGAACAGGCTTCTTCTGAGCTCTGATCCATTAATAACGGGGCTCAGGAAGTTGCCTAAAAATAAGAAATGTCTTCTATCAAAAGCTACTTTGGAGCTACTTAGTTTTTAACATATTTTTTATGTAATTTATTATCAATATAAATGGTTGAAATCCTCTGATTAACCTTTTTTTTAATAATATGTATTTTTTAAACTAAAATAAGTACGTATTGAGCATTTAGTATTTTTGACGCACCTTTGTATGGACGAGAAACCAGTGTGCGCAGTTTGACAGAAGTTGGCAAAACCATGAGACCAATCCCTTTCGAGCCGACCCTCGTTGGAGTGACCAGTCCCTATTTCATAAACAGGCCCAGTCGTGTGCTTCTCTTGTATTATTGAATTTACTGCTCATTGGTTTTTACTGTAATTCTGTAACTTTTTATTGATAAACTAGCTTTTGCCCGCGACTTCGTCCGCGTAGAATTCCAATTTGTGGTAAAGCTTCTTCATCTCTTTCATTGTATAAAACAAAAATCCGGCACCGGCAACATCCATCATTATTATCATTTCATCATGAGTATCAGTTAGTGAATATTATAAATCCCGTTTATTCCCTATCCCGCGGGAATTTCAACAAATTTGTTCTTATTCTTTGCAAAATTACACTTATTTTTATCCCGCGGGTATTTTGCATTTTCCCCGAGAAAAGTAGCCTATGTCCTTAAAGCTTTCTACCGATAAAAGAACTTTTAAAATCAGCCGCGTAGTTGAGTTCACTTACTTTTTTTTAAGGGTTAGTGTAGCTACTCACTAATAGGTGAAAGAAATTTTCAAATCAGCCCTGAAGTGAAATTCACTTCTTAATATCCCAGGGGAATTTTGCATTTTACCGAATAAATAGTAGGTAGCCTATACCAATAAAGGATAGTGAAGCTTTCTATTGGTGATTTTTTTTTAAACTCAGCCCCGAAGTTAATTTTACTATTTTCTATACCGCGGGAATTTTGCATTTATCCGGAAAAAAGCATCCTATGTTAACCAAGGACAGTGCATCTTTTCTATTGGTGTAAGACATTTTAAAATGAGCTCCGAAGTTGAATTTTCTTTTTTCTATCCCTTGGGAATTTTGCATTTCCCCGGAAAAAAGTAGCCTATGTCAATAAAGGATAGTGTAACTTTTTACTGGTAAAAGTTTTTTTTTTAATCGGCTCGGAAGTTTCAGAGATTATCTATCCCACAGGAATTTCCAAAAATCCTGCAATAAGTTTTTTTGTTGTTATGGTCATTTTCGTTAATACTGTATTTGAAAAGATTAGTAATTGTAGTTACGGAGATATGGTCCAGTTGATTTTAGTACCTACATATATAAATCCTGATTTAACTTTATCCCGTGGAAATTTTCAAAATTCTTTATATTCGCTTTATATTCTAATAGTCTAATTGCATGCCCAATTTGTACAGTTTAGTAATCTTCGTTATGGGCATAGGGTCACTCTTGATGAAATATATAAATTCCGATTATTCCTTATCCCGTGGAAATTCCGGAAAATCCTTTCTTATCGGATGCCTACGTCATACAAAGAACACACCCTCCACGTTTTAGGTCTCTACATACAGCGGTTTAGGCAGGCTGTGCGTTAATCCGGCAGTCAGTCATTTAGGACTTCAGGACAAAGCATTTTATATGTATTTGCATTGCACCAAGCTTTTATGCGAGTTCAACAATGATATTTGAATACTCAATTCGATTTTATTCGAAAAAGGTTGAACTCGCATAAAAGCTTCATCATCATCATCATTTCAGCCGTAGGACGTCCACTGCTGGACATAGGCCTCCCTCATTGACGTCCAATCATTACGGTTGGAAGCGACTTGCATCCACCCTGAACCTGCGGCCTTCACCAAAACGTCCGTCCATCTCGTTGGTGGACGTCCCACGCTGCGCTTGTAAAAGCAAAAGCTTGGTGAAATGCAAATACTTAATACATATAATTAGCTATTATCAGAGATCAGATCAAGACGTGGTTGACAAACGTAGACAAAAATGGTTTGCAATATTTGAAGTTTCGTTTCGTTTACAATGTGTCAAAATAAAATGTAATTTAAATCAAAAGCACTAAGGAGTATTGATATCAACTTCGAAGCAAATCACCCCCAAAATAACTTTCTACTACTTTTTGACCCCGTCAAGGGATGAATTTCAATAAAATACGAAACACGTCTTCCATCAATTTTGTTAAAGAATGTTTATGCAAAATTTGAAGTAGATTGGACCAAGGAATCACGATGTCTCATACAAACTTTGCCCCCCTTTTTTACCCCCTTAGAAGTAGAACTACGGAAAATCCTTTCTTATCGGATGCCTACGTCATACAAAGAACACACCCTCCAAGTTTCAGGTCTCTACGATCAGCGGTTTAGGCTGTGCGTTGATCCGTCAGTCAGGACAAAGGATTTTATATGTATAGATAAATATCCGTAAATGGTGACAGACAACACATTGAAAATTTACTTCAATAGTAACCAAATGAAGCCCAGTTTAACACGGAACTTCTCAAACATGCAATGTGACTGAATGGTCAGTCTCTTCACGCCTTTCACGTTTATGAAATAAGAGCTAGGTCATCCAAAATGACGTCCCTAAAAGTGTCCCCTAAATAACATATACGATCAAAATAAAAAAGGCCATGGAAACTAACAATTGTTGTTTTAAATTTTGTTTTCAACCGTCACGGGAAATTTGTGAAAATAATTAATGAACTAAAACAATTACTTTGCTCACCCGCGACCTTACAATAGTTACGTTTATGCAAGAAATGTGTGTTCATGCAGTTCCTCCACCTCCACACTGTACGAACACACACAAATCACACAAACACAACCATCACCACCACCAAGCTACACTGACGCGTTTCGAACTCAACCAGAGCTCATCTTCAGAGTTACCACAACCGTATGCTATGCTACCAAATGTTAAACTTAATGCATTAATGGATTTTAAAAAAATCGTCTGCCTTAAAAATTAAATAAGAATAAGTAGGTACCTATCCATTGCGTACAATTGCCTTTGGTTAGAAAAAAAAATGTATTTTTTTATATTTTTTTCTTACAGATTAGGCCAATTTAAGAAACTAATTTGAATATTTTAAAATTTGGTCGCGTATTTTTTTTTTAATTTAATTTGTTAAATACCGGATATGGTTGACCGGATATACGTCATCCAGTAGCTCGAAACTCTTGATTTCCTTTGCCCATCTGCTTAGAGAAAAAATACTGTTATCTGTCATTCGTACGTCGTCATGTCGTCAATAAGTTTCTAACCTTCTGGTTCTGAAAGTCTATTTTCCACGATAATTTTTGAAAAAATGCTTACCAGTGGAAACTCCGGTGAAAAATTTGTCAAGACTGACACGCTCAATCTACCCAAAATGCGAAATAGGTCCATTTACATACATCAATATGATCTTCGCAGCAGTACAAGAGAGATATCACGTAGATCTTCCCTAACACGGACGAATATTTTGCCGGGGCTATTCATGGAGTCATTTGAACAAATAAAACACTTTCTATAGTCCATTTTTTAGTTTCAAAAATGAAAATAGCCTTTTTGTTTTGTTTCCTATCCTATTGACATCAGTTAAATTTAAATGACATTTTGACAGACTTTGACATTTTTTTTAAGTGAAGCGTGAGAGCAAAGGTAAAAGAAAAATGCCTTTGAACCTTTGATGACGTTATTTGAAGATCAAATGAAAGACATCAGTTTTTTTGGAATATCTCCGCTATTAGCTGTTTATTTTTAAGTCTGACTACAGAAAATGGTTGTATAACATTATTCCTCAATGATAAAAATATAAAAAAAATACAAAAAATATTTAACCAAAGGGAATTTGCTATTTCGAATATTTAAGGAAGCTGCGGTCAATTTCTCGTGACGGGTGAAAACGAAATGTAATTATTAGTTTTCATGGTCTTCTATTATTTTGATTGTGTACATTATTTAGAGATAAATAAAACTTATCAGTAACCCTTTCGATATGCATCATAAAATATGGCATTTTATTTTCATCGCATTTGACGGGGGATTTTTCAAAAATCGATAATTTACATTATTTTTTGTTTTTAAACATAAAGGAAAGTCTCGTTTAAATAGAATGTGCTATTTAAGGTACTTTCTCTTCATGTTTTATAGCATTGGGACATCCTGTAGGTTAACCAAAGACTCAGCCAAATCAACCTTTGTTTAATTAAGTAGGTATGTCGGCGATGCGGGACGGAGAAGCTGTGTGCGAGGTGGAAGCGGTATTTTTCTAAAATAAAAGTAGTCTAGATAACATCAGCTGCCTCGGTATGAAAATCAAAAAACGATTTAGCCGTTATGGAGATTAGTTGGTACAAACAGGAAGACAAAAATTGCTTATTTCTTATTAGTGAGGCATACATGTACTTTCGTACGCAATTAGTTAAAAGTTGTTATTTTGATATTAAATAACTACAGACACGTCGATTTTATTTTTTGTATAAATAGAAGACATAAATGTATAAGTAGATATCGATCTGGCAAATGCCATGATCCCAAACTTTATGAAAGCATAATAATCGCTTTATTTCTATTGTGAGGTACTCAGCGGTTTATAGAGTGGTCTGGTTAATGGTGTCTGTAGCCGAAGCGTTTGCCGCGGACATTACAACCAATTTGCGTTTGCTCTGGGTTTGCCTCCAATGTATTAAATAATGTCCTACCCGGAGCTATTATAGTATGGGATACCATTGCCTGGACTGTATGGTTTTTGTCAGTAGGTAAATAGACCATAAAAAAGCAAATTTCGTCAATTTATACCTATGCGTACTTTAACATTTGGAAATGAATAAGTACCTAAATCTAAGTAACATTTATTGTTAAAACTTAATAGGTACTAGCTGCAATGACACTGTTTATTCCAATGGGACGTATAATAGCTGGCCTTACGAATAGGTAGTAACACAAGGTTTAAAGACAAGACTGTGGTGTTAGGTGGAGTTGAATTTGGATACGATTGTTATTTGTAAACGGTTAATGAAACTAACTTTCTCGCTATGGGGAATGTGAATTTGCGAAGCACGTTCGACAAAGAAAGGCTGATAAGAAAATTTTTGTATAAAATTACCCACGCTGTAGTTAGTAATGTAAATAACTGTTGTAATAGTTGACTCGCTAAGTAGATCGCTCTATCCTTTACGTCTACGAATTTAGATACCGTTAGCGGTTACTTGTTAGGATCAATTTCTAGTTATCTATCTCGGTGATCGCCCGGTAATCGCTTAACTACAAATTGCAATTTTGAAATATGCATCGCGACCATTATCCCGGTGCGGGCCCTCGGCTCGCCGCAAGACTAGAGCTTCCTTCGTAATCCTATAATTACTTACTTTGAGTCTTATTTGTAGTAAAGTAGAAGAAGATTACAAAACCACTAAACCATCATAACACATGCTATCGGTACGTATGAACATTATACGAAAAAGCTGACATGGAGACCCTTCTAGTCGATTTCTTAACGCTGTGATTTTAATTTGTGTTTGCATACGTATATATCACGTATTTTTGAGATGGCAATGTTTTTAAGCTAGACGCTTAAACTTTAATGTTCTTTCGAAGCAATAAAATTCTACTTGTTAACTTAACAATTACCTAACAAGGGGATCGACCCGTCTGTGCGTACCTAAGTAAAGGATAGAATTAGAAATAAACAAAAAAATATTGAAAATACACGTCCGCGACTGCATGCACTATAATTAATTTATTTTCCCTGAATATCCCTGTGTAATTTTCCACTGTTTTCTGCTCTATGAAAATTTTCATAATTACAGTTATCCGTCGTAACTTCTAAATTATCGAATGATAAAAATAAACATTATGTTTTATTTGAAGTGTATTGATATCAATGATGATTATCATTACACTTAAAGTAAGTACATACCTTAAGAGACATGTGGAAATTTAGTTACTCGTGATATTTTGAAGAACCCTTTTAAATTTCCATAGTATCAAATCTCTTACATACAAGTATTGTCTTTTAGGTGTAGAATTTCTCAAAATCCTTCCATTTTGTGTATTTGTTATGATTGTAATAAATTGTTTGGTAATCAACTGTATAACTTTAATGTGCGTGGCTTCGGTGGCCTAGGCTGTGCGTTTATAAAAACATAATTATTATATTGTCAAGTCAGTCCGACTTGGCATGAATGCCGTTGAGCGTCTTGTTTTATAATATAGATATATAAGAGCTTATTTATTCAACGCAGCCGACAAATTCGCGGTTAAGCTGTTGATGTAAGGCAATAAGAATTAGACAAATGTGTTTATTCCACAGGTTTATTCTTATGGCCGAGGTGAAAGGGCGAAACCACGCTCTTACGCGTGGTTTTTGTTTGAAGTGTACGATATAGTGATCGATACTTAGCCCAGTTAAGAAACAATGTTACGCATTATAGTAAAAGGTTATTTCTATACTGGTTGATTTTTCTTTTATTATGATTTACTTTTAATGTCTATGCTTTCTTTTTACCCTAGAACAGACGCGTCAATTATAATGTACCTACTGGTGACAATTTCAAATACATATAAGGTAAACGTACTAATGCTCGACACCTTAACGCCCAGTAGATGACACCCATCTCATACCTCTCTTACTATGACTAAGATTGAAGGTGTGTGTATTGGGTTAGTGTCGAGCTCAGGGACGTTTACCTTACAAGTAACTAAATCTATTTTATACTTTTACACGAGCAATTCTTGTATATTTATTTTGGAGAGCTCGAAAACCGGCTCTAACTATAGGTATAGTCGGAGTAAGAAAAGGTTCGTCACTTTTCGACCTTAACTCGTTGACACAGAGTCGAAAAGTGACGAACCTTTTCTTACCCCGACTATACTTTGATATTTGCTATGTTCGGGTTTCGAGCGTTTCGAGTTTTTTGTATTATCTCTGGGAAAATGCGTGTTTTCGAGTTGCTTACCGAGCAGAGCTACATACTTTACCTAAAACTAGGTGCGTAAGTGGTGTTTGTCTGACCATCTTACAGCACTGAAAGGAACACAAAACGCTAAAAAATAGGGACTGGCATTGTTTATAAACAGAAAATGAGTTTTCCAATGTAAAGCTGTTACACAGTTGAGTGAATGAGGTTACATATGAGAGTAATCGCGCGGTGAACACGAAGAAAATGCTCGTCAATGGGCGCGACGGAGCGCAACGGGAAAGTCGCATCGGCACCGCCACCGTGCGATATGGAGTATATCACTAGTGCACGACCACGACATGATTAGAAGATCGACTACCAAAGTCTGTAACTTAGTGCGATAGCCTTTACTCCCTTAGACGAAGCTGACTTAATAGGACCAATTAACTCTAGCCTGATTAATACATATTAGGTACCTACTACGCGCCCATCGGAAGCTATTTGAAAATCATCTTCAACCTTAGTAACATTTCTTAGGTAAATAAATACTTGTTTATTTCAGTTACAATATTTTACAAGAAATATATATACTACATACAATAAGTCTGTAAAAAAATGAAAAACAACTCGATAAGTATAAATCATAAAATATGTCCCGGGGACCGATTTTTGTAATCACAGTCATCACTCGTAAATGCCATTCGAAAGTAATTAAAATTGTGTTCGATTTGAAATTCGAGTAGAACTGTAGGTAGATAATTTTACATGTTATTAATCTTGTGCACTAGTGGAAAATTTAATTCGAAAATCTGTATTTTATACAAGTTTCGAACAATATTTTAAATTTCGAGTGATATGATTTCAAAAATCATTACATCATGTATTTAATTATTTTCTCTAAACTAGCTTACCAATACTCTTACCAGTCTTCATTAAAGGTAAGTACTTGAACTTTGCTTTATTAATTTTAACTTTTATGCAGCCAAGCTCAATTTTGTACAGTCGCGGGATGAAAAGGTTGGTCACTATTCGACTCTATATCAACGAGTTAAGGTCGAAAACTGACGAACCTTTTCATTCCGCTACTAGGTATAGGTACCATTTAACAAAATCTGCATCTAGCTACGTAAGTTCCATTTTGAAACAGAAGGGACAGAACGGAGACTCATTGTGAGGCTTAATTTCATTAACTTTGATATCTTGGTGGGTATCTGCTCCCTATGATCGAGAAAATAACAATTTACCGAAAAAATCTAAAGGTACGGAAAGGTAACCCTGGTTTATGGGATCACTAATTAAATGATGTAAGAATGTTGAGCTTAAAGTGTGTATTATTTCCCATAAGAAGTCACACAGTTTCACCTAGTTACGACACGATACCATTGAATTAGAAAGACATTTTAGTTAGCAGTCGTAACAATAATAAGATGACCCTATGTCGGCATTAAAATTTTATGACACTGTTCTCACACTTGTAGTACACGTTTGATACAACCATAGCTTGTACAGAATAATGAGAATACGTCTCATTTCGTTTGCAACTAAGTTACTGAGATAAGAATGTAGAACCTCTTTGTTGGTTCGAAATATGTCTTTATAAGTAATTTGTGAATAGCTTTAACGCTGTTACAGGGATTTATTTCCACGCCAGCAAGACAACGATGGAGCATTTACTACCCTCTCTTGGACGGTATTTTATGGGGCTATACGAGTAACAACAGCGCCCAACACCAAATGGAGCTATCTGTCTCCCTGCGTCCGCGCTTAATCACGATACTGAGGCTTAGGCCGCGTTAGATCGATTAGTATAATACTGAATTAATTTAATTGAAGTAAATGAAAAAGCCGGCCAAGTGCGAGTGAGACTCGCGCACGAAGGGTTCCGTAGTCCGTACCATTATTTATAAAAACGGCAAAAAAATCACGTTTGTTGTATGAGAGCTCCCCTTAAATATTTGTTTTATTTTAATTTAGTTATTTATTTTTGTAGTGAATATACAACTAAATATTCTGTGAATATTTCAAGCGTCTACCTGTTGCCGTTATCAATATCGAGCAAAAACGAGCGAAAAAATGACGTTTGTTGTATGGGAGTCCCTTAAATATTTATTTTATTCTGTTTTTTTTAGTATTTGTTCTTATAGCGGCAACCGAAATACATCTCTAGCTATCATTGTTCATGAGATACAGCCTGGTGACAGACGGACAGACGGATGGGCGGACAGCGAAGTCTCTGTAATAGGGTCCTGTTTTTACCCTTTGGGTACGGAACCCTAAAAATGGCATTTAGCAAAATTATCTCTCAATTTCCTGGTGCTCTTCGTAGACTTAATCAAAGTACAGAATTAGACACACTGTAAGTTCTCGTATGTGGCTCTTGTCAATCTGTATTATATATACTTGTTTTAAATAGTTTTTCTAGATACCTACCTCTACCTCCACTGGTTCAACTTGAACCAATAGGTGGGTACTATAGTTATTAAATTCCGTTACTTACTTGGGTATTTTATTTTAACAGCTCCTGTTCTTTAATTCTACATGAAAAATTATTTTGGAAACTGGACCATAAAGGCGCTTTTTATTAAGTACTGAACCAAACTACATAATGCATATATGCCAATTTATTAACGTAGGTGCGAGCCCGGGATCGAACCCACGACCCTCTGCTTGAGAGGTCGTAGGCCAAACCATTGAGCTACCGCGACTTTGTACTTAAGTTAAATTTTGCAAACATCTGCATAATTTGACTACCAAGATACAATTACAATGATACCAAGATGTGTATAAACGAATTCGACCAGTACGCTTAGTATAAGTTTTACTTCACCAAAATACTTCTCGATCGCGTTTACGTAAAAAATTCAATTACTAGGGAAACATGGACAGCGTCTCCGCGCGCGCGCTTCCATGTTTCCATAGAATTGAAATTTTTACGTAAACGCGATCGAGAAGTATTGAAGTGAAGGAAAACTTATACTAAGCATACAGAATTAAACAAATTATTGCTCACCGCAGGTTTATTTATTTCGCTCGCACTCAAAGCTGTTTGTTTAAAAATGAAACAAAATTTCTTTTCCAAATCGATTTAATTAAACAGTTTGTAATGTTATCAGACGCAAGGCCTTTAGAGATACCAATTTAGATTGTTTGTATGGAGAAATTTTCGAATAGTCCTCTATATGGTCTCGCCACGATAAAAATGAATATCTAATGAGTTTCTGTTTAACATTAACATACGTTCGTTCCAATAGGTACAGTTAGCAAACAAAGAGGTTCGGTTCGGACACAGTCCGATATTGGTCTTACAGCTGAGGGAATAAGATGTTGACTTGTTTTGTTTACTGTGCATATTGCCGGTGAAGGCTGCATCGAGTGGGGGGGCACTTCCTATGCATTCACGCATTTATTTGCATGCGTCGCGCGCGGCACGAGTGATGTGGTCAGATCACGTATCAGTTTCGCATGAAAAGCGGGTACGAGTGAGAAACTTCATGAAAAGGAGCACGTCTAACCCAAGAAACCAATGAAACTAAACAATACCTACTACGAAATTAGAAGTTCGTATCGAACCGTACCTACCTTTCACTATTCTGTTACGATACGGCAGGATACGAAGTTCGAAGATCGAATTTATTTTATTTATTTATTTATGGCCAGGATTATTCCAGGTTCCTATCTTAGGCAATTCTATAAGGGCAGTGCTGCACTCCAGCTTACGAGAAGTAAATCGTTATCTACTTTGAGTTTTTCGGAATTTACGCGTACGTAATTCGTAAGTTTACATTTGAAATTTACCATGAGCTTTTTACGGTGAAGGAAAACATCGTGAGGAAACCTGCATACACCTGCGAAGAAATTCAATGGTGTGTATGTGAAGTTCCCAATCCGCACTGGGCCCGCGTGGGTACTACGGCCCAAGCCCTCTCATTCTGAGAGATGGCCTGTGCCCTGCAGTGGGACGAATATAGGCTGTGATCAATATGATGATGAGGCAATAAGGCAAATACACTTTTAAAATCTGTGAATTTTTTAACCGATTTTAAAAATTCTTTCATTAATAGAAAGCTAAAGCAACATAACTTATAAAAGCTTTTACTGCCGGGAACGCAAACATGCGTCTTCGTGACTTTCGCCTAGTGCGGCGTAAAAGTTTGGCAGTCATTTAATCGCACATGTGCGTTTGTGGCAAAATCAACGAAAATCAACGAATGCGTTAGCGTATTTTTAGGGTTCCATAGCCAAATGGCAAAAACGGAACCCTTATAGATTCGTCATGTCTGTCTGTCTGTCTGTCCGTCAGTATGTCACAGCCACTTTTTTCCGAAACTATAAGATCTATGCTGTTGAAACTTGCTAAGTAGATGTATTCTGTGAACCGCATTAAGATTTTCACACAAAAATAGAAAAATAACAATAAAATTTTGGGGGTTCCCCATACTTAGAACTGAAACTCAAAAATTTTTTTTTCATCAAACCCATACGTGTGGGGTATTTATGGATAGGTCTTCAAAAATGATATTGAGGTTTCTAATATCATTTTTTTCTAAACTGAATAGTTTGCGCGAGAGATACTTCCAAAGTGGTAAAATGTGTGTCCCCCCCCTGTAACTTCTAAAATAAGAGATTGATAAAACTAAAAAAAAATATATGATGTACATTACCATGTAAACTTCCACCGAAAATTGGTTTGAACGAGATCTAGTTTGTCTGTCTGTCTATATCAGTAACCAATCTACAATGATCCCACACTGCGCACATTTTGCTTAGGAGCAGGGGTCTGCTAAGACTGAATGATCATAGATACATATAAATTTGTACGGATCCCTCGATGCGCGAGTCCGACTCGCACTTGGCCGGTATTTTCATTCCAAGAAATGGCTAAGTTTCCGCGGACGCAGACGAAGCTAAGTGCAACAACAGCTAACAGTCATTATGAAGTCGACAGAAGAGAGGGTACCATGAAAGAGCAATAAATTAAACTTATTAATTGATTAAATCTCATCAGCTACCTATTTAAGATTTAAATAACATAAATATTCATAACGAAATACAGACTGATATCACTTACTTAACCTAATGAGAAGCTAGGACGTTTAGAATACATAAAGATTTTATTTTAGTTTCCAAATTTCAAAATCAATGTAGGCAGTTTCACTAAATAATGTTAATGAATATTATAATAATGTGAATGTTCTTTCATAGACAATTTTTATCAGTTACATAATTATCAATTTATATCCTATCAGTCTAAAAGCCTAGGTTAAAATCAATGAGAATAGATTAGCTAACGGTCAGCCGCCATCACTTTACATTGTTGCAGTTTTACAGCGATACGGCTTCGAAGGACCAATTTTAAACAGGATTTATGGTAGGTACATACCTACCTATCTCGTCTAGCTCACGCAGCTGCGCTGTTGTAAGTCATAGGAATTTAAAAATATACTAGTCAACTGGTATTTCTATAAACATAGGCTCTGTCTTATCGTTCATGTGCATATATGCAAATTAAATTAAATAATTTCCAAAAAAAATGCTAATTTGACCCAAATTCGATGTTTCTAACCATAATCATTATATCCATTCAAGACACTTAAAAACAACGTGACTGATGAGTGTAGATTTTTTAAATAAAGTAAATTAAGTATATACGATTTTATTTATATATGTATATCCATAAAGTAAAACGTCAATTCGGCTTTCGATCATCATCACTAAAATTAACCTGTACCTACTAGTTACTTAACTTTTAGTAGAGTTTACCAACTTCAAGTGACTTATTGTTAGCCAGCTGGGGTAGAGCTAGGGTAGAGCATAAAAATGCTAGTTTATTGAACCTTAATAATGTCGCAATTCTGTAGCTTATCGGCGAAGCAATCGCGAAAGAGGAGTGTCGGTGCAGCTGTGAGTGTGGTTGTGGTTCGAATATAATGTTATACGTCTACTATTATCTTCCGAGAAGCCGGGGTCACGTGGGTGGGACCAGGCTACGTCGCTACGTCACATCGAGTTGTGTTGTGTTAGTAGTCGGCAATGTGGAAATGCCTAAATTAAGTACTATAACTTTGCTTCTGTTGTTATGTTATTACCTATCTACCTAAATTACACTGTGCATTGGAAAATTTATTTAAACAACAAAAAAAAAATGGAAAATTACAAATAAAAAACCAAACACACACACGTACACACTGGCATAAAAATAATAAATTGCTTTTCATCCACAACAAGTTTTGTCAGGTAAGTACTGTACATTTGGATGTTTTTGTGTAAGTATACCGAACTTTCAACCAAAAAGATGTTTCCATCCGCTTGACCCTTTCTTCACATTTTATTGCAATAGATTAAGTTGAAAAGATGTTTAAGTAAGTACTTCCTATACAGTATTACAACAAAAACACGGACTCCGTGACTGACTGGATTGTATAATCTATATATATATATATATATATTACGCGAGGCCGATTTTTGTACACGCCATCAGATCTACAGTTGTTATGGTCCGATTTTGATAAATGATATGCCATTAGATTCGCCTCATCATGAAGAGTTGCATAAAGCCCTTAATTATTTGATTTTTTAACGAAAAAATAGAAAAACATGAATTTTAAAGAACTACTGTGCGCTAGCCAACCAGCCACTATAGCGTGACCTGTGACCCGTCATTTGACTTGAGATGACATTATAAAAATAAACATGAATTGGACTCAAACCTATTGTAAGTTGTTCAGCATGAAAAAATATCACCTTTGAGTCGGCCAAATTATATCCCAACAACACAACACTTAATAGGTAATATGATTTCAGAAAGTCTATACCTATTCTATTCCCCATAACATAACAGCACTTGTGTCGTAATGTCGTTATTACGATACACTTAGCTGCCACATATTATTAAATGTAGGTTATACTCAACACTAAAGCCCAGTTTAGAACTGCTGAGTTGAGTAGAATAGAGTATAGGGTACAGTAGGGTACAGTAGAGTCCAGTAGGGTACAGTAGGGTTCAGTACGGTACAGTAGGGTACAGTAGGGTAAAATAGGGTGCAGTAGAGTACAGTAGGGTAAAATAGGGTACAGTAGGGTAAAATAGGATACAGTAGGATAAAATAGGGTACAGTAGGGTAAAATAGGGTAAAGTACGAGGGTCAAATAGGGTACAGTAGGATTCAGTAGGGTACAGTACGGTAGAGTAGGGTACAGTAGGGTACAGTGCGGTACAAGGGTAAAATAGTACAGTAGGGTAAAATAGGGTATATTATGGTACAGTAGGGTAAAATAGGGTACATTAGGGTAAAATAGGGTAAAATAAGGTACAGTAGGGTACAGTAGGGTACAGTAAGGTACAGTACGGTACAGTAGGGTAGAATAGGGTACTAAGGGTACAGTGCGGTACAATTGGGTAAAATAGGGTACAGTCAAGGGCAAAAATATGTAAACACTTTAGTACCTTGTCTATTTTCATCATATTTGAACTGCCATATATGAACTGTCACAGAGGTTAAAGTGACAAGGTAATAAAGTGTATACATATTTTTACCTTTGACTGTACAGTAGGGCACAGTACAGTACAGCAGAGTACAGTACAGTACAATAGAGTCGAGTCAAGTCGTAATGAAATGAAATGAATATTTTTATTTGTTAATGGTGGGTAACGGTGTATAATTTGGTCTTAACGGCTCGTGCCGTCTTCCATTGCGATACTCACATTCGTTCGAATCGCAACTCACGTCACTCGCCTTTTAATACTTCATTTTTACAACCGTTGCATAAAATACTATTGTCAATCAGGGACAGGGACAGTGTAATACTATTTTAAACAGTAGGGTAAAATAGGGTACAGTAGGGTAAAATAGGGTACAGTAGGGTAAAATAGGGTACAGTAGGGTAAAATAGGGTACAGTTGGGTAAAATAGGGTACAGTAGGGTAAAATAAGGTACACTAGGGTACAGTACGGTACAGTAGGGTACAGTAGGATAAAATAGGGTGCAGTAGGGTACAGTAGGGTAAATTAGGGTAAAATAGGGTAAAGTACGAGGGTCAAATAGGGTACAGTACGGTACATTAGGGTACAGTAGGGTAAAATAGGTAGGTGGGTAGGGTGTTTTGTAGAATAACTAATGAAAACAAAAAAAAAGATAAAAATATATGTTTTTATGGGTATATTTATGTATTTAAAAATTCATAAAACTTATTTTCGTTAAAGTGGTTCCTTTTCTATTTGACTAACGGAATTATCATATTCTAGCGGTGTTTCGACGCCGTAACAACGGGTCTCTAGTAATATAATATAATGCGTACTTACTATAAAGACACACAAAGAAAGAGAAAATATCATTAAAAATCTCGAACACTGATTTAGCTGCCGACAGCTTGCCGGCAATCAATGATAGTCGACGGCTAATATTTTGGCACAATGAAAGAAAGAAAAAAACGAAAAATATTTCTTTAACCACTTTGAGCAATTATTTAATAATATGACTGGGCAGACTGGGATGGCTATCAAGAAGAGCAAATACTATTTAAGTTATTAGAACAAAATGGTCTTTGCAGAAGTTATGTAAACGTGTTGAGGGTTGGCGGCGAGGCGGCGAGGCGGCGCCGGGCGCGACAACGGGCGCGAGGGTTGCACTTGCATTGCAGTTGCAGCGGCACGAGCGGCGCGGGCGCGGCGTGCATAGCGCACGTGCGCGTCACACATCACAGACACCCAGAAATTCGCTCAGTTGGTCCTCAGACTCTGCGCCACTCGTACGCATGGAGCCCCGTAACTTTTCCCGCGCTCAGTGACTATGACCAAACAAGCCGGTGATGCCCACAAATCGGGTCTAGCTGTGTGTTTATCAACCTCCCAATCGTTCACAGACGGTCCCAGCTTTATATTTACGTAAGTTTTTTTTTATTTTCTCAGGGTTTTGATCATAGCTTGCGCATCGGGTTGTGCTCCGGGCTAAATAAGTTAAACGATCGGCACCGAACCTGTTGTTCACCTTGGACGATGAACTTTTTTGCTGGGAGCATACGTCTTTTTTGCAGATAGGTGAAACGAATTAATTACTTATAGCTAACACCGATGATGAAACGAATCAGGTCTTTCCTGCTACAATTAAAGTTGGCGATGAATAATTCCAGTTTGACGACTGAAAAAATAAACAACATGTTTTCGTAATTTTAACATACATATAACATAATTATCATTTTTTCAAAACTTGTAAACTCCAACTCGACTTACATGTGTCATCCACCACGACGTTTAGCCAGTAGTGCAACGGCCGTAACAAACTGTAAATAATGCCAAAAAACAGGATGAGAATTAGTACTGCAATAATATGCTCCCTAAGATCTAACTCCCAAGGGTAATGAAATGAACCTATTAGGTATTTAGTGTTAAAGACGATTTAGCCATTAATGCTCGCCATTATGGATGCAATCGACATCATCCCGGACCGGTAGCAGTATCCGCTGCGAGTGCAGTGGCTGAACAACTTTACTGTCATTTACATAATGCGCCCGTATTTTATATTAGTCGCTTAGTGTGTCTGCGAAAGGGAATATTTTGACTTGTATGAAAAGTAGTTTAAATAAGTATAAATAATATTTTCCAAGTGATACACATTTTCAACAAAGTTGGATAATACGAGTATTTACCGATTAAGTACCTTTTCTTTAGCAAAATCTGAATAGGTTCCACGAAGACATAGGGGTGAATTCGGATTCTGCCAGAGACAGACTAGACTTATCACCACAAGTAACTTCGTTATCCGTATGTCTGTCTGTCTGATACGACTTTTTTTCTAAAGAACACGTGTGGTATTAAGTTGAAATATTCAGAGATATCAAATAAATATTTATATACGTATGCATTTCCTTATTAGAGTTGCGAAAAATTTAAGTTTCTAAGTTCAAACTATCAAAAAATACAACCTTTTGAATTTTTTATGCAAGTAGGTACTTATTTCTATACTAATCAGTGGGAATCAAAACCTATACAGGCAGTATTAAGGTTGACTTTTCTTTATAATCATCATGATTGACATTTATTTAGGGTAAATTCGTTCATTCATTTTTAGGTAATTCCGATGACATAGAATTCTGAAATTTGGCGAGAAGCAAAGAAAGTGTAAAGGAAAAGCTCTGATAACGATAACACTGATCCGCAAAAAATAACTTCGCTTTTGTTTATATTTAAATCTTTACGTAACCCATAGGGTACTACTAGCTTTTGCCCGCGGCTTCGCTCGCGTGTACCATGAGTATTCCAAAGAGCCAAGATATCAAGCAAGCAAGCATACAGGCAAGCAAGCAAGCATGCAAGAATGCAAGCAAGCATGCATGCACGCAAGCAAGCGAGTGTGCAAGAAAGCGTGCAAGTAAGCGAGCAAGCAAGCCAGACTAAACTTCAGGTAGATACGGTCCTTTACAGTATTTCTTTATATACAATGTTTTTCACTATTCGAAAGCGGGCACTAAAATAACCAGGTTTGTTAATAATATAAAACCTATTATTAATTTCCCCTGTCCTGCATTAGGTATAATTCAATGTTTTTTTACCTTCTACGGAAACTTGAGTAACTGGAAGCGCTGTGTACCTACTTAGCATTGATATTATACATATTATAGTATTTTGTTAAGGTGTTGTGTGACCTAACCGTTAAGGAGTTATACCTTCCATCATCAGCTCAACTGAATAACCAAAGAATACAACTAAAGGTCTATACGTGCATATGATATTTAAAGAAACTTCCTATAACTCCTAACCGTTAAGGAGTTTAACCTTCCATCATCAGCTCACCCGGATAACCTGAAAGAATACAACTATCGGTCTATACGTACCTATAATATTTGAAAAAATATCCTCAACTCCTAACCGTTAAGGAGTTTTACCTTCCATCATCAGCTCATCTACATGAGATGATGTCTACCAGACGCAAACACTTAAATAGCTTGAGAAAATATATGAAAAACGTAATACGTGTGTACAAAATTTGAGGGTTGCCCTCGATTTCCCTGAGATCCCGTCATCAAATCCTGATTTGGTAACAACGAAACCATCTCAGGAGTGTATTGTATTCTTTCGAATAAAAAAATAATTTTTATAATCGGTCCACAATTGATCAAGAAATCGGCGAACATACCTACATAAAAAAATACATAAAGTGGAATGCATAATCTCCTCCTTTTTTTGAACTCGGTTAAAGAGCTCTTTGCGGCCTATTTACAGTGTAAACTTATGAATTTTGAAATTTTAGCTTTCTACAACCAGTAAAACGCAAAATCTTGTTCTTTCCCGTTCCCGTAAGAATTTCGGGAAATGCTTTCTTAGTGCTACCCTACACTCCCCAAGGAACCCACTTGCCAAATTTCGTCTTTCTACGGCCAATAAAACGAAATATCCCGTTTTTTTCCGTTCCTGTGGGAATTTTGGAAAGTCCTCTCACAATGCTCCTCTACACTCCCCAAGCAACCTACATGCCGAATTCAGCTTTCTAAACCAGTAAAACGAAAAATCCCATTTTTTCCCGTTCCCGTGGGAATTTTGGAAAATTCTCTCTCAATGCTCCTCTACACTCTCTAAGCAACCTACATGCCGAATTTCAGCTTTCTATGACCAGTAAAACGAAAAATTTTGTTTTTCCCGTTCCCGTGGGAATTTTGGAAAGTCCTCTCTCAATGCTCCTCTACACTCCCCAAACAACCTACATGCCTAATTTCAGCTTTCTACGACCAGTAAAACGAAAAATCCCGTTTTTTCCCGTTCCCGTGGGAATTTTCGAAAGTCCTCTCTCAATGCTTCTCTACACTCTCTAAGCAACCTACATGCCGAATTTCAGCTTTCTACGATCACCAAAACGAAAAATCCCGTTTTTTCCCGTTCCCGTGGAAATTTTGGAAAGTCCTCTCTCAATCCTCTTCTACACTCCCTAAGCAACCTACATGCCGAATTTCAGCTTTCTACAACCAGTAAAACGAAAAATCCCGTGTTTTCCTTATCCCGTGGGAATTTCCGAAAATCCTTAAAATAGTTTTTTACTATTATAATTACCTACTTCTATGTCAAACTTGAAGAGTCTAGTAATTATAGTTCATAGGATCCCGTTGAACTGAATATATAAATCCCGTTTTTTCCTTATCCCGTGGGAATTTTGAAAAATCCTGAAATTAATGTTTTAACTAATATAATACCTACTTGTGTATCAAATTTGAAGAGTCTAGTTATTATAGTCACTGAGATAGGGTCACTCGGAATCGAATTTATAAATCCCGTTTTTTCCCGTTTTCGTGGGAATTCCCAAAAATCCTTCCTTAGTGGATGCCTACATTGTATAAGGTATCTATGTGCAAAATTTCAAGTCTCTAGATCCAGTGGTTTGGGCTGTGCGTTGATATATCAACAGTCATTTAGTTTATTTAGACATTTCAACCCCATCGCACCCCATCCAGGGAGATGGTATTTTACGTCCGCCACGTCGGATTTTAAAACCGTTGTTGTTTTCATAACCAGCGACCCGATAAACCATAGAAACAACACCCATGTTGATTTTCAGACTTTGTTACCCCTTTCCCCCCTTTTAGGGGTTGAATTCTCAAAAAACCTGAAACACGTGTTTACTCATTTACCATTAGGAGTACTTCTGTGAAGTTTCGAATTAAATAGTCGAACTAATCTTGTTTCCCCATACAAACTTTGGACCCCCTTTTCACCCCCTTAGAGAGTGAATTTTGAAAAATCCTTTCTTAGTGCACCCCTAGACCATATAAGAAACCTATATGCCAAATTTGGAATCTCTAGGCCCAGTGGTTTGGGCTGTGCGTTGATATGTCAGTCAGTCAGTCAGTCAGTCAGTCAGTTTCTTCTTTTATATATATAGACTAGCTTTTGCCCGCGACTTCGTCCGCGTAGAATTCCAATTTGTGGTAAAGCTTCTTCATCTCTTTCATTGTATAAAACAAAAATCCGGCACCGGCAACATCCATCATTATTATCATTTCATCATGAGTATCAGTTAGTGAATATTATAAATCCCGTTTATTCCCTATCCCGCGGGAATTTCAACAAATTTGTTCTTATTCTTTGCAAAATTACACTTATTTTTATCCCGCGGGTATTTTGCATTTTCCCCGAGAAAAGTAGCCTATGTCCTTAAAGCTTTCTACCGATAAAAGAACTTTTAAAATCAGCCGCGTAGTTGAGTTCACTTACTTTTTTTTAAGGGTTAGTGTAGCTACTCACTAATAGGTGAAAGAAATTTTCAAATCAGCCCTGAAGTGAAATTCACTTCTTAATATCCCAGGGGAATTTTGCATTTTACCGAATAAATAGTAGGTAGCCTATACCAATAAAGGATAGTGAAGCTTTCTATTGGTGATTTTTTTTTAAACTCAGCCCCGAAGTTAATTTTACTATTTTCTATACCGCGGGAATTTTGCATTTATCCGGAAAAAAGCATCCTATGTTAACCAAGGACAGTGCATCTTTTCTATTGGTGTAAGACATTTTAAAATGAGCTCCGAAGTTGAATTTTCTTTTTTCTATCCCTTGGGAATTTTGCATTTCCCCGGAAAAAAGTAGCCTATGTCAATAAAGGATAGTGTAACTTTTTACTGGTAAAAGTTTTTTTTTTAATCGGCTCGGAAGTTTCAGAGATTATCTATCCCACAGGAATTTCCAAAAATCCTGCAATAAGTTTTTTTGTTGTTATGGTCATTTTCGTTAATACTGTATTTGAAAAGATTAGTAATTGTAGTTACGGAGATATGGTCCAGTTGATTTTAGTACCTACATATATAAATCCTGATTTAACTTTATCCCGTGGAAATTTTCAAAATTCTTTATATTCGCTTTATATTCTAATAGTCTAATTGCATGCCCAATTTGTACAGTTTAGTAATCTTCGTTATGGGCATAGGGTCACTCTTGATGAAATATATAAATTCCGATTATTCCTTATCCCGTGGAAATTCCGGAAAATCCTTTCTTATCGGATGCCTACGTCATACAAAGAACACACCCTCCACGTTTTAGGTCTCTACATACAGCGGTTTAGGCAGGCTGTGCGTTAATCCGGCAGTCAGTCATTTAGGACTTCAGGACAAAGCATTTTATATGTATTTGCATTGCACCAAGCTTTTATGCGAGTTCAACAATGATATTTGAATACTCAATTCGATTTTATTCGAAAAAGGTTGAACTCGCATAAAAGCTTCATCATCATCATCATTTCAGCCGTAGGACGTCCACTGCTGGACATAGGCCTCCCTCATTGACGTCCAATCATTACGGTTGGAAGCGACTTGCATCCACCCTGAACCTGCGGCCTTCACCAAAACGTCCGTCCATCTCGTTGGTGGACGTCCCACGCTGCGCTTGTAAAAGCAAAAGCTTGGTGAAATGCAAATACTTAATACATATAATTAGCTATTATCAGAGATCAGATCAAGACGTGGTTGACAAACGTAGACAAAAATGGTTTGCAATATTTGAAGTTTCGTTTCGTTTACAATGTGTCAAAATAAAATGTAATTTAAATCAAAAGCACTAAGGAGTATTGATATCAACTTCGAAGCAAATCACCCCCAAAATAACTTTCTACTACTTTTTGACCCCGTCAAGGGATGAATTTCAATAAAATACGAAACACGTCTTCCATCAATTTTGTTAAAGAATGTTTATGCAAAATTTGAAGTAGATTGGACCAAGGAATCACGATGTCTCATACAAACTTTGCCCCCCTTTTTTACCCCCTTAGAAGTAGAACTACGGAAAATCCTTTCTTATCGGATGCCTACGTCATACAAAGAACACACCCTCCAAGTTTCAGGTCTCTACGATCAGCGGTTTAGGCTGTGCGTTGATCCGTCAGTCAGGACAAAGGATTTTATATGTATAGATAATGGCTCACACTTAATCACTTTTAGGGTTCCGTACCCAAAGGGTGGCAACGGGACCCTATTACTGAGACTCCACTGTCTGTCTGTCTGTCCGTCTGTCACAGGGCTCTATCTCTTGAACCGTAATAGCTAGACACTTGAAATTTTCACCAATTATGTATTACTGTGGCCGCTATAACAAGAAATTCTAAAAATAAAATAAAGTATATAAATTAAAGGGAGTCGTCGTTTCTGGTAAGAAACATGTTTTTTCAGTCCTTTTAACTCGATCTTTATAATGGCACTAGCTTTTGCCCGCGACTCCGTCCGCGTGGAATTAGTAATTTGGGCAGCTTATTTTTTTTATCCAATTCGCTTTTTCATCAATTATGGCTCTCCTTAGTTCCTCGCTAAAAAAAAATTACCCGCCCTCCCGCAACCCCACCGCACCCTCCAATCCGCTCCCCCCCCCGCACAGCAACCCCGCACCCCCCCACACAGCACCCCCCGCACACCCTTGTTCGTCCCAAGTCAAGCGTGCCTATAGAAGTTTTACTTCAAAAACCCCCGCACCTCCTCTCCCTCAAAAAGGTGTTTTTGTCAAATATCTTGAAAACGGTGCAACCGGCACTACGGCATTACGGCAAAATCAATGAAATTTTCATCCCCCTTACATACTTCTACACCCCCTCCCCCGCACCCTCGCCCCCCCCTAAAAGCCCCCTCCCACCCCCACCCACCGGTGTTTTTGTCAAATATCTTGAAAACGGTGCATCGTACGGCAAAATTAATGAAATTTTCATCCTCCCGTAAATACCCCCACACCCTGTCCCCCGCAACTCCCCCCCTCACCCCCCCCCCTCAACAACCCCACCCCCCCGGTGTTTTGTCAAATATCTTGAAAACGGTGCATCCTACGGCAAAATCGATGTAATTTTCATCCCCCCTTTGAAGCCCCCGCACCCCCTCCCCCGCACTCTCCCCCCCCCCCTCAAACCCCCCCTCACCCCCTGGTGTTTTTGTCAAATATCTTGAAAACGGTGCATCCTACGGCAAAATCGATAAAATTTTCACCCCCCTTTGAAGCCCCCGCACCCCCTCCCCCGCACCCTCACCCCCGTTTGTAGCGTGATGATATATAGCCTATTAGCCTTCCTCGATAAATGGGCTATCTTACACTGAAAGAATTTTTCAAATCGGAGCAGTAGTTCCTGAGATTAGCGCCTATAGAAGTTTTACTTCAAAAACCCCCGATTTTCAAACATTCTTCCGCTCCGCTCCGCTCCTATTGGCGTTAGCGTGATGATACATAGCTTATAGCCATCCTCGATAAATGGGCTATCAAACACTGAAAGAATTTTTCAAATTGGAGCAGTAGTTCCTGAGATTAGCGCGTTCAAACAAACAAACAAACTCTTCAGCTTTATAATATTAAGTATAGATTAAATAGATACTTGAAATTTTCTCTGATTGTATATTACTGTAGCCGTTCAACAACAAATAATAAAAATATAATTAAATCAAACATTAAAGAGGGTCCCGAATACGTATCCAATATAAAACTACCACACTGCGTAGGTATACCTACATTTTACTTAGAAGCAGGGCTCTGCTACACTGGATCATTCATTACAGTTAAGGATGTTTACGGCGTATATTTTGACATACGTACCTACCTAAAAATTTGTACGGAACCCTCGGTGCGCGAGTCCGACTCGTACTTGGCCGGTTTTTTAGGGTTCCGTAGCCAAATGGCAAAAAAACGGAACCCTTATGGATTCGTCATGTCTGTCTGTCTGTCTGTCTGTCCGTCCGTATGTCACAGCCACTTTTTTCCGAAACTATAAGAACTAAGTACCTATGCTGTTGAAACTTGGTAAGTAGATGTATTCTGTGAACCGCATTAAGATTTTCACACAAAAATAGAAAAAAAAAACAATAAATTTTGGGGGTTCTCCATACTTAGAATTGAAACTCAAAAATTTTTTTTTCTTCAAACCCATACGCGTGGGGTAGGTATCTATGGATAGGTCTTCAAAAATTATATTGAGGTTTCTAATATAATTTTATTCTAAACTGAATAGTTTGCGCGAGAGACACTTCCAAATTGGTAAAATGTGTGTCCCCCCCCCTGTAACTTTTCAAATAAGAGAATGATAAAACTAAAAAAAATATATGATGTACCATGTAAGATCTAGTAAGTAGTTTTTTTTAATACGTCATAAATCGTAAACCGCAATTTTTTATAGATAACGGTACGAACCCTTCGTGCGCGAGTCCTTCTCGCACTTGGCCGGTTTTTTTAATAACTTTGTCGCCTCTAGTATTCTTACGCGTTTAGGTTCACTTCGTCCCATTCCCATTTTGTCAACTTCCTAGTTCGTCAGCAATCCCAATCGCCCACTATCAATTCCCAATTCGTCCACTTCCTATTTTGTCAACATTCGCATTTCGTCTACATTCTCATTTTGTTACAAAATAGTAATGAAATTGGTAGTGTATCTGAATAGTATTGACCCGCACTGTGCTTAGCGAGTATTTTTCTTAACATGAATACTTACCTAAATCACAAAATAAAATCTTCCCTGAGAATTAAGCTAAATGATAGCAAAAACCGCATTAAAATCGGCTAGGAATGTTGACGAAGTGGGATTGTGGACGAAGTGGGAATATGGACGAAATCGGAATGTTGACTAAGTGGAAATGTGGACGAAGTGGGAAAAGGACGAAATCGGGAAGACTTATGGATGAAATGGGAATGTTGTCGAAGTGGGATTGTGGACGAAGTAGGAATGTGAACGAAATAGGAATGTGGATGAAGTGAACCTAAACGTTCTTAG
This sequence comes from Archips xylosteana, assembly GCA_947563465.1. Lineage (NCBI taxonomy): Eukaryota > Metazoa > Arthropoda > Insecta > Lepidoptera > Tortricidae > Archips > Archips xylosteana. Next base: position 14,411,306 of record OX387355.1, read on the forward strand.
GTCGTAACTAATTTGTACTCGTAAGTTTATTGACAAATTGAATATTACCGTACCTACCTAAGGTACTGTAATCTCTAGCTACACAATCACCAATTGATTGATTGAGTCTTTACTTTGCGGAGGTCCATATCGGTAATTATAATATATTCGGTAGTGGAGAAGCAAGGTATTATAAGTGTATTTATTCATAAAAATCAAAAATAAAACCAACCGACTGCAAAAATAAATAAATAAATAAATATTAGGGAACAATCTTACACAAATCGACCTAGTCCCAAACTAAGCAAAGCTTGTACTATGGGTACTAGACGACGATAAACATACTTATATAGATAAATAAATTGCTTAGATATATTTATTTATTTACTTACAATAATAATGGAATATTAAATAAAATAAAAAAACATAAACACATGAAATTAACAGCTATAAAGAAGATAAAGATAACTTACCTAAGAAAAATTAACTAAATATGTACATGTTACTATAAAAATAGAAATTATAAAAAGAATACCCCGTCCAAAAGATCTGTCTGTGGCAGGGTTCCCATGATGCTGGCCGAATTACCCCTTTGGATCGCAAGTGCGATCCGCTGGGATAAATATGCGCCAGCTCTTGGGTCCCCAGAGGTGTCGACCAACCGGGAAGAAAGGGCCTTTATGAAGGACTTCATGTCGGCTGACCAAGGCCCTAAGGTCTCAACAGCAAGCGCAGCAAACTCGTAATCCTTTAATAAAGATGAGTATTTGCGGCGCTTGAGGAGTTGGGCCTGATCAGCCGCAGCGCCGGCTTGTGAGCTAGTTGCCTTGATGTGGGACAGAGCGAAAGTATCAACGCATGTAGCGTCCCACACCAGAGCCCTACCGAGCTTCCACGGCACCAGTGTGACCCCGTCTGGACGCTTGCCATCGTCCCTTGCCATGCCAGCCGGCTCTAAAGCCGAAGGCACTGACACGGTGGCAAGCGACCGACGTACTAAGTCAAATAAATACATAAATACATAGAAAACATCCATAACTCAGGAACAAATATTCGTGCTCATCACACAAATAAATGCCCTTACCGGGATACCCAGGACCTCTTGCTTCGTAGGCAGGGTCACTACCAACTAGGCTAAAGCGGTCGTTAAAAACACTTTGTTTTTTCATAGAAATACTATGAAACACAAAGTTTTATTTTTAGTTTAAGTAGTCTTACTCGCAGTAGCCCTGTTTTCTTTAGTTATATAATCTATGTTAGTATATTACTATAGTTAGTTACTACGATTATTAAACATGATCCCTAAATAGTAACATAGGAACCTTTTACCACCACAACAGTATCAGTTTACATAGATTTCCAATTCAATGACAGCTAAATCGTGTTTATGGCACTTTCTTTACAAAAGTGTAGTGTGGTTATGATACCTCGTTTACTTAAATTAGTTCCGCTTCACTGCTGACTCTTTGAAGTAACAAAGAGTGTTCAGAGGCCACATAATATATGTCATACTGAACGGCTACCACGCGAGGCCGCGACTCGTTTTATCGCGCAGTACAGTCTACTATAGGTAACGCCCCACGAGATTTGAGGCGAATGATTACAAACACAGCTACATAAAGTACTGATTACAAAAAAAGTAGTGAATGAATGAAATGAACGAGCGAATGAAAACGTGAGTTAGGTATATGATCTTATGATGAAATACCTACACCATCCTAAGCCTATTATATTTTTTTTTTCATATAAGTAACCTGTTTTTGAAATAAATTCAATTTGAAACTGATAAGAAATATTCGCAACAAAAAATCGGTATTTTATAAATAGCGAAAAATATGCTTATCTGATTTAAATAAAATAAATCAAAATATTTTATTTTCTGTTTTGTTTGAACTAGATGTATTTTCCTAAATAATTTATAACGAAATAGGTTGAAGAAATTTTTAGTCAATTTTGTAATTCACTGTTGAGTCTCTTGAACTTGCTATTGGAATGAATAAATGTCAAAATCTCGCTGTCATTATATGAAGTGTTGTTGTGTGCGTGACCTCAACTCTCCTGGCGTTACATAAATAAAGAGATCGATGCGGCCAAAGTTACAAAAATATGTACTTATACGCAACCTTAATGTTAAGTCAATAAAGTCGCGTGTACCTACATATGTTTGCAAATTTGGCTGTATCGATCTTTTTGTAGTCGACTGTATCTCTTCTCTTAATAATGCAGGCGTACTGAGCGACAAGCCAGAAAAAACAGAACTAAGTATTCATATTATTTAATACATATTGGTAAGTCTCTTTTCTCGGTAGAGCGAGGTAAAGGTAATAAAATGCTTTAAGTAATAGATACCTATTTCAAATAAATGGATGGAAACTCTATTTCAAGTGCTTTACTGCATGGGATAATATTGCAAAAGAAATGAACACTGCACGATGTTCCGGGAACATGCGGCGATAAATCATATTTTTTACGACTGCTTAGGCTTTACATTACGTTCCAAATGACGGATGGACTAAACGTGATGTTTACTACTTATTATGATCTGGAAAAGAAAACCTAGGTTCTAACTCTCCTATTTAATATACATATATATTTTATCTCTATCAGGAGCATATGTATAGTCGACGAAGAATTTCCTATACCACCCTAAGGTTCAATGTCAGTTGTATGGCGTAAAACATCATAGGCTATTTTCACTAACAAGCCAATATGACAATCAGCTTAATTCTTTTTATTTTGATGTAGGAACTGTCATTAAAAATGGTAAAGCACTTACTTGGTCGACTATACCTAGCGTCGACGTCGTTTTTAAGGTATTTGTACGTGATCAAGTCCGTAATAGGTACGTATATTATAATAAAATAACATCGTCCCTACTAATAATAATATTATAAATGCCGAAGCGACTCTGTCAGTCTGCGACCACTTCACGCTTAACCGAAGTAGACGACATTCGGAATGGAGATAGCTAGGTTGACATCAGATAGTTTTTATCAGGGAAATTTGCATAGTTCCCACGGAATGGCGATAAACGGATTCTTCGCAACCGAAGTCGCAGGCGACACCTAGTCAGGGCTGGGCAGTATTTGAATTACTTGTAATTGAAATACGTAATTGAAATACAAATACGTATTTGGTATTTGTATTTCAATTACTCGCTGAAAATGTAATTTGTAATTTGTATTTCAAATACCTGACGCTAAGGTATTTTGTAGTTAGTATTTCAAATACTTATGACTTCAAAATACATTTTAACAAAATACATTTAGATTTCATTTAGCGATCTTAAGTTGAACATGAAAACGCACCGGTGTAGAGATGACTTTATTCATTCCCCTATGAGAGGCAGATAACACTTAAGTCTGGTGTTTAGGAAAGGAAACTGCTTTTAATCAGTAAAAGTACCTAGTTTCCTTTAATGTAAGTAATTTTTAGTAAAATAATACTGATTACCCACGTCTCAAAACTAGTTTAAGTCGACATAGGTATTTCAGGCCGTAGCGTACTTGAGTGCACGTTTGGCACAGCCGTAGCGTACTCTTCCGAGAGGAAGGGTTACGGATTAGCCCGAAACTGTCGAGTTAAATTCGACTCGTTTTGAAACGTGAGTAATAGTAGGAGAGCTGGCACCAATTTTTGGGAAGGTGTTTGAGGCAAGCTGAAAACTTGTCACATACTTCTCCTATTATACCCCAACACAAGACTACAACCCTGGCTGGTGAGTAGCGGGGCTAAATAAACCTATGAATTGATAATTTTAATTTTTTTTGGTTCCAAAAATATATTTGAGGCAATATGCAATTTTTATATGTTGTAGTTTAATGTTTAAAGAATTAAGAAAAAATTAGCCAGACGATTTAGTCGGGGCTTTAATATTGCCTGGCGCGTGCAAACATATTTTGATTTTTCAAAAAAATATAAAAAATTTATTTGAGGCAACTTGAAATTTTAATAGGGTATTATTTATAACTAAAAAATAAGATTCTCAAAAAGACAGGTCATTTTGGTGGGACTTTCTACCTGCCAGGTGATCTAACAAATGATATATCCGTGCGAGTGAGTATATTTGTTAAATCACCTGGCAGGTAGAAAGTCCCACCAAAATGACCTGTCTTTTTGAGAATCTTATTTTTTAGTTATAAATAATATACTCTATTAAAATTTCAAGTTGCATCAAATACATTTTTTATATTTTTTTGAAAAATATGTTTGCACGCGCCTGGCAATATTAAAGACCCGACTAAATCATCTGGCTTATTATTTTTTTTATTCTTTAAACTTTAAACTACAACATATATAAATTGCATATTACCTTAATATATTTATGGAACCAAAAAAATAATTAAAAAGTCATGGTTTCATTTAGCCCCGCTACTAACCAGCCAGGTCTGCAGTTTTGTGTTGGGGTATAATAGGAGAAGTATGTGACAAGTTTTCAGCTTGCGTCAAACACCTACCCAAAAATTGGTGCCAGCTCTCGGACCATAATCTGTATTGTTTCACTATGAGTGAGTCTCACGACCTCACGGTAGTTTCATGTTTAAAGAGAGTAATTTTCTTTTACTCCGCTTGGCCATGCCGGGTTGGATTCGTTTTAATTCTACTTAGTATTTTGTAATTTGTATTTTGTATTTTAAATAAAAATACCTGAAATACTGTATTTTGTATTTTATATTTCAAATACTGGACTTAAAAGTATTTTGTATTTCGTATTTTAAATACATGCGAGATAGTATTTTGTAATTTGTATTTTAATTAAAGCAAAGCATGTATTTTGCCCAGCCCTGCACCTAGTACACCCATACATTTTGTTACCATATAGCAGAGCAGCTATTGATGTATGAAATAACTTTATAGATAATAAACACAGATATAGATACACATAGATAACGCAATGCTCACGATTTGTATTGAAACCAAGCGTGTCGACTTTTTAACACTACTGTGACGCCACAGCCAAAATTTAGTGATGGGAAATTCAAACCGCAGACATAATTACACTTAATTACAACGCAACGATGCATTTTCTTAGTTTTCGCGGACGTCCGGCTGCAACAACTGACGCACGCGAACTGTCAATAGTGGCGTCCAACCCGACGCTTTGTCGGGGTTCGGACACGCGACTTAGATGCATTTGCGTTATCTATGTGTATCTATATCTGTGATATTAAAGCATTAACTAGAATAAATTCATGAAATTAATATGAAACTTTACGACTTTTCTTACAAACTCATCATAACAGGATACTAATAAAAATCTTCTGTAAAGTTAGGTAGTGTAGTAAGTATTGGCTAAAACAGTTTGCTAGTGAAAAACGTTGTTTTTATAATTTTTTTACCATTTAATTCAGATAATTGCATGCTTAGAAATGTTAGCAGTGTAACTACGTTAGTTACTTATTAAAATACAAAATTCACTTTAATAAATAGCAGTATAGAATAATGTGCAATTCAATTGAATTAACTCAATTTATTAATTCATTTTAATTCAATCCAATTTAGTTCTAATTCATGTAATTTAAGTATTCTAATCCTTACTAATATTATAAATGCGAAAGTAACTCTGTCTGTCTGTCGCGCTTTCACGCCAAAACTACTGAACCGATTTAAATGAAATTTGGTACACAGGTAGTCTAGAGCCTGAGAAAGGACATAGGCTACTTTTTAATCTTCCCACCCAAAGTCACTATTCCACGCGGACGAAGTCGCGGGCACAGCTAGTCTTATATATATACAATACATAACTATCTAGCGGCAGTTATATTTAATTCTGAACACTTACCATTTATCCTTTAGTTGGTTAAATCAATATACTCGTATAGAATAGTGCCGTACTGTCTGAGTAGCAACGTAATAAATAAATAACACCTTTGATAACGATTATAGGCTTGAGCGTGTATTGTAAATCTCAAAGGGAAAGCCGCCTTAGTTGTAAAATGAAGCTGTAATAGTGTTCTGTTAATTATCGGCGTATTACGTGATCTCAGGCCGTTTTAGCACTAACTGCTGGTTACATGTATCTAATTCGTTGCACGAATTATAATTGATTCGATGTTAGATACGCATTAATGTCATATCGGTAGATGCATAGATCACGTTAAGTGCTTAGGTACTTGCTTAGAATAACTTTCAAAATTAGATGAAAAAAGTACTTAATAACGCTTCGAATCGGACTTACATCCTTTTATATTAAATTACCTTACCTGGCCACATTTTTAGGGTTCCGCAACCAAAATGGCAAAAACGGAACCTTAAAACGGAACGGAAAACTTATAGTTTCGCCATATGTCTGTCTGTCCGCCCGTCCGTCCGCGGTAGGTATAGCTCAAAAACATTAAGGTTAGAATGCTGTAATTTTGCATGGACATGTGTATAGTCGGGGTAAGAAAAGGTTCGTCACTTTTCGACTCTATGTCAACGAATTAAGGTCGAAAAGTGACGAACGTTATTTTACCCCGACTATACTAATTATCCGGACAAAGTGGAAGACTTAAAATGTAGAAAAACAAATTTTTTAGGGTACCTCCCTCCCATAGACGTAAAGTAGGGGTGATTTTTTTTCTCGATAACCTTATAGTGTGCGGTATCGTTGTATAAATAGGTCTTTTGAAATCATTAAGGGGTTGGAAAGACAATTTTTCGATACTTACAGTGATGCGTTCGCGAAATATTAAACTTTAAAGTGCAAATTTTTTTTTGTTTATATCGAGCGCCACATTTACTTTTTTACAATTTGAACATTTACTTTTTTAGGAGTTCTAGATTATCTGTGTGTGTGTAGTAGGTATAGATATCGACTGCTGGCCGCGCGACAACGACACGGTAATTCCGAAAGTTATTTCAGGAAGGAAACTGTGTCAAAAGACCAAATAAACAATAACCTATTCAAATCTAATCAAAAACTTTTAAAGTTTTATTTTGTCTACATCTTAAGATCAGTGAAATATATTCTCATCTTCTTGTCCGTGTAGATAAACTACCTACTCTAAAGTCTATTCAAAAAATCTTTTGATGTGTCTATCTGGTACCGACCGTACACAAGCAATACATCTTGTGCGGTAACAAGGAACAATATCAACGCTATAATTACTAAGTAACAAGTGCCAAACTACAGTAACGATTAGGTGAGTTAAGCATGCACGAATAAGACTTGTCTTCTTTGTCTACTCGTGACTCGCAGGTATATCATGTGAACACTTCATTATTTTTTACGTAATTCAGTTTCTCAGGATGCTAAATAATGACGATGTAAGCAATTATGTTAACAGTATAATTTGGACTGTCGGTTTGTTCTAAATCATTGCGTCATTTCGGTCGTCTGATGATACCGCATGAGATGAACTAGATTTCGTCTTGTTCGTGTTTTTTTTATTCATTGTTTGCATGCTTCAAACAATTTGTCAACTAAAAATATTTAATTATACTTAGGCACCTCTTTATCCAGCCTTATTAAGCTCTGTCTTTCTGAGAGGAGGCCTGTGTCCTGCAGTGGGACGTATATAGGCTGGGATGATGATGATGATGACTTCTTTATATTTAATTACACCTACATAGGTGCGGCCGGCGTTCATGAACTTGGTTAGGCCCGAATGGCTTCGATTCGACTCTACATTACCGGGAGAATATTAAGTAGGTACTTTTATTTCGATATCTCTTAAGGCATATAATGAAAACATTATTTCGAGGTGAAATTTGAGTGTTAAACTAGCTTTTGCCCGCGACTTCGTCCGCGTAGAATTCCAATTTGTGGTAAAGCTTCTTCATCTCTTTCATTGTATAAAACAAAAATCCGGCACCGGCAACATCCATCATTATTATCATTTCATCATGAGTATCAGTTAGTGAATATTATAAATCCCGTTTATTCCCTATCCCGCGGGAATTTCAACAAATTTGTCCTTATTCTTTGCAAAATTACACTTATTTTTATCCCGCGGGTATTTTGCATTTTCCCCGAGAAAAGTAGCCTATGTCCTTAAAGCTTTCTACCGATAAAAGAACTTTTAAAATCAGCCGCGTAGTTGAGTTCACTTATTTTTTTCCCGTGGGAATTTTGGTTTTTCACGGAGAAAATAGTCTATGTAAGTAAGGGTTAGTGTATCTACTCACTAATAGGTGAAAGAAATTTTCAAATCAGCCCTGAAGTGAAATTCACTTCTTAATATCCCAGGGGAATTTTGCATTTTACCGAATAAATAGTAGGTAGCCTATACCAATAAAGGACAGTGAAGCTTTCTATTGGTGATTTTTTTTTAAACTCAGCCCCGAAGTTAATTTTACTATTTTCTATACCACGGGAATTTTGCATTTATCCGGAAAAAAGCATCCTATGTTAACCAAGGACAGTGCATCTTTTCTATTGGTGTAAGACATTTTAAAATGAGCTCCGAAGTTGAATTTTCTTTTTTCTATCCCTTGGGAATTTTGCATTTCCCCGGAAAAAAGTAGCCTATGTCAATAAAGGATAGTGTAACTTTTTACTGGTAAAAGTTTTTTTTTTTAATCGGCTCGGAAGTTTCAGAGATTATCTATCCCACAGGAATTTCCAAAAATCCTGCAATAAGTTTTTTTGTTGTTATGGTCATTTTCGTTAATACTGTATTTGAAAAGATTAGTAATTGTAGTTACGGAGATATGGTCCAGTTGATTTGAGTACCTACATTTATAAATCCTGATTTAACTTTATCCCGTGGAAATTTTCAAAATTCTTTATATTCGCTTTATATTCTAATAGTCTAATTGCATGCCCAATTTGTACAGTTTAGTAATCTTCGTTATGGGCATAGGGTCACTCTTGATGAAATATATAAATCCCGATTATTCCTTATCCCGTGGAAATTCCGGAAAATCCTTTCTTATCGGATGCCTACGTCATACAAAGAACACACCCTCCACGTTTTAGGTCTCTACATACAGCGGTTTAGGCTGTGCGTTAATCCGGCAGTCAGTCATTTAGGACTTCAGGACAAAGCATTTTATATGTATTTGCATTGCACCAAGCTTTTATGCGAGTTCAACAATGATATTTGAATACTCAATTCGATTTTATTCGAAAAAGGTTGAACTCGCATAAAAGCTTCATCATCATCATCATTTCAGCCGTAGGACGTCCACTGCTGGACATAGGCCTCCCTCATTGACGTCCAATCATTACGGTTGGAAGCGACTTGCATCCACCCTGAACCTGCGGCCTTCACCAAAACGTCCGTCCATCTCGTTGGTGGACGTCCCACGCTGCGCTTGTAAAAGCAAAAGCTTGGTGAAATGCAAATACTTAATACATATAATTAGCTATTATCAGAGATCAGATCAAGACGTGGTTGACAAACGTAGACAAAAATGGTTTGCAATATTTGAAGTTTCGTTTCGTTTACAATGTGTCAAAATAAAATGTAATTTAAATCAAAAGCACTAAGGAGTATTGATATCAACTTCGAAGCAAATCACCCCCAAAATAACTTTCTACTAGTTTTTGACCCCGTCAAGGGATGAATTTCAATAAAATACGAAACACGTCTTCCATCAATTTTGTTAAAGAATGTTTATGCAAAATTTGAAGTAGATTGGACCAAGGAATCACGATGTCTCATACAAACTTTGCCCCCCTTTTTTACCCCCTTAGAAGTAGAACTACGGAAAATCCTTTCTTAACGGATGCCTACGTCATACAAAGAACACACCCTCCAAGTTTCAGGTCTCTACGACCAGCGGTTTAGGCTGTGCGTTGATCCGTCAGTCAGGACAAAGGATTTTATATGTATAGATAAGAGTAAAGTCATGATAACGAAAACAAAGTCGTAATTATCTGGCAAATTAAACAATTCCCTTTGGTTAAATATTTTTTTGTATTTTTTTTATATTTTTATCATTGAGGAATAATATTATACAACCATTTTCTGTAGTCGGACTTAAAAATAAACAGCTAATGGCGGAGATATTCCAAATAAACTGATGTCTTTCATTTGATCTTCAAATAACGTCATCAAAGGTTCAAAGGCATTTTTCTTTTACCTTTGCTCTCACGCTTCACTTAAAAAAAAATGTCAATGTCTGTCAAAATGTCATTTAAATTTAACTGATGTCAAAATCAATTAATTAGCAAATTTTAACACCCACTAAGTCAATACATTTCTCGGATACCTACCCACTAATACAAGTAATGTAGTGGATTAAAGAATTAAATGGCAATTGTAATTACGAATTCAGTTAATGTACGTAAGCTACTTATCTTGAAGAACCTACCAATTTATAATTGTTTGCTCACCGCCGTACCAATACGGTATTGGCCCGAACGGTGGCATTCTACGCAGCTCTACTTTTACTAATCGAAAATGCTTGTGCTACTGCGTATTTAGCCTACTTAGTCATTTTCTATTTACATCTCACTCTAATTAACTTCATGCATAAAATGGCGAAGTCACCCAAGATTTTAAGTATTCCACTTTTGTAAGTGCCCACCTATGTATGTCGAATGCTAGTACATACAAACTCATAATATGAACAATGGCGTAATTTCGTTGAGGACTGCAGAAAATTTGTTACGTATATTGCGAAAATAAGTGTGATCACTAAGTATCTAGTCACATTAGTTGATTATACGGCACCTAAAAACACAGACGCGTAATATTAAAAATTAGCCACGTAGGTATTTAATATCTAGTCCCGAGTGCGTGATATGACGTGCGTGATAGAGCCGCAGGAAAAGTTACCAGAAGCTAACGATAGCCGCACACATACAAATAAATCATCTTTTACTGAATCAACTGTTATAAATAAGCTATTTTCTCCAATATTTTCTACAGAATTAACTGAGTTAAATCTATTGACTAAACTAATGCAGCTCATGCGATTCGCTTTTAGGAATCAACGAAACACATTAAAATTTGGCAATCTTATCTCGTTTGTGGTTTGATGTTTGACTAGTTTAACTTTGAAAACTATACAGGGTAATTTTTTAATCAGTGCACAAATTTTGATATGTGATTCAGTATCATTGATAGATCACGATTATCTGTTCGGTATTTTTTATTTACGTTTTGAAATTTGGGTTGTTCATTGATTCATCCAATAATTCGTCGAGTTACTATGAACAAAAAATTGAAGTAATAAATATTATAATGAAAAATGCTGAAATTTGTTATTTTAACGATACTGAATCATGTATTAGCGTTTGTGCACTTATTAAAAAATTACCCTGTATAAGTATAGGTACTGTTCATGTACAAATAGTTACGTGGATAATTTCTGTTCAATATTGAACGAGTGTATTACGCTACGCGTTGAGGTTCAAATTTATATGTGAGGTAAGTAAATTGAACTATTACATAATAACTTGTGTAAAATAGTGTAAGACAAGGGTTACTTAGCTATGCTGTTTAGAGGTGTCGCGAATCGAAACGCGCAGAGGACCGATGTTGACATCGCATTACTCGAAAAATACCTAAATATCATTGGGATGTGGTAAAAACTGCCTATTGCTACAAAACTGCGGGTCAAATTAAATGTTTGACTACTTAGTTAAAAGCTATAATTTTCTGCTTCTCATTTTTCGAAATAAGCACAATTTTTTCACCTGCGATTAAACATAAAAGTAAACATGTTCCAAAATACAAGGTTTTTTTTATTATTACGCAGCTTTGAAACTACAAGACTTGGAGTACTTAAACTTAGGTTGTTATCCGATTAAGCAGGCGGATGAAAAAAATATCTTTCTAACAATTATTAATCTTAAAACTCTTGAGTCTACCACCCCCAGCATCATCACTACATAGTATAAAACAAAGTCGCTTCCCGTCTATCTGTCCCTATGTATGCTTAAGGCGCTGTCAACACCAACGTCGGCGCACACTGTCTGTTTGTATCGGAGTAAAGGAGATGCCGCTATTACTGGGCAGCCGGGTATATTGAAATTTATCGGGCAAATATTGAATTAAAAAAAAACTGTGGATTATTTGTGAAATATGACTCGTTAGCGGTTTAGGTATGAATATGTTGACTTCATGTTTTTAATTGCAGACGCATACGCCAAAAAAATAAAGACATAGAACCGTTTAATGATGATTATAAGACCTATCTTTGCAATTATTTTCTATCGAGCCGGTTTCGTCCAATTATGTATCGAGTCCGTCCACGGTCTTTGAAATGTGATGAATATTAACATATAATTTTTTTGATGTGCTAGAACAAACAGTTTTTCTTAAAAAACTGTTTAAATGACATCAATTTCAACAAAATTAGGTGTTGTCAGCCTCTTAATATCTTTAAAACTACGCTAAGGATTTTGATGCGTTTTTTTTAATAGATAGAGTGATTCAAGAGGAAGGTTTACATGTATAATAACGACATGCATAATTGCACCCGTGTGAAGCCGGAGCGGGTCGCTAGTAAAATATAAAATAAAACCTCGAAATTTCCTTTATCCCTAACTGTATGGATCTGCGCTAGGCAGAGTTGGACAGGGATAAATACATAGATATAATACTGTGAAGAAAGTGTACCTTGCTTTCACTGCGTCGCTTCTCGCAGGGCCCTGCTTGCATCCACGGCGCTCTTCAGCTCGATCCACTTTGAGTTGGTGTTTGGGTGTGTGTATGTATTGTCGTATATAATGCCCGAAAACCGAACTTTTAATTTTTTATATGCGCACAAGCACTCAGCGCGTACCGACCGAATCTCGAGAGCTTTTGAACTGTCACCTTGACAGGTCAGAAGAGTATTTCTGAAGGATACACTGAGAGGTGTATTTTCCTATCAAGGTTGAAAACCGAACATTCCCCCGCCCAAGCCATTTCCAATGGCTTAATCCCGAAACAATCCGAATAGAAGAAACCGAAGCCTAATCCACAGGCAGCCGAGAAAGCTTGGCAATCGCTCGTTGTAAGACCGTGCCTTGAGCCAACTTAACGTCAGCAACCCGAACCGTACCATCTTTGCCTGGGTACATCTGGACGATACGTCCACGACGCCAATGTAGAGGAGGGGCGTTTTCCTCCTTTAATAGAACCAAATCTCCCACCTTGGGAGGGGCAGCAGGGTCATTCCACTTGACTCTCTGCTGTAGAGTATGGAGATACTCCAAATGCCAACGATGCCAAAATCTTTGTGAAATTTGCTGTAACAGCTGGAACCGAGTTAACCGATGCAGTTTCTCCTCTTGGAGGGGGAATTCAGGAACACCATTTAAAGGCTGACCGATTAGAAAATGACCCGGAGTTAGAACCTCTGGGTCGTTAGGATCCGAAGAAAGGGGACACAGAGGTCGCGAGTTTAAAACGGCCTCTATTTTGCAAAATACGGTACTTAACTCCTCGAAAGTGAGAATGGTCTCTCCGATTACACGTTTGAGATGAGTCTTGGCTGACTTCACAGCTGACTCAAACAAACCTCCCCATGAAGGGCATGCTGGGGGGTCAAATATCCACGAAATTCCACGACAAGCTAACTCATGACCGATTGTTCTTTGATTCTCAGTCAAAAAACTTTGAACTTCTCGTAAATAATTGTTAGCACCCTTGAAGTTGGTACCGCAATCCGACCGAATGATAGTAGGCAGCCCACGCCTAGACACAAACCGAGAAAGAGCTGCTATAAAAGCTTCTGTGGAAAGTTCCGAGACTACTTCCAGATGGACACTCTTAGTGGCCAAACAAACCAAAACGCATAGATAGACCTTTGTGATTTTCGGTTTCCGCAATTTATGTGATTTCACAAGGAACGGCCCTGCAAAATCTGTGCCAACACCTTCAAAAGGTCTGGCTGCTACAACCCGATCGCGAGGCAAATTACCCATTAACGGTTGAGTGGTAGATCCCTTCAGTTTGTAACACGGTATGCAGTTAGTGGTGACCTTATTAACCGCTCGTCGAGCCGATAATACCCAATATTTGCGTTGCAGAATACCTAACAACGTATTTGGACCGACATGTGCATTTTTTAAATGTAAATCCCGAATCAAAATAGTTACAAAATGACCCGATTTAGGAAGCACTAACGGATGGCGCGAATCATAGGGTAAGTCCGAATTTTGTAGTCTACCACCTACCCGAAGCAACCCCTTAGAGTCTAGGAAGGGGGTTAGACGTTTCCAGTGGCCCTTAAGCCTTCGATTATTCCGCAGAGTATCAATTTCCTCGCCGAAGTTCTGGTTTTGAATTAAAGCTACACAAACCAACAAAGATTCTTCCCTCTCTTCAGGTGACAAATATTCCGATTTGATTTTGTTATCTTTATTCCGACAGTTATGAGAAAATCTCCGTAACCAACCTACGACACCGATTAATTTGTCGAGAGAACTATACCGATTTAAAACAGCAAAATCCGAAACCGTTTGATCTTTACCGCTGGTTGCTACTAAGCAACGCAAACCAGGTAGCACAGCTGGCGCCTGTAAAGTATGAGGTGGCGTTTTAAGCCACGATAGGACAATTGAGCTGTCCGTCCATCCGTATACCTCCGAGACATCCATGGTTCTTTGCAAACAAAGACAAACATGATGCAGGAGCTTAGCTAAGAGCGCGGCTCCACACAATTCCAACTTTGGAATGGTGAGCCGAGATCTGATGGGAGCGACCTTACTCTTTGCCATTATCAGGTGAACCGAAGAAGAACCGTCCTCAGTGATGGTACGTAAGTAGACCACTGCTGCGTATCCTAATTCCGACGCGTCACAAAATCCGTGAACCGAAACTTGGCACGTTGACTTGGGAAACATACATCGCGGAACCTCGATCCGATTAAGGTTACATAAATCCATTTTAAACCGAATCCAGTCTCTCGCAAGACTCCCACCGATTTCTTCGTCCCACGTTAACTGTACCTACAGCATGATGAGGAATGACGTAAAACTTCTGACCCGATAGAAAGTCAAACTTTGAAAGCGACATATGACCGAGATTTAAATATTCCCGCATAAAGTTCACGTACTTTTCGCGTAAGGCAGGCTTCGCCTTAAGTCTACGTTCTAACGCCAGAAACCGTTTCTCCGCAATGGCGCGGGAATCCCCTAAACCCAGTCGCGATGATATAAATGGCAATTTAGTCATAAACCGTCCGTCATTCAACCGTACCGTATTATTTTTATAATGAAGCTCACACTCCTGGTCTAATGGATTAGACTGGCACGCTTGGGGTGGCTCTTCCACCTTCCAAAACTTCTCTAAAGTATCCGAAATTGACGCACCAAAAAACTCCGAATCATCTATTAGAGTTGAGGCAGCCGGCTGCACTAGCACCGGGCCTAACAACACATAACCGAAAACCGAATTATAAGCCGTCAGCCCGTCAGGCTGTAATACTATTTTATCTCCTCCTACTAGTGCGCCGAAAACATCCGAACCTAGTAATAAATCGATAGGTGCCGGTGAACCGAAATGTGGATCTGCCAGAGTTAAACCCTCTGTAAGCCGAAGAACCAAATTATTTAAATTAAGTGCAGGCATGTGACCGATTATATTTTTCATACTAACCACCGGAGTAGTAACCATAGGAAACCGCTTAGTAACCGGAGAGAAGGTCAACGAACCCTTCCCACAAATACCAATAGCCTTTGTATTACCAATACCCCGAATATGGTTGTCCGATGGCTCTAGCCGTAATCCTAGCCTGCGAGCTAAATCCGAAGTTATTAAAGACCCCTGCGAGCCTACGTCCAGTAACGCCCGAACTTCAATGCCCTTATCCAAATCCGAATTAAAATAGACTTTTACTAAAGCCGTGGGCAGTAGCACTGTTACTGGAAGTAGCCCCGAGGCAGTATGGCCGAGAGAAACCGTATCCTATTGCGTAGTATACTGCTGGTCGTGACGACGAGCAGTATCCCTTTCGCCATGACTACGTTGGTCATGACCATCACGAACCTGACCCTCATCTTGGTCATACTCTCTCCGCTGTTGAGTCTGATGAGGAGACCGAGGTTGAGTGCGAGACGGATTCACTCTTCGTCCAGACCGAGAAGGCGAGCCACGGTGTGACCGAGAAGGAGGGCCACGGTGTGACCGTGGTGGATCCGAACCAATATGACCCCCGCCCGTACGGGCCGGTGACCGCTCAGCCGAACGCCGTTGGTTAGGGTGGCCCTGATGAGAACCCGACCGATTGAAACACAATAAGGGATGATGTTTCCTACTCTCACACGATGCACAGTTAGGAACCCGATTACAATATTTATATCCATGTGGTCCGAGGCAAAAGAAACAAAACCGATTTTTCTGCACATAATCCTTCCGAGCATATGGGGACATCGCTTTGAACTCCAAACAGTGTGGAAGATCCCGTTGGTCCCGATCTCCACAAAAGCCACAAGGCTGGATAAGTGTCACTCCTGTGAACTGCGGTGCCCTACGACGTGGCCTAGATGGACTCGCAACAGGCTCCTGAACGGGATGCCCAGGGTCAGCCCTGGCACACTCCAACAATCGACATTCTACCTCGAGAAATTCCTGTAAATCCGAAAATGTTGGAATGGTCTCCGCTTCATTCCCACACTTTTGCTCAAACCGTGTCTTGAGATTAGTAGGCAATTTTGCCAGGCAAATATGGAGAAGTAGGAACGACCACTCCATGACAGGAAAACCAAGACGCTCCAGTGAGTTGACAGCCATAATGATTGGATTGAGAAACTGTGCCCGCAGACCGATAAGTTTGGGAGACACAGACGGCAGGTTAAGGATTTGGTCCACATGCACGTCTGCCAGCCGACGGGTATTTTGGTACCTTTTCATTAAAAGTTCCCTTGCAATTTGGTAACCCTCATCCGATATCCGCAAATGTTGGATCAAACCCCGAGCTTCACCGGAGAGGCACAACATAAGATAGGCCAACTTTTGAGCCCCCGATAAGTCCGAACGTGAATCCACCAAACTATCAAACAAATTATTGAATCCCACCCATTGGTCCATAGCCCCAGCAAAGGACGGTAATTGTAATGTAGGCAACCGAGATAATAGTCCGTCTGACTCCGACCGACTTGAATCCGACTTACTATCCGACCTATCGATAGTTTGTTTATATTGGAAATTCGCCTCCATTAGCTTATCGAAAGCCTCTAAACCGCGCGTATACTCAAGGCGACATGCAGCAAGAATTTCCGCCTGGGCTTGCACGTCCAAATCCGCTAGTTCGATAATCCGTTGAAACGCCTCTTCAAATTTTAAAAATTCCGTATTTACCGTTAATAGGCGCATTTTCAATCGACCCGCATGCTCCGATCGCGTAATAAGGTCCGCACTATCAATCAACCATTGTAATTTAACTTTAAATACCGAGAAACTATGTTTAAACGACATCGCAATGTTTATCAATCCACTCACCGAAAATAAGCAATTAAATCCGTATATTACTTGTCAAACAGAAAACACCGAATGTTGTACGTATTACGCAAGCCGAAATTCACTTATTCACTTCACTATTTCACTTGAACACTTATTTAAACCGTAAATAAACACCAATAAACCAAAACAAAACAAACATAACAAATTACCAGTAGATAACACAGACAAGTGATTGATAAGAATTGTCAAACGTCAAACGTCAAATTCAAGTGACACCATAGAAATCCGAACTGTCATATATGACAGCGTTTATTAACACAAGCCCGAATACACCCAAGTTACCAACCCACTATTAAAAATATAAACCGAATTGAAATTCGAAGGTAGGTATAAAATCCTTTGTTCGAAGATAAAATAAGGTCAATCCGACTGAAATAACCAAAATAAACCGAAATAAAGCCGAAACAACCACGCTCTGCTACCAAAATGTATGGATCTGCGCTAGGCAGAGTTGGACAGGGATAAATACATAGATATAATACTGTGAAGAAAGTGTACCTTGCTTTCACTGCGTCGCTTCTCGCAGGGCCCTGCTTGCATCCACGGCGCTCTTCAGCTCGATCCACTTTGAACACTAACCCTGCCCTGTAAATTAAATTAGGCATTTATAAGTACCTAGACTAGCTAAAAAAAGTGCAAATATTGGCCACTAATTAGTTCTGGTGTTCAACTAACTATTATGTAGGTACACACCTACCACACGACTCTACCTAAAGCTACTTAACATTGTAAATTATAGTGCACACGTTGCGCACAATGTCAAATTCCAGATTAGTCTCGATGACTGATGCAAGTGAATTTTCATTGAATAATTGCTCGCAACGTAAGAATGTGACGTAGATGAGCCAGCGGCACTCGCACTCCCGAGCACTCGCGCAATCAGTTCAGCCGAGTTTCACCCGGAGTATTCGTGCTGTTACTTTTCCAACGCGCGGCCGCACACGAACAACGCTCTGTTTCCCTAAGTCTCATTGTCTCCGCTATATCACTCAGCAAAACTTTGACTTTCCACTTCACGGGTGACAACTTAACCTTACCTTGCCTTGAAACGTTATAAACATATTTCAACAAGCATGAACCTACTAGAAATATCCACTTAATTCGACGTTATTTTTTAGGGTTCCGTACCTCAAAAGGAAAAAACGGAACCCTTATAGGATCACTTTGTTGTCCGTCCGTCCGTCCGTGTGTCCGTCCGTCCGTCTGTCTATGTCAAGACCCTTTTTCTCAGGAACGCGTGGAGGTATCAAGCTGAAATTTATATCAAATACTCAAGTCTACTGTCCCTTGGAGCTGTGAAAAAATCAAACATCTAAACCAACGCAATCAAAAGATACAGCCGTTTATGACGCAAATTTCCGCATATTTTCGATAGTCGCAAGGGAATCAAAACCTACAGGGTACCTACTTCCCGTGAACTCAGAATTTTGAAATTTGGTACGAAGCTAGGTCTTATAGCACAAATAAAGGAAAAATTGCGAAAAGCATAAATTTTTTTGTCTGTCTGTCTATATCAGTAACCAATATATTTATGCCGCAAATTTTCGGCACTCGCAAGGGAATCAAAACCTATAGGGTACTTCCCGTGAACTCAGAATCTTGAAATTTGGTACGAAGCAAGGTCTTATAGCACAGATAAAGGAAAAATTGTGAAATGCATTTTTTTTTTCTCTATCTGTCTATACCATAAACCAATCTACAATAATCCCACACTGCGCACATTTTGCTTAGGAGCAGGGGTCTGCTAAGACTGGATGTTCATAGATAAATATAAATTTGTCCGTAAACCTCGGTGCGCGAGTCCGACTCGCACTTGGCCGGTTTTTTTAAATATACGACAGTTTTAAGTCTAACGTAACACGGAAAAAGTATAGTTTATGTTTGTTATTATAAAACCCACTAAATTGAGTAAATAGACCACACGTAATGGGTTTGTAAAAATACCATAATACCTGACATTAACGTACCGTAATAAGCAAGTAGGTAAGGCCAAGTTAAACATTCTAGTCCAAAAGAATCCATCTGGGTTACGAATTGTAGACGTAGATAAACCAAATTGGCATCAGTATGTAAAACAGATATGAAACAGTCGTTGCACGCGAAGATTTGGGAGTGATTTAAGATAACATTACTCAGTACCGTTGGCGAGAACGCTGGGCCGTGCGATGCGGCGCCCGGCTCCTCACCGTTACTTTAGCGCCAAATCAGCTTACAATACGTTCTGTACACTTTGATTCGGATAATAAGTTTAGAGTCACGATCCGGTTCCGTGAACCTGTCTACGTAATCTCTCGCCTGGATTAGAGGCTTCCTTATACGGAACGAGATGTAAGTATATTATTTTGCATCAGACCTATCGTTAAAACAGATTATTACAGGTTCAACTTCGCAGCTAAATACACTTCAAGATTAAATAATTTTCCACACCCGTGAAAACTCTTACCTTATAATTGTTTATTTAATATACAACTTCCCTATAGTTTTCGTAGTTTAAGTGAATAACAGTTTGAAAGCTAGAAAAAAATGCTACAGTTATTAACACAGGGCGTGGATTGGCTTGGAGGTTTGGTCTAATTGGATGGTGTCAGGAAAATAATAAAGGCTAGGATGGATAGTTCTCAAGTAGTACTTGAGCGCAGCGAGTGATAGCGAATGTCAATCACTTGTCTGGGATAAAGAGCCGTGTGCAATGTTAGTACGAGGCAGGTAGGCGGCAACGTAACTATCGGCTTATGTGCCTTGGGGATGGGAATTAATACGTTCGTTGCCCCGACCGTGTCGGTCGCGTCGCGATACGCGCCCTGTTTATAGCCCGACACCCGACACCAGACACCGCTCACACCCGTATTCAATTGCACAGCTATTATAATGTCTAATTTTATGGCTGTCTCGTTATCGCCCTGTATAGACGATTATACCATTTAAGCAGGTAAAATTAAAACAAATAACGGATAACTGGCTGGTAGGCTGGTTTATTTAGTGTTTCTGTAGCCAAAACTATGCTAGACGTCTTGGAGGCAGAAAATGTTCAAAGAATACTTAATAAGAAAATTTGCACCTTACTTATTACAGACTTTATTTAGGTACCCCACGTATTAATAAATAAATAATAGCTACCGATATATGGACTTAAATGCTAACCGTGGCTGTTATTAAATTTGAACTTTACGGGCGGATAGAGCCTAAATAACGTTGGTGGTATAAAGGTTGTTTCAAAATTAATCCGGAATATTACAGTAAGTGGTTAGCTCGTTTGATTGTAGTATTTTTATGTTTGACAGATGTTTCTATACATTGATCAATATTTAAAATGTATACGTCAATGGCATGACTACATTTTAAATCAAAAATTTAAAAGGGTCTTCAATCAAATGAACTCAAACGTCAGCTGAAATATTCTAGATAAGTTTTAAAACGGCCTGTATAGTTACGTTTGAAAGAGAATTCTTACTAATAGAATTTTAAGTAAAGAATAATGTATACTTACATAGCATTATACCTCAATTAGTGTAGCTTATTTGTAAGTAAGCAGTTGTTACATTTATGGTACTGAATAAAGATAATTATTATTATTATTATTATTATTACTATAAAGTTTCTGCGACATGAACCTACAAATAAGAACTATACCTACTTACCTTTACTCTTATATCAATTATTTTATAGCCCACCTGCCTGTCCCGACCGTGGGGAATTATTTATTCTCATTTTCCTGTTTAAGCCTAGCGACAAAGGAGGGACTTAAGCGAATACGTGACTCTGACTACAGGCACGACTCCAGCGTGCCATCCTTTGTTATGTAAAATAAAATAACAAAGAATACGAAATCGGCAAAGTTAGGATCCCTAGGAGGTGTGCCAGGCGACCGGGGAACCGGTTTGACCGGGAGATTCTTTGTTTGGTTATCGCGAAGTCGAGACGTCGCGCGAGCTGACATCGCACCGAGGCGTGACTGACGCGCACGTTTATCTTTGCAGAGAGAGATCGCGCGCGCGAATGCGTCTGCGACCGTGGGCGCGCAGCTAAGGGCGCGCGCGGGCTGATGCCGGTGCCGGGGCTGCTCGCGCTGCTCGCGGCCGCCGCGCTGGCCGCGGCCGCGCCTCCCGCGCCCTCCGCGCCCTCCGCGCCCCCCGCGCGCTTCGGGGACCGCCTCGCGCCGCGCGTGCCCGCTGCCTACACGCCGCGTCACGCGCCCACCGACCGGCATGCCCCGAACGCTGACTATGAAGACTACGACCAGGAATACGACGAACAGAACGCGAGCGTCGAGGAAGAAGATGTCCGTTCAGAAACCGAACCACCCCCGAAACGACCCGCTCGCACAGAGGCTCATCGACTCGAAATGAGCACTGAATATTTCGTTGTTCCAGCGCGAACCTCATCCACACCACCGCCGCCTACGCCTTCGCGACCTTTTATATCGTCCACATCCCAACGACCGTTGAATACGACCGTGATTATAAGTGTGGCGCGTATGCCGACTGGTGTGCTGCGGCAAGAAACATGGGCGGTACCAATACTAGCCCTCGCCTGCGTGTGTATGGCATCGATCGCTGGTTTCGAGGCTTTCGTAGTGTGGGGTGCGAGCCGGACGGCGCCCAGCCGCCGCCATCTGCTTCTGGGTCAGACGCTATTATTTGGTCTGTTCTCGTGCGCCGCTACTGCCGCGCTCTATGTGGCGACTCCGAATGTGTTCACATGTGGAGCCGTGCGATTCGGAACTGGAGTAGCATATGCTATCGTATTCGCGTCATTACTCGTGAAGTGTGTATTTTTACTAAGTTTAAACGGCGGTGTTTATCTACCGGCGGCATACCAGGGTCTCCTACTGTTTTTCGCGGTGATGATTCAAGTGGCCATCGGCGCCCAATGGCTCGGAGGATCGCCACCGCGGGTGGTGACCGGCGGAGTGCGATGTGACACGCAACTATCGGACCTGTTGATGTCGTTGTGTTACGCGGCGTTTCTGATAGCGGTGGTGTGCGGCGTAGCGCTGCGGTCGCGCGGCATCCGCGACAACTACCGCGAGGCGACGCACATCGCGGGCGCGGGCGGCGCCACGGCGGCCGTTTGGGTGTGCTGGGCGGCGGCGGCGCTGGGCGCGCCCGAGCGGCACCGCGACGCGTGCGTGGCGGCGGGGCTGCTGGCCACGTGCGCCGTGGTGTTCGCGCTCATGTTCGCGCCCAAGGGCCGGCGGCTGGCGGCGCTGGGCCGCGAGGGCCGCTGGGACGCGGACCGCGACGAGGGGCTCAGCTCGCTGGGCGCCGGCGGCTCCGGCTACTCGCCGTCCTTCTTCCACTTCAAGCCCGTCAAGTACGGCATGGTGTCGGCCGCGGCGCCTCTGCCCGCGGCACCGCCGGCGCTAGATCGCAAGGAACCGCCCGCTCAGCCAGCCGGTTAGTTAAGTATCTAAAGTGCGCTATAAGTAAGAACTAGCGCTTCCACGCACCGAAATGTGATCGCTATTTGCCGCATTCTGTTCGCAGATCTGTACGGAGCGATGTACGCGAGCTCGCCGCACATGCATGCACGCCCCCTGTGCCCCCCGCCGCACTACCCCCTGCACCCCCTCATGCACTACCACTACCCGCCCTATCACTACATGTTGCCGCCAGGTAGGCATAACTAAAAATTGCACTACCCACCACGACGAATACATATATTTCAATTCCTTGTATATTAGTCAAGGCATGTCAAGGCACGATACCAAAACCCACGGCACGCTAGTCGTTTCAGTTGCATAATTATTATTTTATACTTATATCTTTCTTACTTATAACATGTACCTGTACTATTTCATTCTATTTGGCAATTTTCACACGTCAAAACCTTTCTAAGTAGCCTTTGTTTTGTTAATAATGACAACGTTCGGTGTTTCACATTTTCCTAGGCCCACTGCTCATAAAAACATTTAGTCGAACTTATTAAACTGAACTGTATCTTTATATGGAAAATTGAAGAATAATTAAAAACAAATTATGATACTTAGGTATCATGAAAATCGTAGTAGGTACTCTTGTAAAACATGTGCATACCTAATACGCCTGTAGCAGTGCAGTGCAGCTATTTAACGGTGAAATAGCTATAAAGCCTCGAATGACGTCACTGAAACGTATAAGCAAGCAACGCTGATTGGATGTGGAATAGGGTCTCATAGGGGTATTCTATGAAAACAATTGAAAATAATGAAACTACCGTGAGAACCAATCATAGTGAAATAAAAAATAGATGAATCACGTCTTTTATCGAGCTCAGCCCGACGTTTCGGGCTAATCCGTAGCCCTTCTTCTGGGAGCACACGCCACGGCGGCGGATGCCAAATGCGTAGTAGAGTATAGTATAAATCTTCCCAGGTGAATTTTTTGCTTCGAGCCCTTACAACAAACGGTATCGTCATAGTATTAAGGTTCAAATTTAATGTAATGGCTCGAAGCGAAAAATTCACCTAGGAAGATTTATACTATAGGTACCTACGCACCACCACGCGCGCGAGTAGAGCGGCGGCGCGTAGTACGTGATTGACAGCAGCCGCCGTGGCGTGTGCTCCTGGAAAAGCTACGGATTAGCCCGTAACATGCCAGGCTAAACTTGATTAAAGACGTTAATAAGTAATGGTTTTAGTTCATTAAAGACGTTAGGTTATCCCTATACAAGATTTCCCCAACGTGTCGACATAGTCAATGATAGTGCGTGTTCTGTGCAGGCATGATGGTGCGGCCGGAGGAGGGCCACGTGTACACGAGCGTGGAACCCACCTTCAGCAGCAACCCCAACGTGTACTTCCAGCGCACGGAGCCGTTGCATGTCGGCATGATGTACTGAGCATCTGACAAACCAGCGTTCCACCAAGAACATGGGATTTGACAGCAACGCCGCCACGCCGCGGGTGAGGCGACCCAAACGCGGATCATGAGATCTTGACACGGAGACAAAGTTTTCGTACTGAAATTTCAAATGCCATCATTGTCTTTACCAAAACTATTATTGGAAAACTTATGAAATGGTAAGGCCCATACTACACGGGCGGTTTCCCGCCGCGGGAAACCGCTCGACGGAGCTGCGCAGTGTAGTTTGCACCATACAACTTCCATATAAAATTGTGTCTAGTGGCGGTTCAAAAGCGGTTCCCCGCGGCGGGAGAACCGCCCGTGTAGTATGGGCCTAAGGGTGGCGTAAAGCGTTTCAACCGCCGTGTCCCGTGTGTTACGAAAATCGACTAATAGTAGGTACGTCCGTCAACCAAAACTCCTAGTGATCACCACCACGCGTGGTATGGTATGTGGTCGCAGAATTGCAATTGGTTATACTTCATATACATTATCCTTAGATTTTCGTAATACGGCAGTTGAAAGGCTTCACGGCCCATCCTAAAAATTAACCCTTAAAGGTGTGCTTGATACACTTATGTAGATAAATGATTGTGGATTAACAATTATGGGAGTGTGAAGAAGACGCCATAAAATCACCAATAAGCGTGATGTGAGTCAAAGAAAGGCTATTGACTTTCAATCTTAGTTCTATCCTCGCCAAGTCCGCATAGTTCAATAAGGTATTTTACACCACCAATCAATTGACATGCTTTTTATTAGATTTTGTGTACCTACTAATAATACGCCTTTCAATAAAATATTTGCACGCCAGCATGCAGGCTGAATACACCGAAAAACCATGCTGTAAGACCTTTGACCTTTTGATTTAATCTATATCTATATATCTATACATATAATAAATCTGTAACAAGTCGGTGTGTGTACATTGAAGATATTTGAGAAAAACTGTCACTAGGGCTATTTATTAGCGCAATAGAACCCAAAACAATGATTTTTAGAATTATCGTCTGTTTGTCTGTGCGCTTGTGCGCGCTAATCTCAGAAACGGCTTAACCTAGAAGGATGCGGTTTTCATTGACATGTTGGTATTTTCTTGGATTAACATTTAGTGTTTGTTTCATTTGAATCGGTTGACAAATAAGAAAGATACGATACTTTCATTGTTACATAGCCCATTTATCGAGGAAGCTGGGAGTACGGTGGTGAATGTGTACGCGGGTGTGCGGGTGGGGGGGGGGGTTCAGTGGGGGGTTGGGGTTGGGGGGGGGGGTTGGGGGTGCGGGGCGATTAATTTTTTTATATCGAGGAACTAAAAGAAGAGCCATAATTGATGAAAAAGCAAATTGGATAAAATAAATTGTTTGGATAAAATAAAAATTCCACGCGGACGGAGTCGCGGGCAAAAGCTAGTTATTCATATACTTACTAAAGCTACTAAAATCAAATTAGTTGGCTGTGTTAATAATGGTTTTTATTAGAGCTGTGTACTTGGATTATTGTAGTGTGCAAACTATACATATGTACTCTTATTAGGGCCGCTTGCACAGTCTAATAGAGTTAAAAATTAAATCGTTAACCTAAGGCGGGCTCGCACGGACCAGAGTTAACTAAGTATATAACTCAAGAGTTAAGTTATCAGTGATTAAATAGTGTCTACATGTATGGATAACCTACGGCTAACAATTTATTTTTTGACCCCGTCCGTGCACGTGGCTTTTACGGGATGCCAAATTGTTCATGTTATTCGTAGACAGGTATTTGTCTCATATTATTCCACGCCGCTCATGATCCTCGTTTGGTGTGCCACAACAGCCTTTAGTAGTGGCTTTCATAAAAGTAACAGCGGTCAACGTAGGCCCGTCTCGTCCACAACTGTCTTGGCCCACCCAAAAATTAAATGCAGGTTGATATGTACGGTGTGGTACATACCAGTAGGTATCTAGTCGGCGTTAACTTAGGACTAATTGTAACTATGAGTAACTAAAGTCTACAACTCATTCTAAATCGCTATAGAGTTGTCATCGGAATTGAGTAGACTTTTATTCGATTTCGTAGCCCAAGCCTGCGAAATGACTAAGTGTATGATTAATCCATGGTCTCTTTTGAGTATGCCTATTCAAAAAGCACTTAAATTATTAGTGCGAGAATTAAATAAAATTATACACACTAAAGGGAAACAAAATGCTGCTTCGCGCGGTGGAAATTGACTTGGCCTTTCTACTTCGAAGTACGTAGATACCCTTGACTATCGACTACAAAACCCATTTGC
The DNA here is from genome assembly GCA_947563465.1 of Archips xylosteana. Taxonomy (NCBI): domain Eukaryota; kingdom Metazoa; phylum Arthropoda; class Insecta; order Lepidoptera; family Tortricidae; genus Archips; species Archips xylosteana. Next base: position 14,437,711 of record OX387355.1, read on the forward strand.
CGCCTTTAAAAAACCGACACAATATCATTATCAATTAGGTTGCAGTTACTGTATAAATTATGTTATCAAAAATGAATGGGCCGTTTTCAAAAAAAAATGTACATAATTAACTAAAACTAAACGAAATTGATTCTTCATTGATTGAATTTGCGATCGTGATTTTATTTTCATTAAACCTTTAATGTACGTAATTTATTTTTTTTGGTAAACGATCGATTTTTGCTGGAATTTAGCATAATCAAATCAACATAAAATAATGTGAGCGCCTGTTACTAAGTTATATTTAAAGGCTATACGTTCGTTTGCCCATTTATTCTTGCCAGGAGTAGTGAAAGTTTTTGCGAAGTTCTAGTTAAGATAGATGTTTAGATAATTCTAGTCTAAATTTATCTATCTTTTACAAAAAGTTGACATGGGGCAGTAGTAGGAGCCGTGAGCCTCGGCATATTACACATCAGTGTGATCTCTGTATTAAATTGTAAATCGATCTATTTTATACAGTAACGAACGGCATGTCAGATCTAGCCGAATATTGTACATTAAGGGGCTGTTTCACCACTCATTGATTAATTTTAACTGACGGATAAATGTGATGCCGTCTCCGTCTATTCGAACAAAACAAACAGAGACGGCATCACATTTATCCGTCAAATAAATTTGATCAATGGATGGTGAAACAGGGGGTTAATATACTTAACTCCAATATTTTAGATGGTTTTAGTGAAACGAGGCTGTTTGTCATTTTAAATTGAACTTGTCCCACCCTAAACAAATCGACATCAGCTGATTTCCATATAGAATAAGATTAATAAGATAAGATAAGGTACTATAATATGTAAGGCAAAGTAGGTATTGAAAGCTCTCTCACTTATGTAATAATGTAAATAAACTTCTGAAGACTGTTTAAATTGTTTTATTATTAAATTATGAACAACTTTTCTTAAATAATATATCTAAAGCTGAACACACAATCCCCTGTTGTCGGTAAAGGTTTGTGCACAACTTTCATCATCACAAGCACACACCACTCAGCAGGCTCAGCCGTATTATTTTCACTTGGTTCCGGTGGAGAGCAGAGCAAGCAGGCCGGAGGCAGTTGTCAGGGACACAATGTAATTGCTGTGGAAATGTTCAGGAAATATTCTTGGACAGGCAATTTGAACAGATATTATTATACAAAAAAAACAGCGGTTGTACGCAACTTTACTTTAAAAGTAATCTTTATTTATCTGGAATAGTGTAGAATTCTATTAGTAAAAGATTTTTTTGAATTGGTTCAGTACTTCGACCAAATACGCGCTGCATACAAACAAACAATACATTTTGTTACTAGATTTGTTTGGGGTAGGTATTTTGCAGGCTTTTAGATACAAAATAAAATTTGTTCTATAAGAAGGTGATAAGATAAGTGTAGTACTATAACACATTACTTACTGATAATTTCATCTACATCATTCATGTCAGTATGTTATGAGATGAGCAAATAATATTTGATCAGTCAAATTCTTACTTTTTCTTACACAGGAAAGTCATTTGTTTCTGCTTTAGATAGTAAATTTTAAAATCTTCTCACACAATTTTAATTGTTTTTGCAAGAGTAAGTATGACATAAAACAACAGAAATTAAATGTGGGCACCAACATGATGAATTGATAATGATGATGATGATGCTTGAACATGACAACAATTTTATATATAAAATTTTAGTACCCTTTTCATCCAATTTGCTATATTGCGTTATACTGTACGTACAGTCCATTGCTAACTAAAGTAGCACTTTTTTTTATTAAATATTGGGTAGACAGCTTGTCGCTGTAATGCCCAGGATAGGGAAGAATGGCGGAGGAAAGGGGAGGCCTTTGCCCAGCAGTGGGACATATTATAGGCTATATAAAAAAAAAAAAAAATTGTGTAGAAAAGCAATATTTGATCTAATCAACTGAAAAATGTAATAGGCAACATTTTTAGACTACATCCGGATAATGAAATTATCCCATGACTCCAGTTGGGTTCATTATCATCCATCACCATCAACCAAGCTATATAGTCTACTCAAAGGCTTTCTTTCATAATGAAAGAGCCTTGGGCTTACCTACACATAGGCCTTATGGTCTTTATAAAATAGTAATTTATTAAAAGGATACACAGTGGGTGTGAATGAGCGCAGTAGGTAGAAGCTGCTCAGAATCACAATGGCCAAGAACAGAGCATTGTTGTAGAAGATGGAGAAGGTGGTGGCTTCATAGTCTGCCACTTCATTCTTCTTCCACAGAATCCTTTAAAAAGAGAAAGATAACAATATAGAAGTAAAAACAAAAAGGGATGAAATTACTAACCAATAATAATAGTAATGTACTACCATTTACAGTAAAATTACATAAAGTTTACCACTGACAGATGGTTTGCCTTCATTTCATATTCAACTTTAACAACCTACAAATAAAGGCTACTTTATTTGTATGGTGTTAAAGTTGGAAATGAAATGAAGGCAAGCCTGTCAGTGGTAAACTAAAAGTAAACGTATTGTACTGTGTGGGTGTTTTCAGGGGTGAATAATCAATCTAGCTTGGTCTTATTTCAGAGGCAGGTCAGGCTTGGTCAGAAGAAAAAGCATGTTTTTGAATTCCATATGCTTTTCTTCAGTTTTATTTCATGCACAATAAGATCATGAATTTCACTTCCATCAATATGAATGCAGTGACTTGTTTGTACAACCAATGCACTTGCACATTGGTGTTATATGTTTGAATCCTGGTCATACATAACAAAGTATTTTTTTAGTTTTTTCAACTTTTATTTATATAGTTTTAAATTTTATGTATTTCATACAGAAAATTTTTATAACATCAGAATTTTAATTTTCTAGTTTATTATAATAATAATCTTTTAAAAAAAATAAGTTTTTTAAATCTGTCTTACAAAAAAAAGCCCAGGTACTGCATTACCAAAAGTCAAGGTACCGTCCGGATTGATTACATGAGCAGACAAGTAATAGACTAAATGACCTGTAGACTGCAGTAGCAGCTGTAGGAAAGACGTAATTAAATTTAAATAAAACCAAAAGTTAGCAATGAAGGTAAACACTACTACCGCAACTAAACTGTTAACATTTTTGTTGTTATTAGCAACATATTTACTCAAAAAAATCTATTATTTAAAAAACCAATAAGCTTTCCTTTTATAAATAAATATAAGGGGACAATCTTACACAAATCGATCTAGTCCCAAACTAAGCAAAGCTTGTACTATGGGTACTAGACAACGATAAACACATACTTATATGATAAATAAATACTTAAATACAAAGAAAACATCCATGACTCAGGAACAAATATTCGTGCTCATCACACAAATGAATGCCCTTACCGGGATTTGAACCCAGGACCTCTTGCTTCGTAGGCAGGGTTGCTACCAACTAGGCTAAAGCGGTTGTCAAAACCTTTTAACCCTTTGGATGCCTTGTACCGGATCCGTACCCAATTTAAGGCTTTCTTTTAGTATTTTTTTAAAATCTGTATCATTGGATTTTTTTGAAACTGTTGACTAAAATGCACAACTTTTTTTTTTTCCGGCATACGAAAGGTTAAACTCTTAATCCTTTTCAATGTCACATATTTTGGTTATGCAGTTAGCAGAATGAAGCATCCCATTCCCTGTCAACCTATCTGATGAGTTACATGTCAAAAAGGGGACTGAAGTCTTGATTACCTCTCATCCTTCTCCTTCCGGCTCATCTTCTTATCGTCGGCCAGCTTGCGGGCCATCTCGCGCGCCACGGCGTCCTCGCGAGCCACAGCGACGCGATGCTTCAGTTGGAACTTGGTGTTACGGTACGCCAGTGCCAGCAGCCACGTGCAAGCCGCGGTCACCACGCCGAACCATGCCAGCGACGAACTTACTTCCAGAGCATGCACCCTCCAGAACAACCCTGCCGATTAAGGGCTAACTTTCACATAACGGTATTCGACATTCGTGAAGTAATCATGAATGAAAACTGTACTCAAATCGCTTGTGAGGGCAGACGTAGGCCAGACAAGCTTAATAACTCACATATGGGGATCGCGGACACGATAAAGGCATTTCCATAGAACAGGGCCGACGATTTCGTGGAGACGTTTCTGCTGAAGTCTTGCAGCAACAATTCCTCTTCTTTGGTGAAAGCTTTGTTCACTTTTGCGGACATCTTGAATGAACTGTAATTTTAATAGATAAATTATATCACACACTCTTATTTTCTTACAAGAATCTGCACTACTTTACAAAATAAGAAGTGGTTCCTACTTCGTCAACTTCTTCGTGGCTAGCGATTGGCGAAAAAAGAGAAACGTCGAATGACATGTCGGCGACGTGTCAAATGTGTTACCCTATCAAAATAAAATCTGTTGAAAAATTATTCGTTCATGGATTATAAACATAATATTAATCTTAGTCTAAGATATTAATGAAAACTATAAAGTTTATTTAAATTAAGTTAAAAACTACAATTTTTGTCAGCAAACAATATATTTTTATTTTTCAAGAAATTATCATGTCTACTTTCTGCACGAAATCTCAAACGTCAAACCAAACGTTCAAATTTTCGAATAAAATCCGTTTGTTGTTTACATCGCAGCGCAGGGCGATTTGTATTTATACGGTGTGCGTGAAGTACTTGTTGTCAATTAATTTACTTCGTTGGTACATACTATTCTCTTCTGATGGAATAACTAGTGAGCTTTTACTCGATAGCCATAGTGAAAGTGCTTGCTTTTTGCAATATGAGTCACTTTGAATTTGCAATACCTGTGCAAAAAGACGAATTATTGGAATCGCATGCTGGACAATATCATGTCGAAGATGTGGTACAAATTAGAGTACTGCTGTCTAAAATTCAAGGTAAATTAATTCAAGATTTGGTGAGATACTATACAGCTACTTACTACCTTTCCCTTTACAAAAACTTTATGTAAAAACATTTCAGATGCTGCTAGAGCATACAATGCAGAGGGTGTGGAATATATTTTGGAGCATTTTGATACATATTTCTCTATTATAGTTCATGGCAGCAAACTAGAATGGAATATTATAAATAAAGGTGATATTTGTTGAATAATCTTTTCTATGGGGATATGTCAAGTAAGATTTGTAATGTAACTGGGATGTGTTTACAGGATTTGATCACCTTGTGAGAAGTGCAAAGAGCTTGTGCAATCACTTGGAACTGATAATGCAGGATCAAGAAATTGATGCTGATGTAAGAACAAAGAACCTGAATATTGTAAAAATGGTCCTATATCTGTACACACATATAATGAAGACCAAAGATGTGAAATTAGCTGCTGATGTAAGTACTTAGAAAGAAAGATTGCAAGCAAGATGTTGTTATTTATTTTTTCTTTGAAACTGTCAATATTAAACCGCTTAACCTTTCGTATGCTGGAATTTAAAAAAAAAAGAAAGTTGTGCATTCTAGCCTCAACAGTTTCATATAAATCCAATGATACAGATTTTAAAAAAAATGCAAAAAGAAAGCCTTAAATTGGGTACGGATCCGGTACAAGGCATACGAAGGGTTAAAGAAATAATAAATCAACTTTACTGATTAAAAACTTTTTAACAAAAAAATTAAACCGCCGAAAAAACTGAAAAGCAAACAATAATACCTTTTTTGTTTGACCTTAATCTAGGTACCAGTTTGAAGTCGTTGCCTCAGCACGAGCCAGGAGGAGTGATAGTTAGAAGCCAATCAGGTAGACTATTATAGGTCCACTCCTCCTGGCTCGTGCTGAGGCACCAACTTCAAACTGGTACCTAGATTAAGGTCAAACAAAAAAGGTATTATTGTTTGCTTTTCAGTTTTTTCGGCAGTTTAATTTTTTTGTTAAAAAGTTTTAATGTTATACTTTTTTCCCATCCTTGGGGTAATTTTTTTTTCCAAATTTATATAATACCAACTTCACGGTATACTCTATCCAATAAAAAAGAATTATGAAAATCAGACAACTCTGTAAAAAGTCAGTCAATCATCCCCAGTTTACCTACCCTTAGGGTAGGAATATTATTTCCAAATTTAAATGGGACCACCCTTGGGGTATATACTTTCCAATAAAAAAAGAATCATCAAAATCCGATTACTCTGTAATAAGTTATGCGTGGTCATATAGTACAATCAGTGACTGAACAAACAATCATCCCTTGTTTTCCTACCCTTAGGGAAGGAATATTATTTCCAAATTTAAATGGGACCACCCTCAGGGTATACGCTTTCCAATAAAAAAAGAATCATCAAAATCGGACTACTCTGTAAAAAGTTATGCGTGATCATACATAAAAAAAATATATATATACATGTTGACTTGAGAACCTCCTCCTTTTGTTTTCGTCGGTTGAAAATGAAAATAAAATAAGAAATAGCCTTGAATTTGGTGCAGGTCCGTCTATTAACCATATACAAAGTTAGTGTGAAAAGTGTTTGTTGTTGAATTAAAAATATTTTTCTCAATGTATAAAATTTTTTAGAATTCCACTAAGTTAACACTGGGTAAGAAAGGGAAAAAAGCAGCAGACAATGAAGAGTACTGTGGCTGGACGGAGTCTGACAAGCAGGCGGCTCTTGTAACTCTCCACTTAGTGTTGCAACAACCCCTCTCTCGTCTCTGGGACCCACCACTGGCTGAAGACAACTTTGTATCGTAAGAAACTGGAAGTGTTTTAGTTTTACAAACCTTTAACCTCATAAACAAGGAGAGTAAAAACGCCTGTTGTCTAAAAAAAGTTCCTTGTTTCATATAGTTGAAACTTCCTAACAATGTTGCAATATGCCTTAAGAAAGACATCCATACCCTAGAAATGAACAATTTCAACATCTAAGGGCCCTCGCCCATGGTGACTTTTTGTAGCGATGCATTTGTAACGCGCTATAGAAGCGATGCCAACGCGCTACTAACGCGCTACAGCATCGCGACTGTATCGATGCAAACGCGCGACCGTGTCGGACGACATCGGGGAGGGAACGGAGGGAGGGTGGCGCGTTAGTAGAGAACCGCGCGTTTGCATCGCGACAGAAGCGCGACGGTATCGCGTTTGCATCGCGTCAGAAGCACGACGGTATCGCATTTGCATCGCGACTGAATCGTGTTATGTGGGCGAGGGTACACAGCTAGCGACCGCATCGCGACTGTATCGATGCGAACGCGCGACAGCATCGCTACTGCATCGCTACAAAAAGTCGCCGTGGGCGAGGGCCCTAAATAGGTCCTACCTAAGTTGTTTTGTTATGTATCACAAGTGAAATGACAGGCATTTTTCAGACCATTGCTCATAAAGCCCACATCAAATTTTGACTATTATAATTTGAAACTTATTAACAAACAAGAAAAGTTGACATTTGCTCTGATGTATGTCCTAATTTAGTATGCTGGGCCTTACAAGGTTAAATAACTTATAATGACTTTGATAAGTGCTGTAAAATAATTCTATTCTATTCTATATGGTCGGCCAAGAAAGTAGTCTACCAGTTTTGACAAAGGTGTCTGTGAGATCTAAATATTGCTAAGGTGGACTTTTCTAACTGAGTGAAGTCATCAGTCTCTGTCATTATATTATTGCAAAAAAAAGGAAAAAACATAGACCTTGTTGTATATGTGCAAATGAACTTCAACCGTAGGGTGGTACAGTCACCTGCACAGAAAAGGTACCCCTCTGCACTCTGTAATGGTGGTAACAACACCAAGGGGTACCTTTTCTCTGCAGCTGACCATACACCATATTTTTGGCCGACTGTACATGTATTGTATATATGCAAGTTAATGCATTTTGTACTCAAAGTTTGTATGTAAATCACATAAAATAAACAGAATTTACAAGAGAAGTAGATGTACAAATCTCCTGAAGGGCTCTTCTCCAAGGTTAACCCTTTGAACTATTGACAAGACAACAGAAATAACCTCCTCCTTTTTTTAAAGTTGGTTAATAAGTGAAAAGTCAAAATAAGAATTGTAGTTTAACTATTATTAAAATTATTAAATTTAATTATGATTACCTACTGACATGTTCAGTGGCGGCGCAGGGCCTAAATTTGGTGTGGGTAAGATATATTTTGCGAGTCCCTATAATGGCACACCACATATTATAATGTCAGATTTTTAACTGAGCAAAAAAACGAGAAACCCTAGGCGCGAGGACCCTCAGACCGCGAGGCCGTAAGTGGTGCCACACACCGACTATGCCTAGCGCCGCCTTTGGGCATGTATGTATGTGTTGTGTTTGTGTATGTGAGAACAATTTTATCCTTCCTTGAACCCTTCATATGTTATATGGCCCAACGCTCACTTGACCAGTTATTTATGAAAAAAAAACCTATTGTTAGGCATAATTCTTCTATGGGTTTTAGGATGGTGGCAGAACCGTGTTACAAAGCATTAGGAGAGCAAATAATAAAAAATAAAGCTGTCAGAGAAACAGTTTTTCAAGTATTGGGAGTACTGATTAAAAAATATAACCATGGAACTTCATGCCTTATCAAATTGGTGCAGGTAATATTATTTCATTGTATTTTCATAATATTTCCTGATGCAGAGATGTTAAAATTAAATGATTCACATTTAATCAAGTTCTCTGTATGTGGCAGTTATTCTGCTGGATAAAATGTTGTTAATATTACTTAATTGTTTTTGTCTAGATACTCCAAATGGCGGAACACTCAGTCTCCCCAATTTGTGCTGGAGTTGTGCAACTGCATAAGGAATTTGCTCTAGGAACCTTCGGGCCTCAGATGGTAATTTAGGTTTATCATACTTACTAAATACATTATTTATTATTTGTCCCAATTGGCTATCCACAAATCTTCATCCTACAAATATTATAAAATTAAATATGAAAATTTGAGAGTATGTGTGAGTGTGTGGTGGTTAATCCTTCACTCTACAACTGCTAGACGGACTTAGATGAAATTTGGATTGCAGATAGCTAGATGTCTGGAATAACATATTTCAAGTGCCGGATCCTATGGTATACGCGTGCGAGGCCGCGGGTAAAATATGAACCAAAATGTTGTCTTATCCTGCTGTCTTAGTCTGCGGTCAGGAGCGGACCGCACGGTCAGATCGCATATCTATACAAAATACTAGCTGTTGCCCGCGACTCCGACCTCGAAGAATAGGGGTATAAAGAATAGCCTACGACCTATTCTCAGACCTACCGAACATAGAGAAAAAAGTTTCATAAAAATCGGTCAAGCCGTCTCGGAGGAGTTCGATAACAAACACCGTGACATGAGATTTTTATATATTAGATTAGAATATAGAGACCGACAATGTTGTTCAAACATAATGCGGGCAGCATTCAATTTGACCTGACCACAGACCGCAGGACGCATCCAGTGTGGCAAATCTTTTACCCCTAAACTTAGAAACAAATAAATAATTAGTCAAACGAGGTGGCAAATAGTAATCTTTCAGCTAGATATTGCCATATAAAATCTATGGGAGATTCGCGTTTTGATAGGTCTTAGAAAGATTTGTTTATGAATTGCAGGTTCGGGAAATAGCCGAAGCCTTAGCGACGAGCGAGGAAGAGAACGCAGTTGCCACTGAGCAAGGCGCTGCGAGAAATTGTGGCGCGTTCCTACTGGAACTCACCAAGGAACTACCCAAAGAAATGACTACTGCCATCACTACACTGCAGTCATACTTGGAAAGTGACGAGGTAAATAACTGCTTGTTTGGGTTTCTCTACTGCCCTCATGATGTAGCCCTCTCGTAAGAGTGCAGCATCCTTATGCTACATTTACACTCACGCTTCGTTCCTCGTCTGCCGCCTCGCATGGCATATGAGTTTCTGTTTACACTCACACTATGAGTTCAGTTTCCTTTAAAGTAGCAACAGTATTAGCGGCAACACGCGTTTGCTTATTTAGTTTTGATAACGCGCGGCTAATTTACAAAAAAATTGCAATTTTAATATGACACTAGTGCGCTTTTGTAAAATCCACATTCGGTTTCATTGCGAAGTCCTTTGACACGTACCCAGAATACTGCTCCGAAAGCAAGCGCGGCAAGAGGCAAGACAAGGCGCGAGGCGTGTCGCGGTCGCGAATGCTTATTAGCCGGGTCTCCACTGAGCGAACTGCCTCGCCAGCCAGCCATTTTCGGCACGATTTTGAACCTTGTGTCGACAAAATTATGCCTTGTGAGCACAACCCCACGAGGCAGCCCGCTCAGTGGGGACCCAGCTATTCACACACACTTGTGACTTGGCTCACGACTCGTCTCGTCACTCGCGCGCGTGTGTAAATATGGTATTATAATACAACGATAACATTCCAGTCGTACACACTCCGCATCAGCGTGCTGGGCATGATGTGCGAAGCGCTGAGCGTGGAGCTTTGCGGCGAAGGGCTCGCCGATGAGCAACGTGCGCAACGGGACGATTTCCTCGACGACCTCACCGAACACATACATGACCTCTCCGCCTACGTCCGCCACAAGGTACTGTCACTTCTACTACCTGTATCTTGAACCTGGATGCGCCACTCGCACTTGACAACCGCCAACACACTTCATCGCAGAGGTTGCAAATAGCAAAGTACATTAATGAACTAAAACAATTACTTTGCTCACCCGCGACCTTACAATAGTTACGTTTATGCAAGAAATGTGTGTTCATGCAGTTCCTCCACCTCCACACTGTACGAACACACACAAATCACATAAACACAACTATCACCACCACCAAACTACACTGACGCGTTTCGAACTCAACCAGAGCTCATCTTCGGAGTTACCACAACCGTATGCTATGCTACCAAATGTTAAACAAAGTACATTGTCGAGTATCAACTGCCAAAGAGAATAAAATCACTGTGTCAGCGGTAGCGGCACACAAACATTTTGCAGGTGGAGTCACACGCAGCAGCTTGTAAAAATTTGAACTATATTTTTATCTATACTTACGGTACGCTTCTCCACTGCTATGATTTATCTAAACCCTTCTTGCGTTATTAAGATATAATTGCCGGCGAATACCAAAACCACACATGTCATACCAAAGAACGGGTATGTATTACAATACCGATGTACGATAGACCGAATGTATTAAAACATCGAATGGGTCAAAAGACCGACACGATTTTTTTCTGAAACCGTAAACTTTTCAAAATTTATTAAAACGGCATCATACAGAACACATTAGGTTAGGTTAGGTTTGTTTTATAACAATCTTAAAAAGTTAACGGTTTCAGAAAAAAATCGTGTCGGTCTTTTGACCCATTCGATGTTTTAATACATTCGGTCTTTCGTACTTCGGTATTGTAATACACACCCCAAAGAACAAATGGAAGTAAAGTGTTATTTTCAACAGGTATTGCAATTTTGGTGTCGTCTGCAGCGGGAAAATAACGTTCCCGTGACCAGGCAAAGGGCTGTGCTGGAACGTGTTATCGGCCGTCTTCGCGATAAGGCAGCCATAGTCAGAAAAGCTGCCATTCAGTTGTTGAAGGTAGGTATTACAATTTTATGTTATTTATATGTATTGTTGGTTACTTCACTATCATTTTGTTATTTGTTTGATGTCATTTTACTACCGCAGATTATTTTTTCCAGATATTTTTGGAGTGTAATCCATTCTCCGCGCAATTAAAACTAGAAATATTGGAAGAACAGTTAGAAACAGAGCAAAAAATATTGGATGACTTGCAGAAAAAGTTAAATCCAGGTCCTGACGCAGAATTGGTCAAAAAATGGGAAAAAATAGAGAAAAATGTGATTGACAACATTAAAGAGAATATGGACACTTTGACGCAAGACGAGCCCGAGTTATCACAAGCATCCTTGGAGAATCTGTATGACGCTATCAAAAAACATTTAAGAGAAAAGAATTACTTCAAAGCATACCTGATAGTTAAACACACAGAGAGACAGTACCCAGATGCTAAATTATTGCGGTGTAGCATGACTAAAAGTGATCAAGTAAGTAGCTTTACCGAAAAAACATGTAGTGGGTTTAACGATTTATCAAAAATTTTCAATAACAAGTGATTTCATTATAATTTCAGGTGGAATACTTTGTGGCTCTACTTCGTAATATTTTCGTGATACCAGACAGAGGACAGTCTATTACGAACAGCCAGCAGTGCGAAAACGAACTGGCCCTTTACAAAAGACTTGAAGAAAAGGAAAGCATTGTGGCATTCCTTCAAGAATCGGTCCATTTTAGCCGAATGGTTTCTGAGGCTGTGCCTCTAATTAATACCTTGCTTATGTCGAAGCAATCGGGCGACGTCAACGAAGCGATTGAATTTTTCACCACAGCTCATCATTTTAACATTGAATCTGCTAAAATGGGTGTTGCGAATATGCTACTGCTCGTCTGGTCACCCGACCAGGTAACTAACTGTGTTTTAAAAATCCTAGTCTAAGCAGCATGATGGCAGCCTCATGATCATATTATAATATCATGATCAAAATTATATATTTTTTTGGAAATTTCACGAAATTGGCTAAGTAAAGTTTTTTTAAGAGGTGCTAATTATATTTTTTTTCGACAGTCGGCGTTCTGAAGATCGAGAAACTGCAGCTGTTTTATTTTTATCTCCTATTGTTTACTGGAAATATTTTTTTAAGTGTTCGAGTTGACATTTGTGAGATATAATGGCTGACAAGCGGTTCGTGCTCAGTACTTAGTAGAAACAAAAAAAAAACTAAGTCATCTGTCACTTTTGTCCATGTCAAACCGTTTGCGTTTCGTTTGCTTTGCGTTTTGGTGTGATTTTTGGACTATTTTTACAATTTTACCGCATTTCTCCACGACTTATGCACGATAATTGAATCACGTTTGAATATTTTTGATCATTATTTTGGAACTGCTTTTTGGACAATGCAAAGTAAACGAAACGCAAACGGTTAGATTTCATTTGACATTGACAATTGACTTCGTTTTTTTTTCTATTTCTGCTAAGTACTGAGCACGAACCGCTTGTCAGCCATTAAATCTCACAAACGTCATCTCGAACACTTAAAAAAATATTTCCAGTAAACAATAGGAGATAAAAATAAAACAGCTGCAGTTTCTCGGTCTAGAAGAAGACTACTGTCGAAAAAAAATAAATTTAGCACCTCTTCAAAAAACTTTACTTAGCCAATTATCTGAATAGTCTCCCACGCTGCGCGCGCCTTGCGTCTGATATGATATTTTGACCTAACTTTCTCACTATACATTCTTCTTTTTCTTCATAATAGTTATATTGTAGATTCAATTCATCGTCCAACTTTCCACAACAAATAGAACTGAACGGAAACAAAGCTCTGCATGATTTGAGATGAATTCGAATTAGTTTATTTTTCGGTATCATTTTAATGTCAATAAAATGCGCCGGGTAGAATCATCAAGTTAAAACCGACCATATAATTTGTCGATATATTTTGTTAGGACAAACGCGAGGCCGTGGAACGGGCCTACCGCGACATGTACCTGGAATGCGACAGCAAGCCGGAGCGAGCACGCGCCGTGATGATCGCGCGCAAACTGGTCGCGCTCATGGCTACCGTCGACCGCAGCAGCGCGCTCGCGCTTGACCACCTGGTCGAAAAGTGGGTCGAAAAGGGAGACATAAACCCTGCCATCATACAGGTATAATCACTCAACTCCACAACTACTAGCCAACAGATGTTTACGCTGTGGCGGCACCCCTACCGATATTCACGGCATCAGCAGTTTTGAGCTAACCCGCCTTTGGTATTATGTGCTAAACAACGCACCCCGACTCCCGCCTGGATAGCTATCCCTTATAATAAACTCTTATGTAAAATATACTTAACTATTTACTTACGTGTGTAATTAACCCTTTATAAGGCAGAGGCTATTTAGCGACCACATGCATTGAGTTGGAATTTCAACCTTATTGATTTCACTATAAGTCACAATTTCCATTGTAATTTTGTCAGGTATGCATTTGATAGCTGCTTTTAATTCTGTGGTAGTATGCTCCAATAAATGGGGCCTTATAAAGGGTTAAAAAAATATTAACTACCCAACTCTTTCAACATTCATCCATCATCCAAATAATTACCCCCACAGTACAGAAGACAAAGCTGTACCGCTCAGTTACAGTTTTATTTTGATACTATTTTGTTTAGGTCTACGAAACAAAATTATACAAAACAGTGGTTTCTTTCAGGTTTTCTGGGAGATGTTCATGAAGAAAATCGACGGTACCACAGACATGGACAGTTATGCTGCACTGGCTCTCCTTGTCATGGTTTCGAAAGCCAAGCCTTCAGTGGCACTCGCCAACCTCGAAGTCATACAGACGCACGGCCTCACCGTCGACTACAATTCTAGAAACCTCAGCGCCCAGCTCTTACTGTCCTTGAGCAAGAAAAACCAAAGATACCCCGCGGACCATCAAATATTTACCTCTATGTCTGAAAGTTTGTTAGAAACTTTTTCTAAACTTAATAAATTTTCGTCTTTCGCGGCTAACTCTATAGACGCTATTTACGCAATCTGTGATACGCCTGAAGTCGTGTGTGCTAAGTTGCTAGCTGACATGTATCGACGAGTTCAGGAGACGATGGTGCAAGAAGGCGAGGCCGAGGAAGAAGTGACCCTGCCCACGGAATTGCTGACGCGTTTTGTGTTTACGCTGGGTCATGTGGCGTTGCAGCAACTAATATACCTCGACGTCAGTGTGTACAGCGAGCTAAGGAGGAGGAATCAGGTAAACTGTTGTGTGATTTTTCAAAACGTTTGTTACATTGTCGTGTCGTGTCATTCATATTTATATAAGAAAAATATGAATCGCAGTGTTAATAAAAGTTCAATTTGTCAGGTCCGCGAAGACCGCAAGTTGGAAGAGAAACGTAAGAAGAAGGCCGGTACGTTCGCGACGCCGGCGCGGCGCGGGCGGGTCGACGACCTGCGGCGGCAGACGCTCATGAACGCGTCCGGCGCCAGCGCCTCCAGCCGCGGACAGCGCTCCGCCAGCGTCTCTAAGGGGCCTTCCGTGAGTGCATATAAACACTCACACTCGCATGTATTTCTAGTGTTTAAAGAAAACCGTGGTAACTTAGTAGTTCCGCCCATAGGCCTATGGCAGAATGCCAACCACATTTTCGGAAAAATAATTCATAATTAACTTTGCGTGTAGCTACAAAAAAAACTCGTCATTGTCAATATTAAATGATACCCTATTTATTAAAATCGGACGAGTAGTCTCGACGCTACGGTGGAACATCCGTACACACAAACATAGACTGTTAAAATCATTACACTTCCTTTTGGCTTTGCCGTAGTCGTGTAAAAAGCCGTGGTGGCCCAGTGGTTTGCCCTATGGCCTCTTAAGCGGAGGGTCGTTGAGTTTTGCGGAATTTACTTAGAGATATGTTCAAATCTCTGTTTTGGCCTAGGCTTCTAGTGTGTACAGAGCTATTCGAGACGTCTTGATTACTGAAACGCATTTTTCTAAAGCGCTCTTTTTTAAACGCAATGTATACCAGCTGTCACCTATTGCTCTCCAGACGAACACCACCATGACGGAAGAGGAAGCCGGTTTAGAGGGGGCTGTCGCGGACGACGCGGACGCGGAATACGTCCGCGGCGTGTGCGAGCGCGACATCGTGGGCGCGGACACTGCGCTGGCGCGATACCTGCCGCTGCTTCGGCACTTATTGGCCAATCCCGCGCGGGTGCCGCCGTCCTTGCAAGCCGCTGTAGCACTCGCCTTCACCAGGTCACTGCCACAAATTACATAATCCTACTAATATTATACCTAAATGCGATTTAAGTGTTTTTGTCAAAAAAAGATGCTATCAAAGTAAGTACCAACCGTGCCGTCGCCACATCGGTTAGCTGCCGTATTTTTCTGACTGCAAAAGCAACGAAACTCAAACTACTTGCGATTGCTGTGGTGTGAGGTTCCCACTGTAATTAAGAGTCGAGTAATATTCCTAAAAATACTGTTGATATTACAAATCCAATACTTTGATCGTTTAATTTGATATTTGAAGCCAAATTTAATGATATGAATTGATCAACGAGAATTTAATATATTTAATATATTTTCTTAGGGTTAACTAACAAATTACTGGTAGCAAAACATGCCGATATAATGGACAGGGTTCCATTGGATCAAATGAAGTCAGAGTCTTTCCTACTAACATTAAACTAAAGAATTGTTGTCAGCAAACATGACTATGCTTGATTTTTTCATAAATGTACTTCTGTTGTATGGAGTGACGGTGTAATGATAGTGCCTTTGTGCCTGAATGCTCGTACAAATATTAACGACTGGACCGAAATCCTTAACCACTCTTACTGCCTGGCCACGACTACGCGCGATCGCCATCGAGCGACCGTTTTCTCTGTTCCTTGCATTCATTAAAAAACCTACCACTCATCCAGGTTCATGCTAGTATCGAGCGCGGTGTGCGACGAAGGCCTACAGCTGATGGTGACAGTACTAACCAGATCTCGGAACGTACCGCTGCGGACCAACCTCACCATCGCCTTCGCTGACCTCACGCTGCGATTCCCGAACCTCACGCAGCCGTGGACGAGGCACATCTATCAAATGTGAGTCCGATGTTCCCGCTTTGTATTTTTTTTGAATAAACTAAGAACACATCCCATTTTCTCACTTGTGGTTCAGCAAGTTATTTTCTGACTGATGGTATGAAAGGGACGCGCTGAGAGAAAAGCGGGAAAGCGGTGTGTGATAGACGTTCTGCTAAAGCAGTGTTTAAGCCAAGTTATATCTCAAGTTACATCTGATCTCTAAGCGTAATACATAATGTATCAAAGTGAGATACAGCATACGGATTTTACGCCGTTGTTAACTAATATATCTAGTAAACTCAGCAATAAACCAATATAAAAAAATAGTAGTAGTAACTACTTTATACATACAACGGAATTTGACCAATTTTTTCCTTTGTCTTTGTTTCCATTCTCCAAGTAGCTTCTGATACTTTACAGCCTAGGCGACGAAGAATTAGAAGTGAGGCAGTGCGCAGTTAAAATGCTATCATTCCTCGTACTCCATGAAATGGTCCGAGTGAAGGGACAAATTGCAGACATGGCGCTCTGCTGCGCCGATGAAGACGCCAAGATCGCGACCATGACCAGGCTGTTCTTCAAACAACTGTCGCAGAAAGGGAACGCTCTGTATAACGTGATGCCGGACATCATTTCTAGACTGAGCGATCCAGAACTCAATGTTCCAGAAGAGCAATACAGAGTGATTATGAAGTAAGTATTCTATTGCACATGAAGGCAACTTATTTAGTCCCTCAACCTGTATCAGCTTCGCTTGGTGAGAACTTTAAAAGGGAGTAACATAAAACAGGAAATAAAGCCATTTTTTAAACGAGATAGTGATATTTAGTTTCTTGGTTTATTCTTCGCTTGTCTCAGCTAAAAACTTACTTTCAATTCGAAAAAATACAGGTAAGGTGGGTTATAGGTATAAATGTGCGCTATTTATTTCAGATACATTACATCCCTCATTCAAAAAGACCGCCAAATGGAAGCTTTAGTAGAAAAACTATGCCAGCGATTCAAACTGTCCACAGAAGAGCGTCAGTGGCGCGACTTAGCGTTCTGTCTGTCTTTGTTCAACTATAACGAGCGGACACTGCGCAAGTTGATCGAGAACCTCGATTGTTACAAGGACAAGCTCCACTGTAACGGCGTCATGCAATGCTTTAATACCATTATGACTAATGCTTCTAAGATGGCTAAGAATGAAGTAAAGGTAAGAAAAAATCTTATGCGACGGCCCCTATTTTATAAACATTACAGGCAACAAACAAGTGGGCCAGTAGAAGTGTGTTTGAATCACTTGATGTCAAATGTCTGCATTAAATCGCATCAAACAATCGCTTTTATACTGACTTTACTAAATCGATAATACTTTAAAAAAAATCTTATCTCAAAATTTATTAGTGTGGTAGATACAGGTATGTGGTATGTGGTACACTTTAATACTCCACTTTTATGAAATTCGGCCTACTACTACACCTGGACGAAAGAAAATACAAGTTTGACGACTGCTTTAGCCTAGTTGCTAGTGACCCTGCCTACAAAGCAAGAGGTCCTGGGTTCGAATCCCGGTAAGGGCATTCATTTGTGTGATGAGCACGAATATTTGTTCCTGAGTCATGGATGTTTTCTATGCATTTAAGTATTTATTTATCTATGTAAGTATGTTTATCGTCGTCTAGTACCCATAGTATAAGCTTTGCTTAGTTTGGGACTAGGTCGATTTGTGTAAGATTGTCCCCTTATATTTATTTATATTATTTCAATTCGATCTGTGAGTTTATCAATTCATCATATAGGCCATAAGCTTTATTTTTCGGGATGGCTCATTACCAATTAACTAATATTATCAACAGGCACTAATCACAGAGCTCGGAGACAAGATCGAGGAGTGTTTCGCAGTATGTGACAACGAGGAAGGTTCGGAGGGAGGGGAGTCGCGCGCACGAGTGGAGGCGCCGCGCGCAACGCCGCGACGCAAGCCGGCGGCGCGGCGCGCGCGGCGCCGCTCCTCCTCTAGCCCCGATGAAGTAAGTCATTGCAGACTAATATGACTAATGATACATTATGACTTAAAATTTTATGGGAGCCATTATAGACCCGCTAAATTCAGTTACAATACCCAATCTACCAATAGATATGGCAACACCTACCCGACCCTTGTACAGTTTTCGAGAAGGTAGAAACACATACATCTCAAATGGATCTCGAATTCTGCATACAGCAGCTTTGCATAGACTACGACACTTAAAATCCCATTGTGTTTATTCCATCTTTTTTTTCTTTTCAGAACGAACCGCCTCCGAATGAAGGCACACCCCAATCAGTGAGGAAGTCCGCAAGAAAAGCTAGATCAAGATTTAATAAAGTGGTTGCTAATGATTCGGATGAATCAGGTAAATTGTTGCATTTTATTTCATTATTTTAAAGATAGGTTAGCCTGTCCCAATTAGATTTTGCGTCAAACGGTTTGAAATTATTAACGATTTCAAATGCAAATTCTTACAAACAGGCTTACATATTTATCATACAATACAACATACAATGGATAATTATATTGGCATAACATGTTTTTGTTTTCTTTTAGACGAAGAGGAGCAAAAGAAAGAAGAAGAGGAAGTTTTCAAAAAACCGACTGCAAGGAAAGCAACGCGGAGAAGAAAAAACTGATATTAAAAAAAACTTTTATTTCTTTTCAGCAATGTATAGTAACTATACAACTAATGACCAAGAAATTCCTTTACCACCCTAAGGCGAATGTCAGTTGTACGGCTTAACCCTTAAGAAGGTAGAGGCGAATTACCGACCACATGCATTGCTTTGGAAATTCAACCTTATTGCTTTTGCAATACGTCACAATATCCATTATAATTATTGAAAATATGAGGAGCTTTAAAAATATGTATACTTTATCAGGTATGCATTCGATAGCTACTTTTGATTCTGTGGTAGTATGCCCCAATAAATGAGGCCTTTTTAAGGGTTAAAACATCAAAGGCTATTTTTACAATTCAATATAACAATCGACCTTATTGTTTTTCTTCTGTTATAAAAATGGTTAAGCACTTACTTGGTCTACTACAATAAAATAAATGTAAAAACACTGCATATCTTTATTTTATTATTTTTTTATAATTAACTCCTAACTAAGAGAAAGTGAAACTTGATTTTTAGATAGCAACCGCGGAAGCTGAAGGCAGGCAGGGTGTCTAAAAATATACCCTTCATTTGATTAATAAAAGGCTGTGTGTGAAAAAAATTAACCGAACTATCACTAAAGAAGGTTGCCCCCCTTCATGAAGTACTTCCACACGCCACGGTCCTTGTTATGGTGTAATGATGCAATGTCATCCAAGAAGATTTTAATTATTACAACGTCGCATGTGCGTTCAAATGACAGCGGCACTAGGCGAAAGTCACGAAAATGCTTATATGCGTTCCCGACAGTATGCGTTAATGAAGGCATAAACGTACTTATGCATACGTTTATGGTTTCATAATCACTAATCAGATCAGAAGGCTGTTGAAGAAGTTATGGCATGGAATGGTTTGTGCATATTTAAATGAAGAGGTTCTGTAGTGAGTCATGGCTCATGGCACGGTTCCATTGAAATGATTTTAACCCATCAGAAGCTTAAAACACGGATCCGTGCCAAATTTAAGGCATTCTTTTTCCATTTTTATTTGTATCTATAAAATTGGCTTTATATGAAACAGTTGAGGACTAGAATGCATGTTTTGTTTTCATTTCCCGCTTCCGACCGGTTAATGAAAATCTGGAATCATATTTTACTCGTTATGGAAGTGTTCCGCTAGTTGGCTAAAAACCCAGAATGCAATGCATTCTAAACATTTGATAGATCATAAATGTCAATGTCATTGTCAGTCAGCTCTGCTGTTTGAATTTTTCACAAACTTGTTTCAGTACAATATTAAAGTCGGTTATTTTGTAAAACTTAAGTATAACAGTTGATAATGTCATGAATATATTTTTGAAGCTCATAGCTTTGTTCACTGCCTATATGATTCGGCCAGCTGGAATGGTGTTGACGCATTTTAAGTGCCGCGGAGGCCTGTACCCGCGATCTACTATTGAACGGTTCATGGTGCCTGATAATAAAATCAACTGGTCAGTCGAGTACAAGGAATATAAGCCACCAAATCACACTGCGAATTCTATATATGGAAAGCCTTGGGCGGACCCTGAAATAGGTAATTCTTCATTGTAAATTTGGACTCTAATAATTATTTTTAGATTACCCACTTAAAAGTTTGGCTTCAAATTAAACAGACAAACTGGCATTACTGTGTCTTAGTGCTGTGTATTATAAAAAAAATTTTGATTAGTCCGCTCTCCCAAACATCATTACAAATTGTACTAACTTGTATTTTTTTTAATTTTATACATATTATGTTTTAGGAGATCCTAACTTTAAACCAAAATGGAATGCGTTAGATAACAATGTAAATAGAGAAAGTTATACAGGACAGTACCTTATAGAGAATAGATACCCTCTGAATCCTGTTGGTAGGACAGGCATCTGTGGTCGAGGAGTCCTTGGTCGATGGGGTCCAAACCATGCAGCTGATCCTGTGGTCACACGGTGGAAAAGACTACTTTCAGGAGAAGTGGAACTAGACAAGAGCCATAAGTAAGTAAATTTTACTGTACAAAATAGGTACATAAGCATGTGTATATTTTTAGAGAATTGGGTATTTGACACCATCAATTAACTCTTTGAATGCCAAGAACGCCTAAGGATGTTTTGTACTGCCGTGCCTACCACGCCACCAACGCTTTTAGTGGTCATGACATGATGTTTATTGTCAAAGAAACTGACACGCAACATTACAATTGAAATTTGCATAACTTTTGGTCTACACTTGGCATGTTGGTGACACATTTGTACTCGAAATGGGGCATTCGAAGAGTTAAGTGACATACTTTTTATGAGGTGTTTAGATGGAATTTCCGAAATCCCCATAGATTCAATATGGCAATAGAGAACTGTGATTGACTCCTATTTATTTGTTCCAAAGCGCCTTCAAATCATATTATACAATTAATAGGGTAGTGTCCTGGGTAAAAAAAACACTATTACAATTAGTCCGACATTTAAATTATCAAAAAATATTGAACACGTTTTTTTTTCTTTTGTCAATTGAACAAAAAACGACAAAGATAAAGCGCGACAAAGTTCGGGAGTGGGGGCTTGTGACGTCACGGTTCGCTAAAAAGTGTAGCGAATCATGACGTCACACGGAACTTCAACATACAATATCTCCGTCATTTTTTGTTCAATTGACAAAAGAAAAAATACGTGTCGAACTAATTAGATTTTTTTAGGAAACTAGCCTATTGAAAATTAATCTGGTTTTCGGGGTTAAAATAGTTTATTGTAGAATTGTATCTCGAAATTATTGGTTAATGTTCTCAACTACATTATTGTTTAGTATTTTGTACACTATAACCATGTTCAGTTAGCACATTCAAATTTGAGACTGAACATTTTTAATGTACATGTTAGACAATAAGCATCTTGTTTTTCTCTATCCACACAATTCCAATTTGGTTTTACTGTACAAATAGTTTCTTTGTGTGTAGTGTATAATATATAGTTTTACAAACTTACATGCTTTCTAAATTCCTTTTCCTTCAATATTTTCAGACCAATACTGCAATTCGTAGCAATAAAAAGAGGTGATACAGGTGAATGGGCCTTGCCAGGTGGCATGGTAGATTCTGGTGAAATAGTCACCACCACTGCTGTTAGAGAGTTTCAAGAAGAGGCTATTAACTCTCTGGTCATGTCGGAAGGTAAACTTTTTTGCCCAATTAACCAACCTATTCAGATTGTAATATTCTATTCAATCTAAGTTGTTCTTAATTAATATGATGATATTTACCTAAGTTAGCTAATATTATGAAGTAAACCAGACCAGACGACCAGATGGCCTAGTGGTTAGAGAACCTGACTACGAAGCTTGAGGTCCCGGGTTCGATTCCCGTGTCGGGGCAGATATTTGTATGAAAAATACGAATGTTTGTTCTCGGGTCTTGGGTGTTTAATATGTATTTAAGTATGTATCTATCTATATAAGTATGTTTATCCGTTGCCTAGTACCCATAACACAAGCTTTGCTAAGCTTACTTTGGGACTGGGTCAATTGGTGTGAATTGTCCCGTGATATTTATTTATTTATTTATTTTAAAAAGCAATCAAAAGTGTGTCAAGCCTGCTGTGGGATGTGGGATCTTCAAAAATGTGCATTTGAGTGGGTTTGCACAAATGCAAGACAAACTACTTGTTTTTTAGAAATTTATATTTTCTTTTAGTTAAAACAAACTTGTTTCTCAAGATATAATGCAGTTAAAACTTTTCATTGCAGATGATAAAAAAGAATGGGAAGAAGAATTCAAGAGTTTCTTCAGTAATGGTGATAAAGTTTACCAAGGTTATGTGGATGACCCACGCAACACTGACAATGCTTGGATGGAAACCTCTGCCTATAACTTCCATGATGATAAAGGCGATGTAGTGGGTGCGCTCAAACTGAACGCAGGCGATGACGCCGTGGGCGTGCAGTGGGTTGACGCTGCTCATGACATAAAATTATATGCCAGTCACGAGGATATAGTCAAAGAGGTGCTCAAGAGCAGACTTCAAGCCATTACTTCATAGGTTATTGAAACAAATAAGATGTCTTAATTATAAATGCATGTAAGGTTGTTAAAAATAATTTAAAAAGACACGTAATGTAATAATGCTCGCACTTTAATAAAAAAAATACCATTAACAAACATTTGTCATTGCAGCTATTAGTATTGCACCACATTCTACAAATACACATTAATTATAAATACACAAAAACTAAATGCAATGTCACAAATAAATTCTTAAAATCAGGAAAATCTTAAAGGCTAAAAACAAAAAGACATAAATTTATAACTTCTACTACTGTATTTTAAAGATGAAGCAAAATTTACAAAATATATGAGGTGTCAAATAACAGAAATACAAGATAAATGACCATGTTGGTGTTTTACGCGCTAATTAATTGTTGGCAATTTATTTTACCATACAGCTGATATAGATACAAATTTCTTAATACTATTAAGCGCGAGCAATTAACAAACTAAAAGTACTTATATTTCCGTCCCATTTTGTACACGCCAATTTACATTATGTCCACACACATACATAAATTAACGAAATTAAACGTAAATCCCTCTGTACAAAATATCACACTTCAAATGGCGGCCCAATTAAGTGCACAACATACCCTTTATTTATGTTTGATTATCAACATGGTTTTATGTATGTAGTTAGGAACAAAAACTACCCTTATTAAAATATCAACCATACATAAAAATAAATCAATGATTTTCATCCATTATGACTAGCAACTATAACTTACACTTTCCAGTAATTCCAAATGTGTCACAAATTAGTGAAGTACAGTTGACTACAAAGATATGATCCCCTGCACTTTTCGACCATTTTGCATTGTAAAATAGATGCACTTTAAAGTCGTTCGTACAAACTTAAATGCATTTTAAAAAAATTCAGGGAAATAAAATAACGCAATCCTCTTAAGAGCGTTTATACCTGCTGAGCTGACTACGTTGCATTTTTGTTAGTTTTTCTCGAACGCTCAGCAGGTATAATAGACGCTCTTAAACGCTGGCAAACACCATAAAATGAAACCTATCAGCCACTTAGTCTAAGACTCCTCATTTAATTAAGTATTAAATATGAGCACATTCGTTTGCAATGGAACAAAATTAACACAAAGGAATTAACCACAAGAATGTGGTTTATACTATACATAAACGTTTCATTGTGTTCACTGTCATATAAAACAACAATTCAATTCTATACACACAAACGAAATAACGGACGCCGCGCCTTTATCCGCAAGCATCATTCAAAACATTTTTTTAAACATTCGCGATTTTCATTTATAGTCATCAATGAAAACCTCAACCTCATCATTGAATCGCCCGATAACCATGAAGTAGCACACATAAAGAAACGAATTTTAAACGGCATCCATCCCTTTGCGTCACAGAATACCTACTTAGTAGTACTGAGAAAATGGCCTCTTTCCGCTCCCCACCGGTGTCAGCCTACGCCGCGCCGAAGATAACGATTGAGCGTATTTGGAAGGAAGGATCCTGACTCATTGCTCATTGCGACACCTACACGTACCTCAGTACTCATGCTGACAAGAGAAAAGTTTAACAAATACCCAGTAGTAATACTGCATATTCAGTATGGAGTGTCTGCAGGTTCAAACTTCTGACTATCTATATGCATACAAGATAGGATTGCATGCAAAATATCTCCGTCAGTGTCATGTCGTTTCCCTATGTAGTTAGTGGCCTATAAAGCGACGCACGACGGCCGCTATGATACCATCTCCGCGGGCGCGTCCGCAAGCGCGTTGTACGCTCGGTAACAGTTCACGTCGTTCATAAGACGCTGGATGTTTTGGGTGAACGTCGGCAGATCCTGTGAAATAATGAAAAAATGATACTAACTGTGCAAATCCAAAATAAAAATTGATAGGCAAGATAATTGTAGAGTTCTACGCTTAAATTTACTTCCAAAAAAATAAATTGTGGCTGTGTTATTTATTCCATTTTTTAGTATATTTGTTTTTATAGCGGCAACCGAAATATATCATCTGTGAAAATTTCAACTCTCTAGCTATCACGGTTCCCGAGATACAGCCTGGTGACAGACGGACAGACGGACGGACGGACAGCGGAGCCTCAGTAATAGGGTCCCGTTTTTACCCTTTGGGTACGGAACTCTAAAAATGTTCGGACATATTCGATACCGGAAATCTCAAATGGCGTAAAGGACAAAAATGCGATAGGGAAAAAAAAGCTGTATACGATTGCATTTAAGACTCATTTTCGCATTTTTGTCCTTTACGCCATTTGAGATTTCCGGTATCGAATGGTACGTATGGCAACCGTGGGTGGGCAGGGCACTGACCGTATCCGGCGGGAACTGCGCCAGTTGTTGGTGGTGGTGCGGCGGCAGGCCGGGCAGCGCGCGCAGGAAGTGCGGCAGGAAGGCCAGCCGGAACGCGGCGAAGTCCACCGCCGCCATCGCGTGCGCCGCCGCCAGCGCCTCGTCGCGCAGCAGCGCGCGCGCGCCGCCCTCCGCCAGCCCCGCCAGCAACACCGACAGGAACTCGCCCAGGAACTCCGCGCGGAAGATCGGCTACAACACACACGTTACAATACGTTTACTTTTAGTTTACCACTGACAGATGGCTTGCCTTCATTTCATTTCCATCTTTAACACCATACAAATAAAGTAGCTATTACAAAATCTGCAAACGTGGGTAACAGTATTCTAAAATTGGCTTTATTTGTAGGTCGTTAAAATTGAATATGAAATGAAGGCAAACCATCTGTCAGTTGTAAACTTTATGTAATTTTACTGTACTAGTACATACTATTACAAGACAAGAGTGAATCAACATTTTCTTGCCAACAGTGGCTAAAATCAGCTACAAACACAGATTAGCATTACACGGGTGAATCAACTTATTCTTGCCATCGCCCAGGAACTCCGCACGGAAAATCGGCTACAAACACATTACTATTACACGGGTGAATCAACTTCTTCTTGCCACCAGCTGCTAAAATCGGCTACAAACACAGATTAGCATTACACGGGTCATTCATCATCATCATCATTTCAGCCGAAAGACGTCCACTGCTGAACATAGGCCTCCCCCAAGGCTCGCCAAACAGATCGGCCCTGCGCCATCCGCATCCAATGCGTTCCCGCTACCTTCACCAGGTCGTCGCTCCATCTTGTTGGAGGCCTACCTACACTGCGTCTTCCGGTCCGCGGACGCCACTCGAGAACCTTTCGGCCCCATCGGCCGTCAGTTCTACGGGCGATGTGCCCTGCCCACTGCCACTTAAGTCTAGCGATTCTTCGAGCTATGTCCGTGACTTTAGTTCTTGCGCGGATTTCATCATTACACGGGTGAATCTACTTATTCTTGCCATCGCCCAGGAAACTCCGCGCGGAAAATCGGCTACAAACACATTACTATTACACGGGTGAATCAACTTCTCGCCACCAGCTGCTAAAAATCGGCTACAAACACAGATTAGCATCACACGGGTGAATCAACTTATTTTTGCCACCAGTTGCTAAAATGCCTTTTCGTCGAAAATATTTTTTTCCCAACTGATTCATTTACCAATGGTTTTTTCTGAAACTGTAAACTATTCAGGATATACATAATTAAGGACTATCCTGAAAAACCCTATGGGTTAGGTAAGTTATATAACGTTCTTGAATAGCTTATAGTTTCAGGAAAAAAAACCATGGGCATTATATTTTCGGGCAAAAATTAGTGAACCGAAAAAAATTCCCGTGACGACGTATGCTAGGTTATTTGGTGTCATAGTGTGCCGAGGCACTGACCTTGTGGTACAGCTTCCACTTGTTGTTGAGCGTCTCCAGCGTGTTGATGTTGATCCTGAGCAGCTCGATGTCGGGCTGCAGCAGCGCGCGGCCCAGCGCCGCCAGCGCGCCGCGGAACTGCTGCAGCCGCTCCTCCTCCGCGCCCGAGCACTTCGTCGGGAAGAAGTAGCGCCAGCGGTGGATCAGCAGGCTGTAACGGACACGCCATAAGTCAGGGAGGAATTAACCAGCACAGTGGAAATGGCGCATTGCTGGCACTCTGGTGGTTCTGCCCAAGATCAAGCAGGAGACCAGCCCGCTCTGTGCAGTGTACCTGGCCAGCAGCCGGTAGGCAGCGCGCGCGAGGCCGGGCGCGGCGGGCGCGGCGCGGGGCAGCGCGTGCTGCTGCAGCAGCGCCAGCACGGCCGCCTCGCGCACGCCGCCGCCGCCGCCTCCAGCCGCTGTGCAGTGTACCTGGCCAGCAGCCGGTAGGCAGCGCGCGCGAGGCCGGGCGCGGCGGGCGCGGCGCGGGGCAGCGCGTGCTGCTGCAGGAGCGCCAGCACGGCCGCCTCGCGCACGCCGCCGCCGCCGCCTCCAGCCGCTGTGCAGTGTACCTGGCCAGCAGCCGGTAGGCAGCGCGCGCGAGGCCGGGCGCGGCGGGCGCGGCGCGGGGCAGCGCGTGCTGCTGCAGGAGCGCCAGCACGGCCGCCTCGCGCACGCCGCCGCCGCCGCCTCCAGCCGCTGTGCAGTGTACCTGGCCAGCAGCCGGTAGGCAGCGCGCGCGAGGCCGGGCGCGGCGGGCGCGGCGCGGGGCAGCGCGTGCTGCTGCAGCAGCGCCAGCACGGCCGCCTCGCGCACGCCGCCGCCGCCGCCTCCAGCCGCTGTGCAGTGTACCTGGCCAGCAGCCGGTAGGCAGCGCGCGCGAGGCCGGGCGCGGCGGGCGCGGCGCGGGGCAGCGCGTGCTGCTGCAGCAGCGCCAGCACGGCCGCCTCGCGCACGCCGCCGCCGCCGCCTCCAGCCGCTGTGCAGTGTACCTGGCCAGCAGCCGGTAGGCAGCGCGCGCGAGGCCGGGCGCGGCGGGCGCGGCGCGGGGCAGCGCGTGCTGCTGCAGCAGCGCCAGCACGGCCGCCTCGCGCACGCCGCCGCCGCCGCCTCCAGCCGCTGTGCAGTGTACCTGGCCAGCAGCCGGTAGGCAGCGCGCGCGAGGCCGGGCGCGGCGGGCGCGGCGCGGGGCAGCGCGTGCTGCTGCAGCAGCGCCAGCACGGCCGCCTCGCGCACGCCGCCGCCGCCGCCTCCAGCCGCTGTGCAGTGTACCTGGCCAGCAGCCGGTAGGCAGCGCGCGCGAGGCCGGGCGCGGCGGGCGCGGCGCGGGGCAGCGCGTGCTGCTGCAGCAGCGCCAGCACGGCCGCCTCGCGCACGCCGCCGCCGCCGCCTCCAGCCGCTGTGCAGTGTACCTGGCCAGCAGCCGGTAGGCAGCGCGCGCGAGGCCGGGCGCGGCGGGCGCGGCGCGGGGCAGCGCGTGCTGCTGCAGGAGCGCCAGCACGGCCGCCTCGCGCACGCCGCCGCCGCCGCCTCCAGCCGCTGTGCAGTGTACCTGGCCAGCAGCCGGTAGGCAGCGCGCGCGAGGCCGGGCGCGGCGGGCGCGGCGCGGGGCAGCGCGTGCTGCTGCAGGAGCGCCAGCACGGCCGCCTCGCGCACGCCGCCGCCGCCCGCCTCCACGCCGAGCCGCACGCACTCCACCAGCCGCTCCAGCCCGCTGTCTCCGCCGCCCCTGCAACACACGCCATTGTTCTTTTGTTTATTTTATAGTGTTTTACCTGTTGGCGAACCTAAATAAATAAAATCTCATACATTTCACACAAGGACATATGCTGATGAGAATTTTGGCCGCCACTGGCCTCGTTTCAGAAAGAGAAGACGGAGACCCGGTTCGGATTGGGAACTTATACATACCATTGAAATGCTCGACTCCTTCAACTGTTTGACCTCAAATGCCGTTCCATGAATTTGCATAGTTATGGAACAGTAACTTTCTTCGTAATATGTACCCGAAACTTACATCATTGCGTAAACATCACTTTTACGCCGTCCAAGGTGGACATATACCCACCAGGGATGGCGTAAAAACGACGTTTTTGAGGTTGATAATGTAAAGACCACCTAAATGGCTAATGATTGTGGCCAAACGCAAGCCTATATTGTATAAAAAAAAATGCTAAACACAGTAGCATCGAGTGCGTGTTACCTCTGCGCGACGTCCAGGAAGACATCGATGGCGGTGTACGCGAAGGTACCGAGCTGCGGCAGTAACGCAGTGAATAGTGCGAGGAAGAACTCTGTCAGCTCTGGCTCCGCGGCGCCGCACGAGCCATCCAGCAGCATGCGTAGCGCCGTCTCCGCCGCGCCCGCCACGCCCTCCGCTATCACCTGACAACAACCACAACTTACTCACCAATTTCACTACTTTTTTTTTCAAAGAATGTATTTTCTCTTTGCCCTACTCAGGGACGGACTGTGAGTTTGTCAGGCCCTGGGCTGATACTATTTGGGGTCTACCTAATTACAGTCACCGGCTGTTATGGAGTAAATTCTAACACATTACACTGCTATGAAGTTTCTGAATATTGTCAATGTAAAGGATAATAATGCTACACTTACTTGTTGCATTATGTTAGAATAGTAAGTACAGCATTGTGTCCTATGGTTCACACTGTCCAATATCAAAATCTTCATAGTTGTATAGTCGGGGTAAGAAAAGGTTCGTCACTTTTCGACCTTAACTTGTTGACATAGAGTCGAAAAGTGACGAACCTTTTCTTACCCCGACTATACAATGTGTCAGGTTTGCTTTTGTAACGGTCGTTGACGATGATCAGCTGAATGTGCTTTTTTGAAAAACTGTCTTTGATTATGGTAGGTCTGCCTCCTCTGTCGACCATGATGATCGATCCATTGATCAGGCGTCAAATAAGTAGCCTGTAGTAATGTGGTAACATAACTCGAAGAATCACCAAACTCAACTGGCAGTGGGCAGGCCACATCGATTGTAGAACTGATGGCCGGTCGGGCCCAAAGTTTCTCGAGTGGCGTCCACGGACCGCAAGACGCGTTGTAGGTGGGCCTCCAAAAAGATGGAGCGACAACCTGGTTAAGGTTGCCGGAACGCGTTGGATGTGGATGGCGCAGGACCGGTATGTTTGGCAAACCTTGGGGGAGGCCTATGTTCAGCAGAGGAAGTCTTTCGGTTGAAATGAATGAATGAAATGTAGTGTGAATGGTGTAGTTGATCCAGGTACCTTCTTAGCGGCAGTATTGGCGTGCGCGTTAGCAAGAAGCAGCGCTGTGAGCGGCGGCAGCGTGGCGGCCGGGCCCAGCAGCGGCAGCGGCGCCGTCCACGCCGCCAGCAGCGCGCGCGCCGCCTCCCCGCCCGCGCCCGCGCCCCCCGCGCCCCCCGCGCCGCCGCAGCGGGACAGGCACAGGCACAGAAGCGCCTCGCGAACCACGCCGCCAGTCTGTTCACATTGAAAGAAAGAAAGAAACATTTATACGTGACAACAAAAAAAAAGTAAAATAAAAACAATAAAAAGTTCGAATATCATGAAATGGTCCCAAATAATAAAGACTCACCTTCGGTTCCAAGTAGTGCAGCGAACGCTGCGCGTGGTTGAAAAGGTCACCGACCTGCGCGATCGGATCGGCAGAGAACTTCACGTTCTTTGACAAACTGAGCAACAAGTGCGCCGCCGCGTGACACAGCAATGGCGGCTCCTGAAACAACCAACGTCAGCATTTGTACTACCAGTGTTAGTATCTTCGAACATAAAGTTTTTTTTATCAATTCAAGGGAGTAAAACGAACAAACTACTTCTCGCTTAAGAACACGGTAACATTAAACGCCAGTCAAAAATAGTACACTAGAAACCGCTAAAATCTCAAACTAATGGCTTGCTCTGATTTTTTGCCACGTTATTAGGACCACTATCAGTAGTGTAGGTACAGTCAAGTGTAAAAATATGAACTTATTCAAAGTTTCAAAAATAAGTACCACAGACTCTTATTCCGACGCAATAAGGCCGTAGTAACATATTTTTGAGTGGTTCGAATAGATACTTATTTTTGCACTTGACTGTACATTCAAGTTATCAACTTCGAAAGACCTGTGCCCTATCCCACAAAACTTTACAAGTATACAATTCGACAAAATTGTGAAATTGTAAACAAAAAAATGTACCACAATTATTACAAATATGTATTTGTTACAAATTTGCAGTATACAAATATGTCACTTTCGTGAAAGCGTATCACAAATAATAAAGGCATGTCACGACAGCTACATAATTGTAGGATTGTAGATTTGTAAATATACAAGCGAACAATTGTAATTTTACAACTAGATATACAGTGGTGGTCATACAATTAAGAACGATTTGAAGTTTCCGATTTTTTTTTATCTAAATCATGTCATATGTCTAGTTGTGTTCCTTCTTAGAAGTAACAAGTTATGTTATAAAATAGCCACATGGATAGAGCAAACAGGGTTAATAATAATAGTGTATAATTGCTAACATTTTTTTTTACAAATTTTATTTGTTCTCTATACTAATAAATTCAAATAGTAATGAAGCTGGACAAATAATTAAGAACGATTTATTAAACTGCTCGAGAGTTGTTTTATATGAAACTTAGATTAAATAAATCATATTAATGTGAAGTTGGTATAGAAAAAAAAGCAATTTAATACATTTGAACTAAAATTAATAGTTAGTAGCATGTCCACGGCTTTTAATTATGGCTTTACACCGGCGAGGCATTGAATCTATCAATTTTTGACATTTCGCAAGAGAAATAGAGTTCCATTCTTCTAAGAAAACGTCGTACAGCTCTCTCAAATTGCCACACTGTCGATTTGAAACCTTTTTCTTGACTTCGCACCAAAGATGATCTATTGGGTTAAGATCTGGGCTGTTGGCTGGCCAATCTAAGACTGAAACTGATTGTGATGTGAGGAATTCCTTAACGGTGCGTGCAGTATGCTTTGGATCATTGTCGTGCTGGAATGTCCAAATAACCGGAAGCACGTCTTCGGCATATGGTAACATTGTTTCTTGCAGTATATTTTTGTATTGGAATTGATCCATGTTTCCTTCTATCAGCCTAACAGGTCCAACGCCATGTCCAGAAAAGCACCCCCAAATTTTCACATTTCCCCCGCCATGCTTTAATGTCACTTTTGTGTACTTTGGGTCGAATGCTTTATTCGGAGGGCGTCGTACATATCGTTTTCCATCAGAACATACCCTATTTATTTTTGTCTCGTCAGAAAAAAGAACGTTTTTCCACTGTCTGACTGTCCAGTTTTCATACCTTCTTGCAAATGCAAGTCGGGCTTGCCTATGACATCGTTTCAACATAGGCACCTTTCTTGCTATCCTTCCGTTCAACTTATTTTCTACCAAACGCCTTCGAATAGTGCGTGCAGAGATTGCTGAAGGGTTGTTTTCGCCAAAATATTCTTTTTTCAACTCATTAGACCCTTTAAAAGGATTTTGTTTTGCCAAACGAACGATATTTCGATCATCTCGACGAGATGACTTTCTCTGTCTAGGTCCACGCGGAACGTTTGAAGTAGTTTGATACATGGAAAAATGCTTTACGGCATGGAAAACCATTGTTTTTGAACATTGCAGATGGTCGGCTATCTTTTTATACGACCAATTCTTCTCGCGAAGTTTTATTATTACTTCTCTTGTAGATTTATCACAACTATTATTTTTCCCCATTGTTTTTATACGAAGTAATCACTTTTAAGACTTTAACAGCACGAAATGGCGCCAAAATTATACGAATAAATTATTATTATTGTGGTTGTAGATTACTACAACCACAGAGCCACACAGTGTTCTCTATTTAAATTTGAAAAAATAATAAACTATTCAGCGTTCTTAATTACGTGACCAGCCAGTAAGTACTAATACTAGGTTCAGATCGAATGTATAAAGTTTCTCTATTAATTTTTTAGCCAACAATGTTGCATAAATGAATGTACCGGTAGTACGGAAAAGTTTTGCAATACCGAGAGAAATAAAAAAAATACGGGCAATTAGTTATACTTGTTACTTTGAAAAAATCATCTCAATAAATAATCGTTCTTAATTATATGGCCACAACTGTATGTAACAATTTACTTAGCTTCTTTGATGTTGAAGGTAGTTTCACTTTATACGCAATATGCAAGAATTACATTAATAATTGCTGAGATAACGATGAGCACCTTAAAACCCGCGAATCATGTACGGAGCCAGGGCATCGTGCATTCACATAAAAAAAATCTAAATTCGGTCCACAAACTGCCAAAACATTTATAGAATGATCTCCGTGTCGATCAACAAAAACCAGCTTAATTTTGATGTGGAGCATCTATCGGTATAAATGATAATGATCCATCTATAATCCCTGCGACCCTGGGAAAATTTATTTACTTTAATTTGGAAAAATCTTGAGAAATTGAGTTTCCATTTGTTGGCCATCTTACTTCACTTCCCAGTAATTTGTCCACTATTTGTGCACATACTGCGTGAATCGAACGACACATTGTCATTTTGGAAACACCATGAGCATCGCCAGTGACGTAATATTGGCTCCTGAGCCCAACCATCTTAAAACAGTCAGTAACTGTTGTTTAGGATCAAGAGCGTGACTTGTTCGTGTCGGATGTCTAAGGTTACCAATAGTTTGTAGTAGATATTCGACGGTAGATTTACTCACTCTGAACCTCTGATTAAATGTAAAATCCGTTATGGTCAAAGTTAAATTTATACGTTCTCTATATGTCCTAGGACGTCTTACAATTAATTCTTCTTCACTATCACTGCCACTAGAACTAAACATTTCGTAAAACAAAGTATTCTCGTTGAATCTTTCATTTGTGTTGCAATTACAACCTCTTAACACACGTTTAGTGAATTGAAAACTTGTAGCTACAACTCTACCTACAGATATGTTTACTTATTATTACAATTTACTGTAACACAAATCTTAAACCTACAATTGTCAACTAAATATTTGTAAATTTATCCGGAAAAACATTTGTAATATGTAAAGTTTTGTGATACAATAAATTGTAGAATTGTCGCTACAATTTACATATTTGTAAGAATTTTCCTCTACAAATATGTCACTTGTATGTGTTGTGGTACGCCCACTTGTATTATTACAAACTTGTAACTATACAATTGTAGAATTGTAATTGTAAGTTTTGTGGGATAGGCCACTGTGCTAACCTCGTAACATGTCCTCACTCCACTGATTCACTATCTCGCAGTTGAAACTATTGGAGCCAGAGACTTGATTTTTCCCAAAACTCAACTATAACCTGGCACCAGTTTATTTATTTTTAGAGAACCAAAATCTACAGAATACAGAGTAGGTTAAACATGTCATAACATGGAAGCAAATAAAAAAATCCATGGCACTTAGTTAAGCGATAATAGTGTCACATAAAATATCACTTTTAGTAATAGATATTTTCGAAAAAAATTATGTCATCGCTTAATTAAGTGACATGGTTTTTTTTTACTTTTTCCGGAACTGTAATAACTTGGCCTACCGCCCGGTACCAGATTATCGTTGAGTTTTGGGATATCATGTATACTACTAGTAGTGATCTTAACAACATATTAAAAAACAAAGAATTAGACGCTAGATTATGATACTGGGCTAATAAGCCAACTAAATTAAATCGAAAGGTGAAGTTCCAAAGATATGTCCGTTCAGACAGTTATGTTACATCTTTCCACGGTGTTGGTTTGAGGCTCGTACTTACGGGCAGGTCGTGTGGCAACTGGCAGCAGGAAGGGTACGGCGGTCTCGTATATTACTGTGTCTTCTTAGCAATATATTAAAAAATCAGAACTGGCCGTTAGATGCTGATTTTAAGGCACTAACAAAATGAAATTTAGAGATAAAGTTCGAAATAGATGGCGAGATAATTATGTCCGTATAGACAGTTATGTCACATCTTTCCACTGTGTTCGTTTGAGGCGCGTACTCACGGGCAGGTCGTGAGGCAGCAGGAAAGGCACGGCGGCCGCGAGTAGTCCTTCTACGGTGTGCGCAGGGACGCCGCACGCCGCCGCGTGGCAACACCATGCGCCCATACACGCAAACATCTCTGCGTGACTGTGTGCAATATTTGAGCGTTTTCAATTTAAAATGTACATGCTAATTTTTTCAGAATTAGATAGTTTTGGGGTTTTCTTACTCAGAATTAACTGTTGAATTCGATGACTAAAATAAATGTCCCTAATTTTCCATGCATTTTTTATTACGTCAGTTTTGTGACGAGCTATACAAACTGGATGAAAAAGCGTAAAAAACTGACTCAAAAAATATGGACACTTTTTTTTGTGAAAATATTAGTATGTAAAGGTAAACCAAAAATATATGACTATTGTCATAAGAATAAATAATAACACAGTAGAAAGGAATCTATTTTGACCGCGTCCAAAACGCCACCATTTATATATCTACTTCCCCCCTCACGTCGTTACACCCCTCTGTCGTCCAGGCGTGTTGCTAGGGTTGCTTACTGTTAAATATTACTTACGTCTAAAGATAATATCGCTAAAATATAAGTTTTTTCATCACACTTGCTCGTCAATGGTGTTATTCCATGCCTGTATACTAAATGTCAAAGGCCTAATTTGTTCTTAAGGGAGTTATGGATTTACGTACAGTTTTTCTTCCCAAGGGAGTTCTTACTTTAGTTTTAAAATTTGCAAACAGACTAAAGAGGTTTCAAGTCAGCCAACGTTTTATTTATATGTTTAAAACTTAGCTATAACCCAATTTTACTACACAAAACTTGTCTACGCTTCATGAAACTTCATTATTTTTATATTTTAAATTTATATCAAATAGTTTTGCAATAATTTAAGTATTTTTTTAACATGTTGGCACTATGTGGCCGTATGGCCATTCGAATTCTAAACACAGTTTACTTTATCTGTGGTAGATGACTTGAAAAAAGTGACAATCTGTATTGGCGGGTAGCCATTATTTACTTAATTTAAGTGTTTAGAGACAAAATAATTTCAATTTTGGATTTTTTTTTCCTCGCAGTGTGATGAAAATCATTGTGTGTATCACGGGCAGTAAGGGGATTACAAACTCGAGTCATTAAAAGCCCTCCGCCTCCGGCGTCGGGCTTCTAATAGGCTCTCGTTAGTAATCCCCTGCTTACGGCCCTTGATGCACAATGTACTATTATTTACTTTGAAATCAAATTTGCGCCACTGGCCACTGCGCTGCGCGATCGCGTCGCGAGGCGAGCAAGCGAGAAAAGGTCAACGACCGATGGCGGGGTTATTGAAGATTTGACGAAAAGCAATAAAATGCTGTAGGTACCTACTCTAAACTAAATTTTACCATTGGGTGAAACAATTGGCTACACAAAAAGAACTGT
This sequence comes from Archips xylosteana, assembly GCA_947563465.1. Classification (NCBI taxonomy): domain Eukaryota; kingdom Metazoa; phylum Arthropoda; class Insecta; order Lepidoptera; family Tortricidae; genus Archips; species Archips xylosteana. Next base: position 14,474,134 of record OX387355.1, read on the forward strand.
TCATGTCTTTTTGATTAATTAGGTACGAAAACGAAATAATATTTAGAAAATATTACTTACCGCTCATCATCTTTGGGCAAACTAAAAAAACTTAAGTGTGGCATCGTTTTTCCATTATTTACACACCCAAATACACCACAATAACTTGACGCCATAGTTATAAAACGAACGCGCAAACAGTAAACACTTAAACAGCAAAACGCGCGTGCAGCGACGCCGGCCGTGACACCCTGACTGAGTTCTCGCTTAGCGAGTACTCTAATATCGTGACCTTGAGTCCGGCCGGAGCGAGAGTTTCCCTTCTACTCTGTTATTATTTATTCTTATGCTATTGTCAATAGGGCGCTATTATTCTTATTTATATGGCAATAGTTCAGTATAGTCGGAACAATGACATCTTGACTTGTCTAAACTGTCAGTCAATTGAAATTGCAAACAATGTAAACAAACCTTGTATTTAAAATGTCTTTAATTTCCATTTTCCCTCATCAAATACTGCTAAATCCGTGTGTTATTTAATCAATACTTACCACAACACTATCCTAAACCATTAATACAATAAACAAGTGCTAGAATATGGATATTTCATTAAAATGGTTTATTTACATTGTTCGCAATTTCAATTGACAGCGATTTTACAATGGTTACCTACCTGTTAGCTCTGATGTTAATTTGGAAAGGTTTTGTAGCGAAATAGTTTCATTCCCCAAGCGTTTTTTTTTCCAGTAGTTTATTATAAACATTATTTACAATGATCCGTTGATGACTACAAATCGTTTTGGGTATTTTTGTTATTGTTCAAAGAAACTGCCACAGTGACACTGACAATCATTAAAATTATTGCCAGTGTAAGTAATTTGTTCCAATGAAATTCCGCAACATGGCGAATAGTCATATATTTCTGGTCAGGCTTTACATACTTTTTATTTAGATCATTTTTAGGGTTCCGTAGTCAACTAGGAACCCTTATAGTTTCGCCATGTCTGTCTGTCTGTCTGTCTGTCTGTCTGTCTGTCTATTCGTCCGCGGCTAAGCTCAGAGACTGTTAGTAGTAGAAAGCTGTAATTTGGCATGAATATACAGGGTTATTGGTAATTCGACGTATTCCCGTTAAGGGGTTATGGGGGAGGTCATTTGCAATCATTTTTGTCCCATAATGCCTTATGCAAAAATGAACCATTTCTGAGATAATTGAAATTTAAGTTTTTTGAAAAAAAAGTCGGAAACGCATTTTCAAAAATTTATTTAAAAAAAAGTTGGCCATTTAAGTAAACTTTTTTTATTTTTTTATGTACAAGATAAAATAGCTGTTTTTATGCAATATTAAAAGTATAATTATCTGTACACGTTTAAGAACGCAAGACCAAAAAGTAAAAAAAATATGATTTTTTTATAAGGTTGTTCAAAATGAATGGCACAATAACAGAAAATTTTATTACTACATTTGGCGTGCAGATTGTACGGAAAACATGCACGTATTTCTAGCTTTCTATCAAGCTACTAAAACTATCATTTTTGTAAATGGTTGCCAGAAAAAAATAATCACAAAGGACGTAGGAAGAAAATCACGACCGAACATTTCTCAAAATCAACTCATCAATGAAAAATTTATTAAAAAAAAAGTTGGCCATTTATGTCATTTTTTTTTATTTGGTTGTGTACAAGATAAAATAGCTGTTCTTATGCAATATTGAAAGTGCAACTATCTGTACACGTTTATGAATGCGAGACCAAAAAGTAAAAAAATATATGATTTTTATCAGGCTGTTCAACATTAATGGCACAAAAACACAAAAAATTAAAATTTGTTGTTTCAAATTATGAGAAATAAAGAACTTATTTGAAAATAGAACTTCTTACTTTGATAATCTTATAAAAAAATAATTAACTGTGTTTATTTTTCGTAATTATTATGATCCCAGACATAGTAATCTGCTTAGTAAATAAAATGTTGTGCATTAACTAAACGAATTTGCCGCCGATTTTCAAAAATACACAATGTTTTTTTAATAAGATTATCAAAGTAAGGAGTTCCATTTTCAAATTGCTTCTTTATTTCTTATAATTTGAAATGGAAGTTCTTACAAATTTCGTAGTCAGCAACTGCAACAAATAAGGAACATTTATGATGGGTATCAAATGTAAATAAAATAAAAACATCGTCGGATTTCAAACTTATAGGTAATTGTTTTTTTGTTTCAATTTGGTATTTTACATTAGTTATTGTTGTTAGTTGTATTTATAACAGTTATTATTGATAGATTCAGTGTGAGTTAATTTAAAAAAATGTTCGGACGTGATTTTCTTCCTACGTCCTTTGTGCTAATTATTTTCTGTCAAGCATTAACAAAAATCATATTATTACTTAATAGCTTTTTAGAAAGCTAGAAATACGAACACTTTTTACGTATAATCTGCACGCCAAATGCATACGTAAAATTTTCTGTTTTTGTGCCATTAATGTTGAACAGCCTGATAAAAATCATATTTTTTTTTTACTTTTTGGTCTCGCATTCATAAACGTGTACAGATAGTTGCACTTTCAATATTGCATAAGAACAGCTATTTTATTTTGTACACAACCAAATAAAAAAAAAAGACTTAAATGGTCAACTTTTTTTTTAATAAATTTTTCATTGATGAGTTGATTTTGAGAAATGTTCGGTCGTGATTTTCTTCCTACGTCCTTTGTGATTATTTTTTTCTGGCAACCATTTACAAAAATGATAGTTTTAGTAGCTTGATAGAAAGCTAGAAATACGTGCATGTTTTCCGTACAATCTGCACGCCAAATGTAGTAGTAAAATTTTCTGTTATTGTGCCATTCATTTTGAACAACCTTATAAAAAAAACATATTTTTTTTACTTTTTGGTCTTGCGTTCTTAAACGTGTACAGATAATTATACTTTTAATATTGCATAAAAACAGCTATTTTATCTTGTACATAAAAAAAATAAAAAAAGTTTACTTAAATGGCCAACTTTTTTTTAAATAAATTTTTGAAGATGCGTTTCCGACTTTTTTTGCAAAAAACTTAAATTTCAATTATCTCAGAAATGGTTCATTTTTGCATAGGGCATTATGGGACAAAAATGATTGCAAATGACCTCCCCCATAACTCCTTAACGGGAATAGGTCGAATTAGCAATAACCCTGTATACAGTTGTGGCCATATAATTAAGAACGATTATTTATTGAGATGATTTTTTAAAGTAACAAGTATAACTAATTGCCCGTATTTTTTTTATTTCTCTCGGTATTGCGAAACTTTTCCGTACTACCGGTACATTCATTTATGCAACATAGTTGGTTAAAAAATTAATAGAGAAACTTTATACATTCGATCTGAACCTAGTATTAGTACTTACTGGCTGGTCACGTAATTAAGAACGCTGAATAGTTTATTATTTTTTCAAATTTAAATAGAGAACACTGTGTGGCTCTGTGGTTGTAGATTATTATTCGTATAATTTTGGCGCCACTTCGTGCTGTTAAAGTCTTAAAAGTGATTACTTCGTATAAAAACAATGGGGAAAAATAAAAGTTGTGATAAATCTACAAGAGAAGTAATAATAAAACTTCGCGAGAAGAATTGGTCGTATAAAAAGATAGCCGACTATCTGCAATGTTCAAAAACAATGGTTTTCCATGCCGTAAAGCATTTTTCCACGTATCAAACTACTTCAAACGTTCCACGTGGACCTAGACAGAGAAAGTCATCTCGTCGAGATGATCGAAATATCGTTCGTTTGGCAAAACAAAATCCTTTTAAAGGGTCTAATGAGTTGAGAAAAGAATATTTTGGCGAAAACAACCCTTCAGCAATCTCTGCACGCATTATTCGAAGGCGTTTGGTAGAAAATAAGTAGAACGGAAGGATAGCAAGGAAGGTGCCTATGTTGAAACGATATCATAGGCAAGCCCGACTTGCATTTGCAAGAAGGTATGAAAACTGGACAGTCAGACAGTGGAAAAACGTTCTTTTTTCTGACGAGACAAAAATAAATAGGGTATGTTCTGATGGAAAACGATATGTACGACGCCCTCCGAATAAAGCATTCGACCCAAAGTACACAAAAGTGACATTAAAGCATGGCGGGGGAAATGTGAAAATTTGGGGGTGCTTTTCTGGACATGGCGTTGGACCTGTTAGGCTGATAGAAGGAAACATGGATCAATTCCAATACAAAAATATACTGCAAGAAACAATGTTACCATATGCCGAAGACGTGCTTCCGGTTATTTGGACATTCCAGCACGACAATGATCCAAAGCATACTGCACGCACCGTTAAGGAATTCCTCACATCACAATCAGTTTCTGTCTTAGATTGGCCAGCCAACAGCCCAGATCTTAACCCAATAGAGCATCATTGGTGCGAAGTCAAGAAAAAGGTTTCATATCGACAGTGTGGCAATTTGAGAGAGCTGTACGACGTTTTCTTAGAAGAATGGAACTCTATTTCTCTTGCGAAATGTCAAAAATTGATAGATTCAATGCCTCGCCGGTGTAAAGCCGTAATTAAAAGCCATGGACATGCTACTAACTATTAATTTTAATTCAAATGTATTAAATTGCTTTTTTTTTCTATACCAACTTCACATTAATATGATTTATTTAATCTAAGTTTCATATAAAACAACTCTCGAGCAGTTTAATAAATCGTTCTTAATTATTTGTCCAGCTTCATTACTATTTGAATTTATTAGTATAGAGAACAAATAAAATTGTAAAAAAAATGTTAGCAATTATACACTATTATTCTTAATCCCGTTTGCTCTATCCATGTGGCTATTTTATAACATAACTTGTTACTTCTAAGAAGGAACACAACTAGACATTTGACATGATTTAGATAAAAAAAAATCGGAAACTTCAAATCGTTCTTAATTGTATGACCACCACTGTATATCAGTCACGCCGACAGTGATTATATAAAAAAAAGTAAAAAATTTTTTTTTAGGGTACCTCCCATAGACGTAAAGTGGTTTAAAACCATTGGGGGGTTGCTCACATGATTTTTGTATTCAGTGATTTGTTTGCGAAATATGTAACTTTAAAGTGAAAATTTTCATTAAAATCGACCGTCCCCCCCCCCTCTAAAATCTTAACTGTTGGGTGGAAAAAATTTAAAAATTTCAAAATGGTAGTAAATATATTAAATTTACAAGGAAAATTATAGCGGCTAAGATTGCTTGGGAATTATTTGTAGTTTAATAGTAAACAGTAGCCTAAGGTATAAAATATACCGTCACTACTTTGAAAAACTCCTATCTCAAATCAGCATGTAAACAAAACTGAACCTTGATACGCGCGTAATAAAGTTCACTTTGCCAGGTTATCGATTTTGAGATACAGTGGTGGTCATACAATTAAGAACGATTTGAAGTTTCCGATTTTTTTTATCTACATCATGTCATATGTCTAGTTGTGTTCCTTCTTAGAAGTAACAAGTTATGTTATAAAATAGCCACATGGATAGAGCAAACGGGATTAATAATAATAGTGTATAATTGCTAACATTTTTTTTTACAAATTTTATTTGTTCTCTATACTAATAAATTCAAATAGTAATGTAGCTGGACAAATAATTAAGAACGATTTATTAAACTGCTCGAGAGTTGTTTTATATGAAACTTAGATTAAATAAATCATATTAATGTGAAGTTGGTATAGAAAAAAAGCAAATTAATACATTTGAACTAAAATTAGTAGTTAGTTGCATGTCCACGGCTTTTAATTACGGCTTTACACCGGCGAGGCATTGAATCTATCAATTTTTGACATTTCGCAAGAGAAATAAGAGTTCCATTCTTCTAAGAAAACGTCGTACAGCTCTCTCAAATTGCCACACTGTCGATTTGAAACCTTTTTCTTGACTTCGCACCAAAGATGCTCTATTGGGTTAAGATCTGGGCTGTTGGCTGGCCAATCTAAGACTGAAACTGATTGTGATGTGAGGAATTCCTTAACGGTGCGTGCAGTATGCTTTGGATCATTGTCGTGCTGGAATGTCCAAATAACCGGAAGCACGTCTTCGGCATATGGTAACATTGTTTCCTGCAGTATATTTTTGTGTTGGAATTGATCCATGTTTCCTTCTATCAGCCTAACAGGTCCAACGCCATGTCCAGAAAAGCACCCCCAAATTTTCACATTTCCCCCGCCATGCTTTAATGTCACTTTTGTGTACTTTGGGTCGAATGCTTTATTCGGAGGGCGTCGTACATATCGTTTTCCATCAGAACATACCCTATTTATTTTTGTCTCGTCAGAAAAAAAGAACGTTTTTCCACTGTCTGACTGTCCAGTTTTCATACCTTCTTGCAAATGCAAGTCGGGCTTGCCTATGACATCGTTTCAACATAGGCACCTTCCTTGCTATCCTTCCGTTCAACTTATTTTCTACCAAACGCCTTCGAATAGTGCGTGCAGAGATTGCTGAAGGGTTGTTTTCGCCAAAATATTCTTTTCTCAACTCATTAGACCCTTTAAAAGGATTTTGTTTTGCCAAACGAACGATATTTCGATCATCTCGACGAGATGACTTTCTCTGTCTAGGTCCACGCGGAACGTTTGAAGTAGTTTGATACGTGGAAAAATGCTTTACGGCATGGAAAACCATTGTTTTTGAACATTGCAGATGGTCGGCTATCATTTTATACGGCCAATTCTTCTCGCGAAGTTTTATTATTACTTCTCTTGTAGATTTATCACAACTTTTATTTTTCCCCATTGTTTTTATACGAAGTAATCACTTTTAAGACTTTAACAGCACGAAATGGCGCCAAAATTATACGAATAATAATCTACAACCACAGAGCCACACAGTGTTCTCTATTTAAATTTGAAAAAAACAATAAACTATTCAGCGTTCTTAATTACGTGACCAGCCAGTAAGTACTAATACTAGGTTCAGATCGAATGTATAAAGTTTCTCTATTAATTTTTTAGCCAACAATGTTGCATAAATGAATGTACCGGTAGTACGGAAAAGTTTCGCAATACCGAGAGAAATAAAAAAAATACGGGCAATTAGTTATACTTGTTACTTTGAAAAAATCATCTCAATAAATAATCGTTCTTAATTATATGGCCACAACTGTACGAGCTTTTTTCAAAGTATTGAAGATACCTAACTTGGAATATTCCGTACACATACGAAATCCTTAGAAAAATATTACTTGATTTTTTCGTAATGGCTACGGAACCCTATCTTGGGCGTGTCCGACACGCTCTTGGCCGGTTTTTATTGTATTATGTATAGCAGTGGATGTAGTTGCGTACTCACACTTGGACGTGTGCGTGCGCGTGCGCTGGCGGCTGCGCGGCGCGGTGCGGGCGCGTGAGCGCTGCCCCGCCCAGCGCCGCCGCCACGCGCTCCACCAGCGCCGCGCCCGCCGCCGCCGCGCCCGCGCCCCCGCCCCCGCCCCCGCCGCGGCACTCCGTGTCTGCACAACACAACACAAGGTCAAAAATTATGTAACACGGAACAAATCCGCGTATCCACTTGAGCAGCCATAGACTGAGCCTGATGCCTCGACCCGCGGTAGAGCAAGGAATTCTGCCTTAGGCTGCGTTTCCACCAGAGATGTGCGAGGATGCGTTGCGAGGGATGTGTTTGTCATGAACCAATAGAAACACTTCATTCACTTAGGACCTTTTAAATGAAGTGTTTCTATTGGTTCATGACAAACACATCGCTCGCAACGCATCCTCGCACAGCTCCGGTGGATACGCAGCCTTAACGTGAACTTTCGTATGCGGGAAGTAAAGAACAATCTGCATTCTATTCTCGGTTTCTCTCAAATAATACCAGTATGGCGCAGATCCCTGGCAAGACATACGAGACATGCAAGTACAGTTACCTGCGAGCAGCGCGGGCGCCAGCCGGCCCAGCACGCGCGTGAGCGTGGCCAGGTCGAGCAGCGCGCACAGCAGCCGCTCGCCCTCGGCCGCCGCGCCCGCCGCGCCGCCGCGCCCCGCCGCGCGCGCGTGAACGCCCGCCAGGCATTGCCACCGCTCCAACTGAACATATTTAACAAATTCATCGGTAGATCCGAAATTACTGATCTTCATTGACGTTGTTTGGAGAACATTCGTGCAAAATCTCATGTATCTAGTCTTATCGATTAAGATTTTAGGATTTTACACGTGTAAATCCCGATCCAATGGGAAATCGGGATGAAAAAGTAGCCAATGTGTTTCATGTGTTATTCGAGAGATCCAGCTACCTGTATATCAAATTTTCTTCAAATGCGTTGCGAAATTAGCATTTATAATATTGGTAGGATTCAAACGCGTCATAAAAAATGTTTTAAACGTAAAATTACTTGACCAATTTACAAAACTTACCACACAAGTGAATACGTCGAGAGGCGCCAATTCTGCGACTCGAGCGATACACTCGATGCAGTGTTTTAGGAATGTTTGCCATTCAGTCTCACCCTGCGGAAAAGCAGAAGAATGATTAATTAATTCAAGAGAAGTACATAATCAAATTTATTCCAAGATCATGCGTCAGTTATTCGAAAAACAGAGGTATGTTATGAATTTTCAAGTGACGTAAAACAAAATCTAATAAAGTAAAAATGAAACCTAGTAATTAGAACGCAGAGTATTTGGAAACTAATACAGGTACTCACGTCGTCGTCATAAACTTCATTGTCGAGGTGTTGCAGCTGAGCCTTGTTGTGTTGGAACTGGATTTTATTGAGGATGCCGTCCACCAGCCCTCGCAGCGCCTCCCAGTATCTGCACAATAGGCTCTAGAGTCTAGATGTTGACAACACATAAAGCAAAAACAGCGTCTAATATTTTGAGGTTCTATTGGTTAGACCGTGGCACGGAATACTAAGGTTGCAAGTACAAGTCAGACGAGTCAACATTTTTAAATTAACTTGCCCTGTTAGTTGGTAGGTGTGAAACAAATTTCGTCCTTCAAATGTAACCCACTTCCAGTGGTAGGTTGGACTTGAAATTTGGTATGCATACAACATATTTAGGTTGAAATAAAACGCTAGTACAGACAACAAAAAGTACAGTCAAAAATCATGTATTAAATAGTAATTGTACAACGTGAGCATAAAACGAGCCATTTAGCCGAGACGTTCATAATAGCAACCCAAGCCGATACGGCGAGGGTGGATAGACACGTGGAGGGGATAATGGGTTTAATGCTCGAGTTTTTCACTCTGCTTTTCACTTCGATTACAAGGAAATTAAACTTCAACATTGGAAATAAAATTTACAAGCTCTCATTTTTCGTGCATTGCAATTTTTATAATAATGTACTAGATTTGCCTAGTTGTATTAATTTCGTAATATAAAACATCAGTGAAAAAAATCAAGAAACTTATTTTTTATAAATTTCTATTATTCGTGGCTGTTTGCACCAGATTGCCTTGGTCTTAGACGAGGTTTTTACTTTATGCTCCCGACATACAAAGAACTTTAGGAGCATGAGAAGTGAAAAAATATTTTTTAATCAAAACTTATTTCTTTGTGCTGTTGCATCCATCATTTAAATATATGTGAGTCAAAATTAAATTAAATCTTAAATTAAAAGAAATATTTAATTTAAGATTTGATACACGATGATACAGTGGTGGTCATACAATTAAGAACGATTTGAAGTTTCCGATTTTTTTTTATCTAAATCATGTCATATGTCTAGTTGTGTTCCTTCTTAGAAGTAACAAGTTATGTTATAAAATAGCCACATGGATAGAGCAAACGGGATTAAGAATAATAGTGTATAATTGCTAACATTTTTTTTTACAAATTTTATTTGTTCTCTATACTAATAAATTCAAATAGTAATGAAGCTGGACAAATAATTAAGAACGATTTATTAAACTGCTCGAGAGTTGTTTTATATGAAACTTAGATTAAATAAATCATATTAATGTGAAGTTGGTATAGAAAAAAAAAGCAATTTAATACATTTGAATTAAAATTAATAGTTAGTAGCATGTCCACGGCTTTTAATTACGGCTTTACACCGGCGAGGCATTGAATCTATCAATTTTTGACATTTCGCAAGAGAAATAGAGTTCCATTCTTCTAAGAAAACGTCGTACAGCTCTCTCAAATTGCCACACTGTCGATATGAAACCTTTTTCTTGACTGCGCACCAAAGATGCTCTATTGGGTTAAGATCTGGGCTGTTGGCTGGCCAATCTAAGACAGAAACTGATTGTGATGTGAGGTATTCCTTAACGGTGCGTGCAGTATGCTTTGGATCATTGTCGTGCTGGAATGTCCAAATAACCGGAAGCACGTCTTCGGCATATGGTAACATTGTTTCTTGCAGTATATTTTTGTATTGGAATTGATCCATGTTTCCTTCTATCAGCCTAACAGGTCCAACGCCATGTCCAGAAAAGCACCCCCAAATTTTCACATTTCCCCGGCCATGCTTTAATGTCACTTTTGTGTACTTTGGGTCGAATGCTTTATTCGGAGGGCGTCGTACATATCGTTTTCCATCAGAACATACCCTATTTATTTTTGTCTCGTCAGAAAAAAGAACGTTTTTCCACTGTCTGACTGTCCAGTTTTCATACCTTCTTGCAAATGCAAGTCGGGCTTGCCTATGACATCGTTTCAACATAGGCACCTTCCTCGCTATCCTTCCGTTCAACTTATTTTCTACCAAACGCCTTCGAATAGTGCGTGCAGAGATTGCTGAAGGGTTGTTTTCGCCAAAATATTCTTTTCTCAACTCATTAGACCCTTTAAAAGGATTTTGTTTTGCCAAACGAACGATATTTCGATCATCTCGACGAGATGACTTTCTTTGTCTAGGTCCACGTGGAACGTTTGAAGTAGTTTGATACGTGGAAAAATGCTTTACGGCATGGAAAACCATTGTTTTTGAACATTGCAGATAGTCGGCTATCTTTTTATACGACCAATTCTTCTCGCGAAGTTTTATTATTACTTCTCTTGTAGATTTATCACAACTTTTATTTTTCCCCATTGTTTTTATACGAAGTAATCACTTTTAAGACTTTAACAGCACGAAATGGCGCCAAAATTATACGAATAATAATCTACAACCACAGAGCCACACAGTGTTCTCTATTTAAATTTGAAAAAATAATAAACTATTCCAGCGTTCTTAATTACGTGACCAGCCAGTAAGTACTAATACTAGGTTCAGATCGAATGTATAAAGTTTCTCTATTAATTTTTTAACCAACTATGTTGCATAAATGAATGTACCGGTAGTACGGAAAAGTTTCGCAATACCGAGAGAAATAAAAAAAATACGGGCAATTAGTTATACTTGTTACTTTGAAAAAATCATCTCAATAAATAATCGTTCTTAATTATATGGCCACAACTGTATATTAGTTAAGAGACTTTAGACTAGCTATTTAATCTATGTTGTTTACTTTTTTATTTCATTAAATACTCACTTGACTGTATCTTCAGGCTTCAAAATGTCAATAAATTGTATCCATATATCTAGACAGTTTACAAAAATTGTACATACAGGCACCTGAAATGAAAACGGACGTGTTATTATTTATAAACGACTCATTAATTCTGCATATTTTAAATACACACCCTAAGTGATTAGAAGATTTAACACTTTAATGCTTACCTGGAATGTATACTGGAATAGATAAGACAAAAATTGTATAGCGTCAAATTCTGGCTCCGCCTCCAGCCTCTTGAAATGCAGTGATATGAACAATTTCAAAAACTCCGCCAGTTTATTTAAGTAACTGAAAAAAAAAAGATTCGGTTTAAATAAGTGACGCTGAAGAATCATAAGGCAAGATTTAAAAAAAATATTTAAATCCTCGTAAATTCCATTCAATCAGCATTTTTTAATTGAAATACGGTGACAAGCGAGCAAGTAGGTCACCTGATAAGCACTACTACCTATGGACATCGCAACACCAGAGGGTCGCAGTTGTGTTGCCAGGCTAAAGGGCTAAAACAGAATACCTCATATGGTTTAGGGCTATTCAAGGCCAGACCAGAGTGAATAGGCTATTACAGAACCAGTGACACATCTGCACTAACCATTAGCTAAGGTAGAAGTCAACCTCTCATCAGTTTATATAAAAAATAGACAATCAAATTAGTGAAATAAATCTAAATAACCTTTTCATTCATCTTCTTCTGTGTTAACGGAGGAGCAAGATAAAGAGGTTGTATTTCATAGATACGGACTATTACGGACTACCGCAAAGTACAATACGTTTACTTTTAGTTTACCACTGACAGATGGCTTGCCTTCATTTCATTTCCAACTTTAACACCATACAAATAAAGCAGCTATTACAAAATCTGCAAACGTGGGTAACAGTATTCTAAAATTGGCTTTATTTGTAGGTCGTTAAAGTTGTATATGAAATGAAGGCAAACCATCTGTCAGTGGTAAACTTTATGTAATTTTACTGTAACAGCCTGTCCAGACTATTCTTCGCAGACGAAGTCGTTTCGTCGTCAATCATTAACCTTTTCGGCGCCAACGACACATATATCAGCACCGCAGGTTCTACGCCAACGACTGATATATATCAGTCACAGCGTGCAGAGCGATATCTAATTTCATGCATTTCTGTAAGGTTCAACTTCGCTTTTGATTTTTCGATGTCATGGCGTATGAGTGAGAGCTGTTGTATTTGAAAGAGCGTTGAAAAGGTTAAAAACATTGGTTCGACCGGTGGGGGAGTGGGGGTTGGTGTACTGACTCGTGGTGCGCGGGCATGTGGTGCGGCGGGTGCGTGAGGTGGCGCAGCAGCCGCAGCGCGCAGTGCTGCAGGCGCAGCGCCGTGGCGGCCGACGACGGCGGCGCGTACCGCCGGTACAGCAGCTCGCACACGCCGCCCAGCCCCGCCAGAGCCGCCTCCATACTCTGGTCACAACACATCACGCTACAATCTACCTACCTACACTAACAGATAAAGAAGCAAATCGCTTGAATACATCCAAAAAAAAAACTTTATAAAATCATATGTCAAAAACTGTCACAAGTAGGAAGTTCATACTCAGCATAAAAATTCTCTACTACTGGATTAGCAGTCACCATAGTACAGATCGGCCGCGATTTTTGTAGTTCGATTATTAAATCTAGATGGCGCTGAAATATAGCCAGAGGCTTTGAAGGCAAAACAATAAGACTACAGATGTTTCATATTAAGTACTACAAATGTATTATTTTTCAAAAATATTGCATAATAATACATTTGCAGTGATATGAAATATCTGTAGTCTTATTGTTTTGCCTTCAAAGCCTCTGGCTATATTTCAGCGCCATCTAGATTTAATAATCGAACTACAAAAACCGCGGTCGATCCGTACTATGGCGACTGCCAATCCAGTCTATATCATCCTTGGTGGTAGTCACAAAAAATATCCGAGCCTATTTGACCTAAGGGCCGACTTACTATGGAAACCCGGCTATAGCCTTTACGCGGAACATGAATGAGAGACTGAATGGTCAATCCCTGAAAGTGATAAGCACTTTAACTTATCCTCTAACCACTACACTTCGAATGAAGTGACGTGACCTGTATAGTCGACGAAGCGCTTTACGTTTATTCGAGGTTCTTTCACTCATTCCCATCACACCTCCCATAACCCACCGTGATAAGGTGTTGGCAAGCACGTTACGGCATGATTTGAAAATCACTTTATTAATAAAAATCTAGTCATATCGAAATTGTTTCACATTATCATTTAATTGTTACCTGTGTCTGTGTAGCTATACTGCCCCAATAGAAGACTGTTGTGACGAGGGAAGGTGGCACGTGTGACGATAATGGCAGCCAGGAGAATAAATGCTGAAGTGTCGTCAGACATTTTACTACTATTTCCATATCGAGAGCTCTGAAACCAAAAGCAATCAGAGATTACTTATTTTACTGATTATGGTTATAACTATGAATCCATGAAAAATGAACTCTGTTCACAACTCACTTATCAGATGCGTGAACGTCATGGGCATTGACTAGTAGATCGGGGAGGGCTGAGGTCTGAGGCACGCCGCTGGTCGGCGACGGCGGAGGATTTGATTGACCTTCATTTTGAGCATTCTTCTCTAGTATTGCTGTACAAAGTAGGAAGATAAATTAATTATCATTATCCGAATTAGTCAGTGTTATTTAAAGCCTGAAATTCCGCTCTCATGTTCATACTTGACAACCAATATTGTGCCTGGTAATGGTACATCATTACCTAGGCCAGAAAGTAGGCATTGCTGGTTGAGTAGGTAGTGGTTTAAATGTATGAGCTTGTGAGTCCGTTTAATAATACAACGCAAATTTCATAATGCGAAGCTGTTCCGGTTGATGCGAATACAGTGCATTTCTCGAAAATAAAAAACGAAAACGATAAACAAGTACAAGTAATTGATAAACAATTTATTGAATTTTCATTCTTTGGCTGTCAATAGCTGATTAGGTTAACGCTAATTCTTTGCCACGCGCTGTCACACGAAAAAAGAAAGCAGCTTCCTAGAAGTTTTTATGTCATGCTCCCTGGCAACCCTACTGCTTGTTTTGTACACAATATGTACTGATTTGTACATACTTAAAAAATATGTACCTTAATTGATCGAGAGGACAATAAACTGAATTCGGAGTTGGTGCAGAGCATCTCCCCAGCAAACCCAAAATTTAATTTAAGAAATTTTACGCATAACATACTTACTTTTTTCAGCAAACAAGGGGCCAAAAAAAATTACGACGGTTTTTACCGCTGGACAGATTTTTGAGAAAATATCCCAGAATAGATGCCAATGTGTTAGAAGCTACACCGGGTAGTCGTATTAGTTGTTAATGGCTTTCAACCTTGACAGTACACGCAGACTGCATACTGACCGCTGAGCGCCGCCCCGAACACCGTGTTAGCTGAACACGTTGTCATACTGACCGCTGAGCGCCGCCAGCATCTGAGGCACGCCCTTGAGCATGAGCCGCTCCAGCTGGCTGCGGCGCGCGGACGGCAGCAGCACGCCCGTGTCGCGCGCCGCGCCCAGCTCCTCGCTCGCCGCCTGCGCCAGCACCAGACCCAGCAGGCAGCGCCGCCCCGAACACCGTGTTAGCTGAACACGTTGTCATACTGACCGCTGAGCGCCACCAGCATCTGAGGCACGCCCTTGAGCATGAGCCGCTCCAGCTGGCTGCGGCGCGCGGACGGCAGCAGCACGCCCGTGTCGCGCGCCGCGCCCAGCTCCTCGCTCGCCGCCTGCGCCAGCACCAGACCCAGCAGGCAGCGCCGCCCCGAACACCGTGTTAGCTGAACACGTTGTCATACTGACCGCTGAGCGCCACCAGCATCTGAGGCACGCCCTTGAGCATGAGCCGCTCCAGCTGGCTGCGGCGCGCGGACGGCAGCAGCACGCCCGTGTCGCGCGCCGCGCCCAGCTCCTCGCTCGCCGCCTGCGCCAGCACCAGACCCAGCAGGCAGCGCCGCCCCGAACACCGTGTTAGCTGAACACGTTGTCATACTGACCGCTGAGCGCCGCCAGCATCTGAGGCACGCCCTTGAGCATGAGCCGCTCCAGCTGGCTGCGGCGCGCGGACGGCAGCAGCACGCCCGTGTCGCGCGCCGCGCCCAGCTCCTCGCTCGCCGCCTGCGCCAGCACCAGACCCAGCAGGCAGCGCCGCCCCGAACACCGTGTTAGCTGAACACGTTGTCATACTGACCGCTGAGCGCCGCCAGCATCTGAGGCACGCCCTTGAGCATGAGCCGCTCCAGCTGGCTGCGGCGCGCGGACGGCAGCAGCACGCCCGTGTCGCGCGCCGCGCCCAGCTCCTCGCTCGCCGCCTGCGCCAGCACCAGACCCAGCAGGCAGCGCCGCCCCGAACACCGTGTTAGCTGAACACGTTGTCATACTGACCGCTGAGCGCCGCCAGCATCTGAGGCACGCCCTTGAGCATGAGCCGCTCCAGCTGGCTGCGGCGCGCGGACGGCAGCAGCACGCCCGTGTCGCGCGCCGCGCCCAGCTCCTCGCTCGCCGCCTGCGCCAGCACCAGACCCAGCAGGCAGCGCCGCCCCGAACACCGAATTAGCTGAACACATTATCAAATGAGGAACTACAACTACACTTTTCTCAAACATGCTATGTAATGTTTACGTTGTGTTCGTTAAAACAGGCTTCAAAATACACCGTTGCAGGCCTAGGCCGGCAATGCGATCGTCTATTGTTTCATGTCACACAGCACCATGATGTTTATAGGTCTATGGCATCATAGCATTCAGCCATTTAAAAAAAACTATAGGCAATATTTGCGTTTTGGTTCATTATGACATTCTGCCACTACGCTTATTTAAGGTAAGGTAAGATGGTGATGGTGATGGTAATGGTGATCTGCCTAGAGAAATATTTCACCATCAATATAATCATCACTATCATCACCATTATCATCATCATCATCGTCATCATCATCACCATCATCATCATCATTCATCACCATCATCATCACCATCATCATCATCATCATCATCGTTCATCACCATCATCATCATCATCACCATCATCACCATCATCATCATCATCATCATTCATCACCACCATCATCATCATCATCATCATCATTCATCACCATCATCGTCATCATCATCATCATCATCATCATCATCATCATCATCATCACCACCATCATCATCATCATCATCATCATCATCATCATCATTCATCACCATCATCATCATCACCATCATCATCATCACCATCATCATCATTCATCACCATCATCATCATCATCACCATCATCATTCATCACCATCATCATCATCATCATCATCATCATCATCATCATCATCATTCATCACCATCATCATCATCACCATCATTCATCACCATCATCATCATCATCACCATCATCATCATCATCACCATCATCATCATTCATCACCATCACCACCATCATCATCACCACCATCATAATCATCATCATCATCACCATCATCATCGTCACCACCATCATCATCATCACCGCCATCATCAACATCATCATCACTATCACCATCATGATGACGACGACGATGATGATGATGATGATGATGGTGATGGTGCATGTTTGAGAAAAGCACTATACAAGCCTCGGCCGGAACAGGGGTTGCCGGCCTCGTATCATGCCGGCCCTCGTGTACCACTCGGCCGTCAACTTAGATACTCGGCCGGCAACCCCTTAAGTCCCGGCCTCTGCAGTAATGTACTATTACATTCATCCGCTCGCATGAATTATTAGGTCTGGCAGTAGAATGGAAACTCTAGAAATTCCCTAAAAATTTAATTGTGGTCTACATTTGTGTTGCTTAAACTGCAAACTTGGGTAAAAGATCCGAGTCGGATTCTGATAATTTTTAAGATTTTGGTATGAAAACATAAGTCAAATAAGGTAGATAATGTCCTAAGTGGGTAGAATGGTTTTATCCAAGTCTCAAGCAACACATTTATGTTGTATTAAGAACACCTATGCCAATTTTCATGTCTCTAAAATTAGTGGTATCTTATATGTTATTCCAAAAAGCCATAATATACAGGGTGTTAGGTAATGAGTGGATAATCCTTGAAATACGGATAGAGGGCACTTAGGATGTTATAATAAAGCTAATATAGGTTTTGTAAAAGTGCCACGGTTTTTGAGATATTTGGACTTTTAGGTTTTTTTCGAAAATTAACACCCTTGTTCAATGTTTTGATCATAGCACCATTTTAAACTTTTTTTTTTTAATTTTATTTTTGCTTAATATTCTTGAGTACTTGTGTAATCAGATAGGCTTCACCATTCCTGTGAGACTTCATTGGATTTTTAAAAATAAAAATCGCAAACTTAATTTTTGCGTTTTCAATCGTACATTGACCGAACTTTCAGCTCTCATGGTGAAAAAAATATACACTACTATCTTGTTGCCAATAAGCTTAAAATTATGCCAATTTATTGACAATTTAAAAATAGTACTTACAAAAAAAATGAATTTAATTTAAAATCAAAATGCCAAAATAATAAAAAAAGACACAAGCCTCACCCAAATTTTTCCAATGTACTTTTTGTGGGTGTGTTTTACAATACCGAAGTACGAAAGACCGAATGTATTAAAACATCGAATGGGTCAAAAGACCGACACGATTTTTTTCTGAAACCGTAAACTTTTTAGAATTTATTAAAACGGCATCATACAGAACCCATTAGGTTAGGTTAGGTTTGTTTTATAACAATTTTAAAAAGTTAACGGTTTCAGAAAAAAATCGTGTCGGTCTTTTGACCCATTCGATGTTTTAATACATTCGGTCTTTCGTACTTCGGTATTGTAATACATACCCACTTTTTGTACCCCGGCCGTAGAATTGAAAACTTTTTGTTGCAAAAATAACATTACTGGCCACTAATTTAAATTTAATTTATTCCAAATTTAAAAAAACATGCTGACTGCTTTTTGTTTTTTTTTTTCGAATTCGATTTTGAATTTCGCTATTATTGCGTAATGAATGGTGAATTGAGTGTTTACATTGTTGTGTTGATTTTTTTTTTTAGTTTAATAATGCTTCCAACACAAAACAACGATAGAATGTGCTCAAATGCCTACGCTAGTGCTGCTGCAATTTTGTACGCTGAACGCTACCCAAACAGACGCCATCCCGATTACTGGATTTTTCCTCGAATCCATAACGCGTACAGTGCAGACAGAGTTCTTGGCCAGGGTGTAGGAGGAACTAGCGAGGGCAGACCGAGGGAGCGTGACGATGAAAATGTTCTGGATTTAATAGCGGCAAATCCTTCTTTGTCCATACGGGACATAGCAAATATTCTCGGACTGACAATGTGGAAAGTGCATGCAACTCTTAAAACATACGGATTGCACCCTTTTCATTTCCAATGTGGGCAAGTGCTATGTTTGCCAAGACCTCTGCCTGCACTGTACGCGTTATGGATTCTAAGAAAAATCCGATAATCGGGATGGCGTCTGTTTGGGTAGCGTTCAGCGTACAAAATTGCCACTTACCATAAATGTAATGAATTTGAGCATATTCTAGCGGTGTGTATTGTGTTCGAAGCATGATTCACCATTCATTACGCAATAATAGCGAAATTCAAAATCGAATTCGAAAAAAAAAAAACAAAAAGCAGTCAGCATGTTTTTTTAAATTTGGAATAAATTAAATTTAAATTAGTGGCCAGTAATGTTATTTTTGCAACAAAAAGTTTTCAATTCTACGGCCGGGATACAAAAGTATATTGGGAATAATGTGGGTGAGTGTATCTTTTTTTATTATTTTGGCATTTTGATTTTAAATTCAAAAGGTAATTACTATTTTTAAATTGACAATCAATTTACATGTTTTTAAGCTTATTGGCAACTAGACGGTAGTGTATTTTTTTCTTTTCACCATAACAGCAGAAAGTTTGGTCAATGTACAATTTTTTTTTTTTTAGCCTTATAAAGTGTCCCACTGCTGGGCAAAGGCCTCCCCTTTTTTCCGCCATTCGTCCCTATCGAGAGCATGCTCCTGCCACCCTATTTGATATGCGTCCAAGTACAATTGAAAACGCAAAAATTAAGCTTACGATTTAAAAAAAAAATCCAAGGAAGTCTCACAAAAATGGTGATGCCTATCTGATTATTACACAAGTACTCAAGAATATTGAGCAAAAATAAAAATTAAAAAAAAAATAGTTTTAAATGGCGCTATGATCAAAACATTGAAAAAGGGTGTTCATTTTCGAAAAAAACCTAAAAGTCCAAATATCTCGAAAACCGTGCCACTTTTACTACTCCTATATTAGCTTTACTATAACGTCCTAAGTGTCCACTATCCGTATTTCAAGGATTATCCACTCATTACCTAACACCCTGTATATATCAAGCCTATGTAACATCAACATTAAGATTATGGCAACATGTCCACTCAAAGGTTGACTGGTAGAGATCCCTTAAAGGGATAAGTTCGCTTTTGTACATGCATTTCAACGGTTTTCAATAATGTATTTCTTTTTTTTTTTCCTTATTTTTGTACAATAAAGAGTTTTACATACATACATACATGTTTTGGGCAAACTCAATTGACAGAGAACTTGCATTTAAAGCGCAGAAAAGATGCATCAGATCATTGTGTGGACTTAAGCAATTGGATTCATATAAACCATATTTTAAAAAATTAGGTTTACTAACTCTTCCTTCTCTATAAATTTTTGAAATTGTTATCTTTGTTAAAAGAAATCTGCAATTATTTAATAGTATTAAAAGTATATTATGTCTTAGGAGTAAAATAAGTTCCATGCCTTCAAAAACAGTGTTTTTTAGGGATAACTTACTTGGAATCGCTCCAAAAATTTATAATAAGGTTCCGGACTACATAAGAAACAGAAGATGTAACAAATTTCAAAACCAAATTATTTAAACTGTTAGTGAACAAAATATATTATCATCATCATCATCCCAGCCTACATAAGTCCCACTGCAGGGCACAGGCCTCCTTGCAGAATGAGAGGGGTTGAGCCGTAGTTCCCACGCGGGCCCAGTGCGGATTGGGAACTTCACACACACCATTGAATTTCTTTGCAGGTGTATAATATATTATACTGTTAATGAATTTATGACAGACTGTAATTAGAAGCAACTGCACATGACAGTTCCATTAACCTTTCGTATGCCGGAATTTAAAAAAAAAAAAAAAGTCGTGCATTCTAGCCTCAACAGTTTCATATAAATCCAATGATACAGATTTTAAAAAAAATACAAAAAGAAAGCCTTAAATTTGTTACAGATCCGGTACAAGGCATACGAAGGGTTAATAGCTATAAATTTTTGTATGCCTTACAGCTCCATTGGTGATGTAACTGTAACATGTAAGATCTGTGCTTGTGTACAATTCAAGCCGTGTTGAGAAAATAAACTATTTCTATTTCTACATTTATAATATTAGTAGGATAACTTTTATTTAATGCTGGAGAAAAGTACATACTTAGAGTCAATAGCATATCTTTTTCATTTATAAGTATGTCATAGGTTATGGACAAGCTTGATGCACTGGAGTAATTATAAAGAGCTAAGGGGGGACATTTCTGTCCAGCAATAGAGCAATAGCAGTGTGTTAAATAATGTATGAAGGGAACTCACAGGAAGAAGTCTGAAGTAGGTATATGCCTATATATTCCAGATACATATATAGATATGGAGATAATATGCAACAAAAAATTTGTAAACATTACAAAACAATTATAAACTGAAATATCATAACAACATTACCTCAACAATATTACTGAAGAAATCAGGGTAATGATGAGGCCAATCATAGCGAGCTATTGAAACCATTAATGCAGCCAGTTTGTTCCTGATGAAATACTGCATAACTTCATGTTTGGCCATAAGTTCATTCCACAAAAATAGCCTTATTTCTGTCTTCTCATCGTCAGTCAGCATACTAACCCACTGTCTATTAATGATATTCTGAAATTCAAAGAATATTGATTTATAAATGCTTAATTACAATTTAATACTTTAACAGTATTACATAAACTTGATTTGAAATTTACCTCTAAAGTTGTCAGTGTGAACATCAAAACATACTGGTTTTGGGATTTTTGAAGAAACAACAAACAATGTCTCCAGGAGTCTCTATGTTTGGAGAAGTTCTCTAGCATAGTTTCAATTTCACGCTTTCTCAAATTATTAGTGGTTGGTGCAAAAAATTCGGACATTAAGACCTCAAGGGAGGCCAAAGCCTCGTTTATCTCCATCTCACTCTGAAAAAATACTTGTATTGTAAAGTTATATTTATTCAACATGCCTTAATGGTTAACACAAACCCTCAAGTTCATTTCAAACTTTTAAATGACATTTTTTAAGTACTTTGCAAAATAAAAAGTTATGTTAATTTGTGATCTTTAAATGTTTATCATTTCCTTAACATGTCTTTTTGCCAAAAATTTTGGTAGGATAAAGAGAATAATTCAAGTCTTATAAGACTTTCGGTAAGGCTAGAGGTTTACCAAGAGAAATTAAAAATAGCAGAAAGCCTTACCATGTTTAAGAACTAAAGGCTCCCTAAGATCCTAGGATAGTTCAGCTAGATCATCATAATTCAAGATTCCCATTAAATATGAAATAGTGCAGATTTTTTGTTTTTATGATTTAAATGTGAAAATAGCAATATGGTATTCATATATTAGAAATCCAATACTTTTACCAAAAAGTTACAAACAAGCTTTATAATTTACGATTTTTACATCCCTTAGCTTGCACGATGACATTGACAGAGACGTGACAGACGTTGATTTGATTTGTTTGACCGAAGCTTAGACAAAGTATATGGTTAGACCAGTTCTATTTAAGACGAACAAAAAAACCGTCATGTGTCTCTTTCTAGCACATGCAAAGTCTCACTGTGAAAAAAAGAGTGAAGCATAGACAAACACCGCCATCTTAAACGTCAGTGTATAAAATTCTGAGTCGTCGTGGTAGCCAGCTGGATACCAAACGTTGTTATCAGTTTTCCCTTGTTTTTATGTGTTTTATGCCATTTTGAAGAGTGAAATTTAGTTAATTTCATATCACTATAACCATGGATTGTGTGGCTATCGGTTGCAAGAGTAGAATGGGTGTATGAACAGAAAGTGACCAAAGAATATCTTTCCATCGGTAAGTTATCGACTATCATTATGAACTTATTGCGCAATGTTTAGATTATATGATCTGTTCTTAATAAATAAATTGCCGTTCTAAATATTGTGAAGTCATAAAGATCACGTCAGGCCAAAGATTTATTAAAATAATGAACAACAAAACATCTGTTCAGGCCGTTATGACAGTTCATGTACTTAAAATTTGATAATAGGGATGTGGTTAAATAAATCGATATTGTATGTCATCATCATTGTATTTCAGGTTCAGCTTTTGTCACTTTTATTTAAAATTAATATATATTTTAGTTAAACTTTTTATAGGCTCTAAGAAGCACTACAAGAAAAACTAATTAAGTTGTATTATGGCTAATATAATGCTAATTGTTGATGTGTATTGTTCTCAGGTTACCTAAAGATCCTGATTTATGAAAGTTTGGCAGAAAAATAATCAAAAATGTATTCTGTTTATTTGAGAAATAAAAAAAATGGTTTTATTTAGTGTTCAATAAATAATAAAACTACGTAAAATAAAATCATAATTATTATTTCATAATTGTCGTTTTACTTTTCCCCTTATATCCATAATACTCTCGTACATAAATATAAATAACTAGCTGTTGCCCGCGACTCCGTCTGCGGACAATAGGGGTATAAAAAATAGCCTATGACCTATTCTCAGACCTGCCGAATATAGAGCAAAAGTTTCATAAAGATCGGTCAAGCCGTTTCGGAGGAGTTCGATAACAAACACCGTGACACGAGATTTTTATATATTAGATTGAAGATTGATACGCTTTATCGGGACCTAAGTATGGTCTCGTTAAAAAAATTGTACGTTGCACGTATTATTTTGGTCGTTTTAGGCGATCGGCAGATGGCGGTAAGGCTCGGGGAGGTTAATTTGCGTTTTGTTTTTGTTGTTGTTTTTGTTAAAAATTCTGTATCGTTTTTCGAGTTTGTCGTTATTAGATTTGACTAGTCCACACCGCCCCGCCACCTGCCAAGAGCGCCTCAGTATGCTTATTTTTAAACTCGCAGACGCTTATTTTACAACTTACAACTACTACTACTCATTCCAATATCAAACCTGTTTTCGTAATTTTAGAACTAAAGGAAATGAGTATAAAAAGAATCATTAAAATGCTGAATAGTATGCTTGTGAGCAATTTTTCGAATCCAATTTCGTCCTTCAAATTATGACACGATAATTGTTTTTGACAGCTAAAGTTTATCGATATAAAAGTAGCACATCTCTAGGATATATATATATCGATTTATAATTACACTATAGTAAACTGGCTTCATTGAATTGAAAGCCAATACAGACAAACGTATATCAGTCTCTATTTGCAGATGATGTTTTCTTTTAGAACGAGAGAGAATATAGGTAACGCCACCAGAGTTGAGGCCACGCCCACAACCACATCTCATGTAATGACAGCGGGATTTCGTCACTGTGTTGTCGTTTAACGTCAACACAGTGACGTTAAACGTCAAAATCCCGCTGTCATTACATGAGTTGTGATTATGTGCGTGGCCTCAACTCTGGTGGCGTTACCTATACCGATGGTTATATTTCGTCTTAAATATGACGTGTCTAACCATATACTTTGTCTAAGCATGCATATTTGACCATAGAGTTGCCACTCTTGTTCATATAATATTACAATACTCTTTGGCTCCGCGCCGTCGCGCGCACGCTTTCACTACGGTCTGTGGAGGGCTTTATGGCGAATGAATGATACATATGTATGTAGTCTGTGCTTAATAATTTCTATTATTTCTAATCTGTTCCATTATGCCGGTAGCCAGTCTCGCGTGCGCGCGTTTTCTTAGCTGTCAGTGTCATATCGCAGTAATTTAATTTTAAGATTGCTTATTTTTCTTAATTGCGTTGTATATAAATATGCATTCATCGCAATATAAATAATAATTTTCAATTCAAGTACTCTTTTTTTTTTTTAAGTCATATTTCGTCATTTTGTGGGTGGTAAGCACAGTCAAAATATCGTCGTACATATTATAATATTTTGGCGTACTGCTTCGTTCGTCTTTTTTAATAACACCTTTGCTTTTTATTAGTGGTACAGATATTCTGCTAAAGACCAATTCTTCGACAATGAGCAGATCAACAGTTAATAACACCTTAACCAAGGACCTACGGGAAACTCTTAATGGTTCGATTTTTTTCTGTTATGAACTGAGCTTACTTTTATTGTTATTACATTTTCCTAGTTAATGATTTCTTATTTTAGCGCGGAAACCAACCAAAGAAAAAAATGTGTCTGAGAGTAGCGATAGCAGTAGAGAAACATCAAATAGTAGGAAGAGGGTGAAACTTAATGAAAGGCCTGATTCAGACAAAAGAGAAAGGTACTTAGTTTACAATATTTATTAATAAAATACTATGTTATGCTATGCTGCTGTGTTGTAAGTAATTGTCTGCCTGTATTCTTATTTTTGTTAAGTTTTCTGTACTGTTTTTGGTGTTAAATAAAGAATATTTGCGTTGTATTGTATAAGTTTTTACTTTTTGTTTTACAGCAAACCTAGGAAGCCAATTGAGCTGGAGAGTGACCCTTCAATTTTACAAAGAAGGCAAAAACAAATTGATTATGGAAAGAATACTGTTGGGTACAATAATTATTTAGAGAAAGTGCCAATGTAGGTATTGCTTAGAATGATAATTCAGTGTATAATCTATCTATATAAATAAAAATGAATCTCCAAATTTTTTGCTAAGTGCCAAACTCGAGAACCACTACACAGAATTGGACAATTCTTTTTTTGTTGAGTTTGTAACTGTCAGGACAAGGTTTTTCTGAAAAGAAAAAAACTTTAGCAGGGGAAAAGCTTGGGTATCAGCTAGTGCTGAATAAAATTGTCGATTGTCAAGTTGTGACTAAATTTTAACAGTTTGGAAATATACAAGAGACAAATTGTTTACAGGATTAAGTAATTGCAGACTGTTTTCTACAACTTGATGTCTGTATCATGTAAACATAAGATTTTAATTTTTTATATTTTCTTACTATCTTTTCTTTCTTTCTTTCTTTACTATCATATTTAATTTTATAAAATGCTAGATATAAAGCAAACTACTTAATCTTTTTTTTATTAATTTGACAATAATATATTTATTTTTTTGTAGAACAAACAGGACTAAAGATGATCCCAAGACTCCTGATAAATATGCAAAATACAGCAGGAGATCCTGGGACACACTAATAAAAATGTGGAGAAAGAAACTGCATGACTATGATACTGGTGAAAATGCTGGCTCCAACACTGGCTCCAATACAGGGTCTAACCCAGAGTCTGACGAGGATGAGGAGAATGAAAATCCTTCAGAATAATGTTTAAAAAGCAGTATAGTTGATCTACTAAATTTGTATAGTAAGCAATATGTGTATGACATGACTGATGTGTATCTTTATAAGTATTAAATAATTATCGGATATTAATATTTTATTATTTTACAAAATTTTACAACAAAATTACCATATGATGCACATTTAATAAACTATTATTAAATTTTAGTTAGCTGTTATGTTTACAAACATTAATTACATGTAATTAATATTGGTATGTTTACCAATACCAATATTAATTACATGTAATTAATATTGGTATGTTTACCAATATTAATTACATGTAATTAATGTTTGTAAACATAACAACGTAAAATGCCTGTTTATCTTATAATTTTGTTTGTAAAATCTCTTAGGAAAATATTAGTAAAGTAAAATCATCAAATTCTAATATTTAGTTATTATTAAATTTATTTGTAAAAATTGATTTACATCTATTAATTCATGGGTAGCTCTATTCTGTTTAAAATATCTCTAGCTTGCTTTATAACGGCATGGTTCTTGGTCTCAGTGGCTAAAGTATGGAGTTTATCCATGTATTCATCAATGTTACTCTCGGTTGCTCCAGTTGGTCCTCCTGTAAAAATTATTTTATTTCAAGATTTTTCAAGTATTTGAACACACAATGCATTTGCATGGCACCTTAGGATGTCTTCCACCTGACATGAAGAAAATGCGATACTTGGAGCATTATATATTATGCTACCCTGCAGGCCCTAAAACGCAGAAAGAGGGTTTTTTACGTTTGTTGAATATTGAACTATAACCAGCAGTGTAAGGAACATAATGGTATATTCGCTTTTTTGCTGTCACTGCATTTTAGGGCCTGCAGGGCAGTATAAAGTACTAATTGCTGGCCGCGACTCGGTCTGCAAAGAATTCGTTTATCGCTATACCGCGGGGATTATGCAATTTTCCAGGATAAAAACAATCCTATGTCCTGGGACCCCAGGGTTTCAAACTATCTCCATACCAAATTTCATCTAAATCGGTTCAACAGCTTAAGTGTTAAAAGGTAACAGACAGACGCACTTTTGCATTTATAATAAATAATTGTATAGATCTGCGCGAACTGTGTTAGAGCGCGATTGAGTCATCAGTTGCGGAGGTGTGCGTGTGACCATGCTGGTACATACAACACAGCTCCTACTGCAACTTGTGTTTGCTTGCATGTGCTATTATCATAATACGTCGCACTCCAGCGGGCAGTTTGGGGGCAAGGTAAGGTTTAAAAAAAAAAATTTAACTTACAAGTATTATAATGTACTTAGTATTTGTAACATAGTTAATTAGTTACCCCCGTTATCATTTATTAGTCTTTAATGTATAAATACTCTTTGAATTGATAACTGATAGCCCATTTATGTGGTGGCATGTCAGAATGATAGATAAGGTTCACAAATTAATCAATTCACTTTCGAGTAGTCAGAATAAGAGTTGTTTTCAAAAAAATTGTACATAGTTAAGGGCTTAATCAAAACAAAATCACGATCGCTTCCTTTTTGTTACGAAGGTTAGTCATACAAAATATATGGGTAACTTTCGTCACACAAAGGAATCAATTAAGTTTTGTTTTTAAGTCCCTTAATTGTGTACACTTTTTTTTGAAAACGACTCACAAGGTATTTGTACTTAGTATTTGGTACCTAGTATTTGTAATGTGCAATTCCAAATATCTTAGCAACTAAGGCTGTATGTTAGTTAGGTGTTTATTTTTTATATCCAATCAATTTTAAATAAACCCAACGGTAAGGTTGATTGTCCCGAACTGCTGTCCAGCAGACGACCTGAGCGCTTTTCAGCTCAATTGGCAGGTGCATGCCCAGGATAGGGAAGAATGGCGGAGGAAAGGGGAGGCCTTTGCCCAGCAGTGGGACATATCTAGGCTATATAAAAAAAAAAAAAAAATAGGTCAAAAAGATACTATCCACCCATTTCCCTTATGTTTGGCACAACTAAATACAGGAGGAATAGTTTTTTGAGGCGAGCTTGTCGTAATGTGAACGGCGTTGCGGAAGAGCTGGATATCGATTTATTCAACTGTAATCTTTCTACGGTGAGGCAGCGGTTGGTGGGGGGGTGGTTTGATTGAGCGTGCTTAGGTACTAGGTAGTGACTGCTTTTTACTAATATGTTTTATTTTTGTATAAAGATTAGTTCTGATATCTTTTTGTATCAAAATTTGTGTGGCACAACTTTGCGATTGTTCGCGTACTTTCTTTCTTTTTTTTCTTGGTTCTATTTGTGAGATCCTATAATTGGCTCCTATGTTATTACATGTTTAACCTACTTTGTAATTTGTAGCTGTTGGTTCTCCGAAAATAAATAAATAAAAATAAGATTGAATAGTACCTGTGGTATATTTATTGTGGCCACTTAAATGGGCTATCAGTTATCACTTCGAAGAGTATTTATACATTAAAGACTAATAAATGATAACGGGTAACTAATTAACTATGTTACAAATACCAAGTACATTATAATAATACTCGTAAGTTAAGATTTTTTTTGTAAACCTTACCTTGCCCCCAAACTGCCCGCTGGAGTGCGACGTATGGCTATTATACAAACCTCATGATTCTCATGTAGTAATTCTACTATTCATACTACAATTAGTAAGCAAACCTGGTATAGCAAGAGTATGTAGTGCGGGGACGAGGGCAGCTACGAGCGCGCGGCGATGCGCGGCCAGGGCTGCGGTGCGCTCAGCCGCCGCCGCGGTCTCCGCGCGCAGCCGGGCCGTCGCGCCACTCACCTCCTCTGCGTGCCTTTGCAGTATTGCGTTCTGGACAAAACAAATTATTACCCAAAATGTTATTGACAGATTTATACGAGTGTGGTAGGCCTCCAACAAGATCGAGCGACGATACCCTATACCACAAAAGTTACAAGTGCTACGATTCTACATACTTTTCAATTTTTTGTATGAGAAAGTTAACAAATCTGTAGAATTGTAGCACTATTGTAATTCTTGTAATTTTTATAGTATAAGGGCCTGGTTAAGGTTGCGGGAACGCATTGAATGCGGGTGGCACAGGACCAGTCTGTTTGGCGAACCTAGGTGGACGTCTTTCGGCTGAAATGATGATGTGTATTAGGCTGCGTTTCCACGAGAGATGTGCGAGGATGCGTTGCGAGGGATGTTTGTCATGAACCAATAGAAACCAATAGGATCCTTGTAAATGAAGTGTTTCTATTGGTTCATGACAAAAACATCCCTCGCAACGCATCCTCGCACAGCTCCGGTGGATACGCAGCCTTAACGCTGAAAATATTAAATTGATAAGATTTTAGATGTTCGTATTAATAATGAATGACTAATGAGATAAGCTTTGTATGTCGGCCGTAATTTCTGGAATTACTGAACTGATACACAAAAAATCTTAAACAACATAACAATATGCTAATTACAAATGTAGGCTACGTGGCTACGTTTTATCCCGAGAAAGTGCGTACGTAGACGAAGTTGCAGGCAACAGCAAGGCATATCCTGTTCTTTTCCATTCGTCGCTAATGACGTCAATTACTTAATGATAATATGATTTAATTTGATTGCTGTACGTTAAGTAATCATTCAGAACTATTTAATTAAATTAAGTCAGTGATTATAGTTCTAATTTTGGCAGTGCGATAAGACTCCAATTATGTCGCTTTGACCATTAGAACAATGCAATGTTGCTCAGACATTATCAGGGCTGGGCATAAACAACTATACACCTGGGGCAGGTTACCCATTTGGCGCTTCTTCATATTACAATTAAAAAAGTCATTTTCAATTTTGCGTGGCGCACTTTAGATTCCCGACGACCCAGCAGATGTCCGGCTGCTCTCCTCAACAGGCCCAATTTATCAATCGATTCTCGTGAATTGTGAGCAAGTTCGATAATTATTATGGTATTTTTTTTTGATAATTCTGTTTTTGGAAATTTTTGTAAATGATGAGTAATAGGATGCGAGTTGAACATGTAAAAGACAGACTAGCGAGGTCTGCAATCTACAACTCAAAGCCACTAGTTGTTCAGTTTATAGTTGTGTAAAGATTAACTTAACACTATTGCAGTAACTGATAATAATAATAATTTACCTGCTGCTCATAGTCAGAGTTTGCTTTCCTGAGCTGTCTGAGCTCAGATTCCCGCAACTTATTGTGCTGCAGGAACTGGTCTGTAAATATGGGTATGTCCGTATCACCACCAGCTAAGTCTTCCCCCTATCAGAAGAAAAAGTGTACAAATAAGTTTAAAATAAAAGCACTATAATTTAAAGATAGGTAATAAACAGCAGGCTGATTTTTGAAACTCCACAATTCTTCATTTATTTTGCATGATGCTGAGGAGACAACTCATAGGTATACTTACAGAAGCAGGAGTTATGCAAGGTCTGGGTCGAGGTGGGGTTGGTTGCCGTGGAGTGGAGACAACAGGCACAGCACTGGGACCATTGGCTGTCACAGTGCTCTGATCTGTATTAGATTGTGGAGTAACTGAAAAAAAAGGTGAAAGTTCCTGATACTTCATGGTTTAGGAGGATACGGCAAAAAATACTTTATTTCTTGTTATTTTGGACTATTTATACTTAAAAAAAAAATATTTACAACAACACAAGATACATCAATATCATTACAAAATAGACAACACAAAGGATAAACATAATGTATGATTGTGGTTGCAAATTGGACACTGGCTCAGCATAATGCTGAGGAGCTTACAGCACCCCAGTGCTGATTTTCAGCCAGCACCATGTGCAACATGCAACATGCATGCGTGCATGTGTGTGTGTGTGTCATTACTTTGCAATAGAAATCAGTTTAACAATCTTGAATTGTCTTTTTACTAAAAATACTTTAATAAGTAACAGTAGCAATGATTAAATAATGATTATCCATATTGTTATAGTTTCATATAGACAATTAATTAACATTTAAAAGTTTTCCAATAAAAAGACATGTTGAGTTTGTTTGCTTTAATCCTATTACTAATAAAAATATAGAGTGAGTCATAAAATTGTAAACAATTTTATTTACTTTATAATATTATTATTTATTATTATATTATTTCAGCACATTTATGGAACTTAAATGGATATATAAAACAACACTAGAAAATGTTAATCTAAGAGCAGAGCTTATTTGTAAAGCAGACTACAGTAAAAATGTTTGATTTCTCAAATTAGTCTGCTAAATTAGTATTACATAATTAATTACCAGAATTAGCTGGCCCTTCATTTGCTGGTTGGTTATGCTTAATTTTTTTAGCAGGTCCACCAGAATGCTTTTGCTCCATTTGTTGTTTTCTGAATTCTTTGTAGGAATCTGTTTTCTTATACTCGGCCCACTCTTTAATGTATCTAAAACAAAGGGGGAAATATATTTAATTATTTGAATTATTGAAGGCTAAGCTAGCAGTGATCTGCCTTTAAACTGTGATGCTTAATCCTTAAGAAAACATTTTGCAATTGTTTAAAAATTTATATCCCAATATTTTTCAGTTAAATTCCTTTAGGAATCATACTTCTCCTTGTCTTGGTCAGCAGCATCCAAATAAAGCTGCTTTTCTTCAACAGGCAGCTTACTCCACTCACTTGCCAGCTGGCGTGTCAGTTCTGCAAACCCAAGCTCAGGGTGCTCCGCACGCACTTGGTCACGGCGCTCATTCAAATAACGCACATAACCTACAACAACAAACAATAGTTTGAGTACACAATAAAGCAACCATTTTGTGAAAGTTATCACATTCAGAAAGTCAATATTTTCTATTTCCAATGAGTATTTTTAGGGATATGGATAGTAGAACACTTTTCTGAAATACCTAAGTACTGACATACTCTCATCTTCTCTTTGAAAAAATGGTGAATTTTGAGGTAGTGCATCTACTGGGAAAAATTCATAATTTGACACAGTGTAATCTAGAAAGACATCCTTCTAAGAAATTGCACTTTCTCACAAAGTGCACATTTCAGGGAAGTGTGATTTGCGATCCTAAGTTGTTGTAAGCATAATAAAAAGAGATTAAAAAAGTTTTGATTTTCCTTGCACCTAGTTATCTCTGTCGTGGTTAAAGTTTAGCCAGTAATTTGACATTATCAAACTTTTTAAAATAGTTGAAGTACACAAACCAAGGAAAATACAAACGTTTCTTACCGGTCAGAGGCTGCCGTGGGGCAGTAACATCCCGAGGCACTTTAGGCTTACGTTTCTTTGCTTTCTTTGGTGATGGTTTCTGAGGATCTTTTGCTGCAGGGACTGCAGAGACATCGTTACCACTAGAAACCCGCAGACCGTGCGTTTCCAACTCTGTACCCGACGACATTATGGGTTCCTCATTATGGATTTCCGACAGTTGTTCTTGTTTAGATACTGTTGATTCGTCCATTTTAATGGTGCGATGAATAATTCACTATCTTTTATTTCGTTTTATAAATTCTCATTTCCATAAACCCTCCGTGATTCCCGTATTTTGATTTGACGCACGGTCTTTTCACTTAGTACATTTCTGATTTGTATGGAGAAACCAACCAAGGTTTTAGTTTCATCTTTCCTCAACAGATGGCGCAAGTATACTCTTGGAATATGTTTAAACATATATAATACACTTCCAAAATTATAATTTTTTCCTGAATAAGCACATGCCGATAGCATTTAAATTTTATGATAACCATAATCAAATACAATAAAAAGCAAATTGCTTGAGACGTTATTATTGCAACACTGAAAAAAATAATAATGTGCTAACACGTTTCATTTAACGCATTTATAAACATGATCATTATGTATGTCTCAATTTCTTAATGAAACTATTCATGATTTTAACCATTGAAAAAGTCTTAAAATGTTCAAGTTTATGTTGAATCGATTTCTTATTTACTGTGAATTAGGTTAGAGAATTTTTTATACGAATAAACTGTGGGCGTGCCATGCTAAGAAAGAAAGAAGTGTTTGGCTATGGAACGTAAACGTCACTTTCAGAAGTTATTTACTTTTTTGACATTTCTTTCATTTATTTACCCCCGTGCGTCCGTTGTTGTTGCGTTTTGGATTTATTGTTTTTAACTTACGACTCTCGGCTTTGTTTTATGGATTCTTGTGACTGTGCTTTATTCTGTTTACCCACGCTCTAACCTGGACTTTGGCGAACGTATATTTTGTGAACCCAGGACTCCGAATTTCCGCTATGACATCAGAAAAGAAGTGCTGTGTACCGAACTGTGTATACAACAACAATTTTAACGTTGTTTTACATTGCTATCATTGCTTGCTGTAAAGAAAATGGACTTTACTTCCATAGTTCAGGTTGTACTTTCTTTCCGTGCCATGTAATCTATATATATAAAAGAAGAAACTGACTGACTGACTGACTGACTGACTGACTGACATATCAACGCACAGCCCAAACCACTGGGCCTAGAGATTCCAAATTTGGCACGTAGGTTCCTTATAAGGTCTAGGGGTGCACTAAGAAAGGATTTTTCAAAATTCACTCCCTAAGGGGATGAAACGGGGGTCCAAAGTTTGTATGGGGAAACAAGATTCGTTCGACTATTTTATTCGAAACTTCACAGAAGTACTCCTAATGATAAATGAGTAAACACGTGTTTCAGGTTTTTTGAGAATTCAACCCCTAAAAGGGGAAAAAGGGGTAACAAAGTCTGAAAATCAACATGGGTGTTGTTTCTATGGTTTATCGGGTCGCTGGTTATGAAAACAACAACGGTTTTAAAATCCGACGTGGCGGACGTAAAATACCATCTCCCTGGATGGGGTGCGGTGGGGTTGCAATGTCTAAATAAACTAAATGACTGTTGATATATCAACGCACAGCCCAAACCACTGGACCTAGAGACTTGAAATTTTGACACAGATACCTTATACAATGTAGGCATCCACTAAGGAAGGATTTTTGGGAATTCCCACGGGGACGGGAAAAAACGAGATTTATATATTCGATTCCGAGTGACCCTATCTCAGTAACTATAATAACTAGACTCTTCAAACTTGATACACAAGTAGATATTACAATAGTTAAAACATTGATTTCAGGATTTTTCAAAATTCCCACGGGATAAGGAAAAAACTGGATTTATATATTCAGTTGCACGGGATCCTATGAACTATAATTACTAGACTCTTCAAATTTGGCATAGAAGTAGGTAATTATAATAGTAAAAAACAGTTTTAAGGATTTTTGGAAATTTTCACGGGATAAGGAAAAAACGGTATTTTTCGTTTTATTGGTCGTAGAAAGCTGAAATTCGTCATGTAGGTAAGTTGCTTGGGGAGTGTAGAGGAGGATTAAGAGAGGACTTTCCAAAATTCCCACGGGAACGGGAAAAATCGGGATTTTGCGTTTTACTGGTTGTAGAAAGCTAAAATTTCAAAATTCATAAGTTTATACTCCGCAAAGGGCTCTTTAACCGACTTCAAAAAAAGGAGGAGGTTATGCATTCCACTTTATGTAGGTTTTTTTTTATTTAGGTATGTTCACCGATTTCTCGGTCAATTGTGGACCGATTTTAAAACTTTTTTTTATTCGAAAGAATATAATATACTCCTGAGATGGTCCTATCGTCACCAAATCAGGATCTTATGACGGGATCTCAGGGAAATCGAGGGCAACCCTCAAATTTTGTAGGCACACGTTACGTTTTTCATATATTTTCTCAAGCTATTTCAGTGTTTGCGGCTGGTAGACATCATCTCATGTTGATGAGCTGATAATGGAAGGTAAAACTCCTTAACGGTTATGAGTTGAGGATATTTTTTCAAATATTATAGGTACTTATAGACCGATAGTTGTATTCTTTCAGGTTACCCAGGTGAGCTGATGATGGAAGGTTAAACTCCTTAACGGTTAGGAATTATAGGAAGTTTCTTATATAAATATCATATGCACGTATAGACCTTTAGTTGTAACGGTTAGGTCACACAACACCTTAACAAGATACTATAATATCTATAATATCAATGCTAAATAGGTACACAGCGCTTCCAGTTACTGAAGTTTCCGTAGAAGGTAAAAAAACATTGAATTATATCTTATGCAGGACAGAGGAAAGTAATAATAGGTTTTATATTATTAACAAGCCTGGTTATTTTAGTGCCCGCTTCCGAATTAGTGAAAAACATTGTATATAAAGAAAGTTTAGTCGGGCTTGCTTGCACGCTTGCTTGCACGCTTACTTGCATGCTTTCTTGCACGCTTGCTTGCTTCCGTGCATGCATGCTTGCTTGCATCTGCTTGCATGCTTGCGTGCTTGCTTGCTTGCCTGTGCTTGCTTGCTTGATATCTTGGTTCTTTGGAACACTCATGGTACACGCGAGCGAAGCCGCGGGCAAAAGCTAGTGTTATCATATTTAATAATATAACTTGGTAATAACTTTGTTATAGTCGTGTGTGTTTTTATTTAAATAAAACGTTTTAAAGACGAATGTGTGTTTAATTTTAATTTCACGAATAATAATAAAAAAGTTAAATGGGCATCCAACAGTACTGCGTAGTTGTATAGTATTTATGTAGGTATGCATATATACATAGTAGGAAATAGTTTCATCTTTAGACACTGGGGGGCGCTTACATGGGAAGCAAGCTGACAACTCTATCTCCCAATGTATAAGTTACTCTATGATTTGACGTTTAACGATTTGTTTTTTTAGAATCGAGTATCGATTACTCAAAACGTTTGAGGCACCAGTATAAACGTAGGTTTGATGGTAAAAATATTATTAAAAAATTGCAATAACATTGCATACCCAGTCGATGGGAAAAAATATAAGCTCTGCACAGTGGTGACAACTTAGGGGTTTTCCACCTAAATTTAGGGGGGAAAAACTAAAACAGGGGCAATTCTAGGGGTAACAATTTTTTAGGGGTATTTTTAGGGGTTTTGTCAAATTAACAATACCTGCAATTAACTAGGACAAAGAAAGCCTGCGTAACCTGTGTCTCGTGCGTAGAACGGATCGCACGAAACGAAACGAACAATTTGGTGATTCTTCAAGGTCGTGATTTTTGTTTTATTCCTCTGTCGTATTTTTTTTTTACTTAGTTGACAGAAAAAATCATGCTCATGAAAATAGATTTGTTCAGTAACATAAAATTATTTCAAGCACTGTTGCTCCTAACTTAATACATTCGGTGCCAGTGAATTTATTTTCAATAAAATTAGAATTTCTTTATAAAAGTGTTTTATTTTATGAGTGTATTATTATTTTACAAAAAATCGTCAAAAGATAATTAGGAAAAAAATATTTATTTAGGGGTTTTTAGGGGGATTTGAAAAAGTACTTGGGGGTAAAATTGCCCATGGGTTGGCAACACTGGCTCTGCATGCATAATGCATACTAATGGAATGGCAGTTGCACTGCAAAAAAACAATTTTTGAAATTAATTTAAAAAAGAAAATTATATCGAGGCGAGGAACTACGGAGAGCCATAATTGATGAAAAAGCAAATTGGATAAAAAAAGAATCTGCCCAAATTACTAATTCCACGTGGACAGAGTCGCGGGCTAGTTTTTTATACAAGCGAAACGAATTTTTTTTAACAATTGGGCACACAGATATTTCATAATAGGTAACCTGGATTAAAATTATGGTTAAGTATTCTCAACATAAGAATATGTATAAGAATTATGATACTTATAAATACTGGGAATACACCAATATTTTCTATAACGGAAAATTTCTATTCTAAACAAATATAATATTTTAAACCAATTCTTCATAGATGAAGTCAGTAGTTGACCAAGTGAAAGTGAAGCATCTCCATTTCACCTTGGACAAAAATGCTTTCGTAACAACATGTTAGGTATATTGGAAAAGAATAAAAAGAATATTATCATTTCCAATTATTTTTAATGTATTGTACTATCTGATGTAACCCTTCCTTACCACTGCTGCCACTTAGAAACTCTGTTTCCAGAACTACGTGAGATTGCATTATCAAAAATTTAATTAAAGCATGTACTAGTTCTTGATTTGCTTGTGATCTTGCAACTTCTCCAATGCTATCAACCTCTGATTGTTTTGATTTAGTATTGCTAGCAGTATTAGAATCATCATAATCTGAACCTATTGGAATTTCAGAGCTTTCCCCTAAATTATTATTTACAACAGAAATTTCTTGATCAGCAGCTAGTTTAATTTTTTTATGTTCTGATTCTTGTCTTTTCATGAGTCTTCTTTTTCTCCTCTGATTACTCCAGGTGTTTGTTGTAGCAAAAATCTCAATTGTTGTACCGTTTCCCCTCTTGTTTAGAACCTTAAATGTTATCTGCAGATCTTTAAGTATTGATTTAATTTTGTTATGGACTGCATCAACATTATGAGTTTTCTCTGTTAGTTCTGGCAATTGGTATGTTGTGCTTACATTCTTCTTACGAGGTTTCTCTCTTGGTGGAACTGAAAACATTTTAATGTAATATTCAATATGCTGGCAATATAAACAGTTGAAAACACTAGTACTTTTGACTTTGTTTAAATAATTACCCAATTTATAGATGTCATAGTCCTGATATGTCCACGCTAGACCCCATCTTGTCACACGGCCTTGACAAAACTCCGTGTTAGTATGTTTCAAACCCTCTGCCTTTAGATCCTCTAACAATTCCTCGAAGTTAAACTTATGTCCAACCATTGTTGTGAAAATTCTGCAACCCAAGTGACAAATAATTATACTCGTTCATAACAATAGTAAATTACTCAACAAACAATATTTTAAAAGTGAATGTCTTTACAAGGTCTTGACACTAGTTGAAACAAACACCATCAAACATATTTCTTACTGGCAACCAGACTAATATTTACAATACAAAGTAAAAACTTACATTATTTTCTCTTTATGTTCTTTACTTTCTTTTATCATTTTTCTGCAGAATTCCAACTCACCACCCTCAGTGATAAGTTCATGTGGAGACCCAGTGAAACCATTTTTTGGAGGAGGTCTGTAATAAAAAAAAATATTAATGCAGAGTAAGTATTATTTATTACCTTTTAACCTTTTAGATATGATAAATTTTATATTGCTATTGACCATTTCATTAATAATATTAATATTTTTTTATATTGCAAACTAATAATGTAAATACTAATTATATATGAAAGAAAAGTACCTGGCTGTACTCCTGGACTCACACAACTCTTGGATATTGCTGTAGAAAGGTGGATTGCACATACTAAAATGAAATTTCTGATCACTTTCTTCCACAAACACTTCATTAAATATTGAAGTTGCTTCAATTCTTTTCACTGAAATAAATAAATATTTATTTTTACTTAATCAATCACTAACCTATGTATTATAAAACCAATATTTTTATCACTATACATACAGTGTATTAAATTTTGCAAATTATTAATTTCAACATTGTTCTGAGCTTTATTGAGACTTTCCTGATCAGATTCTGTTCCAACCATTTGCCATTTATTCTTTGTAGCAGCAAGTAGGGGATAAATGGCACATGCTCCTGTACCTGTAAGTAATGGAATAATATTATATATCAGATAGTTTGTGAGTGTGTCTCTGTGTTATACTCTAACACCAAATCAATTAAGGGATTTTTGAATATGGTATGCAAATGGCTGGATCTGTGGAATAACAGCAATTAGGCAATAAAATTCTTAAAGTTCTAATGTGTAGTTTAGAGACATTTTAGTGTTCTTCATTTAATGCCATTATCCCCAGGGAATCTATCTTTGTAAGCTCTCATGGAAATTCTGTAAAATATCAGAATTTTAACTGACTGATTTAGATGTGAATGAAAACTGTTTGTGGCTGCAGATTGAAGATTTCATTAGGTGCCACAAACACACATGTGCATTCAAATGACTGCCAAAGCTATAACAGTGGCACTAGGCTAAAGTCACAAAAATACATTATAAGCATTCTCAGCAGTGAATGTGTTAATGTCTAACACAAGAGAAGAAGGTAGGATAATTAATGGCTCATTGTTCATTGCTATAAAAACTAATAATTTCTCAAATTTTAGAAGTCTACATATTCCCCAGCAGAAAAATTGCAGTTGAATTTGGCTCCGGCCTGAAATGTCCGTTTTCCTAAAATGTATCTTTCCCAAAATGTCTGCTTTTCTATAACATGTCACGTCTTTTCTATATAAGAAGTGACATATTATGGAAAAGTAGACATTTTGGGAAAGATACATTTTAGGAAAACAAGCATTTCAGGCCTGAGCCTTGAATTCTATTGTGCCATTATGTAAGTCAACAGTAAGTACTGAATATTATTAATTAGTGAAGGTATACCTATATCCAAACCTCTCACATTGTGGTCCTTGTCAATGGCTTTCATTAAGTCTTCAATCCATAGTATGTAGTTAAGCCTCAAAGGAAGAGTTGGGACTAGACGATCCTCAGGAATTTCAACATTAAGATTGAAATCAGATTTCAACAAACATTTTGTCAAAATTCGCAATGATTTTGGGTCTTTAAAATCAATTGTCACCTTGCCTGCTACATCCTGGAAAAGTTACAAGAAATTTTTAGCGCCAAGTCAAGGCACTCTCGGTTAAGATATTTTGAGGAATGTTTATTCATTTTACGCACAAGTTGAGAGACTGCAGCAAAATCGGCGAAAACCTTAGAAAGTTTAGCAAAGTTTGGGGGAGTTCGATAAATATTTCGTGGATGCATATATTTGTTTAAAGCCATCCCAGAAACTTTTCCTTTCAGTTTTAACGCTGTAAAAGAAGCAGATAGAGATAACTTGCAATCAATTTAAAATTATAGACACTTTTAATTTCTAAATATATGAAACCGTGAATTAACCTCAAAAATCATAATGTCAGTGATGTCAATGTCAATCCAATCACTGTCAATCAAAATCAAATTATTAATTTCCCTGAGAATATTAAATAAATAAAATTAAATCTTTTTTTTAATTCAGGACTTGTGCAATAATCAATCAATATCAGAGAATAATTAATAAAAATGTCACAACCAAAATTTAAATGAATCAAAGTTGTTTGAGGAAACGTTTTACACGCCGTAATAAATTGCCTTTGGTTAGAAAAAAAAAAATATTTTTTTATATTTTTTGTTACAGATTAGGCCAATTTAAGAAACTAATTTGAATATTTTAAAATTTGGTCGCGTATTTTTTTTTAAATTTAATTTGTTAAATACCGGATATGGTTGACCGGATATACGTCATCCAGTAGCTCGAAACTCGTTGATTTCCTTTGCCCATCTGCTTAGAGAAAAAATACTGTTATCTGTCATTCGTGGTCATTCGTACGCATAGACCTATACCAATGGACCTTGATACCTACAAATCATGCGTGTATACCTAAAGTTGTCACAAACAATGGCGCTCAAGGGTTGTGACATCGAAACCAAAATTGTCGATATCGATACTTGAACGGTTAGCGGACATTTCAAGCAGCAATGTTAATAATCGAGTTTCTTAGTGGAAAATTTAGTTTGAAATTAGCTTTGTTCATAATTACTTCGGTTATGGCATATTCGTTACACAGGAAAATTTATAATGTTATATTCCTTTGGAAATTATAAGGGGTAAAGGTATCTCAAAATTAATAGTTCAAAAGGTATGTAAAAAAATAATTAAAAACCAACATACAAGTTTGCAAAGTCTATTCACAAAGTCTTTTAGGTATGGTCAAAATACCAAATCATAAAAAAAATTGTGAAAATCAACTGCAAAATGTACAATAAAACCGAACGCGCTTATTTCAAAAACTGTGTGATAACTTTGTGCTGACTAAATAAAATAACAAGTATAACAAAGTATGAAATGCCCTTTATTTGTAAAACAACAAAAATAATACAAGAATTTTTCACAATTGCAGTTTGGATTGTAAGTAATGTAAGTGTGTCATTTACTTTTTTTAACAGGAGAAAAACTTAGGGTCTATTTATTTAAAATCACAAGTACATACTATTCATTTTCATAAAGAAAATCCGGCCAAGTGCGAGTAGGACTCGCGCACGAAGGATTCCGTACCATTATCTATAAAAACGGAAAAAATCATGTCTGTTGTACGGAGCCCCCTTAAATATTTGTTTTATTTTAATTTTATTTTTAAAGCGAATATATAACTAAATATTCTGTAAATATTTCAAGCGTCTACCTGTTGCCGTTATCAATATCGAGCATTAAAAAAACACGTTTTTTGTATGGGAGCTCCCTTACCTTTTGACCGCCACGCATCGTTTTTGTTTGGAACAAAATTGATTCTTATGCGAAACCGGGTAGGTTTAATTTTGTATTACCGTACTGTCGTCTATAGCCGACGCTGGCGGTCAAAATGTTATTTTTTTATTTTATTCTGTTTTTTAGTATTTGTTGTTATAGCGGCAACTGAAATACATCATCTGTGAAAATTTCAACCGTTTAGCTATCACGGTTTATGAGATACAGCCTGGTGACAGACGGACAGATGGACGGACAGCGAAGTCTCAGTAATAGGGTCCCGTTTTTAGCCTTTGGGTACGGAACCCTAAAAAAGTGTACCGTACAGTTATTTTTGTGTATTTTTTTCGTACAGTTTATAAGGCTCGACACAAATATGAAACCAAAAAAAAAAGGAATGGAAAATTGGGGACATTTTTTTTAGTCATCAAAGTCAATAGCGCTCTTGATTCTGAGCAAGAAAATTCTAGGGAATCTGTCAAATTAGAACAGACATCGGTCAGAAAACATGGGAGTTATTTCAGTTCTACGTATGTCGATATTCAGCACAACACTAATGAAGAATGACAATTGTACTGAATTCAACAAAATCAAAAATACAACGATAAATGGAGAAAAATCTGCATTTCTATGATGGCAGCGACAAAAGCTTACCAAAATTAACTATCACTGAGTAAATATTACAATCTAATGACACTATTTGATGAAAAAACTGTTACTAACCTATGAGAAGTTAAATTCGGTTGATTTTTCGTTTTTCGTGAAGCACACCCTTTTATGGAACACGGAGCCATATTGCGTTTTTATTAATAGATATCCACAACACAAAACCAAATGGAATAGTATTTAAAAATCGCTGCAAAACACTAAAAACTGCGCAGTTATCGTTCACTTGACAGCTCAAGTACCTAGAGCCTCTGTCACAAGCGGCAGCCGGAAATGCTGTCTACTCGTTATGTCAAAATATTTCCGAGCATAGAACAAACAAATGTCATGCCATCTCTTTCTTCATATGCCAAGTCACCTTAGAAAGAAAGAGACCATATGTGTTTTTTGGTTTTTATGTCGATTTCACACATATTTGTATAACAAATGTATCTATAGTAGAATACCGCATTTCCATTTGTTTCCTATTTCTGTGTTCGTACGTCGTCATGTCGTCAATACCAGAGGGGGTACACTTAGAACATCACATATTTGCATAGACGACAGCGCCTCTGCAGTCAATGCGTTGAACTACAACTGTCAAAAATGTGTCAAACGTGGACTTGGCGGATTCAAATGTCTGTGGCGTCTGTGGTCAACTGTCTTCTGGCTTTCGTTCGCGGACGGAAGTTGATGCTTTTCTTGAGTTCTCTCAGTTTTTTTTTATTATTTTTGTTATTTCATTTTGCTATTTAGTATTGTTATTCTGTTACTTTATCTTAGTATTGTTTTGTAAAGTAAGATCTTTCGTTATTTGTTTATTTTGTCATATTTAGACATGAGTTCTATATACTAACTCTACTCTTTGGTCAATACGTTTCTAACCTTCTGATTCTGAAAGTCTATTTTCCACGATAATTTTTGAAAAAATGCTTACCAGTGGAAACTCCGGTGAAAAATTTGTCAAGGCTGACACGCTCAATCTACCCAAAATGCGAAATAGGTCCATTTACATACATCAATATGATCTTCGGAGCAGTACAAGAGAGATATCCTAAAATATTCGACATTTGCATATTTGCATTCGAGATATTTTGCCGGGGCTATTCATGGAGTCATTTGAACAAATAAAACACTTTCTATAGTCCATTTTTTAGTTTCAAAAATGAAAATTTTTTTTTGTTTTGTTAAAAACCTATCCTATTGACATCAGTTAAATTTAAATGACATTATGACAGACATTGACATTTTTTTTAAGTGAAGCGTGAGAGCAAAGGTAAAGAAAAATGCTTTTGTACCTTTAATGACGTTATTTGAAGATCAAATGAAAGACATCAGTTTTTTTGGAATATTACCGCCTTGATTACCGCTATTAACTGTTTATTTTTAAGTCCGACTACAGAAAATGGTTATATAACATTATTCCTCAATGATAAAAATATAAAAAAATTACAGTTAAATACAGGTTTTTAGGTTTAGATTAAGTAAATTTAAGTTTTTTATTTTTGTGTTTTAAAATATGTTTGTGTAAATATAACCGTTTTTCCCCCGAAGGGATAAAAACGGATATTTCGAGTCCAGCCGAAGCTTGACCCACCTGGAGATTACGATCGGCTTTTTACCAAGTAATGTGCTATACAAGCTCCCTATAACCTACTTACTTTAAGTGATCTAAAGTGGCAACACTATCGTTTCGTCATCACAGACCAATGAGCGCCGGCTAGCTG
This sequence comes from Archips xylosteana, assembly GCA_947563465.1. Classification (NCBI taxonomy): domain Eukaryota; kingdom Metazoa; phylum Arthropoda; class Insecta; order Lepidoptera; family Tortricidae; genus Archips; species Archips xylosteana. The sequence continues at coordinate 14,517,637 of OX387355.1, forward strand.
CTTGTTCAGTACCTTTATATGCCGGCAAGGCATTTAAACTTGGGTGGGTCAAGCTTCGGCTGGACTCGAAATATCCGTTTTTATCCCTTCGGGGGAAAAACGGTTATATTTAGAGGTCCGAGCCTTCGCTTGACCCACCTGGAGATGTGTTTGTATTCTGCCGGCATTTTGAATTTGTGTACTGTGATAGGTAACGTGGTGTATGTAGAAAATAATTTTTTAAGTAGTAACATAAAGTTTTATTATCTTCTTCGTAAAAATAATCAGGAACATTAGTAATCAACTAGGTAAACTAATATACTAGTTCACATCAAAGTTATTAGATGGACGATCCATCCTAGTGAGATCAGATTGGCTAATTTGCCTGTTATAATACTTAAGAAAGGTGTTCCTTCCTCTCCAATTACCTTTACTTAGCACTTCTTCTATGTCCAGGCCGCGAATGGCGAAATTATCGCTCGCGACTGCTGCACGAGTGGAGCCAGGTGGAGCGTTGAGCCCAATTTCTTTAAAGCAATTTTTAATCCAGCCCGCAATTACGCACTTACTGGCTTCTCGTACTCGGCCTCTAGTTGTGATGAATAGGCTGTTTAGAGACTGCCTGGCTGACCGGCGTGATTGTGACAATTCCAGGAGCCTCTTAATCCAATAGTTGGAGTTCAGATTTTTGATATGGTTCGCTTTTAGAACCCATCCTGATTGACCGTAGTTTGCGGTATCCGTTTTTGATCCGAACTTCGGCTGGAAGACTATCGACTCGCGACTAATCTGACAGTGATTTGGTGAAATGTCCAGTAAGGTCAGGTCATGAATCCGTCGTCCAGAATGTAGCAGCAATAATAAGGCCGTATGTCTGGACACCTCGTATAGATTATCTTCTGCTACTGTCACTCGTTTCATCCAATCTAGGACAGTATCCAGGTTCCAAATGAGTTTCCTGGTTTTAGGCTTGTAGGTTGAGATTGCCTTCAATATATTTCTCACCAAAGGATGACTGGAAATTAGCTCTGCTCTTGATGGATTAGCAAATGTACACACTACTGATTTATGAACCAATATGGTAGCGGCGGCTAGATGTTCTTTATGATGAAGAAAGCATAAATATTCTGCCACCTTTTCCGGGGATGGATCATTGGTTGAGCAGTGATTTTCAGCGGCCCATTTTTTCCAACGCTCCCAGGCTGAATGGTACGTCTGCAGGGAGCTTTTTCTCCATGAGTTTTCAAGGAGATTTCTATATTCTTGCGGCCAAGTGCCTACTTCTGTGGGCCACCCCGTACCCTCCAGACTTCCAATTCTAAGTCTCTCACATCTGGTGGAGGTTGGTTTGTCCTGCGGTCTATCAGATTCGACGACAGGTGACGGATTGTGAACGGGGCTGCTGTTGCTCGTGATTTGAGGTCGGCTCTCCAATGAACTCTGTGCCACCTCGGACAAGCGATCAGGTAAGTCCCTTGAGCCCTGTCCAGGTGACTGAGCACCCTCGGCATCAGGCACGGAGGCGGAAAAATCCATGCAAGGTCCCAGTTCCACTGTCTTGAAAAGGCGTCTACAAAAAGAGCGTTTTGGTCTTGTGCGTCTTCCGTCGCATATCTCGGCACCACAGTCGACCGAGCTGATGCGAAGAGATCGATTTGGGGTATGCCCCATTTTTCGTAGATGGTGTCCATCGATTGATTCGAGAGGGACCATTCTGGTAGACTCTGGTGTCGAGAGAGACTGTCTGCTGTGGCGTTGTATCGACCGGGAATGTATCTGGCTGTCAGGTTTATGTGTAGCTGATTCGCCAGGTGAAAGATTGATCTCGTCAACTTCAATAGGGCTAGTGACTTGGTACCTCCTTGCTTTTGTAGGTAGGCTACGACAGTTTTGTTGTCCGATTGTACAAGGCAGGTTTGTTCGTGTAGCGTGTTCTTGTTCTTTTTCAGAACGATAAACACTGTCCACAGTTCTTTCTTGTTGCAGTGCCATGTTCTTTGCTTGGTGTTCCAGAATCCTTTTAGATTTTTCCCGTTGACTGTCGCACCCCATCCCAGGTCGGACGCGTCTGTGGTAATGAATGATGTCGTTGGTTTTGGGAAGATCTGTGATTTGTCGCATAGGTGTTTGAGCCACCACGAACAGTCGGCTATAGTCTCCGGAGAGAGGCTGTACTGCCTGTTCTTCGGGTATCTTCTCATTCTGTTGTTGTCTCTTTGGAGGTAGCGACAGTGTAGACGTCCGAGAGGCACAACAAACGACGCGAAAGGAGGCGTCCCAACAGACGTTTTGCCTCCAGCCAGGTGCACTTTCTTTCCGTTACAGTTTGTAACAGCTGTTTTCTTGCTAGCAAGTTTTTCTTCTCGCTTATACTTTTTAAGTTTGCCTGCGTGTCCCAAATTATCCCGAGATATTCTTGATTTTGAGATGGTGTTCGACTGGTCTTTTCTGTGTTCAGCATCCACCCGAGATGTTTGAGTATTTGACATGCTCGTATTCCTTGTTCCGTTAGGAGTGTTGGGTTTTGCCCCGCTAAGAGAAAATCGTCGAGATATACAACCACTCGTATTCCCTCGTTTCTTAGTACACTCACCACCCAATTTGTTATCCTGGCAAAGGTTTGAGGTGCTGTTGCTAGGCCGAAAGGTAAGCAAGTCATCTGAAAAAAGTTTTCCTGATGTTTTAACATCAAAAACCTTCTGTGTTCCTTTGCTATTGGCACGTGGTAGTATGCTTTGGAGATGTCTATTTTCAATAGGTAATCTCCTGGTTGTATGAATTCCTGCACTTTTTGGCAGTTTATTAGTCTGAACTTTTTTGGCTTTAAAAATTTGTTGAGGGCTTTTAGGTTGAATATTTGCCTGAAGGTGCCGTCTGCTTTCCTTTTTAAGAATAATGGTGACAGGAATCCCGTCTGAGCCGACACCGGCTCTATTGCCCCTATTGTTTGTAGGTCTCGAATTTCTGATTCCATGGCATAGCTGGATTTTGTTTCCAGCGAGTTGGTGCATGAATTGGAAAGGTGTATTAATGGAGGTTTTTTGATGAAGGGAATTCTGTATCCTTTTATTATGCTTAACAGGGACTGATCTGCACCCATCTTTTCCCATCGATCCACCTTCATTCGTAACGCTCCTGCTAGGAAACTCTTGTCAATATTTTTTGTTATGATCACCTCGCGCGGGGCGCTTTTTGGGATCCTTCTTCGTATTGGGTGGGCCTTGGTTGCGGCTTTTTCGTTGGGTTGATGCCGATGGCTGCCCCGAGCTTTGCGTGCGTCGGGTTTGCTTTGAGCGACGAAAGGTCTTGGCTTGAGTCGGTTTCGGTTTTGGCTTAGAGCTGTATCTTTTCGGGGGGAAGAAATTGTCATAACCACCATACTGCTTGAACGCATCAGTGAGCATAGTCTCGTCGTACAAATGTGTCGTCGATGGCGGGATGTTTCGTATGACTGTGTCTAGTGCAATATCCGGTGAGGAGTAGAAAGATCTTCTAGACGATATGACTTCTGCGCGTCGCCCACATACATATTGCAGCGATTGGTCCGAAATGCGGCGATATTTGGTGTCCTTCGATAAGATGTTTTTGTGTATGGACGCTATTATTTGTGGGTCGGCTACCTCTCGGGCAACTTGCTTCAAGCCTTCTTCCAAAGCTTGTCTCTCGAGCAAAAAGGCGTGTGTGAGTACACCGAGAGTTTTATCCATTTTCTGTAGCACCTCTGCGTTGCACCATTTTGGACTGATATTGACCAGTTGCGGGTTGGTCTTGAGCTCGGTGAATACTGGGGCTCCATGCAGGGTTTTCTCCGCCTCTCTATATCGCAGGTTATGCCACGTGTCCGAGCCCAAGCGCTGGCATTCTGTCCCTTTTGCCACCATTTCCGCTGAAGCTGCGGGGACTGCGGGTTCCGCCTCCGTAGTTACTGTGTCAAAGCATAGTCCGGCAATTGCCTCCATTCTATCATCCGTTGTTGGAGTCAGCGGGCTTTGGCAGTTCTCACCTAATCCCACATCGCCTTGCTCTGCCTCGCTCTCTTCATTTGATTCAACTTCAATGTCTGAGAAGGATGTGTCTGCTTCAGCGATTACAGGGCTTGCTATTTGGTTAGCCCTTTGGGTCGTCTCTTTGATTGTGTTGACTGCCTGCGTTACGCGATCAGCGGTGTCATTAGAGGCGGCCATCATTTGTTGCATTAGCGTCTGAAACATCTCCGTCTGTCTGTTGAGGGCTGCTGCAATAGGGTCTTCTTTGCCCCCAGCTACTGTGGCGACAGGTGTTTTTTGTCTCTATGTTCTGATAGGAGACTGGTTTGGTGTGCGTGAAGCCCTTTTTGACCCCTGAGACGAAGAGATTCCTTTAAGAAAATTGTCAGTTTCTTCTCTGCTCCGGAGGTACGGTTTTAGCAATCTGGCCGCGTTTAGGAAGGTCTCTATATTGTTCCCGTGGATTCGACTTGCCAGGGAGTATGGGGCATAAATTAAGGCTCTGGTGAAAGGCCAATCTAACATTTTTAGCTTAATGCCCTTGTATGTTTTCTCCGATAGTTCCTTCAGGTTAAAAGCTCCCGCTATCTCCACAGTTGGGATGGCGAAGCGGAGCTTGTTGATAATTTTCGGGTCCGGCGGGTCCCCTATGAGGCCATGAATTTCAATGTCCTCTACTTGCCAATTTTTCCAATCTTCTGGCATGTGTGGTAAAACCGCATCATGTAGTTTGTCAATGGTTTCCCTTGAGGACGAGGCCGAAGTAGAGGAAAAGAGAAGGATCTCTCGGATAGTCGGCATTCCCCTGTGAAAAGGAGGGGTTCGGTCAGTAACACGCATCGGCTAGCGATTGATCTGAATAGCTGGACCGATCGAGCCGACGGATCGATTGATCCGACGGATGACACCTCGAGCGACTGATTGGCCGTCGGGTCAGTTGAGCCGCCCGTCGGGCGGGCTAAGCGAGGGACGGTCAGATGAGCCGTCGGGTCGATCGATCCGTCGGATCGGATAACGACTTTTCCAGTTTCGGCAAGACAACTGGTGCGAATTCGGGCAATGGCCATGGCCGAAGCACTTCGCGGGCAATACAGGTGAGGAGGCACGCTGTTCGCATAGGTACGTTTTATAAAACGTAGTATTGATTATTTCTGGCTGAAGGATCCTCCATCCAGAAATAAAGATTTTGTAGGTTCTGAAAATGAAGTGAAACTTACCTTACTATTTGTAGCTAATTAGAGCTTAGTTTCAATATAATTCGCTTTGCGAACGGACACACGTCGTTACTTGGTAAAAAGTCAAAGCGTACTGGACAAGCAGCTAGCCGGCGCTCATTGGTCTGTGATGACGAAACGATAGTGTTGCCACTTTAGATCACTTAAAGTAAGTAGGTTATAGGGAGCTTGTATAGCACATTACTTGGTAAAAAGCCGATCGTAATCTCCAGGTGGGTCAAGCGAAGGCTCGGACCTCTAAATATGTATATTTTGTTGTTGAATAAATTAATTTAATATTTTCAAAAAAAATACAAAAAAATATTTAACCAAAGGGAATTGTTAGTTAGATGTGTCCATGGACAGATGTGTCTAAGTAATCGGTGGTTCGGTTCCGCATCCTCTTGATGTTACCTAAATGTTACTAGAAACTATTATTTATTTAATTCACTCTAGAGTTCTTTCCATTTTTACTGATCGAAAAATAATTAAGTATAAATAATGGAAAATGCCTCACGCATGTTATTGTTTATTTCTTATTTTTGGCACCGACCAAGCACCGACCAAATAAAAACAATCACAAAATTTACTAGTTATTAGTTATTAACAAAATTTACAGGTAATCAATAGTGTTGCCAGTAATAGATACCATTAACAATATTTTCTTTTTAATTATTTGATCTTTCTTTCTATACATCATCTACTTAGTTAGTGATGCGACTCGAGTAGGATTTTGTGACTCGAGTCATTCGAGTAATTTTACTACGTCACTCGAGTTGTACTCGAGTTTTCGTGTCACTTGAGTAAACTACTTACACTCCTTAAAACTCGAGTAAGAATTTATCACTTGAGCTGAGTTTCGATTAGTTTAGATTAAGAATTTTGAAATACCTTTATTAAATTAGCAACCAATATTACATACCTACCTTATTTATGTCATTAATCAACAAAGAAAAATAAAACAACATGCTTAATATCCTTAAAATCTAATCGGCGCACCGAGTTGACTCGGTTACTCGAGTGCAAACGAACTCGAGTCAATTTTTTTTTTCACTCGAATACGAGTTTAGCAAATTCACTCGAGTCACTCGAGTTAAAAACGGCTCGAGTCGCATCACTAATCTACGTGTTCCGTCCGTTCTTTTTCATTTGGCGTCGAGTCGAGTGACACGGTGATAAAGTATTCTTTTAAATAAATTTGGTCAAGCTTAAATTTAGATTATATCAAGAGTTCTTAGCAACACAAGTTATCACAATGGTTGATCGTATTGATATGGCTCTGGACGACATCATCAAAGCAAGTAAAAGAGGAAGAGGTGCTGGCGGTGCAGGCCGAAAGTTTGATACAAGCAAAAGAACCGGCCGAGGAGGCGGCGGTGGAGCAGGTGGATTCCGCAATGGTCGCGCAGGCGGCGTATTGCGTGGGAAAAATCGTGGCGGTGTATCCAAACCAACAAACTACTCCAGGGTAAATCGAGTAACCTAAGATTGTAACATTACAAAATGGCGGACAGTCTTGTTGAGAGTGACGCATTCACATATGGTCAACTGAAGTGAGCTGGTTTAACAGAGAATTTTAACGTCATGCATTTACGGTCCGAAATGTTTCCCTCCTCGAGGAAGACTGCTGTTACATGTATTATCAAATAGTATAATTTCCGTGTCATTTTCAACATTTGATTAATCCTGGGAACATCCCAGCAATATGGAGTGTATTGTCATTTATTGTCGTCTTTGTAATGCAGCAATTGGAGGTCTGTACGGCCTACTTAGTAAACCGTACTGCTATGGTGTTAAGTGCCACAGTCATGTCAATTTAACTTCAACAAATCAAATTCTTACCATTATCTTTGGGGATGCAAGTGATATCTACAACATATGAAGGAGATCTTGCCGTGTCGTGGTATTTCCATTTGAATCGTGGCATTTATGGCAGCTTGCTGAGGGAGCCGTTGGAGAATGAAGAATTACTACATTGTTGACTCTAAGTGTAGTAGCTCCTTAACCTCAACGTGAAACAGGCTCCAGGCAGCAATGTTGTGGTGTAGACAGTGTTGTGTATCAGTGATTGACAAAATATCTATAACAGACTCCTGTTAAATCTATCTCTGTACTAATTAATTGCCTACTACTTCTGTTTATACTAGATATTGCATCATGTTTTAATCAAATGTTAAAGAATCACTTAAAATAATTACATTGTTCAATGGTCATCACCTGTATAATATCATTATGGTTGCTATGTATTTTGAGTGTACCCATACTCAAAGACGCATTGAGTGGCCGGTCGGCATGCTCTATGAAGGACGACATTTCAGGGTGATGTTAACAGCACTTGGAAACATGACATGTTCAGTGACTTTGGAGAGCGGAAGATGCAAAGATCTGGGCCCATGACAATGGGCCCTACAAAGCTCTTAGTGTCCAACCTGGACTTTGGAGTATCTGATTCAGATATTCAGGAGCTGTTCTCCGAGTTTGGCATTTTGAAAGGTGCAGCTGTTCACTACGACAGATCTGGCAGATCCTTAGGTAAGATTTTTTTTATAACTACTTTGGTTTGTTTTTATGCACTCAACCAACCTACCTTTTCTTTTTCATATCAGCCACAAATGTCTGGTAACCTTAGTGCAGAGAGGTCACCTTAAATTATTTTGGGTTGTCCATAAGCCAAAATGGTTAGCAAGAGCTACCTATGGCAGTTGGCCACATAAATAAAGATGCAATTTGGCTGCAGATTGAGTATAGATGCATTAGTTATCCAGTTCCCTACTATAAATATACACCATTTGTTTATTTTATGCCTCAGTATAATTTCTTTTCTTTCTTTTTTTTTTTTTTTAAATCTAATATTTTAACCCTTTCGGCGCGCATGATGCCCATGTGCATCATGAGATTGCAGGCTCTCGCGCGCGCATGATGACCATGCGCATCATGGGATTGCAGTCTCTTGTGCGCGCATGATGCGCATGAGCATCATTACAAATCTTGATCTAAACATACTATTTTGTCCAAAATTTATGTAGTTTTTGGTTGATCAGGATTCTGGATCTATAATTCATTTAGTGTAATTTTTTTTTATTATTGTTCCACGGTATTTGCAGAGAAAAAATACTTTGAAATTCGACTGTCATTTATTATCTGTATTTGGTTAAAAAGTTTTCATCTTTATTTGATAAACCAGAAATTTGGACTTTGATATCCATATTCAGTTAAAAAAATTAACTTAAAATTCATTTTTTTACTTTGAAAATGCCATGATAACACGGTGCATCATTGCGCCGTAGAGTACTGCCAATCACAGGGGATGGTATTCTACAGCACAGAACTATTTGTTTTTATATTTTTAAAATAATTCGTAGGTAATATAAGCATTGAATATGTATTTTAGCGAAAAGTGTAGATAAATAGCAGAAGGAAATAGGATTGTTGACTAGCTGTTGGCCGCGACTCCGTCTGCGAATAATTCGTTCATCGCTATCCCGCCTAAACTACGCATTTTTCCGGGATAAAAAGTATAGACTATTTATGTGCCAAGTTTCATCATAATCCGTGAAAGAGTAACAAACATCTAGGTACACATCCATCCATGCAAACTTTCACGTTTATAATATTAGTAAGATTAACCAAATAAAGATTTTTTAAAGTAGTAGCGGTACACTAAGTAGGGATATTATGCGGTGCAGTATAAATTTTACTAAAGTTTTCAATCTCATCATGTTGCGTATTATTATTCAAGTCCGTGTTAAACCTATTCGGCTACCTGGCTTTACCGTGTCCCGTGACCCTGGTATACCGTTAGACTCCTAAGTGCGAGCGAGAGGCCCGATAAAAGGGTTTTACGCACTGACCCACTCGGCTGATGTCTGTGTGTCTTGTGACACTACGCTCATCCATATGACTCCCTAAGTGCGAGCGAGAGGTCCAAGTAAAAGTTTTATGCCCCTTGTGGCTACTTACAATAGTTGCACAAATGCGATAATTATTGTTAAAGGCTTTCAGACGAAAATCGACCAATCACGAGCATCGCTGACCTGAGCCTGATAGATAAAAGGCGGGTTATCTTAGTGTCATTACATTTATTTTGTTCCTGGTTACAGTCTTAGTTTGTGCCTGTGACTGAGCGTTTTGTCTCGTTGCGTAACGTTGTAATCGTGAATCTTTACTGACCCGGCTATCTTTATGGAATCGAATACTGCACTTGGTACAATCGACCCGGCTAAACGCCCAGTCTTTCGCCAATAATCATACTCATGTACATATTTATCGGATTATCGTTATTTTTTGTACTTATATATATTATGTAGATATTCTAATCTGTACAATTTTATATTTAAACTAGTTGTTACCCGCGACTCCGTCTGCGAAGAATAGGGGTATACAAAATAGCCTACGACCTATTCTCAGACCTACCGAATATAGAGAAAAAAAAATTTAAAATTGGTCAAGCCGTTTCAGAGGAGTTCAATATACTTATATTGAAGTATGATAAAATATTCTTTTTTATTTCACCCGCAAATAAACATTTGGTGTTTGGTTATTATTAATAGCGCATTACGCCATCCATTCCCTTGCCGTTCGAGGCGTGAAAGTGCGTGCGGTCCCACCGCGCGCAATGATGCACAGGGTGCATCATGGGTATTTAGTACGGGAAAAAATGTACTGCGCGCGGGCGCATTGCATCGCTTCGTCGGGCCTGCGCGCAGGACTATTGCAGCGCGCTAGAAGGCGCTCGCGCCGAAAGGGTTAATGAGTCTTGAGTACACCTAATAGAAAGTTTGTGCTAAAACAAAAAATATTTCTATTTTAGGGACTGCTGATGTTGTATTTGAGAGGAGAGCTGATGCTTTAAAAGCAATGAAGCAGTATAATGGAGTACCACTTGACGGCCGCGCTATGAATATTCAATTAGCTACTTCAGAAATAAGCACATTCAGGAATGAAGACAGAGGGCGCATTGGTGGTGGTGCTGGCGGCGGCGGTGGCGGCCCCATCAGGAGAAATACTAGAGGTACTTTCTCATTGGTGTCAATTTCATCTTATTTAGTCTCTTAAAGCAAGTGCAGTGGCATATTTGGACTAATAAAGATGTGGGCAAAGTTGCATCAGCAAGGCCCCTTTACTTTACTTCCCAAGATCTATCCAGTGGTAGAACGTAAATTTTTTGAGAGCAAGATATATTTTAAGGCCCTATACTAGCACACCTAAACATTGAAGTATGGATTTTTGATTGAGTAAAAAAAAGAGAACCTCGAGGCTACAAGTGAGGGTCTGCTCGCCCACTCCTAGCTACGCTACTGGGTGGGAGTGTAGTTGCCATGCTAATTTCTATGAGTTTAAACTCTTAAGAGGGTTTATACCTGCTGAGCTGGCAACGTTGCATTTTTGTTAGTTTTTCTCGATTATTCCATAAAAATTGAATGAATATTAAAAATGTTTTGAATACAAATTGTTCAACTTATATATTAGAACAATTTGTATTCAAAACATTTTTAATTTTCATTCAATTTTTATGGAATAATCGAGATAAACTAACAAAAATGCAACGTTGCCAGCTCAGCAGGTATAAACCCTCTTAATTCCTACAGTTAGTACCATACCTCCTGTGTGAAACCTGGTCAGTTTTACGTGCAAATGTCTTCTGAAATAGTACCAAATGATAATATTGTTATTAGGCTTTGTGTCAGGGTTTAACAATTAGTGTTTGTTAAAATTAAATATTTAGTGTAAACCTTTTCCCTGACTACTTGTTCACTGTACCTACTTGTGTTGTCATCCAAATTTAACATCCATCCATACCAAATCTGAAAAGTAAATCAGGGCCCAATTGCATAACAAAATACCAGCAAATAGTATTAGTGAATTTCAATACAAAATAGCCAATATTATTAGTTTGTAATTTGTTATGCAATTGGCTAAGTAAAGTTTTTTGAAGAGCAGCTAATTATATTTTTTTCGACAGTCGGCGTTCTGGAGATCGAGAAACTGCAGCTGTTTTATTTTTATCTCCTGTTGTTTACTGGAAATATTTTTTTAAGTGTTCGAGATGACATCTGTGAGATTTTACGGCTGACAAGCGGTTCGTGCTCAGTACTAAGAAGAAATAAAAAAAAAAACGAAGTCAACTGTCGCTTCTGTCAATGTCAAATGAAATATAACCGTTTGCGTTTCGTTTGCTTTGCGTCGTCCAAGAAGCAGTTCCAAAATAGTGATCGAAAGTATTCAATCGTGATCCATTTAACGTGCATAGGTCGTGGAGAAATGCGGTAAAATAGAAAGTCCGGATTTTATGCGGAGGTCGATAAAAATAGTCCATAAATCACACTGAGCACACCAAAACGCAAAGCAAACGAAACGCAAAAGATTTGACATTGACAGAACTGACAGTTGACTTCGTTTTTTTTTCTATTTCTTCTTAGTACTGAGCACAAACCGCTTGTCAGCCGTAAAATCTCACAAATGTCATCTCGAACACTTAAAAAAATATTTCCAGTAAACAACAGGAGATAAAAATAAAACAGCTGCAGTTTCTCGATCTCAAGAACGCCGACTGTCGAAAAAAAATATAATTAGCACCTCTTCAAAAAACTTTACTTAGCCAATTGGGCCCCGATTCTCTAGATGTGGGTGTAATTTGATTTGTAAGATTTGACCTTGACAAACATACAGACAGTAAATTAAATAAAAAAAAAAAAGGCTTCACAAGTTATCTTTAATCATTTCTCTATGAGCTAGAACTGGCATATCGTGTTATTTCTTCTGTTAAAACCGAGTTTATGTGATTGCAGTTGGAAGCGGTGCTAACAGAAATCAAGGCGGCGGTGGAGGCGCGCGCGGCGGTGGGGCTCGCCGCGGCCGCGGGGGCGGGGCTCGCGGCGGCGGCAGGCGCCCTGTGCCTACCGCTGAACAACTTGATGCTGAATTAGATGCTTACGTCAAAGAAATAAAGTAAACAATGGTTTACCTAAAGTGCAGTGAAATGGACACTATTTTGTACACGTGTAAGGATGCTGGATGCTTCGGCGTTTTATTGATAATATGAAATGTTTCATTATTAGGACCTTAGTTACTTTACAGTAAAACATATTTTTGATGACCTCAATAATAAATGATTGTGTTAGTGGCACTGTCCTAGCCAGAAGGTAATTTAAAATAAAAGATTTTTGATAATGGGTTTTCATTTTTTGTTTACACCTTTGTTTTTGCTTTCTCTATTCTCTTGCATTTCATAATAGGTGTTCACTTTGTGACACATGTTCTGCGACAGGTGTTTCATTTTCAAATTTTCTCTTTTTGTTAGCTCTGGACACAAATAATTCCTGTTTTTGTCAAAGAAATGAAAATTCTGTGCTTTGGTAATTCCAGATTTGTTTTTGTGCTGAACTGTTTTTTCCGCGTTCGTACAAGGGGTCCCTCCTTCTGGTCTCTAGATAGTTGGCAGTTTTAGATTCTAATTTAAAAACCCCAACTGAATTAAGTCACATGTTTAAAAATTACGTAAATGCCCTTACCTATAAGTCTAAGATTCCTTCCGTAGCTAACAAAACAGCTGATAACTTTTGAAAAGGCTGAACCAATTTTCAACCGACGAAAACAAAAGGAGGAGGTTCTCAATTCGACGTGTATTTTTTTTATGTATGATCACGCATAACTTTTTACAGAGTAGTCCGATTTTGACGATTCTTTTTTTATTGGAAAGCGTATACCCCGAGGGTGGTCCCATTTAAATTTGGAAACAATATTCCTACCCTAAGGGTAGAAAAACAGGGGATGATTGATTGTTCAGCTACTGATTGTACTATATGACCATGCATAACTTATTACAGAGTAGTCGGATTTTGATGATTCTTTTTTTATTGGAAAGCATATACCCCAAGGGTGGTCCCATTTAAATTTGGAAATAATATTCCTAATGAACTAAAACAATTACTACTAAATCATATTCCTACCCTAAGGGTAGGAAAACAGGGGATGATTGATTGTTCAGTTACTGATTGTACTATATGACCACGCATAACTTTTTACAGAGTAGTCCGATTTTGATGATTCTTTTTTTATTGGAAAGCGTATACCCCGAGGGTGGTCCCATTTAAATTTGGAAACAATATTCCTACCCTAAGGGTAGAAAAGCAGGGGATGATTGATTGTTCAGTTACTGATTGTACTATATGACCACGCATAACTTATTACAGAGTAGTCGGATTTTGATGATTCTTTTTTTATTGGAAAGCGTATACCCCAAGGGTGATCCCATTTAAATTTGGAAATAATAACTAAATAATATTCCTACCCTAAGGGTAGGAAAACGGGATGATTGACTAACTTTTTACAGAGTAGTCTGATTTTCATAATTCTTTTATATTGGATAGATAGGGTATACCTTGAAGTTGGTATTATAAATTTGGAAAAAAAAATGAGGAAAGGTGAGCAAAGTAATGGTTTTAGTTCATATATTTTAACTATTGATCAAACAACGGGCTCTAAGAGTCATGAGGCACCCACACGTGGGGGTTTTCCGCCTATGGTCAATGGTACGATTGGTCAAAATACGAGCTTTTTGTCAAAGGCCTGCTTGGGTAAAGATTTGATTTGCCGAAGTTGCGATTCGTCAAAGGTTAGCTTTGCCAAAAGACGCGATTCGTCAAAATACACTTTTTGCTAGATGCTCGTTTGGTCCAAGGTATGAAATTGTCTAAGTCACGACTCGTTAAATAGTGCTTTCGCTAATGAATGGTACCTTCTTTAGTGATTTTAAGGGTATGCGCGCACGAGCAACTTAGTCGCAAGGCGATTTCTTTGTGTTATGTGTATTTGTATCCCGGGAGTCGCGGTGCTACGTGTGCGCACTTCCATACTAACCCGTAGACTTGATAAAATAGTCGCGGAGACAAAAGTTGCTCGTGCGCGCATTCCCCACTTCGAACGCCTTCGCCTTGGGGATCAGCAGAATGAAGCTCCCTGACGGCCAACGACATCTGTTGAGAAGGTTGAGGGTGGTATTTTGACAAAAGCATCTCTAACAATAAACCTCCTTCGACAGTCGGGTGAAAAGGGTAAGTATTTTTAACCGACTTCAAAAAACGGAGAAGGTTTGTTCGACTGTATGCATCTTTTTTGACAAATCGAAATAGGTATGCAAAGTGTATACAATAGATAGACTGCCGGCCGCCACAAGTGCGCAATGAATACGTCGCAAGCGCGCAGCGAATTCGTCGCGCCTATATGGATGGGACGTCCGTCATGATGTACAAAGTACGGTCAAGTGCAAAAATATGTACTGATTTAATCCTCTCTTATCCTTAACCCTTAACTTTAACTTGAAAGTTGCACGACAAAATTAAGGAGGATGTAGGTGTACAGGTCACCTACCCAATGTAGAATAAAACTATCCAAGAGAATCATACACACTGCGCCGCACTGCCGATTTTTGTCACCGTATATATGATTCAGTGTTATAGAACGCGCTGGGCACGCACCGTCGGGACGCCCCACGCATGACCCTGCTTAGTTTTGTGGTGGCCTTAATTCAGACAAGTCCAAATAGCTTCTTTTCTTTAGATATATATCTATAGTACGTCTATGATATATATATATATATATATATATATATATATATATATATATATGTATATATATATATATATAGTGAATTGAATTAGTGAAGCTGTAAGTGTAAATATATTTATATTTTATATATTTTTTTTTTACAAATGAAGTGGATTTCAGTTAAATAATAGTAATATAATGATGTAGAGAAATTATTGTACTGTTTTCATTGACTCTTACATAAATTCTACGCTTTAGTCTAAATATTTTTAAAAGATGTTACGTATGTTTGGACACATTGTTTTGACGTTTAGGTTAAGTCCCTCTTCTTCTCTGTCAAAGAGTATTGTTACTATCTCCTCTGTCGTTCGCTTGTTCGCTGCGCTGAGTACGCTGTTTGCTCGTATATTAATAAATTAATATGCCGCTAAAAACATTTCACTCATATTTGTAGAAAAGTGAAAATAATAGACAATAGACTACACTTGATACGTTTATCGTACGCGAATACCGAGTCCTGAAGCGTACACTACAACCACATCATGAATCTCTCAGGTAAATGTTTTTCTAATTTTTATTCCCCACTAACAGTCCAGCTCAATAAAGAGTTTAAAAATAGTGCTAAGTATACTTGTTAAAACCGACACTTATATTACTGTACGGGTATTGCTCAGATCCGTCTGATGATGACTCTAGTAGCGATGAAAGCTCGGTAGCAGCGGCAGCCAAGCGTCCGAGAGCTGATACCTATGGCGCATCTTCGACCACATCTCATGGTTCAGGTTCGTTATACCATGATGGCTAACATGCCATTTGCTTTATTGCTAGGTGCTTAAAGAAACATTGCCTGTGAAATCTCCAATGTGAAAGTTTTTTGTAGATGAGCAGCTTAAATATAAATCAGGACAAGCCTGCTTTATTTTTTACTGCATGTAAATATAAAGTTTAAGTTCTTAACTCTACCTACTTATAAGATTTTTTTCAGTTCTTCAAGAATCTGATGATGAACCAGCTGAAACTTCTCATACAGATTATGGTACAGAATCTAAACAACCTAAAAATAAAGGTTTAAGTTATGTAGAGCAGAGCCCCCATAACAACATCAGACTGAGCCGGAGCAGCCTTAGTGAAAACTGTTCTTCTCCAAGTGACAATTATGGTTTTGATGAGGACAATGAAAATGGAGAAGGTTCAATGCGGGCTAGTTTTGAAAACCATAGAGATATCTCAAAGAATTCTAATTTGTCAAATCAGACTGATGAAGAGAAAGGTTGGTATTCAGACAAAGTTAAGAACATGATGAGCAGCATGGGCTTCAAGCCAGGCAAGGGCTTAGGTAAATTTGAACATGGACGGACAGAACCAGTTGAAGCCTCTACACAGAAAGGACGAAGAGGTTTGGGTCTCAAATCATCTACAGTAGGTAGTATTCCTCGTGATTTCAAATGGTCTCCAGATGATGAAAAAGCAGAAGCTAAAGAAAAAGTGGTAATTATCTTTTATATGTATGGTGTTGTAATAAATACTAATATGAACCATATTCGCCAAATACCCAACCCATTAACAAAATAGTATTAGTGTTTGCCAAATATTGTGATGGCATTATTAGTTGACCAGATAGGTAACCTGGTGGTGAGAGAACCTAACTATGAAGCCTGAGGTGCCGGGTTTGTTCCTTGTTGGAGCAGATATTTGTATGAATCAGTGTTTGTGTTTGAGTTTTGGGTGTTTGATACATAGTTAACCCATAGAGTGCCATCTACGTAATATTGCGGAGCTGGCCTTGGCCATTATGATCAACAACTACACAATATTACATAGTTGGCACTCAATGGGTTAAATATGTTTATCCATACCCATAGTGCAAGCTTTGCTGAATTTGGAACTAGATTAATTGGTTTCTATTGCCTGATGATTTATTTATTTTATTTAAATAAAACTTTCTGCTGTTGGCTTTGCATTGTTGGCTAAAACAGAACATACTCTTTGAAGTAAGTTAATTTTTATTTTGTGTGTTGCTTTTGTTTTTAATTGTTGGATTTTTGGTATTTGGACGTTAGTTTACTAATGTATAATTCACAATCAGTCTTGACTTTCTCAAAAAAAAATCCATGCTCTGTTGATTGTCTTGTTTATAGTTATAAACAAAAATTATATTTTTAGCTTTGGATGCCTCCTGGAGCTGAACCTCTATCTGGTGATGTTCTGGAAGAATGGCTTTGTAGAGGCCCCAAAAAACTAACTATAGAAGATGAGACAGAATTTGTAGATCCTGAGGTTTTAAAAGGAGTTTTGAATGCAAAGGTACATATTAACAATTTGAATCATACCTAAATATCAATAAATTTATACATTTTGGAAATATTACTATTAGTTATTTACTTAAGTTTAAATATATTCTTGCAGACCATCTTTGATACCTTGGATGATGAAGACCTTAGGAATGCTCGTTTCCGCAGCAACCCATATGAAACTATAGGTGCAGTAATATTTTTAAACAGGGCTGCTGTCAAAATGGCTAATATAGACGCTCTCTTTGACTTCATGTTTACTGAACCTAAAACGCAAACAGGGAAATTGGCGATTGATAGAGAATTACTATATTTTGCTGATGTATGCGCTGGTCCAGGTGGTTTTTCTGAATATGTGCTATACAGAAAAGGATGGAAAGCAAAAGGTTAGCCTTAACCTATTATCAGATATATGTATGCTTTAAACATTAAGTATTATATTTTTGATACAATTATTAATGTGGATGTTTGTCTGCAGGATTTGGATTTACGTTGAAGGGTCCATGTGACTTCAAGTTGCCTGATTTTAATGCTGGTACTCCAGAGACGTTCAATCCATATTATGGAATTGAAAATGATGGGAATGTGTTCAATCCTGCAAATCTAATGTCTTTAAAGGATTATGTTTTAAAACAAACAGATGACAAAGGTGTACATTTTCTTATGGCTGATGGTGTAAGTGAATGTTACTAAAAAACCAGCCTTTTGTTAGTTGGACTTGTTAAATGACCGGTTTTAAAACCTCTTACTTCTTGTATGTTTTCCTGTAATCTAACAAAAGAACCATTTTCTTTAGTTTTTTTTTTATTTCTTATTTAGATGCAGTAGTTTCAAAGATAACTTTATCTTTTTGGCTTAGGCTTAGGCTTTGTGAGTGGCAAGCCTTTTTTCACAAGATTTCTTAAATTTTTCTAATATACCTCTCTATAGTGACCTCTATATTCAAAAATATTTTTTATTTATTTTATACATAATTTGTCTTCTATTTATAGGGATTTTCAGTTGAAGGTCAAGAAAATATTCAAGAGGTACTATCGAAGCAGCTGTATCTTTGTCAGTGCTTGGCAGCATTGATGCTTGTAAGAACGGGAGGACATTTTGTTGTAAAATTATTTGATGTTTTTACTCCATTCAGTGTTGGTTTAATTTACATCATGTACAGATGCTTTGAAAAAGGTATTTTGTTTTTTTTTTTTAGATTTTTCTTACATATATTATTGTTAAATATTGACTAGTACTTTAATTTATGAATTTATGTTCCAGTGTGTATCCATAAGCCTGTCACATCACGACCTGCTAATTCAGAACGCTACTTAATTTGTCTGTGGAAACGATTGGGCACAGAGTCAGCTGAACATCACCTTTACTCGGTCAACTCAATTTTATGGGAAGGGCGAGACCATGGGGAGGATGTAACAGAGCTTGTACCATTAAGTGTCTTGCAAGAAGATACAGGTTTCTTCGAGTATATGTATCAAAGTAACTGCCTGTATGTATTAAATGGATGAAATTACAATTTTGGCTGTACAATACTGTGTTATGATATTGTATCATTTTGTTTTTTTTTTCGTTTTTTATAGTATTGGTGAAAGACAAATCAAGAACTTGCTGAAAATAGCAGAATTTAGTAAAGACAGGAACCTCAAAGAAAGTACACAAGCCGAAATAAGGGAAAAATGTTTAAAATTATGGAAAGTAAGGAGGAAGATAAAGATATGTAATTTTATTTTGATTATTACTGCAATGAATTGCTAAAATATGTTAATTTATAGATACCTGACAAAGTGAGGACACAAACGGAGAGACTGAATCCTGAGGATACTCTTTCAAATATTTTAAGCATGATGCAGAAGCGGCCGCGGGAAGGGCACAGCTCCCATGCGTTTAAGAATGGGGTTCTAAATAAACCGCCCACTTTCTTAGAAAAAGATTCAGACTTGGAAACTTTTAAGAATGTGTATGATTGGCATTTTTACTTTTTGGCCAATGGCAAGAACAGTCAAGAGCTGAAGTTTTTTATAGGTAAGTAACCACATGTGTATAAGTACAGAATCAGTCCAACTAATATGCAGACTTAATGTACTTAAAAAATATGTTATAATAAAGACTTAAATATATGCATATATGTATTATATATACATATAAAAAGTAATAAACAAATTAGAATAATAAAATAAATACGTACATACATTAAAAAATAAAATATAATATTATATATGTATACATATACGTATTTACAAGTTTCCACTATGAGCGCACGTGCGAAGTCTCATCTAGTCGCCGTAACTCAGTGACCTTGCTAACTAGTTGGTTTACTATTCAACCGTTTAACGCATAGATTGTTTCTACCCTCTTTGTTTAAATGTACTTGTGCATGCAGCATGCATGCACAATGCATGTTGCGAGTGTTGTGTTCTGTCGTTCATTACATTATTATGTTTACTTTAAGTTGTCATGCAATATTCTTAATGAGAATAAAATAAATGATCTCTAAACCTATTATTTGCTGTCAGGGTGCGGCGGCAAACAAGTGCATCAGCTAGAAGGGTCAGGATGGAAGAGTGTTGTGGATTTACACCTTACTTTACCTGCAAAAACATTATTGTATGGTGAGGTGAGCTATAAAATGATACTTGTTATGTTTATGAACTTATTTACTAATTTTAACTTGATTAATTTAATTACTAGTTGTCTCATTCTGTTGTGTTTTTTAGATTGTGAAGGAATATCGTGGAGTCGGCAATAATCAGATGTTCAGTAAAGCTCTCCATGTAATAGATGCTCTGATGCTTGGTGGAACTGATATTTCTCATTTACCTTTATCAGAAAGGTATGTTGATAGAGGTATGGAAACAAACGCTTCTTGGTCTAAATTGACAGCAGTTTAAATTAGTAATTTTCGTATTCTCAGGATACACCAATGTGGTCTATTCTGTGCTGCTCTTGATAAACCATATGATAAGAGCAGTGCACTACCCATTAGATGCAAAAGACTGTTTAATATGGAGGACTTCCCGTCAGTGATTAACAACTTAGAATGCCGCGCTATGAAAAGAGTGAGGAAGGCGCTCACACTGAATATTCCTGACAGAATTAATAACACTGAAATGTTTCATGTTGTCGGATCCATACTCTTTGTCAAAGAGATAAAAGGTTTGTTTTACTTATAAAATTGGATTTTCGTGTTTGGTTGTCTTTTGTTTAGAGTGGTTTTCCTTTGCTGTTTACGCCAAATAAAGACTAATGAGCACTTTCGAATCTGTGGCGAAACTATATTCTACTTTAATCGGTATTTCATAATTTTATCGAAAAACGTTTCACAACTGATTCGTTTCGCAAAATTACCGTTTCAACGAATGCATTTTTTTCTGAAACTAAATATTTCAGGATTTATTTCAAGACCATCGTGTAGAACCCTATAGGTTAGGTTAGGTTTGTTTTATAAAAATCCTGAAATATATACAGTTTCAGAAAAAAAATGCACTCGTTGAAACGATAATTTTGCGAAACGAATCAGTTGTGAAACGTTTTTCGATAAAATGTTAGCTACCCACATTAAATGCAAAAATGAAATGAAATGAAATGTTTATTCACAGAACATACGGTATAAAAGATGTTACAAAAACACATTAGAGCTATCATATGTTCGGCCTACACGGCATGTGAAAATTTTCATGATTAATAATAATAATTGTTAATCTTACTCAATAATAGTAGCTTTAAATGCAAAGAAAATGACAAGAAGTATGCACTTCAACAAAATTAATTAATTTTGCAGAGCCGTGGCAGGCGCATATGTCAAAAAAGAGCGGGCGCAAGTATTACTTCAGAATGGGTAAAGACAAGAGACCTCTTAGCGAGTACCACATCGTGGAAGACGCGGGCTTGGACATGGTGGAAGCGTACGCGCATCGCGTCATGTGGAACTGGGAAGAAGCTGCCTGCGCCATTTTCGAAGGTCTGCCGCACAGAGGAATTACTAGAGCGCAAGTCGAGAATTTTATTGAGCATAAGACTACAAGATAATCGAACTAAATAAATGCTATAAATATGAACTCTAGTTTGTTGTAATAAAGATTTGTGAATTTTTTCAATACACCTTTAGTTGCATCCCATCCCACTGCTACCTCTTAACACGGCACTGTGTATAATGAATGATGGTTTCTATGCTATGTTCAACTTAAATTCGAAATGATTGTAATTTCGGGTGGGGTTAAAGTACGACGCGTAGTTGTTGACTCAGAATGAATGACAATAATGTCCCACCCGATAATCCAAACTTATGGCAATACCATGATTACTATCATTCATTTCGGGTCGACAGTTTGTACGGTACGTGGTCATGTTTTAGCCACTACCTTAAACAAAGGTAGGGTCAACGCACGGTCAACGTCATAAATAAGTGATCACTTTTGTACCTTGTCACTTTAACGTCATGTTTGACAAGCCATACGAAATTATGTAACGACTGAAAGCGACAAGGTACTAAAGTGATCATTTATTAATGACGTTGACTGTACTACCTGCTCAATACAAGACAAGTGTGGTTTCATAAAAGGTTGTTTAGTCTAAAAATGTTTGAAATGGTTTAAATGCCAAGTAAAGATATTTATTTTGGGCACCTGCCTTCGGATAATGAATACATATAAGGATAACTGGAAGAGACTCTTTTAAGGGATAACCATAAATAATCTAAGGGGATAACTTAGCCTTATTTTATGTGCAGTAAAGAGTTGGTGCCTGGGCGACCGAGCTTTGCTCGGGCCAAAACTCGATAACGAGCGTTTTTTCAAAGATGAGACCAAGCTAGATCGATTTATCGCCCCTGAAACCACCTGCATATTTGTCTGTTTTTCTGTTTATATATATTGTTTTTTATTTTTATTCTTTCCACTTACCTAAAAGATTGATAGATACATACAAATGGCTGTATGGTTTTAAATCTTTGTCTTTTCCCTAGCGAAAAGAAATAAAAAAACAACATTAAGAGGGTACGATGGCTGAGAGACTTTTGAGAAATAGGTATTTTAATGAAATGTCGCTGTCTCGCACGAACCCCTTCGTGTCAGTACAGCGAGAGCGGGACAACTGCAGCTCAGACCGTTAATAGGCGCGTAAAATTGATCAAAACAGCATTTCGTAATCCCCTGTTTTCTTCTCGAAAACTGGACCAATAAAATTATTTTTTTAAATATAATTAGAGGATAGATTTAGCTATGCCCCTATGTTTTCCTTTTTTTGTTTATATGAGGGATTCTTTTCTGATGAGTGTCTGAAAATGACGTTGAAATTGGGCAATTTTTTCAAATTTGAAAGCTCATATTTCTTTTGTTAATTGAAATATGGAAAAAAACGAAACCTAGGGGCATAGCTGTGGTAGATACAGATTATACAGTAAAAAAAATTTGGCTCTAAAGCCATTATCCAGGGAGGAAACAGGGGATTACGTTTGTATGGAGAAATGGTGCGCATCGTATCCTCTTAACGCAACAGACAGGGTGACCATTTGTGGCAGATTCTCCCATTTGGGCAAATTAAGGTGGAATGGCATGCTCTAGGCGCGAAATTCAAAATTTTTACACGTTTTAATTTATTTTGGGTAAACTGTTTAACTTCATATGGTACTTGCGGTTGTAAAACAGTGTTCTTTATATTATTGTGTAAAGTTTTTTAGGAATAAAACTGTTAGCTTGATATAAAAGTTGTCAAACATGGAAATTCGGACTTTCAACGTTTTGACAACTTGTATTTTAAGCTAATAGCTTTATTCTTAAAAAAACTTTATACAATAATATAAAGAACACTGTTTTACAAGCGCAAGTACCATATGAAGTTAAACAGTTACACCGTTTAGCCACAATAAATTAAAAACTGTAAAAAGTTTGAATTTCGCGCCTAGAGCGTGCGCTTCCACCTTAAGCCCTTTAATTTTAACTCTGGCTGAATTTGGCAGATTCCAAGGAAACCCTTATTATATTTGAAATACGAATAAAAAACTATCAGTTACTTTGTTTTTTGTTTTACTTATTTAGTAGGAGATTATTTTATTTAAGTACTGAAATAAAACGAAAATAGTGAGTAATTTTCAAAACTAAGGGTATCACGGGTGCGTTGCCGGCCCTTAATAGGGTAGAATGTGAAAAAAAATATTGTGAAATATTTTGAATTAAATAATAAAATCCTTTTTATTAACACATTTCCTTTCACATGGAGACAATAATAAGATGGCATATTATTGTAATTTTCTGGAGTCAAGTAAATTTGGCAAAATTTTGGCAGATTTTGGAACCGTGGGCCGATTCGCTATTTTTGAAACGGTCACCCTAGCAACAGATGTCATGCATGTCAGTGTCAAAATATTCAATGAAATTTTGAGCGCGATTTGATCGTTATGTGAATATTTGTTATAGTATTATTCATTTAAGTTTAAGATTCTATTAATTTTGTCAGTTCCAAGAAAAAATAAATTTCTATCTTCTTACTTGATTTTAAATACAATGACTCAGGGTGATACTATAAAAAATCTGCCGTGGTAAGTGCACACCATTGTAGTGCTGCAATTTTCTGCATTATGAGAAATACATGCTCAAAATAATGTTATTCATTAACAGGGTCGAGAAGTATCGTCCATCCAAACTAGAAGACTTAGTATCTCATGATGACATAATTAAAACAAGTAAGTTTTTACAACCTCAACTTTAATGAATCCAAGTTGTAAAGTTTGTTATTGACCATTTAAATATTTGTTAAAGTTAACCAGTTTATGAAAGAGAATCAGTTGCCTCATCTCCTATTCTACGGGCCTCCAGGAACTGGAAAAACATCAACTATTCTGGCATGCGCTAAGCAAATGTATACTCCACAGCAGTTTAACTCAATGGTATGAAGTTCACATAAAATGTTCCTGTTATCTTAGCCATTCATTCAACTGAGAATATCAGTAAATATTTTAAACTTTTATTAAAATGTGTTTTTTTTTATGCATTGCATTATACATTGTGTATGGCAGGTGCTGGAGTTGAATGCATCAGACGACAGAGGTATAGGAATTGTGCGAGGTCAAATACTCAGTTTTGCATCAACTAGAACCATCTTCAAGGCTGGCCCTAAGCTGATAATCCTGGATGAAGCGGATGCCATGACCAATGATGCTCAAAATGCACTCCGAAGAAGTAAGTGTTTAAGGTTAAGTTTAAATAGTCATTGATTCTGGCGAAGTGCAGAACATTACAAAATATGTTTACATACATCTGATTTTCAATAATACATTGATTCAGGTGTATTGTAGGGGTACATTGTGATGAATAACACTATGTTTACTGTGCTTGCTTGATTGCTTTGTAGTAGGGAAGCAAGGCAAACATATTGTAGTATACAACTGAATGCTCTATTTAATTGGTATCACCATTAAATTATAAATGTTGTACCACATATTTTAATAAACATCACTATTAATTGTTTAATAAATGCACAAAAATATGATTTACATACCACATCACATCACATGAGCTACAATACAGTAATAGCTATTAATACCTAATTCAAAATGCAAAGCCCTTCCATTAGTTAACTCTGAAATCCCATTCTGGTGAGACACTACCTCCATTGTATGGTGAATCACGTTGCCATGGCAATATACTTGGGCAAACATTCAAAACTTTTCTAAGAAACATGGACCAGTCTTATTACTTTACTTGAAGAAGTTGTTATAAAATATGATAAAAATATAAATTTATTAGAGAAAATAAATTTTAAATAAAGATATTAATTAAATAAAAGAACATGTTAAAATGTTAATCCTTTAAATACATAAATATCTTAATATTTCAAATTTTAATGTTATGGTTTCCAAAATATAAGTCATGTCAGACAGTGAAGATGATGAAGTTCAGAATAGAACAGTCAAGATCACTTTGGTTGGGGAATCTGCAACTGGTAAAGTAAGTATTTATATGTATTGATTGTATATATTGATAGTCGCCAACAAACTGTTTTGCAGTTTGGCGAAGTTTTTGTCAATAATTTAAAGTAGTAAAGTTAAATCTGCTTCAATTTGTTGCTTAACTATAAGTGTTAGGTGGTGCGGTGGTGCGTAGCAGAGCTGCTACTGGCAATTCCTCAAAGAAAATGAGAGTGCATTGCAATAGCTGTTGGTTGTTGTGCAAACAGCTTTGTCAAAAGAATAGTCATCTTACTTGGGCTGTCATGTTGGTCAATCTGAATTGGCATAGACTTTTAACAAATAGCAATAGAAAGTTGTTTCTTTTGTTACTATTTACTTCCTTACTATTTTTTTCTAAAACAGTACTTGCATTTTAAAACTTACCTAATATTTGATCATCGTAAAAAAAAAACATTTTTTTCAGTGAGTCACAGAGTGTATGGTTTTAATTTGTCAATGGATTCTATTCTATACAAGCGACCATTTAACGACCTTTCTGCTTTAGAGGTATTCTTGTAACAAATCTACAGGTGATCCTAAGTTTGAAAGCCAGGTTGATGTAGCCGTTTTTTACTGTTAAGAGGGTTTATACCTGCTGAGCTGGCAATGTTGCATTTTTGTTTGTTTTTCTCGATTATTTCATAAAAATTGAATGAAAATTAAAAATGTGTTTTGTATACAAATTGTTCTAATATATAAGTTAATGTGTCTATTGCAATAATAATTCGTGATAGACTTTTATTTTCTTTAAAAACGAACAAATTATTACCTAACGGTTTTTAAAGAAAATAAAAGTCTTATCACTAATTTTTATTGCAGTAGACACATTAACTTATATATTAGACAATTCATAACACCACATTTTTAATTTTCATTCAATTTTTATTGAATAATCGAGAAAAACTATCAAAAATGCAAAAAAGCAGGTATAAACCCTCTTAAGCTACGTATCGACTTCGCGCGGCAAACCATCGAACATTGGTTCGTGCGCGCACATTATGGATACCGTGCCTCCGCGTGAGCCAATTCGAATTCTGACGTTCTGGAATGTGCCAAAACATGGGTTTGCCGCGGTTGAACAATGCTAAGTTTGTGCACAGCTTAGCATGCAGTGTAAATGTTTAGAGCAGCCTGTGCGCGCGCTACCTGGGGCGCGGGGGGGCGGGGGCGGGGGCGGGGGCGGGCACGGCGGGCGCGGAGGTGCTGGCGGGGCAGTGCGCGGGGCTGCGGCCCGCCGCGCCGCTGCTGCTGTGCGACGTGGCCGGCGCCGCGCGCGCCACCGCCATGCTCGACAACTATCTCTATGCTACTGATGTGAGTACAATTTTTTTTAACCTTTTCAACGCTCTGTCAAATACAACAGCTCTCACTCATACGCCATGACATCGTAATGTCAAACGCGAAGTTGAACCCTACAGAAATGCGTGATGCGTGTAGGTAGATATCGCTCTGCACGCCATGACTGATATATAAGTCGTTGGCGTAGAACCTGCGGTGCTGATATATGTGTCGTTGGCGTCGAAAAGGTTAAAGGTAGCTTCTTCAATGATTTCGCCAACGTCGAGGTTGTAGAAGTCGTCATTAGTTTTAAGCTGTGTTCGTTTGAATAGATATTAGTTTTGTTAGTTAAGTGAAGCTTGATAATCGAATAATAGCCAGCATCAGGTCTGAATCTGAGATAGTTGCACTATCCCATATTAACATTATAGGCTATATTTGTCTCTGGAAAATCCGAAGCTTCCGCCGAACGCACACAGCTAGTTTATTATTGAATTAGTGGTTGCCCAGGGTGTACTGGCCCAAACTGTTGGATGTCTAAATCTGCGCTACTGAGTCCAAAGTCGAAAGCTACACAATTGCTTCAACGTCACTGTTACACGGTTGTTGCCTTCACGCTGTTATTGGCGTGAATGCGACTTTACGTAACTGCCTGTACATTACGTACTTCAACGACACAAAGCTTTATGGTTGCTCCTACGCCACTGACGTAAAATTTGGAAACTGTAGCGTTAACTAACTAAATCTGTACCTACGCCAATCGGCATTATGTTAGTTGTAAATAGTAGGTAAAGCCAAGCATCATAGATCGCTCAGATTAAGTATGTTTATGATGCAAGATATTATTCACTTGACGTATTAAATTCACCACAATTTTTGTTGTTATTCTGAAATATGTACCTACTTAAGGCCGGCGTAGACCGGATGCGTGTGCGTGTCATGTCACCCACACGCACCGCTTGCAGTGAGTGGAGCTGTGGGAGGAATGGCACACTAGATGCATGCACATGGTGTGTTATCTTTCTTACAGTTCCATTCATTACAACTTGTGCGTGACACGCACACGTATATGGTCTGCACCGACCTTTAATTACAACACTTTAAATTTCAGGTGGTCTTATTCGTTTATGACTTGACCAACCTGCAAAGTTTTGAGAATCTCAGCATATGGGTTACTATGGTGAAAAAGATTTTTGAATACGAGGCGAAGAAGCCTCTCCTGGCAGTGTTTGGCAATAAATCCGACTTGGAGCACCAGAGGGCGGTTCGGTTGTCATGCGTGCAGAAATTTGCTTCCGAGCATTTGTTGGAGAACTACAAAGGGTCGGCTAGGACCGGAGAAATGGTAACTATCTTGCTGATTCTCATATTGTATTTGTTGATTAGACGTTGGTCATTGTAAGCAAGTTAAATTATGATAAAAAAATTCCCTGCTTGCAAAGTATAGTAGACCATGTAAGTGCACTAACTACCATTTTTAATGGCAGTTCCTACAACAGAATAAAAACAATACCTAAGGCTGATTGTCACATAGAGTTATTATTAGTGAAAATAGTCTTTGATGTTTTTAGCCATACAGGCTGTATGATACAGCTGTCATTGAACTTTAGGATGGCTCCACCCCTGAGATCCTGTACCCAGTAGTTGGGCGCGTATACGCCGCAGATGGTGATGGTGATTTCTAATAAAGGGGGTGATCCATTGGCGAGCAAAACCGCTGGTACGCCAACGAACTCGCGAGCCAACGGTCTAAAACCGCCAATGGAGCACTTAAAAGTCTGCGGACTTTAGAATTTCAAGTATGCAACAGCGAGCCAGCGAGCAAATCCGACGGTTTTAAGTCCGCAAATGGATCACACCCTTAAACAGAATATTCCATATTCAAATAGTATCCTAAATTAATATTTTTCGGGACTTAATCACGAGCTAACATACCTAATGAAATCAACTCAACGCATCGACCGCATTGCAGCCGTTTGCCGTGGTCACGAGTCGTCAGAGATACTGAGAGTCGAGAGAGAGTGTGACAGTCGACCCGTGACTACGGCCACTGCAATGCAGTCGAGTCGAAACGTTAAAGCAATTAAGTATTTCGATATTAAGTCCCGAAAAATATTAGTTATGAGACTTATGAGTGAGCAACGTGAAAGTTTTTTCTTATTATGAGAGGAAAGCAAACGAGCAAGCGGGTCATCTGATGGGAAATGATCGCCACCGCCCATGAATATCAACAACTCAAGGAGAGTCACTGATCTGTCGCCCTAGCCGCCCTTTAAAGGAATACGTGTAAACCCTTTTCTTACATTACAATATCGATACCGGAAATCTCAAATGGCGTAAAGGACAAAAATGCGATAGGGAAAAAAAAGCTGTATACGATGGCATTTAAGACTCATTTTCGCATTTCGCATTTTTATCCTTTACGCCATTTGAGATTTCCGGTATCGATTATCCTAAGCTGCGTATCGAATTTGTTCGACCGCGGCAAACCCGTGTTTTGGCACGTCAAAATTCGAGTTGCCTCGCGCGGTGGCACGGTATCCATAGTGCGCAGCTTTCGCGCGAGCCAATGATCGATGGTTTGCCGCGCAAAGTCTATACACAGCTTTAAGCCAACTTTGGTGATTTTAGGTGAACACCGCTTTCACGAACCTAGTAGCAGCAGTACTGGGGGTAGCAGTCCGACGGCCGCGGGCGGTCGCCAACGGCAGGTCGCCGGCGCGGGAGGCCGAGCCGCGCCGCTCCGAGCCGCGCCAGTCGCTCATCATGAACAGGAAAGCTCTGCGGAGGGTACAGCGAGCCTCGTCCTCTGTTTGTACTGTGCAGTAAAATGTTAAACTATTGGCCGTTGTTTCATTTTATAATAGCTGTTGCCTGCGACTCCGTCTGCGAAAAGTTCGTTTACCGCGCTTGAACTGCAATTTTCCGGAATATTATCTTATGTCCTTTCTCGGGCCCAAACGGGTATAGAGATATCTATACCAAATTTCATCTAAATCGGTTCAGCGGTTTAAGCGTGAAGAGTAAATATACAAGAATTTCTCGTTCAAAGATAGGTGGGCCAATCAACTTTTAAACCGACGTTTTTGGCGTCTCCTGCGTTACCAAAATTGTCTCTGGCGTTACCAAAAAATCGTACTTCCAACAAGATATTTCACGGTTTAATAGGTTAAACTAACGTAGGATGGCATGTATTCATGCTATTCATGTATTAAATTACAGAAAAAACATGTTTACTTACAAAAATCTGCAATTGTTTGAAAAATGTCGCGGACAGATTATAGTCGGTTTAAAAGTTGATTGGCCCAGGTAGCATGCATGTCGCACTGCCAGATTCACAGCACACCAACTCAAAATAATTACCATTTTAATTTAGATTTTATCCAATTTCTGGAAGGTCTACATTACAATGGTGTATTATTTTGAGCTGATACGCTGGTGATCTGGGAGTGCGATGTGTAAAAAACCATTTTTAATCCGAGCTTTTTTGCTGACTGTACTTGCTTTTCTATTTTGTGGTAGGTACTATGGTGTGGTAGGTTATTAAACCTGCATTATGTATATCAAATTTCAATGTTTTAGCTTCTTCACGTAAAAGTGGGGTAAATTCAATTTTCAAGAGTTGACCTAACAACTGAATACTCAGCACTACTGAATTATTTAGAGCCCTTTTTCACGTTGTGATGTGGTTTTCGAAGGATAATCAGTCTTCTTAATAATAATAATACTATAGTATGTTGGTATGGTATGTGAAGCCTCAATTTATATGCAGCGTCCTCTTCTGTTTGCATTGTGCAGAAAAATAGTAAAATCAAGCCGACAAAATTTCCTCTCCCGAAATCTTAGTCTGCGACCGTCCTTGGTTTTATAGAAACAGGTACAAATAACTGAACAGAAGCAGAGCTGTATTGGTTTGTTCCAAAACATTTGGATGGGTACACGCAACAAAGTAAGTTAGTAGCTATCTTTTGTTGATTTGTTGCGTGTGTAATCCTATGCGCGTTAGGTTGGTGGATAATTGGAATGTAACCATATTCAAGTCTACGGTGCAAAAGTGATGTTTATTAAAATATGTAAAAAAACGTTTTACTATTTCATAATATCTTTAATTTCATGTGAATTCATTCATTGTTTCATTTACGAGTGAAATGCCGGCTTATCGCTTAGTTAGTCATTTTCTGGCTTAAAGAACGGAGTCTCACTGAGCGGCAAGCGGAAAAATGTGTTACTTGCCAGCCGTTCAGCTAAAATAGAGTATAATTCCCAGTAATAGAGAAGTACACGGAGAACGTGCGTTTCTGCATCATCTGCAACTACCTCGGCAAGATCATCCCGGCGTTGCAATCGCGCTGCACACGATTTCGCTTCGCGCCGCTGCACGCCTCTCAAGTCGTACCGCGATTGCAGGACATCGCGCAAAAAGAGGGGTGAGTCCACTTTAATCTCCGTAGGTCTTGACACGTAACATAAAAAACCGGCCAAGAGAGTGTTGGACACGCCCAAGATAGGGTTCCGTAGCCATTACGAAAAAATCAAGTAATATTTTTCTAAGGATTTTGTATGTGTACGGAATATTCCAAGTTTAGGTATGTTTTATACCTTAGGCTACTATTTACTCTTAACTACAAACAATTCCCAAGCAATCTTAGCCGCTATAATTTTCCTTGTAAATTTAATATATTTACTAACATTCTGAATTTTTTAAAATTTTTCCACCCAACAGTTTAGATTTTAGATGGGGGGGACGGTCGATTTTAATGAAAATTTTCACTTTAAAGTTGAATATTTCGCAAACAGATCACTGAATAGAAAAATCATGTTAGCAACCCCCTAATGGTTTTAAAAGACCTATCCAACAATACCCCGCACTATAGGGTTAGTCGAGAAAAAAAAAATCACCCCCACTTTACGTCTATGGGAGGTACCCTAAATAAAAATATTTTTTATTTTTTTATTGTGCCACTTTGTTGGCGTAACTAATATGTATATTCATGCCAAATTACAGCTTTTTAGTACTAACAGTCTCTGAGCTTAGCCGCGGACAGACAGACAGACAGACGGACAGACATGGCGAAACTATTAAGGGTTCCTAGTTGACTACGGAACCCTAAAAAGAGGAGAGTTTTCCCAAATACTCGTGAGGGTGGGTGCCTTTCCACCAGACATCTGCTATGCAGCTAAGGGCCTAAGTACACGGCGTTTTTTTAACGCGCCGTCGACGCGCGTTTGTATCGATACAAGTAAATGCGCGTTGACGGCGCGTTAAAAATACGCCGTGTGCTTAGGCCCTAAATATGCTGTGAGGATGTGAAAGTTATGGTACGAAACTATTCCACTAATGCTAAGTATTGTAGCCGCTCGAGGAAGATCCTGAGCGCGCTTTAATACTGGCAGGGTCGCCATGTAATATTAAGAGATGTTGTTCTGAGGGATCAGCGTGGGCGCTGTTGGAGGAGAGTGAAACTCTAGTTGTTAGTTGTATAAGAAGCCACGTTTAATAGTAGAACCTTAGATTATTATGGCCGCTGACAAGCAATATGCGTTTATGTAGCAATAAACTACCTATTGTGTTACTGCTAAACACTAAAAGTGGCAAATTGCCATACTACAGTGAATCCACAGCACGCATCATTCTGTATGAAAAACTTATTTTAGTTGAAACCGTTTCCACTAGTGCTACCTATGCTATGCGGACCAATGTATATGGTTGGTAGATATCAAAAACATCCATAGCAACGTAGCATAGCACATCTCTGGTGGAAAGGCACCCTAAGTGTTAGAAGAACTTGATTAATATTAAAGTATTTTACGCCGTTGGTAAGTGTTGTGGGTAGACGTAGAAAATATTAATAAAATCAGTTGTAATCCAGTCGCTCTTTCATTTACACAACATGGTGGCAGCGGTGTTTTAAATTACGTTTTTGTGCAGTATTGGTATTGTTAGTGGTGCAAAGTGGTTTAATTAGTTAGCGAAATAAGGAAACAATAGTGATTTGTTGCAATGGAGCACGCGCGACCTCCGTCAGAATTGAATCTGGATGGCAGTCCCGTCAGCCGGGCTGACGCGTGGCGTAAATGGAAGACTCAATTTGAGCTATTCCTTAAGGCATCCGGGGTGCACAAAGAGGAATCAGCAGTGCAGGCCAGCCTCTTGATTAATTTAATCGGGCCGGACGGATTTGATGTTTATCAAACCTTTACGTTCGTCAACGAAAAAGATCGAGAAGACGTCCAGGCTCTGCTCAAAAAATTTGATGGATATTTTGGAGTTAAGTCAAATATTACGTTGGCAAGATACAACTTTTTCACACGTGACCAAGAACACGGTGAAACAATAGGCCAGTACGTAGTGGCGTTAAAGCTTCTTAGCAAGAAGTGTGAATTTCAATCATTGGAGGATTCATTAATGCGCGATCGCATAGTTTGTGGCATAAACAATGGAATTGTACGCGATCGTATGTTGCGGGAGAGCGATTTAACTCTCGATAAAGCTATAAAGATATGCGAGGCGGACGAAGTATCTGCGGACGGCAGCAGGTTCTTGGAGACTCGCGGATCGGGCGTCGCGGGGACCGTTCGCGTGGACAGGGTGCGCGCGCCGGGGGCCGGCTGGCGCGGGCGCGGCCGGGCCCGGGGCCGGGCGCCGCCGGCGCAGCGCGCGCCGCCCGCCGCCGCCCCCGCCGCCAGCAGCCGCGCGGCCCACGCGCCCCCGCCCCCTCCGCAGTGCCACGGGTGTGGTATGCAGTGCTTACCGGGAACGTGTCCCGCTATTCAAGTGAAGTGTTACGTATGTCAAAATTATGGTCATTACGCGAGAATGTGTAATTTGACGCGAGGTGTCAAAAAAATGTACGACATCGGTGTTCACACCGACAACGATGACGACTCCGAGGACGACCGTGAGTTGTTTTATGTTTCTGTAGTAAATATGTCAACTGCCAAGCAAACGATTAATAATGAGTGGCATGAAAACTTAACTTGTGACGGTGGCTTAGAAAAGTTTAAATTGGACACGGGCGCAGACATTAATGTTTTGTCATACGAGCGATTTAAGAAGTTAGGATTTAACGACTCGATTATACGAAAACATAACATTAAGTTGCAGTCGTACAGTGGTGACGTAATACCAATAAAAGGTATATGCGATTTAAATTGGTCGCATAAAAATAACAAATATTGTTTAAGGTTTGCGATTGCGAACTTGACTTGTGAAAGTGTACTGGGCAGACAAGCGTGTTCTCAGATGGGGTTAATACGTCGAATTCACAGTATAAATCTAAACGATTATTCGGATTTATTTAAAGGGTTGGGTTGCTTGCCGGGAGAGTATAGTATTGTTGTTGATACGAGCGTGCCGCCGGTAGTGAGCGCGCCGCGCAAGGTACCTATAGCTCTGCGCGACAAGTTGCAGGACGAGTTAAATAGAATGATTGACTTAGGCGTGATAAGAAAGGTCATTCACCCCACTGCATGGGTTAACGCAATAGTAATTGCTGCTAAAAAAAATGGTGATTTACGTATCTGTCTTGATCCGCGACCATTAAATTGTGCTATTCGACGTGCTCATTTTCAGCTACCTACACTTACAGAATTAACATCAAAATTACACGGGGCGTGTTATTTTTCGGTTTTAGATGCAAATTCGGGATTCTGGGCAGTCAAGTTGGATGAAGCGAGTGCAGACTTGTGCACGTTCAGCACACCCTTTGGCCGATACCAGTTTACAAGGTTACCTTTTGGATTGAATTGCGCACCGGAAGTGTTTCATGCCAGAGTTAAACAATTAATAGAAAACTTAGAGGGTGTTGAATCATTTATTGACGACATAATTTGTTGGGGGCGAACTAAACAAGAGCACGATAAAAGATTAAACGCTTTATTAGAAGTAGCACGGACAAACAATTTAAAATTTAACAAAAACAAATGCAAAATATGTGTCGAGGAGGTCACCTACTTGGGTCATATTTTTAACAAAAACGGGATGAAACCGGATAGTGCTAAAGTTGAGGCTATCGTCGACATGCCACCACCGCGTGATAAAAAAAGTTTAGAAAGATTTTTGGGGGCTACTAACTATTTATCCAAATTTATACGGAATTATTCGGAGCATACAAAACCGTTGACTAGTTTATTAAAGAAAGATTCGTGTTGGGTCTGGGACTCGAAACATCAAGAGGCATTAGATAAACTGAAAAAGCTGCTCAGCACGGTGCCAGTGCTGGTGCTATATGACGCGGCGGCGCCGGTCGTGCTGTCGGTGGACGCCAGCAGCGTGGCGCTGGGCGCCGTGCTGCTGCAGGGCGGGCGGCCCGTCGAGTACGCGTCGCGTATGCTCACCGACACGCAGACCCGGTATGCGCAGGTGGAAAAAGAATTGCTGGCTATCGTATTTGCCTGTGATAAATTTCGACAGTATATTTATGGTAAAAATAATGTAGTTGTGGAAACTGACCATAAGCCCCTAGAAAGCCTATTTAAAAAATCATTGCAGTCTGTCCCAGTACGCTTACAGCGAATGCTATTACGCCTCCAAGGCCTAGACTTATCAGTCGTGTATAAGCCCGGTAAATACATGTACTTAGCAGACACACTGTCGCGCGCGCCTCTGCCCATATTATATGAGGAAAGTATAAGTAAAGGAATAACATATCAAGTCAATCTTTTAATGAGTCATATCAACATATCAAATAACAAATTAAATTATGTAAGGGAAGAGACCCAGAAGGATAAAAACTTAATGCAATTAATTAAATATTTAAACCAGGGATGGCCCATAAATAAATACGACGTGATAGACGAACTGAAATATTTTTGGTCAATGAGGGATGAATTATTTGTTGTAGATGGTATAATATTTAAGAACAATTTAGTCTTGATTCCGCGTTCGATAAGGCAGGACATGCTTAGCATAATTCATGATGGCCACCTGGGTATAGACCGGTGCAAGAGGCGAGCGCGACAAGTATTATTCTGGCCGGGTATAAATAAGGAGATAGAACTTTATGTGAAACGTTGCTCAGTGTGCCAGGAGTATTCAAATGTACCTAGTCGCGAACCTTTAATACCGATAACGATACCCAATTTGCCGTGGAATCAAGTTGGCACAGATATATTCGAGTACTTAAAGAAATATTATTTGATTATTGTCGATTATTTTTCGGGTTTCGTGGAAGTAACTATCTTAAACAATATTACAAGTTCAACAGTTATACAATCACTAAAAGAAAATTTTGCAAGATATGGGATACCAGAAAAAGTTATCAGCGATAACGCTAGACAATTCACAAGTAGGGACTTTAAGCGGTTTGCTGAAGAGTGGGGATTCGAACACGTCACTTCATCACCTAATTATGCTCAAGCTAATGGGAGAAGTGAACGTGCCGTGCAAACCGTTAAAAATATATTAAAGAAATCACTAAGAAGTAAAACAGACTTTCATCTAAACTTACTTAGCTATCGTAACACACCCAGGGAAAATTTGAATTCTCCAGCACAATTGCTGATGGGCCGGATACTGAGGTGTAGATTGCCGGTGCATCCCAATTTGTTACACCCAAGCCTAGTATCAGCCGATCAGTATAATGAGCTCGTTAACAGGCAACGTAAAAGTAAGCTCTACTATGATCAACATTGTAAAGAATTGCCTAAATTAAACAAAGGAGACGATGTTATTGTCATTGATAAGAATTGTAAAATGAGAGGTCAAATAGTGTCAGAATACGCTACTCCGAGGTCATATTTAGTGAAAAATAAACGAGGAATTTACCGTCGAAACCGCAGACATTTGATAAGATGTGAGCCTCAGCGTAGCACTTCTAATATAGCTAAACAAAAAGAAGACGACCAACATGACGTGAGTGCGTCACCCAATAGTGACTGTTACTCCTCTGCTGGGTCAGATAATGACAGTGTTATAGAAACTCATTCACCAATGATTACCTTAAGAAAAAAGTAAACGTTTTATTTTTATATACATTTAACGACCGCTTTAGCCTAGTTGGTAGTGACCCTGCCTACGAAGCAAGAGGTCCTGGGTTCAAATCCCGGTAAGGGCATTTATTTGTGTGATGAGCATGAATATTTGTTCCTGAGTTATGGATGTTTTCTATGTATTTAAGTATTTATTTATACATAAAAGACTTTTGTAAATGTAACTAAAATTAGTACCTATAGTTAAATAAGTTTTTTTTTTATAATATTAACAATAGTTTCATCACTTTATTTTAATTTTATCTTCTTCTCTGCTTGAAGGGAAAGGAGAGAGACTGTGTTACATGTTTTATTTGGTGCTGGGTTAGTCAATAAGATTATATCTTCATTTCATTTATGGGGAAGATGTTGTGGGTAGACGTAGAAAATATTAATAAAATCAGTTGTAATCCAGTCGCTCTTTCATTTACACAACAGTAAGTGACAATCGTTGTGTTTCGGATGACATTATGAGCAGCTGATAATTAATAAAAATACTTTGTGTTAATGGTTATCAACAATGTCGCTTGTTCATAAGAGACGTGATTGATAAAACTTAGGTATTTTGCTATCTCATCTATGAATATTAAGATAGCTTAGGTATCTACCTAATGACGGTTAATTTATTTTCTTTATTCAATATATCCGATAAAATACGGAATTATTTTGAGTTTGTACCTCACACATCAGGCACAAACCTTTTCTCGAATCAATAGTAGTAGTAGCTCCGCTCGGGCTAAAACTCAGTACCAAGCGTTTTCCCAGAGATAAGACCAAGCTAGATCAATTTTTCATCCCCGAAAACCCCCATCTACCAAATTTCATCGAAATCGTTGGAGCCGTTTCCGAGATTCTGAATATATATATATTTTGACGACCAGATGGCCTAGTGGTTAGAGAACCTGACTTCGAAGCTTGAGGTCCCGGGTTCAATTCCCGTGTCGGGGCAGATATTTGTATGAAAAATACGAATGTTTGTTCTCGGGTCTTGGGTGTTTAATATCTATTTAAGTATGTATTTATCTATATAAGTATGTTTATCCGTTGTCTAGTACCCATAACACAAGCTTTGCCTAGCTTACTTTGGGACTGGGTCAATTGGTGTAAATTGTACCGTGATATTTATTTATTATTTATTTATATATATACAAGAATTGCTCGATTAAAGGTATTAGAATCTCGATTTATAACGTGGGAAACTTATTCTTCTTAATGCTATCTTCTCTGCGCGTTTCATTCATACCACATAGTGATACGGATTACATTGTAACACCTACAATTTATCTATGTTGGACAAATAAATCCTTGAATCTTTGAAAGGTTTTGAAAATAAGGTAGGTAGCAATTTGCTGTTTTAACTAGTACAATTAAATGAATCTTACGTCTCTACGTAGAGTGGATATAACCGACGACGGCGTGAAAGCCCTTCTTACTCTATCCGGCGGAGACATGCGCAAAGTGCTCAACACTTTGCAGAGCACGTGGCTGGC
Organism: Archips xylosteana; assembly: GCA_947563465.1. Classification (NCBI taxonomy): domain Eukaryota; kingdom Metazoa; phylum Arthropoda; class Insecta; order Lepidoptera; family Tortricidae; genus Archips; species Archips xylosteana. The sequence continues at coordinate 14,555,332 of OX387355.1, forward strand.
GTATCGTCGAGTCACGGAAGACACAGTGTACACATGCGTAGGACATCCTCTGCGGTCTGACATCAGCGCTATACTCAACTGGCTGCTCAACGAGAATGACTTTGCGGCTTGCTTCAAAAGTATCCTTTTAAATTATTTAAACTGTAGCGATGTTGAAAAAACTCCCAACAACTGTTATAACTTTCTAATAAGTAATATAAGAACTTATAATCTTATGTAACTCTAAGTAATTGTTGTCATTTTTTTATAAGGAAGAACATATGTAGTGAATTATTTACAGATTAGGTACATTTTGAGTTTTGTCCTTCTGGTCTTTTGTGCTGGTTGGAAACGACCACTTAGACTCTCAGTTACAAGATGATATATTATAAAATAATTTGCTCAGCGTCTATTCAGATATCCAAGATATGAAGATTGAAAAAGGATTAGCTCTCAGTGATATTCTAACAGAAGTTCACACGGTAATACAAAGAAGTAAGTATCTCAAAGTTCCCATCGTTTATTGTCAGTTTTAGCGAGTTATAGTTTACTAGTTCTTGTTTGAGACTTCTCCTTCTGAGTAGAATACGGCTATTGCTATTCCCACTGAAACTGTGCAAATTTCATTAAAATTGATCCAGCAGTTTTGGTCGTGAAAACTTAAAAGAGTTACTTATACGTTTATAACACATACCTATCAGTTTCGTTTGTTTTGGTTTAGCAACTAAGTAAGTAAGAACGAACTAAAGTTTAAGAAGATTTACATATGAAGCAATCAAGACACAGATTGCGTTGATGTGACTGTGTTGCATCGTCGGTGACGTATTCCTGTTGTCTCCAGTGAAGCTCCCGCCTGAAGTGATGGTGTCGCTTCTGATCAAGATGTCAGACGCGGAGGCGCGATTGGCGAGCGGCTGCAGCGAACGCATCGAGCTCGCGGCGCTCGTGGCTGCATTCCAAGTCGCTAGGGACCAGGTCAAAGTCGACCAACTGTAGTTGTTCTAATAAATCTTGATTTTTTTTAAACTATGGGTCTTTTTATTGTGGTCGGTGCTTTGATGGCTCGGAACAGCACACCATAAGGGAGCCTGACCACTGGAGCGGAGCGAGGCAGCGGAGTAGAAAGCGAGATAAAAATCCACCAATAGAATTGCATAAAACCTCCGCTACTCTTCAGTGGACAGGGAGTTGCTAACTAGCTTAAAAAAACGTACAAAATATAAATCGTTCTTAAACTTTTTAAATTTATTTTTAATTAAGTAAAAAATAAATAATTTCGCCTTATTTTGTACTTAAAATTAAATTATCTATATTTACAATACTACAGGTAGGTACTTATTTATACTGAGTTTATTATTCTAAGTGTCCTTATCTTAAAATTAACATTTTAGTTTTTTAGGTGATCCAATGAGATCTCAGGCTTTTAGATTGTGAAAGGTGATTTAGCTATTGAATGACACTACGTAGCTACTGTTATGCTGACTGTACATATGGTGAACAACTAGTAAAAAAATTTATAGGTCAATAATTCTTAATTAATTTTTTTCTGAGCTGAAAGGTACCTAAACGAGTTAACAAAATATTGTTTTCTAATTTGTCCAAAAGTGTGACTATCAGAAACTACATAGCATTGATGTAAATAAGTCTTATCAGAGAGTAAAAAGTCGGCGGACACGACGCGGAGTCTGTTCGATTTGATCATGCTAATCAACGTGTCACAGACCGGATCGCAACTTCATGTCAGCACCACATCCGCAATTTGGCAACGGCTTACTGATGTAAGGAGAGAACTGCCAGAAGAATAAGTTTTATCCGAAGATATTGGAGACGATGCTGTTGAATGAGTTGGAGATGGAGGCGAAGAGGCCGGGCGTTGGAGGCGGCGCGTACGGCGCTCGTGGCGGCGCCGGCCGGTAATACGGCCCGCCGTCGATACGCTGCGGGGAAAATACCTGCAGTTAATAAATTGTTACATCAGGGTAAGTTCAGTCAAGTAAGGATCTCCCCATGTCTATCAACGCCGAATCGGCTTAGGCCAATTAAAAAAAGCTTTTTGTCCACGCAATAAAAGTGAAAAAGACGTCGATAGATGTTGGAAGACCCTACCGTGTACCTACCTACAAAAAAAAAATAGATAAATATACATTGTTTTGAACTTGCGATTTTAACTCATAGTTATTATTACACCCGGGACTTATATCGACAGATTATAGCAAAAACTACATCGACGTTAGGACCACATTACAGCGGCCGCGGTCTGATAGATGTAGGTGATAAACCAAAGGAAGGTCCGTAACCAGGCGCTGTTAGCTGGACAACAAGCCCTGCTTTTCTTTCGTTTGCCACTATAGTATAATCGTTGACAAGGCTTTAGAAAAATTACAAAAAACTAATATGTATTTCTTTGAGATTCGTGTCTGGGTGATCTTTAAAAGTTGTCACACTTCGCTTCTTTTTGGACTTAGAAATTTTTACGTTTATGTTATTACTATTCATTTTAATAGGTGAAAAATTGACCTGAAATGTTGCACATGTTGCAATGTGTGCACATATACTATAAGAATAACGGTATGAAAGGCCAGAAAATGTAAATTTTTGAGACACTTATATTTTCATCTATTAATAGTGAAAATAAACGGATCACTCACGTCTTAAAACGAGTTTAACTCGCTCGAGTATTAGCCCGAAACATGTCGAGTTAAACTCGTTTTAAGACGTGAGTGATCCGTTTATTTTCACTATGAGTGAGTCTCACGGTAGTTTCATGTTTAAAGTTCATCTATTAAAATCAATAAAATAGTCTATTTTGGGTTTAGCTGACCATGCTGTTAGACTGCTTCCTACCGCCTATTTTTTGATAAAATGCAAAATATAGTACTGAATTGAATTATAATTTACCCACTCACCTTCATTTCCGTAACAGGGAGAAATTTACATAGAAATATAAAAACATCAAGTTTTATATTATGCGTTTTAAAATCAACAAAAAGCATCAACAACCACAAATATCTTGAAGATTTCAACAATTCAATTTGTTTCGTACTAGGTACCTACTTAGGTATATTAACACTCAGATATACTGTAGGTAGATATACAAATTACAGGTCCCAAGTCTGATATATTGCCCCGTGTCAGCTTGTTGCCAAGATTGCCAAGGTAATGGTCAGCCTCATTCGAAGAGCGTTTCAATTGCCATCACTAGGTACAATAATTTTTGTTGCGTTACTTATTATGGCATTAACATGAGGGTTTGAATTATCAGGTCATACGTTATTGTCATTAATTCCGGGTTGACAAATACGCATATCTATGAGAGATATGTACAGAATTTTACGATGGAATCTTACACTGGGGCGAAAGCTGTAGCTGGGCCGGAAAAGTCAACATTCATTGGTTCTAAATAACTAAGCGAATCACAAGACCATGCCAACGATTGAAACGACTCGAAATTACTCTTTTGGCATTAGCTTCACACATGTGCAGGGTCCCAAGTGAAACATCTACTAATTAGAATTAACCTTATCTGGTAATTTATATTTGTGAACTAAAAGCCAATGTATTTATTAGTTATCGGTAGAGATTAAAGGATATCACACATTAATCATTTGTGCACCACCTTGTCTTACACTGCCTTATAATAAATAACACTGCACTGCACTGTATTGCACTAAATATATTGATTTTTTTGACTTTTAATTATTGCCCTCTCTAACCCGTAGTTAACTAAAAAGCACAAGTGCAAACTAAGTATATGACTTGTAATTGAATTACGTCCTTTATGGGAAAATAGTTAAAAGTTCATCCGGGTGCTCTAAATATTTATAGCGAGGTGGTGCTCAGGCAATTATGGGCATAAGATGGGCGGACTTCCTATATATGGACCCAGAGATGAATCAGATCTATTTATTGATTATTTAAAGATTCAATAATTATTTTGTTAAGTACCTAATTCAATTTTCTATTTATATGCTTCTGTCTCCATCAAGCCTATTAAAATTTGTTTCTAGCGTCGCCCAAGCTTTCTTTACTTACTTTGAAGTTAGAAATTACAGTTAGCAAAAAGCTCGAGCATAATTATGAATCCCCGTAAATGTGAATGTTTGGTGTATGTACAGTTTACTAGGATTTAGTCTTCAGGGAATTTCCAGCCTCCGTCCTCGCTGGTGGTGGCGGCGGTGGTGGTGGTGGTAGTAGTAGTAGTAGTACTGGTAGAGGAAGACCGCCTACTGTTCGGTCGATACTTCTTCCGCGACGCCGGCAGGCTTGGCACGTAACCCTACAGAATCAACATACATCCACCACCAATCTTAAAGCACTAACAGATATATGTACATCGTTAACGGGACTTGCGGGATACGTTGAAGAACTAGGCAAAGCCCGAAAATTCACAAGTATTATACAGAGAGTTATGTTTATCCCAAAAACCTCTAATCTGGTTATTTACAGAATATTAGTACAATAGGGATGACGACTGGGTTAAAAATTGGTCATTCTAATTAGTCCGTCATTTAGATTATGGGAAAATATGGGACACGTATTTTTTGGTTTATCAAATTATTAACAAACGACAAAGATATAGATCATCAAACTTCCGGAGTGGGGGCTTGTGACGTCACCCTTAGGTAAAAATTGTACCATATAGTGACGTCACTCGAAACTTCTAAGCACTGTATCCTCCTCATTTTTTGTTTGTCAAACAAAGGAAAAAATACGTGTACAATATTTTTTAATAATCTAACTGACGGACTAAACAGTTTTTTTTAGTCGTCTAGCCTATAGAGGTACAGTTTGATGCTTACCTTAGCTGAATGTAAAGTAACATTGAGTAGAGTAGGATGGCTGTCGATGACAATGAATTCCACGTCTTGGGGCAGGTATCCCTCAGCAGTAACCTGAGAAACGTAATAATATATCATAAGTTAATTATTAGGCTTGGGACTTTTGGATGCTCGACGTGGTTCTAGAATCCACGGAGTCGTCATTATGTTAAAATATTTTTTTCAAAGTCAAAGTCTAAAAATAAAACGATATATTAGATACTATGATAATGTCGTTAAATCGTAAAATAAACACATTATAATAATTATAGTGCAATTAAATTATCATAAATCTTTATAATTAATTTAGGCTTGGGACTTTTGGATGCTCGCCGTGGTTCTAGAATCCATGGTGTCGCCATGTGTTAAAATAAGATTAAGTAGATAAGCACATATTAACTTGTATGTATAACTAAAACACTACTATTAGTAAACAAAATAAACTAAAACAAATACTTTAAGTATCAATAACAAAAATGTCTTCTTCAATCTAATATTAGTCTGCACTTCTAAATCTCCGATGAGGTACTGGCTTTCGGAATCAGTGCAACATAATCATCATCTATTAAGTACTATTTCTTGTTCATCATTAAAATGGTAGTAAGAATGGATCATTATTATTTTTTCTATATTTTGCGGGGTTAAACGAATTCTGGATTTATCAAAAACTTTTTTGTGTGTTGAGAACGACCTTTCCACGTCCACTGAAGTTAAAGTTGTATTCTCGAGAAATTTTGCCGATTCGTCATCTTTGTGGTGCGTTGTGGTAAAATTACTTATGTATCGTAGTCGGGATTCCGATCTAACACTTTTTCTAGTTTATCCAGAACAGTATCTGTAGCACACCATTGTAAAACAATAAATGCTTCGTCAACAACTTTTACAGACCGATGACCGTAAAGGTAATAAAAAATGAAGTTGAAAAAAATAAATACAAAAAGATACTTCATACATACAGTTGTGGCCATATAATTAAGAACGATTATTTATTGAGATGATTTTTTCAAAGTAACAAGTATAACTAATTGCCCGTATTTTTTTTATTTCTCTCGGTATTGCAAAACTTTTCCGTACTACCGGTACATTCATTTATGCAACATTGTTGGCTAAAAAATTAATAGAGAAACTTTATACATTCGATCTGAACCTAGTATTAGTACTTACTGGCTGGTCACGTAATTAAGAACGCTGAATAGTTTATTATTTTTTCAAATTTAAATAGAGAACACTGTGTGGCTCTGTGGTTGTAGATTATTATTCGTATAATTTTGGCGCCATTTCGTGCTGTTAAAGTCTTAAAAGTGATTACTTCGTATAAAAACAATGGGAAAAAATAAAAGTTGTGATAAATCTACAAGAGAAGTAATAATAAAACTTCGCGAGAAGAATTGGTCGTATAAAAAGATAGCCGACCATCTGCAATGTTCAAAAACAATGGTTTTCCATGCCGTAAAGCATTTTTCCACGTATCAAACTACTTCAAACGTTCCGCGTGGACCTAGACAGAGAAAGTCATCTCGTCGAGATGATCGAAATATCGTTCGTTTGGCAAAACAAAATCCTTTTAAAGGGTCTAATGAGTTGAGAAAAGAATATTTTGGCGAAAACAACCCTTCAGCAATCTCTGCACGCACTATTCGAAGGCGTTTGGTAGAAAATAAGTTGAACGGAAGGATAGCAAGGAAGGTGCCTATGTTGAAACGATGTCATAGGCAAGCCCGACTTGCATTTGCAAGAAGGTATGAAAACTGGACAGTCAGACAGTGGAAAAACGTTCTTTTTTCTGACGAGACAAAAATAAATAGGGTATGTTCTGATGGAAAACGATATGTGCGACGGCCCTCCGAATAAAGCATTCGACCCAAAGTACACAAAAGTGACATTAAAGCATGGCGGGGGAAATGTGAAAATTTGGGGGTGCTTTTCTGGACATGGCGTTGGACCTGTTAGGCTGATAGAAGGAAACATGGATCAATTCCAATACAAAAATATACTGCAAGAAACAATGTTACCATATGCCGAAGACGTGCTTCCGGTTATTTGGACATTCCAGCACGACAATGATCCAAAGCATACTGCACGCACCGTTAAGGAATTCCTCACATCACAATCAGTTTCAAACTTAGATTGGCCAGCCAACAGCCCAGATCTTAACCCAATAGATCATCTTTGGTGCGAAGTCAAGAAAAAGGTTTCAAATCGACAGTGTGGCAATTTGAGAGAGCTGTACGACGTTTTCTTAGAAGAATGGAACTCTATTTCTCTTGCGAAATGTCAAAAATTGATAGATTCAATGCCTCGCCGGTGTAAAGCCATAATTAGAAGCCGTGGACATGCTACTAACTATTAATTTTAGTTCAAATGTATTAAATTGCTTTTTTTTCTATACCAACTTCACATTAATATGATTTATTTAATCTAAGTTTCATATAAAACAACTCTCGGGCAGTTTAATAAATCGTTCTTAATTATTTGTCCAGCTTCATTACTATTTGAATTTATTAGTATAGAGAACAAATAAAATTTGTAAAAAAAAATGTTAGCAATTATACACTATTATTATTAATCCTGTTTGCTCTATCCATGTGGCTATTTTATAACATAACTTGTTACTTCTAAGAAGAAACACAACTAGACATATGACATGATTTAGATAAAAAAAAATCGGAAACTTCAAATCGTTCTTAATTGTATGACCACCACTGTAACTTGTTAACTTTTAAAGAGTCAGCGAGAGAAATATTAGTACACTCTAATAGAGTTATAGTTTTCGGTAATATTTCGTAGGCATTTTTTATAAAATCAAGTTCACTTCTTAAATTGTTGTTTGAAAAAACCTTTTTAGCTTTTTTAATAGATATGGCATCTTTCGAATTTAAGTTTGCAACAACATTTTTTATGTCCTCAAAATACGTACTGTAATAGAACGCTGCAGTTCTTTGATCAATTATAACTGTAGATCCACAGTCGCGCGCCCGAAAATGTCCGAGCCAAATGAGCGCCACTTTGATAAAAGTGGCCTTCTTTTTTCTCAGTACGTTGCGTAAAATTGTCAAGTTTAGCTGTCAAGCGTCAACCGAAATTCGACTGTAATGAAGTAAAGACTAGGTTCAAATTTCTGTGTAGGTGATGATTTTAATTGTTATGCAAACAAATAAAAAAGTTCGGACATTCTTTGGAGGGGATTTTGTTCGGCAATGTGTATCTTCAGTTATAATTGATCAAAGCTGCAGTTAGCCAAGTGCCCCATCTAGTTATTACAGGTTCGGGTGGCAAGGGTACGTTCGGAGCCAGTTGTTTGAAAAGTCTCACTAGTTGTGGTGATTTTAAAAATATTTTTTTTACATTTGTAATCAAAGTATTTACAAGTTTATTCTCCGACCTAATTTGTTCTGAAACTCGATGAAAGGCATGAGCTAGACAAGTTACATGCTTCAAATTGGTATGCTTTTTCTTCAAAAGTTTTCCAGCAGCGATCATGTAAGCAGCTGCATCCGTACAAAACACAGCGAGTTAAAAATGTCAATTTATTACTAGGTAGTGTTTTTTTTTATTAGATGTCAGTAGTCTGTCACAACACAAATGCCTATCAAAGGGGATGCATAATTAAGTAAATTATATATGTATATGCATATCGCGTCACCTACTGTGAACTACTGTGACTTGTGTTTAATAAATTTATTATAAAATTAATTGCAGTTGTAATAGGTAACGTGTTTATCATACAGCATAAATCATGTATGACATCTAATAAAATGCTTTATTTTTACAAGCTTTTATTTAGTTTCACCTGTCCCGTTGTCTGTCTGTCTGTCTGTAATAGAATCTTGCAATTAAATTTGACCAACTTCCAGTAGTCAGATTGACTTGAAATTTGGAACACTTATGTAAATCGCGTGACAATACAATAATCTAGTAGTGACATCCTGGTACTCCAGCCAGGATCGTCTCCGCAGGACGGAGCTCTTCAACAGTTAATAGCATCGACTTGAAATTTGGTATGCGAATGTAGTTTGGGTGACAATGCAAGTACAATCAGCAAAAAAAAAGCTTGTATTAAAAATGAAATTTTTATGGTTAGGTTATTGCACTTTGACTTTGACTTCGGAAAAAATATTTTAACATAATGACGACTCCGTGGATTCTAGAACCACGTCGAGCATCCAAAAGTCCCAACCCTATTAATTATGCACTGCATTACTTAAAATGAAATGAGAACTGCTTCTAACTTTCTACTTCTAGCCTTAAAACGACGCCTTTTAATGTGTCGTCGTTAAGACATGAACTGGAGTGCAGATTATAATGAATCGATGCAAAGATTTTTTACTTTTAAGGTGTGTGCACAAGAAATTCTCCACTATACGCATCGCTATAGTCATACTTAGTTCTAATAGTTTTCTATTAATGTGCAAACGGCTTAAGCCGTATGATTAGCAGCGAGAGCCGGCGCGATTGGCATCTTTTTCGTTTAAATTACGTCGACCGATATAAGGGTGCTTTTCTACTAGAGATCTGCTATGCCACGTTGCTATGCATACATCCACCAATCATATTCATTGTTCCACACAGCATAGCACTGGTGGAAATGGGTTCAACTAATCTATATTTTTTATATCGAAACATGCGTGTTTTGGATCTTCTTCAAACGGCTACATAACTTAGCATTAGTGCAAATGGTCACAATAGTTTCGTAGCTGCATAGCACATCTCTGGTGGAAAGGCACCCTAAAGCTTTTTTGATATGTTTAAGTGGAGATCATAAAAAAACCCTCTGCAGATTACTTTAATTTTGATTTAATAGTGATAAATATGGATAACTCACGTCTTTGATCAAGTTTAGCCCGAAACCTGTGCTCCAGGAAAAAGGGCTACGGATTAGTCCGAAATATGTCGGGCTAAACTTGATTAACCTTTTGAACGCCACACATCGTTTTTATTACGAACAAAATTGATTCTTATGCGGATGCGGGTAGGTTAATTTTTGTATTACCGTTATTTTTGTATTGTCGTCTATAGCCGACGCTGGCTGGCGTTCAAAAGGTGGCGTGAGGTATCTGTATTTTTCACTATGAGTGAGTCTCACGGTAGTGTCATGATTTGTAACGTTACAATGTTACCTCAACGCGGTAGGTGCCGGGCAGCAGGATGCGCCAGAACTCCCCGTAACGCGTGGTGTGGTAGGAGACGTCGCGACCCTTGACGCGGACGGCGGCGCGCTCCACGGGGTTCCCGTTCTCGTCCATCACGAAGCCGTGCGCGCCGCGGTGCGCCTCCGCCAAATACTTGATCATCGACTGGAATCAACAGGTCAGTTCAATTAGTGTCCAATGCAGCTGTCGTGGTAGCCTAGTGATTTGACCTGTGATCTCTGAAACAGAGATATTAATTGAGAAATTACCACGACCTTTACGGTGAAGGAAAACATTATGAAGAAACCTGCTCAACACCTGCGAAGTATTTTTTTACTTAAACGTCTTAATCTCACCAGATGAAAAGTCGAGTCAAGAATGAGTGTTTCAATGGCTTGTGTGATGTTCCTAATCTGCACTAAAGGGAACTAGAGCCCAAACCCTTTAATTTTGAGAGGAGGCCTGTGCTCAGTAGTACGATGTATATATAGGCCGAAGATAATGAGTACCTATTGTCGGGCAACGTCGCGCCACATTACCCGACGTGGTTTCGTTTCGCGACAACTTGCTTGGCGAAGTCTCCCACATAGCATAGGTACGAGATTTTAATAATACTGGACTGGAACCAAGCTTTGATTGTATTGCGTACCTACTTAACGTTGTAGTCACCACCTTAGTTTTCTTTAGCCGAGGAAAGCAAAATGATGGCAACTTCTACTCTTTTCGGACTATTGGACTGGTTTCTATTAACAAATACTTACCTAATAATTTTGGGAGGACGCAAGTCGTGATTTCGTTTGACGCTTAACTTTTATTATGTGTACAAATAAAAGATTTGTAGGTATTATTGCGGTGAGAAAGCATATTCGTAGTTTTTCTATAAAAGGACATATAATTTATCATTGATAAAATATAATCGATTGAAGTTTTATCCAGTTTCCTTATCTGCACTTAAAACCACTCATCGGAATCTACGACTAGTATTGGACTAATTTCTGGCAGGACCGCTCGTGTTTTGTGTATACGATAATGTTTGCGCGTCACTTATTATACTTGGCTCTAGTTAGCTTGTTAACGGCTTGCGTCAGATGCGAAACAAGAGTAGCCGTGGCCCACCTGGCAACCGAAACGATATCTGGAAGTATCTTGTTCACGGAGACGGATAATGGGCTTCACGTTACCGGAACGATTACGGGGCTTCCAGTAGGAGAGTACGGTTTTCATGTGCACGAGTTGGGAGACACAAGTACTTGCGACGCCACCGGGGCACACTTCAACCCTGACGACACCAATCACGGCGGTCGGGACCACGACGAGCGGCATGTAGGTGATTTCGGGAACGTGAACTTCGTGGCGGCTGGGGAAAACGTTGTTGCGACGGTCGACTTTGTGGATAGCGTGGTGTCGCTGCGGGGAAGGAACAGCATTCTCGGACGCGCTCTGGTACTGCACGCGGATACAGACGACCTCGGTCTGGGCGGTCATGAAACGTCGTTGACCACGGGCAACGCGGGCGCGCGGCTCGCCTGCGCCGTCATCGGCATCCGATCTCCCTCTGACCCCTGGAACTCTGCTGTTACCGCGACTCCGTCGATCCTGTTACTGTTGGTAGCTTTCATGTTCTTTATTAAGTTCTAAAGCGTTTCTTTGTGTGTAAAGCACACGATACGAATGGATTTTATCTATACATACAATAGCGCGATTATGTTGTCTTATTCGATGTATTTTGTTTTAATGGATCTGTTAATTTTCTAATTAACCTACTCTAAACAATTTTCGAATTGAATTGTAATATGTTGCTTAATCCAAATCGCATACCAAAATCGTCTCACTTGAATAACTAAATAACTAACTAACTACTTCAAATCAAGCGCTTAAATATGAAGTATTGTTCGCGATGGCGATAGTGTCATTAATTCGTGTTAATGTACAGTCGAGGAAACTGAATCACGTACCAGAGTCCAGAGTGGAACCTTTTCTTAACCAATTTCGCTATGATTTGTTTGGCAGATGTATGGGATGTCAACATGACATTAGTAGCACAAAGGTTCCACCCTGGTACGTGATTCAGTTTCTTTGACTGTATATGCTTGTAACATTTATTGTTCCTTTCCTTCATTCACTACCTACTGTACTCTGAATGAAACTTTTTTCTTACCAAGAAAATTTTACCTTATCACGTGCCATAAAGTCGATCAATCATCTAAATGGGATCTGTTATCTACTGCTTAAACTATCTATACCTATCTATTTTGCCAATCATTCTAATAAATTTATTGATTAAACTTTAAGCACTGATTATTTACCTATCTAGCTATATTTCATAGTCTACCTATAGGTAATGCGGACCTATGGATTATCTAAATGTCAGGTAAATTGTCTATGGTCGTTTGTACGTTGTTATGATTATAATTTCCGACTGTTAAATATTAATTATATCAAGACAAGTGTTTAAGAAGTTAATGCGGCTATTTGCATAACTTGTTCGCACCACTTCGCAAAGGAGCAAAATAAGTTTATCTATTGACCTCCGCAAAGTAACGAACGGTACGCTTCAGTCAATAAGTACAGTATTTAATAACGGCTTAAGATTAGCGAGGTATTCAATGTAGTAAGTTATAACAATGAGAAGAGTAGATTTACCTACCTGTTTGTTATCCTGCCAATACTTGGGCAACTCATGCGCAGGTGGGTATTTGCAGCAGGAAATTTCCAGTGTGATTTCCATACATCCATGCCATAGGTAGTTGTAATCTTGCATGCCACCTAAAATCATTAAATAATTATTGGCAAAACATTTACACAGTGTAGGAGTCTAGGCATCTAGGACTTAGGAGCTAGGTTTGGACGACGGCAATGTTGGCTTGTTATTGGCCTTGTATAAACAGTTTTTTTCAAGACGAGTCAGTGCTGGTAGCCAGCACTGGCGGGAATAGAGCGCCGGCCTATTTTTGACCCAGCCGTGACCAGAATGTAATGAAATAAACTGTCAGTCAATTGAAATTGCAAACAATGTAAACAAACCTTGTATTTAAAATGTCTTTAATTTCCATTTTCCCTCATCAAATACTGCTAAATCCGTGTGTTATTTATCAATACTTACCACAACACTATCCTAAACCATTAAAACAATAAACAAGTAGAATATGGATATTTCATTAATTGGTTTATTTACATTGTTCGCAATTTCAATTGACAGCGATTTTAAAGGAATCTAATTTTCCTCATCTAAACAACACGGGTCAGGCCAGGCAACGCTGGCTTGTCTGGGGACTGCCGCCAGAGTTATGGCTTTGTCTGAACCTTGGTTAATGTGAACTTGTTCAAAAGAATGTTTGACCTGGTAAATAGGTAATTAACCTGTGAGGGGGTACCACGCGGCCCCGTTGGTGATGCCGTGCTCGAAGCGCGGCGAGCCCGACTTGCACGATACGCCGCGCGACATCTTGGCGTGGTTGTTGGAGTACACCAGCGACAAATGACGGAACACGTCGTCGTCCGGCGCGATCGACGGCGAATGCGCGTAGCTTTGAAACACTGCGTTCAGGGGACATGTTGGGCAGAAAAAAATATTGTTAATGTCATGCGAGCTACAATTCGACCAGAGGAAGAACGATCGACGAGGTAACAATTAATAAAATACATCACCTGAGCATAGAACTGATGATCGGCATATTCCTGTAGCAGCGTGGAAAGAACAATATCGTTCATAAGTAGGTATTTTGCTTGACCAAAGTCTACCTACTTGTAGACAGTGTCTAAAATGTTTGATAATTACAATATTGCGTGGTCTATTCTATTCTATTAGTTTCATAAGAGACGCGACGTGACGTGACGTTAGATAAAGTACTATAAATTGAATCAGGAGAAAAAAAATATCGTAGCATATTACGTATCAAAAATAAGTAACAAAATGCGAACTTTAGCCACTTAGAAAACAATAAGATTGTTTAAGAAAGTTTTTGAAGAATAAATTAAATATGGGACTTGACTGTTGGCCTCTGGGAGAGGCTCAGAGACACGCAACGAACAGTGGAGAGAGATATGCTCGGAGTTTCTTAGCGCGATAGAATCCAGAATACGGAAATTCGCTGATGAACTAAAGTCACCGACATAGAAGAATATACTAGTGGAAGTTGCAATGGACGGGTCACATATTTAACTCGAAGAAGAGATAGCCGTTGGGGGAGAAAGGTGCTCGAATGGCGACCACGACCCGAAAGATGAGGAGTTGGCAAGTCTCCCGCTAGGTGGACGACAGCATGGCAACAGTTGCGGGTAACCGGTGGGTGCAGGTGGCGAGTTGTCATTAATTGTGGCGTTAGAAGCGGAGGCCTTCGTTCACTAGTGGATGTCTTTCGGCTAATGATGATGAAATTAAATGTACACACATTGCTAATCATCCTCTAAATTGAAGACATTGGTTTTTTGTTTCAGGAAAGTCAAATTCTATTCGAATTTTTTAGATTCCCAGTACTTGTCAATTATGTTTCGATCGTTGATCTTGATTCACCCCAATTTGGTGGTATCTTAGAGCTTAACGTACATAATACAATGCTACCTACTAGCACTGGGCGTGTTGTCGTAGGGGTAGGAGGCAACCAGCGCGCCGCCATGCAGGGATCCAGAGAGCGTAAACTGGATCTTAGAGATCCATTCCTTCACAGCTTCGGTCTCAGGCTGGGGCTGCTTTGTATTCGCCTTAAAGTAGTCTGGGAAGTTGCGGTTCAAGTCGTACCGCCGGGCGTTGTGCCTGTTAGAAAAGGGACTCACTTGAAACTGTTCATAGAAATTTTATCTTGGTTATTTGTGTACTTCGTTTTTTTTTAGCATTAGAAATAAGGTAAACAATCTTGACGAGTCTTTTTATTGAAAAGCACTTTTTAAAAAATAGTAACTTTCTATTACTTGTGGAACCAATAGAGTGTAAAAGACCATATTTCCTTTCAAATTATTACATATTAGCTGTTACTTATTTTTCAAAAGTGTATTTTATTAAAAAGACACGTCAAGATCGATTACCTTCTTTCTAATGCTAAAAAAACCGTCCAAGTGCGAGTCGGACTCGCGCACGAAGGGTTCCGTACAATTATCTATAAAAATCACGTTTGTTGGGAGCCCCCCTTAAATATTTTTTTTATTTTAATTTAATGATTTATTTTTAAAGTCAATATATAAATTAAATATTCGGTGAATATTTCAAGTGTCTACCTATATTGCCGTTATCAATATCGAGCAAAAAGGAGCAAAAAAAATCATGTTTGTTGTATGGGAGCCCCCTTAAATATTTATTTTATTCCATTTTTTAGTATTTGTTGTTATAGCGGCAACCGAAATACATCATCTGTGAAAATTTCAACTCTCTAGCTATCACGGTTCCCGAGATACAGCCTGGTGACAGACGGACAGACGGACAGACGGACGGACAGCGGAGCCTCAGTAATAGGGTTTCCGTTTTTACCCTTTGGGTACGGAACCCTAAAAAACGAAGTTACCTACTGTCCCTACTACTTTGCTTTCTATTTTGTTTTGAAATTGGTTATACTTTGAACCGCACGGCCGCGTTTTCCCCAATCACTAAGGGCCGATACAGACGGACTGCATTCCAACTACAACGCAGCTAGCGTGCAGTTTTGTCGACTGCAATGCAACTGCAATGGAAAATTTATGGGCAGTCTAAAGTTGGCAGTTACGTTGCAGTTGGAATGCAGTCCTTCTGTATCGGTCCTAAACCAAACCTGGTTGATAGTGATCTTTATCTATTAAATTTCTATCCCAATCATGTATAATTATACAGTTTGCTTCTGGATCATCTTAAATAGGTACACACAAATAGTGCGTAGTGTTAAATAATCCGTAAAGAGATGAGATGGACAGGTTGACATGTTGACGTACCTACCTACCTATAGAAAATATAATTTCTGTGTCAAATTACGCTATTGTAAAATATAACATTTAAAGCCAAATGACATTGTAGGATTTACCTGTAATGTATTCAGTAATATGTATGATGCAACTTGTTCCCGTTTACACATGTTGCGTTCGCACAATAGTTAGTAAAATGTAACTACATAATAGACCAATGTTTAGGTAGATACATCTAAATTTTCGGGTATGTATTACAATACCGAAGTACGAAAGACCGAATGTATTAAAACATCGAATGGGTCAAAAGACCGACACGATTTTTTTCTGAAACCGTAAACTTCTCAGAATTTATTAAAACGGCATCATACTTAACCCATTAGGTTAGGTTAGGTTTGTTTTATAACAATCTTAAAAAGTTAACGGTTTCAGAAAAAAATCGTGTCGGTCTTTTGACCCATTCGATGTTTCAATACATTCGGTCTTTCGTACTTCGGTATTGTAATACATACCCAAATTTTCATAGTGTACAAAGTGATTTTCCTCTGAAACTGTACTTTATTGAAGAATGTCATTATTAATCAAAAATGTTAATGGAAATTTTGTTTAAATAAAAATACAGAAGATCGATAAGTTAGCAAGATTCGTAGATATTGACTGTAGTGACGATGTAGAGCAATGTAAACCTTAAATTCTCTAGTAAATCTAACCTGCCGTGGATAGTGTCACATTGTCCTTCCTTTGAGATGGCGAATCCATCGGGATTCATGGACGGCATCAAATGTATCCTTGTGTTGTCCAGCAGCCATTTGATATACGAGTCCGAGTCGTAGGAAGTTACTAGGTGCTGCAATGTAATCATTTAAATGTTAACAACTAAATTCGTAGCACAACAATGAAAAGGAAATTACAGCTCTCGTAAATGTTGACAACTAGTTTAAAATCTTATTTGAGCTGTTATGTACTTTGGTAGCTATACACTTTCGAATGAAGAGATTTCACAAGTCCACAGTAGCGGCGTTGACAAGTTCAATGGTTGGACGAGTTAACCGTGAGCAGTCATTTGGATTAATAGTAATCTAGTAGTATTGATAGTAATAGAAGTCCTAAAGAAGAAAGTTGGAAATTATATTTATGCATCCGCGTTGAAAAACTACGATAGACGCCATGAAAAACGGTTTCTCTAATTAATGCTTAGATGGCGTTAGAGGACGCTACAAATTCTATTCTGTTTGCTAATTAGCGGGATGTAAATACAAAACTAAGTATTTTGTACATTCTTGGTATTTATGCTATATATCATTGCCGAAGGCAGCAAAAATTATCATTAATAACATCCTAGCCTATATATTATACGGCCCACTGCAAGGCACAGGCTTCCTCTCAGAAAAAGCAAAAATAGCCAGTTTATTGTACATTTTAATCTGTATTTTATCTATGCTTGTATCTATGACTATGACAAATCTATATTATTGATTCTCAGGCATTGTGCTTGTGTCGTGTGAAATCTCACCTCCCACTTCTCAGCCTATTCGATCATGCGATAGAGGACAATGAGCCGGTGAAAGATAAAAACTACATAGATAAAGTTGTAGCTAATTTCTACGTAAAAAGCGGCATAAAATATAATTCCTATGAATGATACCTCTATTATGTGGCTTTGTCTGTCTCGATGGATTTTTTTAGGACAGTATATGACTTGCAGGGAGTTTTCATGCTCACACTTTAGGAGCCGACGAGCTATTGTAGAATGTACTCTTATTGTAGTTTTTTAAAATGAGTTACATAATGGGCATCTTGAAAAGGGTCATAAAAAGGATCTTGCAATGTTTCTTGGTTTCGCACCTGTTTGAGAAATAATATATAGTTGCAATGACCTGAATGAGATGCAGAAGCAGCTCGCGGCCGACGGCCTCGTTTCCGTGTATGTTGGCGACGTATTTCACGTCCGGCTTGCCCAGCATGTGCTCGTATGGAGACGCCGATATCACCATCACCCAGAGGTCGCGTCCTGGGAAATTATATGAGATCTGGTAACTATTTGACAGTGCAAGGAATATGGTCTCGTCTTGGCAACATTTTACATGAAAATGTTTTTGGTGGGATTTCTATTTTCCATAATTTGGCTCAAAGCAAATATGCTCTGTAAAAGGAAGAAAGAGTTTTAAATTGAAAGATTGTGCAATTTTCAAATTTTGCCCCCGCCAAGACGAGCCATTTAGCGCGCAGGCCATATTACCTCTACATGTGTTTACGCCTAAAACCAAATAACCAAACCAAACCAAACAAATAATAGGTAGGTATTCAACTGTGCCAAGGATTATCGCTATAAAGGTTCTTAGTATGGTTGCAGATAATTACTAATTCTGTCACGATAGCCAAGAGTGTGATTTGCGAAATAGCTACACAGGCTTGATAGATTTCTTGGCACACATAAATGGTTTTTCTCGTAGCTGGTGTAACTTAAACTTGACTTGGGCTTTTTATGTTTGATTACAATATAGGTACCGTTTTTAACTGATTTCAAAAAATAAAGAGGTTTGTATTTATACTGTATGTATTTCTTTTGTTTTTATGTATGTTGATCGATTTTTCCGTTAATTGTACCGATTTTTCAAAATTCTTTTATTTTTCGAAAGAATATAATATAAGAATCTGACGAGTGGATGGGATCCAGAAAGAGAGAGGTGTAACGAAAGTTAGTCATACTAGTTATTATGGGTAACTTTCGTCACACAAAGGAATTAATTAAGTTTTGTTTTAATCAAATCCCTTAATTGTGTACAATTTTTTTGAAAAAGACGCTCATATGTTACTTTGCGGGAAGGTCCATATGAATTACAATCTGTTACACTATGTTGATTAAGCAACGTTGACAACGGTTTTAAATAATTAATGGTAGGTGTCAGCGCTTTTACTCTCCAAAAATATGTAGTTTATTGCAAACGTACTTATTATAAATACAATACCTGGGCGACCGAGCTCTGCTCGGGCAGAAACTCGGTACCAAGCGTTTTCCCAGAGATAAGACCAAGCTAGATCAATTTTTCATCCCCGAAAACCCCCAAATACCAATTTTCATCGAAATCGTTGGAGCCGTTTCCGAGATCCTGATTATACAGGATATTTGTAATTCACTAGCATCCTTTTAACCCTAAACTCCTACCACTTAAACAAATGTTTTTTGTTTTACGGCTTTTGTCATAACTTAATATTTTTGGTGTAATAACGTTTTGAAAATTTGATTCTGCCTCTTATTTTTACGATACTCTGTGTATTTGTATGGGAAAAAAAGTGCTTCATTTTAAAAAGTCGTAAAACAAAAAACATTTGTTTGAGTGATAGGAATTCAGGGTTAAGAGGATGTCAGTGAATTAAAAATAACCCTGTATATGTGCGGGGGAGGGGGGGGGCGGGGAGGGGGTTCAGGAGGTTTCAAAGGGGGGATGAAAATTTCATTGATTTTGCCGTAGGATGCACCGTTTTCAAGATATTTGACAAAAACACCGGAGGGGTGGGGGGGGTGAGAGGGGGGGATGCGGGGAGAGGATGCGGGGGAGGGAGCGCGGGGGCATTAAAGGGGGATGAAAATTTCATTGATTTTGCCGTAGGATGCACCGTTTTCAAGATATTTGACAAAAACACCGGAGGGGGGGGGGGGGTGAGAGGGGGTTTGGGGATGCGGGGAGCGGATGCGGGGGAGGGAGCGCGGGGGTATTAAAGGGGGGATGAAAATTTCATTGATTTTGCCGTAGGATGCACCGTTTTCAAGATATTTGACAAAAACACCGGAGGTTCGGTGAGTCGCGTTAAACTATCGTCCGTAAACCGACTTTACAGACAACCGGCTTTTCCTGTTCTGTGCTCCCAATAGGGAACGTGCACATAGACGGTGCTGCCAACTGGTGCCATAAGGGTGCCATCAATTTGAATGTTTTACCTTAATAAGTTTGTTTTACTGTCCGCATAGTGTCTCTTCTGTCGCATTAGTGCTGCCGCCTATAGTTACTGCACGTTCCCTATAATACTTTTTCTCACAAAAAAGTAACTTTTTCTCACATAAAAGTAACTTTTTCTCACAAAAAAGTAACTTTTTCTCACAAAAGAAGAAACTTGACGTTTATTCATGAAAAATAAACTTAAAAAAAACTAAAAATCTTGAAAAAAAACGTGGAATCGAACCGAGGTCGGCTGGATCCGCGACCACCCGATTTCTAATGTGCCATTATGCTCTGCTCGAAGTCGGCGAAATTTAGCTTTATATTCTAATGCAAACAAAAATAGCCGGAAAACACGAGTAAAAGCGATTTTCTGAAAATGAAACATAGCTAGATCAGTTTTTCATCCCCGAAAACCCCCATATACCAAATTACATCGAAAACGTTGGAGCCGTTTCCGAGATCCTGATTATATATATACATATATACAAGAATTGCTCGTTTAAAGGTATTAGATTTTTACGTGTATTTTGACGCTCTACAATCTACAATGCATAATTTTTCACTTCGCTTTACTCGTCACATTTTAGTACTACTTGCCGCGCCCGACGCTTCGGCCCAGGGACAGGGAGTGGTCTCCGTCATTATGGCAATGTTTATAAGATTAGATTGAAGTGAAATTGTTATCTCACCGGTTTTCAACTTTGCCGGCTGGTGTGATTTACCTTGTACGGACTTGCCGATGGAGTAGAGAGCCGTGAGCGCGGGGTAGCGCGCGGAGACGGCTCGCAGGTACCGCGTCAGCTGCTCGTGGTCGTGGTAGCGGAACTCGAGGTCTGTGCCGCCGTCACGAGCCTCCGCTTCACCCAGCGTGGTTACTTCCTCCGCTATGAGCGACAGTCACATTATATGCTATCCCTAGTCTAAGCGAATGGGTGCTTTTTAACGGGCAGACGTTTCATGAGCAACGTTTCGTATTGATGGTGGCCATTTGTAAAAAGGTCCCTATACCTACCTTGATGGATTTATAGTAATTGTGATAATGTATTAGTGTGTATGTGTACTTATTTCTATTCAACACTTTATAATGCATAATTTATTTAAGTTAATTTTCGGTTTCAGCTCGTAACTTTTTTGACTGTGTCTAAACTTGTTTCTGTTATCAATCGTTCTATCTAAGGCTTAATAAAAGATAGTAATAGTGATAAGTTCGCCTTTGCATAGCTGTTCTGTCCTGTAATATCTTAATTCCAGGCGTTTAATGTATTGCTCTTGACCTTTGACACAAAGAATACCAACTTCTTCTCACGTAATTAGTGGTGTTACTACCGGGTGCAATAATATAGAATATCTAAAATAACTTACATGGATGGAAACCGGGATCCTGTGCTGATTGAGCGGCGGTGGTTACCATGAAGGTAACCACCAAAATGAAACGTAACATTCCGTTTCTGTCTGTCATCTGTAACAAAAGATGGGTAGTTACTTATCTAAATGAGTAAGTTCACGTTGATTTGCGATATTATTGTGGCGTTTTCCTCTAAGTTTTTTTACTTTTTGTTATTTTTACAGATCAGGCAGGTGTCTTTCTGATAAAATACTGCACTAAGCTCTTAAATTTGCGTACTTTGCGTCGCAACTCTAAGCACATAATTTTTCGGTCTCTGATTTAAATACCATCAACTTGTCACTGTCGCTCTGTGTTCACGATAATTCAGATTCAAGAGACAACCTCGTCACGGCCACGGTCGGTTAAGCGTAAGGCTTTCTTTTTAATGTTATATAAATACATACAACGCTGTTTGGTGACTGAGAGCGCTCTAGTTGCTTATGCGCAAGGCGCAACCGGTCCTGCGTTGAAGGTCAATGGGTCAGTGGACCGTCCAGTGCCGCCTCCTAAGATACTCCCTAAACTAACAAGCCTGCCCTTATTTGGGCTTTTCAATCACCTTTTTTTGCCTAGCTACAGTGATAATATGATAAACCCACTGTGCTTGAATTGAACTTCCAACAAAATCAAAAGTTATTCTTACCAGGTCTTCGGCGTAACAAAACCGCCTTCCGATAATACCGGCCAAAAATAACTTGCACCAACTCTTGCAATGACCAGGCAGGTAAATACGAAGACTATGGTTATTATTTATAAGATGTCTCTTAAAGAGCGTGGGCGTTCATATAATTTGAGTAATTACTTACATGTGCCTAAGCCGCTGGCGTGTTGTTTAGGTATATTGAATTGATTGCAAATGCAGTCAATAACTCTATCATATTGTGAACAAAACAAAGAAGAGTAGAAGTATGACATGCATCTAGGTCTAATTTGTCTATCGTTTTAATTATGAAACCTCCTGGGAACTAGATGTTACAGAAATATCTGGTTTTAGGCAACTTTCCTTCCGCTCGGCATCGGCACGTTGACCCTATTAGCATAGTCCCGCTAACGTTTGCGACTTTCGTTTTCAAATAGTCGATATATGTAGAGATTGGCTATTAATTAACTATCTTACAGTGCTCTTAAAAGTTTCGTTTTGTTTTCGCAAATAACAGTACTGAAGTGTTAAAAATATTTATCCTTCCATGTAGAGCTATGTATGTTCTGTCTAACAGAACAGCTGAGAATCTTAAGTTATTCTCACCGGCAAATTAATTGAATGTACCGTGCAAAGCAGCAGATTGTTTATCAATGACTTTATTGACCTTACTGACTTGGAATTCCCAGTCAAATTAACGACGTAATAATAAGTTGCATATCACGTAGGCAACAGGGACTTACTCATCCAAAACAATACAGTTATCTTTTTCGTTCCGTGAAAGTTGAAAACGGTTGGTATGAGTTGTTATATATGTACTTACCTATTTTATAAATTCTATGTAGGATACTGCATAGGAATTTTAATGATTTGTAAAATATGATATGTACTTGCAAAATAGAAGACAGAGATTGGCAATTTAACTTTGATTAGTTCTAACTCTACATATAAAAAAGTCAAGCTGCTATTAGTATATATGACATAAGTTAGTTAGTTTTTCTTTAATTGACTCCATTCAAGTAAAAGACAATTTTAAAACGTCGGCCGTTGTTAATTATAATAATTTTCTCTGCTTTTATATATAGAAGAATTTAAATAATCGCGATGGCCAACGTAGTATTGATATTTCTTACTAAATGAAGCGCTAACTTTGTAAACTTACTTGTGAATTCACCTTACCTACTGTTCAAACTTTCAGTACACAATAAATAAATGAAACTCACCTCTAATATAGTACTTGCGCTAAATGGAAATTAGCGCCGTCGTCATTTGTTCGTCACCTTTGGCACAACAATTTGATATCGCGAAGACGTTATCGTAAGTGAAAAGCTCTCGGGAGAGGTAAAGACCTCGCGTACAGGCGACCTCCACTCGACTGGCGCCGCGCCGTGACTGAGTTGAGGTTGAGCACAGCCTCATCTGCGTCATACTACCCGTCATACAACCGGAAAGTGCTTTCTCTCAGCCTGAACACACCCGCTATACCCACCTCTATCACCACCTCATAGAGTCCTACAAAATCAGCCAGCACATACGTAGGCTCTTGTTAACTTGCAACTTCACTTCTACAGACAATACAGGAAGGTTGAGTTTCATAAATTTGATCCAGAAGGTCCCGCCGTGACGTAGGATCTGATACCGCCTATCACAGCATTTCTCACTTTTCCCGCGGATAGAGTTTCTTTGTAACTACCCGATACTCAATATTTCCCATCTATCTGGTGTAAGAAGTGAAAACTCTAAAGAGAAACTTTATTAGAATATTAAATAACTTGATGTAAGGGTCGGCTGCAGTATGCTGTTAGCTGTTGTACCTAATAAATTACTTTCGCGATTTATATCAGCCATTACCTACAATAAACAACCAATCAACACCTTGAATATATAGAAAACTAATAAATTGTATTCGAGCCGACTATCCTTCCCCCATTATTTCTCATGCATGATACTTTTCTGAAAGATAGAACATTTCAGGTAAGTAGAGTTTAATTAAGTAAGCTATGCTACAAATGTGAATATTTATTTGTATTTAATTTTTTTTACTTTATATATAAAAATCACAATTGCGTCCATTGTGTAACGAAAGTTAATCATACAAACTATATGGTAACTTTCGTTACACAAAGGAATCAATTAAGTTTTGTTTTAATCAAATCCTTTAATTGTGTACAATTTTTTGAAAATTACTGATATTCTAAGCTTAATTTACTTTAAAATAAGAGCCCGATATATCACTCTTAACCTTAATTTTCAGCTTTATTAAAATAGAAAACACGTGCCCCTCGCGTATTTCGAGAGTCTAGTCGACTGCTAGTTTTTTGCGACTTGTTCAAATTTTCACTGGAAAAATCGAAAGATTTAAGAGAAATTTAACTAAATATAGCTGACAAGAAATTTCTCTTACCGCCCTAAAGTTCAACGTCACGTGCAAATCAATGAACAATCAGCTTTGTTGCTTTTTTCCTACTCCTGTACTTTAACTGTTTTTTACATGGTCGCGAACAAATATATAAGAACATAGATTATATGACTTCAGAAAGTCTATACTTAATCTATTCGCCATAACAGCACTTGTGTCGTAATGTCGTTATTACGATACACCTAGCTGCCACATAATATTAAATGTAGGGTACACTCAACACTAAAGCCCAGTTTAGACCTGCTGAGTTGAGTAGAGTAGGGTACAGTCGGGTACAGTAGGGTAAAATAGGATATAGTAGGGTACAGTCGGGTACAGTAGGGTAAAATAGGGTACAGTAGGGTACAGTCGGGTACAGTAGGGTAAAATAGGGTACAGTAGGGTACAGTCGGGTACAGTAGGGTAAAATAGGGTACAGTCGGGTACAGTAGGGTAAAATAGGGTACAGTAGGGTAAAATAGGGTACAGTCGGGTACAGTAGGGTAAAATAGGGTACAGTCGGGTACAGTAGGGTAAAATAGGGTACAGTAGGGTAAAATAGGGTACAGTAGGGTAAAATAGGATACAGTAGGGTACAGTCGGGTACAGTAGGGTACAGTCGGGTACAGTAGGGTACAGTCGGGTACAGTAGGGTAAAATAGAGTACAGTCGGGTACAGTAGGGTAAAATAGGGTACAGTTGGGTACAGTCGGGTAAAATAGGGTACAGTAGAGTACAGTCGGGTACAGTAGGGTAAAATAGGGTGCAGTAGGGTACAGTAGGGTACAGTCGGGTACAGTCGGGACCAGTAGGGTAAAATAGGGTACAGTCGGGTACAGTAGGATATAATAGGGTAGAGTCGGGTACAGTAGGGTAAAATAGGGTACAGTTGGGTACAGTTGGGTACAGTAGGGTAAAATAGGGTACAGTAGGGTACAGTTGGGTACAGTAGGGTAAAATAGGGTATAGTAGGGTACAGTTGGGTACAGTAGGGTAAAATAGGGTACAGTAGGGTACAGTCGGGTACAGTAGGGTAAAATAGGGTACAGTCGGGTACAGTAGGGTAAAATAGGGTACAGTAGGGTACAGTCGGGTACAGTAGGGTAAAATAGGGTACAGTAGAGTACAGTCGGGTACAGTAGGGTAAAATAGGGTGCAGTAGGGTACAGTCGGGTACAGTAGGGTACAGTCGGGACCAGTAGGGTAAAATAGGGTACAGTCGGGTACAGTAGGGTATAATAGGGTACAGTCGGGTACAGTAGGGTAAAATAGGGTACAGTTGGGTACAGTCGGGTACAGTAGGGTAAAATAGGGTACAGTAGGGTACAGTTGGGTACAGTAGGGTAAAATAGGGTACAGTAGGGTACAGTCGGGTACAGTAGGGTAAAATAGGGTACAGTAGGGTACAGTCGGGTACAGTAGGGTAAAATAGGGTACAGTAGAGTACAGTCGGGTACAGTAGGGTACAGTCGGGTACAGTAGGGTACAGTTGGGTACAGTCGGGACCAGTAGGGTAAAATAGGGTACAGTCGGGTACAGTAGGGTATAATAGGGTACAGTCGGGTACAGTAGGGTAAAATAGGGTACAGTTGGGTACAGTCGGGTACAGTAGGGTAAAATAGGGTACAGTAGGGTACAGTAGGGTAAAATAGGGTACAGTCGGGTATAATAGGGTACAGTTGGGTACAGACGGGTACAGTAGGGTAAAATAGGGTACAGTAGGGTAAAATAGGGTACAGTCGGGTACAGTAGGGTATAATAGGGTACAGTTGGGTACAGTCGGGTACAGTAGGGTAAAATAGGGTACAGTAGGGTACAGTCGGGTACAGTAGGGTAAAATAGGGTACAGTAGGGTAAAAAAGGGTATTTTACCCTCCTGTACCCGACTGTGCCGGACTGTACCCGAATGTACCCTACTGTACCCGACTGTACCCTACTGCATCCTATTTTACCCTACTGTACCCGACTGTACTCTACTGTACCCTATTTTACCCTACTGTACCCAACTGTACCCTATTTTACCCTACTGTACCCGACTTTACCCGACTGTACCCCACTGTACCCTATTTTACCCTACTGTACCCGACTGTACCCTACAGTAGGCTACAGTCCAGTACAGTAGAGTCGAGTCGTAGAAAAAATATTGTATGCAACGGTGTATAATTTGGTCTTAACGGCTCGTGCCGTCTTCCATTGCGATACTCGCATTCGCTCGTATCGCAACTCACGTCACTCACCTTTTAAGACCTCACTTATACAACCGTTGCATAAAATACTATTCTAGTGCAGAAACTGTCATAGAAATGGTAGGTAAGCCTTAGACACTGAATTGTGCACCAGGGTGGACCTTTTTGTTGCAAATGTTATGTTGATAATCCATACATCTGCCAAAAAAAATCATAGTGAGATGAATTCTGAAAGGTTCCACCCTGGTAGGTACGCGATTCAGTTTCCTTGACTCATCATCATCATCATTTCAGCCGTAGGACGTCCACTCCCTTCCACTCCCTCATTGATACCGAATCATTACGCTTGGAAGCGGCTTGAATCCACCGTGAACCTGCGGCCCGTACCAAATCATCCGTCCTACTAATATTATAATCGCGAAAGTTTGTAGTATGGATGGATGTTTGTTACTCTTTCACGCTAAAACGGTTTGACGGATTCTGATGAAATTTGGAACACAGATAGTTTATAATCCGGATACTTAGGATATTTTTTATCCCGGAAAATTGCATAGTTCCCGCGGGATAGCGATAAACGAATTCTTCGCAGACGGAGTCGGGGGCAGCAGCTAGTATCTATATACTTCAACTATTACCCAAAGTCTAATTACACCTTAAGTCGTACAAAAATCTTCATCTTCGGCTTCAGTGAATGCTGTACCTTACTTATCAATGGCTTTGCCAGACTGCGGGCTTAGCGTGACGTCCACTTGACGTGATCACTCTTGCCACCCATCAAAGTGTGTGAGATAGTGTGACGACTCTCATTCATACGTGCAGAATAAAATGTCATCACGTCAACATAGGCTATGCGTCGCAAGTAACAGTTTTTTTTTTTTCAATATTGAGTCTATTTCTGTGTCGATATAGTTATCTTAGTACTTACCTACCGTGACTGACTGACTGACTGACTGACTGACTATAAAGCCGGGGCCGCACTGGTAAGGCGACCGGCGACGCGACGCAACGGCGCCACCAGTGCGGCCCCGGCCTATCTGATTGGTGACTGACTGACTGCCTGATTAGTGACTGACTGACTGATTAGTGACTGACTGACAGACAACGCACAGCCTAAACTACTGGTGATAAAGACTTGAAATTTGGCATACATGTACCTTGAGTATTGTAGAGGTGCACTAAGGAAGGATTTCTCTAAATTCCCACGGGATAGGGAAATATCTAAACTTTCTTTGTTTGTAGTGGAATCTCTGAAACTATTGAGCCGATTTTAAAAATTCTTTCACCATTAGAAAGTTACACTATTTTTGATTGACATAGGTTACTTTTTATCCGGGAAAATGCAAAATTCCCACGGGATAGAAATAAACAATTCATTTTCGGGCTTATTTTAAAAATTCTTGCACATTATGTGAATGACTATCCCTGATTGACATAGGCTACTTTTTCTTCCGGAAAATACAAAATTCCCACGGGATAGAAAAAACTAAATTCAACTTTGGGGCTGATTTTAAAAATTCTTTCACCAATAGAAAGCTACACTATTCCTGATTGGTATAGACTAAGTACTCTTATTCGGTAAAATGGCAAATGGCCCATGGCAAATTACAGTTTTACGAGTTAACTTCTTACCATTTTGGCTACGAACCCTTACAAACAAAGTAATTTGGTAGGTACATATGGAGCTCCAACGTCGATTCAAAATTGAAATGGGCACCGTCAACAAAAATAATATTAATTAATTCTTGAAAATATTAGTTAATATTAGTTACTCGGGTACCAAAATGCCCCGTGTGAAATAAGTTTTTTCCGCCCTCGTTGAATAACTGAAAATTGTACATTCAATTATAATAGTTCCAATAACTCTTTACATCAATCGGATTGAAATTTATCATTCCCCATTTCTGGCAGCAATCGAGTAAAAACTAAGTTTGTGTTTCAACCATAAACACTTTATGTTCTTAAGTAAAAAAAGTTATCGCGTAAGAGTATGTTAATAAATTACAAAACTGACCTAACGTTGATACAATTGGGATGTACAAAAAAAAAATAACCTATAGTTTTTATATTTTTTTTGGAAAGAATAGGATATTTTAAGATACCATTTTCATCGATTTTGAATTTGGTTGAGTATTTAATTTTTTATAATTTTTTTAAGAAATACGTTGGATGACGTCACAGTGAGAGAGCCACGTTCCATTGCCTACAAAAATTCAAGCCGTACATAACAATCTGTGGCACTACTGATTTGTCTTGTCACTGCCAATAATACAAGCACGGCTTAGGGTCCTAAATGAACCATGACAAATAGTTTTATTTATTTATCTTCTTTTAGCTTCAATTATTCCTGTTTGTTTAATGGTGTGATAGTAAATAGATATTTTTTACTAAAATCTGATACTTAAATTCTTTCATATTTACTTGTAACGTAGTAATTTAATAATTAAATTTGTAAAAATATATTGCGAGTATTGTATACATTTCGGACTTTATGATAAATGACAACTGTTTAATTCCAGGTGCCCATCATGTGATTAAAGTTCTGTCTTTGTCACTCTTTGCAATTATAAGCAGGACAGCAACATTTCAAACTGTCAATTTGCTTTAGAGTGTAGACCTGCTTTATATCTGCCTATGTGACGATTCACTGCAGGGGTCAAATGAAGGTCATTACTTAAATTTTCTTTATTTAATTCAGTTTATCATATTTCTGGAATCTGATTTCTGAAAACGATTCACAAAGCCTATTTCTCCAAACGGTTTTCGATTTATTATACGTTGTCAAAAATTGGGACATCCCAATTTAATGTAGTCTTGAATTAATACCTATCCTTTTTATTGCTTGTCTTGTATTTTTATCTTTATGTACTTACCTTGTTTTCTGAATTATTATTATTATATATTTAGGTTGGCGAACAGGCAAGTGGGTCACAAGATGGTAAGTGAGTACTACCACACACGGACACCTGTAACACCAGAGGATTGCTGATGCGTTGATGAAAGAGTGAAGACAAAATACTTCATGTGCCAGTAATTTCGCCGGCTGTCTTACGCTGAAACACAGTGGAGCGCAAGTATTGCTGCTAGGCGGCAGGATTATCAAGCATGATG
Source organism: Archips xylosteana (assembly GCA_947563465.1). Classification (NCBI taxonomy): domain Eukaryota; kingdom Metazoa; phylum Arthropoda; class Insecta; order Lepidoptera; family Tortricidae; genus Archips; species Archips xylosteana. The sequence continues at coordinate 14,584,782 of OX387355.1, forward strand.
ATTGTAACGATACGAACCTAAGAATTTAAAGAAAAATACCCAAGTACCTACTTATGTACAGTTTACTGTCTCTACCTTTAGTACAAAAGTTCACTGTGAATGAGCTCAAAACTCCCGAGCCGAGACAACCTATTAATAGCCAGTGAACTTGATATCCAGATTTGCATGATATCCCAATTACTACACGGGATTTTCTGTGATAAATTTATTGCCAAATTAGGCAATTTTACTCAAGGGCCTCTTACGCCTTAAAATAGCAGCGCTGATTTCCCTAAGGCTCGAATTTATATCCAGGCCATCTTAACGTGACAGCACTAGACCATTTATTTCAAGTTCGAAGCTGAGCTAAGAAATATTTAAGACTGAATAATGAGGAAGTCTATTTTTGGGGACCATACATTTATTGAAATTTAATTTCGATCTTGATTTTGCCCAAAAAAAACTAACCTTTTTTTACAGTATGCTTTTGCTGACGGAACTGTCACAATCACTTAATGTGAGAAAGCTCTTTCATCTTCCATTCATTACACATTTTGAGATGGAGCGAAAATCAAAATTAAACTTTTACTCAATGTTCATTTCTGTAATTGAAATAAATTAAAATAAATAAAATAATAAATAAATATTAGGGGACAATCTTACACAAATCGACCTAGTCTTAAACTAAGCAAAGCTTGTACTATGGGTACTAGACGACGATAAACATACTTATATAAATAAATAAATACTTAAATACATAGAAAACATCCATAACTCAGGAACAAATATTCGTGCTCATCACACAAATAAATGCCCTTACCGGGATTTGAACCCAGGACCTCTTGCTTCGTAGGCAGGGTCACTACCAACTAGGCTAAAGCGGTCGTTACAATAAAAAGTTTAACGACCGCTTTAGCCTAGTTGGTAGTGACCCTGCCTACGAAGCAAGAGGTCCTGGGTTCAAATCCCGGTAAGGGCATTTATTTGTGTGATGAGCACGAATATTTGTTCCTGAGTTATGGATGTTTTCTATGTATTTAAGTATTTATTTATCTATATAAGTATGTTTATCGTCGTCTAGTACCCATAGTACAAGCTTTGCTTAGTTTGGGACTAGGTCGATTTGTGTAAGATTGTCCCCTAATATTTATTTATTTTATTTTATTTATAAAAAAAAAAAGCTAAAAACTTCTAGCTTCTTTACTTAGTCTCTTTTTATTAATTTCAATTTTGTATTCATACCATTTCATGTAACGCTCTGTTGAGACCCCAGACCTACCCCTAGAAGTCTAGGTATTATTTTTAATTTTGCTCAGTAATTTCGCTGCTATTTACTGTTTTTGGACCTTCCGTATGCAAGTAGACTCACTTCCACGTGAACGCTATAGCTTCTCTCATGCTTGATTTATTTTATTCTAAAGGTTGAAAAAAGAAGACAAACTTTTCAGTGAAGCAAGCAAGTAGGTAGCTATTTATTTGAAACAGGCGCTTCACACCACTATGTTACATTTACATTATTTACAGTAATACTGTGAGTGTAACTACACCTTTAATAGAATAAGGGCCACTTGCACGGTCTTCGGGTATTTTTTTTATTTAATTAAATCATTAACCCTGGGTTAGGGATGCGAGTTACATACATTTTAACATTTAACCCAGGGTTAGCACTTAAGTCGAAGTTATATCGTTAACTCTGGTCCGTGCAAGTCTGCCTAATTAATTAAATCATTCGTAATAGGGACCATTTCATTTATTGGTTCCAGCCATTTATATGTATATTTAGGAAAAGGAGTTATTTAGATTGTTTAGCCTTTTATAAGAACCCAATGGTTCTAATATGTATGTATGGATGTAAAACTCTTTATTTTAAGTACATAAAACTCATGAAATTAACAGATGACAAGAGAAACAGATGTACAAAGGCGAACTTTTCCCTTAAAGAGATCTCTTCCAATTAACCTTTGAACTAATTGTTTATATATTTATTACTAAAATATTAATAATAATACACATTAAATAAACTAGTGGTCATTTATAACCTATTAATATTTCACATACATACTTAATATATCATGAAAAGTAGATTTTATACTCGTGCTTCATTCGACATAATCAGGATTGACCTATTTACTCTACATTAGAGGTAGAGTAACTCTACTCTTAATTTGCCTATTAACTTTTTGTTTCGTTGCTCTTCTTTATAAAAGTGTGGGCGGCTTGGCAACGAGAAATGAACAAGCAGATGTACAAGATAATTTCAAAGTGATATCATCATGCATGACTGTATCTTAAAACAGACATTCTGCAATTTGTCTTGTTTCAGATGTGACTATCTATGGATAATAATGGATATGCAAAGAAGATACAATGAGACCTGAAGACAAAGGGCCTCTCTGAAGTTATAAAACGATCGGCCATGGGATGACCTTGAATCTTACTAGGGCGTATCTACAATGTACAGTGCATCTGGGGCAAGGAAAAATACACATAGAAACATGTGGAGCACGCTTCTGGGCGCGAGGAGCCGCGCACGCGCCCTGCGGCGATGCACGGCGGCGAGGGCGCGAGGCGCGAGGCGCGAGGCGCGTATCGACCGCGGGGGCTGCGTGCGCCGCCGCGCAGCCGCGCACGGCGGCCGAGGGCGCCCGGACCGGGACCCGACCCTCACATTACGTAACGCAACACGCACAGGACGGCGCACAAACAATGTGATTTTATTTTCTCGGATTTTCTACTGTTTTTTGATTAAGTATACAAATTTTAGGATTAGCATCGTGATATTTAGTTAGGTGTCGCGCGACTTTTATTTCGCTATCGTTTTAGATGTGTATGTAGTGTAGTGTAGATAATGTTTGATACTACCCTCGACTGCAGTTCTGTTTTGGTGAAAAATAATAAAGAAATACTTCGCAATAAATTATAATCGCCATGGACGAAGATAACGAGAGTCGACTAGTGAATCCTGGACTGGCTGCCCGGCAGTTACCAGTTGTGTGAAATCGATCGATCGGTTTTGTAAACTGTCTAAAAATTAGTAAATCAATAATACGCAGAATTAAGAAAACTTTGACGATGAAGACGCACACTTTGAAGAATCTGAAAGCAAAATTATGAAAATTTATTGAATTTTTCATACGGTACCTTTAGTACCGGTATTAAATATTAGCAATCTTCAAGTTATAACAGGATGACGACTGGTAAGTAGAGTTTTTTTCTCTACATTTTAGCCAAATTGTTGTTAGGTTATTACTTTTCATTTATTATTTATAAAAGTAATCGCTCAACAATGATTCTATTTAGGTATAGTCTAACAGTAGTAATTTTATTTAGGAATTATTAGTAAAGTAAATGTTCTATTATTTGACTGGCTAGTGCCCAATCCTTAGATGGCATCCTGCTGTCACCTCTATTACCAATGAAATAACATAATTAACATAAAATTAAAGATTACTACTTAGACACATTTATCTTAATTTAGTACCTAAGTATAACGTTATATTATAGTTGACAAATTAAACAGATAAAAGCAATCGATCATTCGAAATAATTGTATCGTTATCATCGCTTTTGTTGAATTAGGTACTTACATTGCCAACCATACGAATCCAAAACGTTTTACGAGCTGTGGCCGACAAAAGTTTCCTTCCGATTTTTATAGGCAAGAACTTGTTTCAAAGTAACCTGCTTAACTGACTTCCAACATACGCCTCTTTCCCAATTACCCACGGGTTAGGGTCAAGAGATAAATTCGACGCGCGTAGGCGTTGATCTGTAAAGCAGAAATGAGAGCACTAGATAATACAACATACTTGTAACAGTTGTAACATACCTGTGCTCGGCTCTATGCATGAGAAACGGCTTGCGTCACCGGAAGCCCCTGTGCGCAGCATCTTGCACTCTACAGAAAAAAGTGAGAAACTTGTTAGGTTCTTACTTAGTTAAACCTTATTTGGCCTTTGTCATTAGTGTCTTTCATGAAGTACGTGAAGTAATCGGTTTTTGTAGGTATCTAAAAAATTTTCTGTTCCTCAAGCGGGGAGATATATTGTAGTATGTTGGTTTTGTAGAAGATAAGGATTATCTCTTGAGTATTTACCACGCTTGTGATGTCTACACTACACTTCATTTGCCGCCCTTTTGTCTCGCTTGCTTGAATGAAGAAGAGTATTACTGAATTTAAATCAAAGGTTAAAAAAATTGGAACCATTTCACAGTAAGTAATACCTTATGAATTCCTTCCTAAGCAGGAGTATTATTAGGTAGGTAGGACGCTTAGGTAGTACGCCTAATTTTAATGTGACATTTATAGCGAAAAGTTTCCACCATCGTAGGCAATGCAAATTCTTCGATTTCACCAACTCTTGGTGAATGACTAACCATATTTGGGTTCATCAATCATTTAATACTCTTCAAATTAGTTTACAGGATGTTACATTCATTACCATTGATATACATGATTTATATTCCCATAAAATCTGGTTTTATGCGATTTCCTCACAGTCGTCCCGGTGTCTTGCGACGTGCTTTCGAAATACAGTCTCCGCTTGAAAGGGAATGCGTTCTAAATTAGAATTGGAAGACATTTTAGTTGAGCCTCCTAAACATAACTTTGTAGCGCGTGCGATATAAACATCTGTATATTAGTTACCCACGTAAAATGTCTACGACATTTTTTTCATGAACAAGCGGTATCTAAGAAAAAGATATTGCACTATTTTTGGTAACTAAAGTTTAAAAGTTTTATCTACGCACGCATGAGCATGAGCCAACGTAAGTTTATCGCAGCATGTTAATATTAGCCGACATGATTATTCATCGCAGTTTTTTTTCAAATTAGAGGAAAACATATTATTTTATCATATTAATTTATTAGCTGGCTGGTTAGCTAACGGGTGACGCAATTTAAAACATTCGGGCTGATGCGCGCGCGGCCGGCCGGGTTGGCGCACAGTCCGCGCGTGCGCCTTGCACTGGTACCGCGCGCCGAGCTGATGAGCTGCGCCCGCGCCGCGCCTATTTTCCCGCCCTCTTGGTTTTACGCTACAATTTTCGTTCGCCGCGTAAGAGCTAAATTACACCAATCAGTTCCACACTCCCCACTTCCACCATTCATCCGTGCGTAGCGAGACTTCCCGCGTTTTTTGGCTGCAACATAATCATATTTACGTTGCGAGATCAAATCGATAACCCTTAAAAGTTATGCAGGTTTATCCGTACGCGAACATTTCAACGTTCAATGAGTGAACCCTCAAATACGGAAGTATACTGATAGCCATAATGGCAAAGAGTGACTCATTCCCTATATTAAACATTAATATACGTGATAGAAGCAAAAAGGATATAAATTTGGAAAGAGACAACGACGATGAAAAACATAACAAACCTCAGCTTGTGCCTCAGCTCTCCACTTCACTTCAAATTCGTAAGTAACGGCAGCAGTGTTGCAAACGTCCGCGTCTAAATCAACCATTAAACATTTCAATTAAATCGCGGAATTGTAGGTACTTAGTTTAGTTGTAACTTTCCAAATGTGGCATCTAGGTATCTTATGAATACTCATATACATACGTACATTTATATGTGCCAATGGATATGTGTTTTTTTATTTCTGTACGTCATTATCATTATCCTAAGATAACGAACCACATTTAATTCTACAGAAACGTACCTAAACCGTAAAAACCTGACTAAAACGAACCCATTCATGCCGCCCACCTCTATTACAAAACATATCTACCTTATTTAAGTAGGCCTAAAGCGTTTTCTCTCATCCAACGTATAGTATTTGTAATTGTTTAGAAAATTTCTTTCCTAAACAATAGATCTTTCTTTGTCAGTCAATAATACAATAGGCTTTGATTTTTGTGAGCATGCACTCAAATAGAAATATGATGTGACACATAATGAAGACAAGCTATTGTTTGATTCCGTGGGATACAGATTGAATCACACACCTCGTCGCCTCATCTTCTATCCATTATTTTCCTTGGTTTACTTTTTATTCTCCTGTCTCTAGCTCTAGCTGCTTCTGGAAAACTAGAGCTTTCCTGCTTTGTCACTCAATCCATATTTTAGGAATTTTGCTGTTTGCTTGACGTTTATCTTCAGAGATGAACAGGTGTCAAGTACCTTTTGTAGCTTCTCGTAAGTCATAACGTCATAAGTAGGCATGTACTCGTAAGTAGGTATGAGTAGAATTTAAGTACACAACTTTGGATTCTGGTATAGCAATAAAACAGATTGGTACTGTGTCGTATTGTTTGAAGCCTATTGCCATCAGTGACCTTAATTTCACTGGACAATAACACCAAATTGTATTAGCCGCGCAGCTGATTGATGGGCACGTTTGTCGCTTCCGCTAGTTGTGCCCGATACAGGCGCACGCGCGTCCCTGCGGCGCGCTTGCTGGCTCGAGGGAACCTGTCGCGTTCCACTCCGCCGCGGCCCAGCTTGGCCCACTTCCTTTTTGCGCCACACTTATAAAGAACCACTACGTATAGGTTACCCCAGGAAAGAATGGAAGTTGAAAGGCCTTCCTTCTGTCTTATCTTTTCTAAGATGATATATTTATCAACTCCAAAATACCTATTACGCCTACCTAAGCTTTAGCGCATATGCGCTAAACCATACTACCATATGTTACTTACCATATGGTAAGTAAAATAGATATGGTAGATTTACTGCTCGTTATGCTGATATGAAGCAACCTTCTATAATGTTTAGATACGCACTGAAGCATATGAGTACACAGTATATAAAATTATAGGAAATTGGTTCACTAGCTGAAGGTATTGCGGATGGACAATTACAAAAGGTGATTGCTGTAATTTATACAGAAACATGAGTTTTGTAGGCTAGGCTACCAATAAACCTAAAGTATAGTGATATGGGCAGTGGATTCTTTGCCAGTTACTTAGGTATCAATAAATTTAAAGAGTCAATAAAACAGGCGTCGAATAAGTGCTTGTTTCGTAACTCAAATAGATAAAGTTCAATTTTTTCAATGAGTTCGTAATTGAGATTTGTTCGCTCTTGTTTATTTAATAACTGTCCACAGAACGTGATCGCGGCGAACGTGACTACATCGGGTTCGCGACCCTGCCGGAGCAGGTGCACCGCAAGTCCGTTAAGAGAGGGTTCGACTTCACGCTCATGGTGGTCGGCGAGTCCGGCCTGGGCAAGTCGACACTCATCAACAGCCTGTTCTTAGGAGATCTTTACAAAGGCCGGAAAATACTAGATGCTGCAGGTAACGCTAAAGCTTTTAAGTTGGGGCCGATTTTGAAATCACATGTGTGAAAATACTATTCGAAAGTAGAGACAAAATGTGTAGAATTTGAAATGTGTCTAGAATAGGAGCAAATTATCGCCCTAGGTCATTGTCTCAACTAGTCAAAAAATTTATCCGAGCGGTAGTATTGTAGCCTTTGATCAATATTGTAGCAATAAATTTAGGATGGTAGGTACTTTTTACATATCGGTTTCCTGCTCGATTAGTTGTATGTTCCTATGTTAAATTAACTTGTACCTATGTTGTTACAGATAGAGTAGAAAAGACAACGACGATAGAAAAGAAAACGATGGAAATTGAGGAGCGCGGAGTAAAGTTGCGTCTAACGATAGTGGACACACCAGGTTTCGGGGACTCCATAAACTGCGAAGACTCCTGGAGAACTTGCGCGGCGTACATCGACGAGCAGTTCCGACAGTACTTCACGGATGAGAGCGGCCTGAACCGACGACACATGCAGGACAACCGAGTGCATTGCTGCTTGTATTTTGTACCGCCTTGGGCACACAGGTTAGTTTGTTTATTTACCATTATCGTTATCACATCACATGCCTACTCTACCTAACGGTCGCCTCTAGGAACCTCGATCGAAGTAATAGTTATTTCTTTTTGCTATGCTAAAGTTGCCCGTTCGTGTTTTGCCTATGGCTAGTTACTTAAACCGATTTAAGATAAATGCAGACATCAAGCATTGTTGTAGCAGCTATTACAGTGTTACGTATTGAACGAGGAACAGAAAAAGAACAATGCGTTCGGTATTGTGTGTAATGAGGCAAGTGATTCGAAAAGAGCAATTTAACCGAACGCTTTACCAACCATTTGGTCCATTAAACCCTTTCACTGTCATTATCCTTGGATCGGGCTCGGTGGAACTTTCTCTCTTAGAATATTTTTACTTTGTAAACAAGTATCCAATGACTAGCACGAAGGCAAAGTCAGCTCAAGTGTTTTAATTGGGTCAGCTGGCCAGGGACGCACAGATAAAGGCTACATTGCGGAAGCATACGTGCTCCTTCTGTGGTAAGGAAACGTCGGCCTATCGCAGTGTGACATGGCTGGCGTGTATTTAATATGATTTGATAACTCATTTAAATTTCTAAACAACCCGTTTGAGGACAGCGCCTTTATGTGATTCATTGTCATTATAGTTTTACGTTATTTTGCAATGAAGACTGCCACGTCGTTCAAGGGTAAGCTGAATTTAAATTCTAAAGACAGTATTTTTTATTGCAGCTTAAGGCAAGTGGATCTGGAGATGATGAAGCGATTGCACCGTAAGGTGAACATCGTAGTGGTGATAGCGAAAGCCGATTCGCTGACCGCTGCCGAAGTCAAACGGCTCAAGGCGCGTATCCTGACTGACCTCGAAGACTACCAGATACAGGTAAGTACGAATACTAAGGATACCGAAGTTTTCACTTACTACGATCAATAATAATATGATAAGAGGAATACGTACGTAGGTACTTAACCTACTAATACCAACTAGCGTACCTACTAACATAATGATACAATGACATCATAGAGTCGAGAGCTACACTGATAATTGTTCATCAAGAAATCTCATAAAGTTTTATTGAATCCATAACAGTTGTTAACTTCAACTGTCAATGGAAATAAATAGTTTAAACTAATATATAAAAATCTCGTGTCACGGTGTTTGTTACCGAACTCCTCCGAAACGGCTTGACCGATTTTTATGAAACTTTTTTCTCTGTATTCGGTAGGTCTGAGAATAGGTCGTAGGCTACTTTTCTTCGCAGACGGAGTTGCGGGCAACAGCTAGTTTAGTATAAATTTAATAGTCACAGTACACTATGCCTGTTTCTTTTTGCCCAAGTAGCAAAACATCTCATTCAGTGTAATAACTTTGAAGGATTACACCTAAAACTACATTATAAAACTTGTAAGACTTTTATGTAAAAGAAAGGAATGGGTAAGTATATCGCCAACCATTATCCCCTTCAGGATTTTTAAAGTGCAGCAGATGCAATCTGATAAGTACGAAAGTTCACTAATTCTTCTATGCAGCGCCCTTGACGTAGGTTGGGTAATAATCTAATAATTTTTAATAGCGGGCGCACTTCTTTGTCTCTGCGCTGCGTTAATTTCTTCCAATGGGCCAAGTCCTAGCGCGCAGTTAAGGGTGAGGCCACACGAGTGTAATTTTGTGAGTTGTGAGCGGCAGAATTTCGTTTGCGCCATACATTGTGTCACGTGATAGCCCGCATATTGTATGGCGCGAACCGAAATTCTGCCCCTCACGACTCACAAAATTACGCTCGTGCCCGGTGGTCCCGCGTTTATACAACAGCGGACGAAATTAAAAAAGTTGCTATAAAAATATGATAGATAATGCTAAACGTTTTATTACTTTATGTTTGTACTAAAATTAGAGAAATACAGTTTTTCGGTAGTGATCCTTTTTTTTCTTACTTTTTTTTTGCATTTTTCAGTATTAATTATCTTTGGCAGCATCTATCCAGAGCTCAAATACAAACATGCGTGATAACGAATAATTGATTTCTTGGTCTAAAACAAAATAAACAAAACATGAAGTATTTTCACCGTAAAACTATGATGACGTAAAATGGCTGTTACCAAGACCTTCGGAAGTCTTCGGTAAATTTGTCTTAAAAATATTAAAGTTCATATTTTTTGCTTCAAAATGACATATAATTCATCAGGGGATTCGCGGGGTTTCTAAAGTAAAAGCTTCGATATATTTCCTAGATCTAAATTTTCATAAGTTATTCCGACGTCTTGCGTAAAACAATTATAACAATAAAACAAAGCATAAAAATCAAACGTACCCTTTAAGAAAATACAAGACATACCTCTTTGAATCTCCATTATAAAATTTAAAGACATTCTTAAACAAAAAAGTAAAGAAAATCATCCGTAAACAAATCAATGTTTTTACGGTTTTGTGATAACACGGTTCGAGTGCTTGCGGTATGACAACTTCCGATGAATACAAGTGGACATTTTTGTTCCGACACATGTCTAATAATTTATGTTTTCTAAAACTACATGTATTGATCTATCCTCCTGGGTGAAAATAAATGATTATATAGTTAATCGACTTTTTTGAATATTGTCTTCTTCTGGACTACTGTGTCGTGTGGCCTCACCCTAAATAATGAAGCAGAAGCGGACGAACTAACTATGGCCCTTAACGCATTCACTGCCTTCTGTCAAACCCGAGACTTCTTGAGGTGCCGAAAACGCACATGTGCGTTCAAATTTCTGCAAAAATTGTGGCAGCGGCACTGAATACCTACGTTAACAGACGATGGAGAGGACGCGGCACAGGCCCGCACCGACCCTCACTAGTTCGTCATCATCATTCCCGCCGAAAGAGTCCACTGTTGAACTAAGCCTCCTCACAAGTTCACTCCTGCGTTATCCGCATCCAACGCACTCCCGCAATCTTGACCAGATCGTCGCTCCATCTTGCAAGAGGCCTACCTACACTGTGTCTTCCGGTCTGTAGGCGACATTCGAGGACCTTTTGGTCCCATTGGCCATCAGTTCTACGAGCGATGTACTGTGCCCACTGCCTTTGACTCACTAGTTAGTTGTTATAATTACCCAGTGCCCATGATATGACCTGTCCAAACTCAGTTTAAAATCAATGGAATACTTATCTTGCTCCTCCGCGAAGTAATGAGGCGAAGTCATGCAAAATAGCTACGTTTGCATTGAAAAATGCTTTTTCATCCAATGTAGCTGTTTCGCATAGCTTGGCTTTACTATGTAGGTACTTGGCGGAGGAGCAAGATAAGTATTCCATTTATTTTAAAATGGAACTCTGCAATATGTAACGCCTGAATGTATACAGCACAGGTATACAGTATTTCAATCAAACTAATCAATCAGGGAGTAATCAATAGGGATGTTGACACACCACCAATCAACTGACGTACTTTTTATGAGCTGCCAAAACACAATTCTCCCATAGAGTTTGAATGGCAATAGCAACTTATGACGTCACTTGTTCGCCAACTCAATCAACTATTTTTTTTTTTTTTTTTTGTTTTAAAGAAACAAAAAAAAATACTTTTGCAGTTAATCGAAAATTAGTCTGGTTTTCAGGGCTAAAATAAAGCGTTTTTTTTACCGGAGTCGTGTCTTCGAATTATTTTATAATGGCGTCAACATCCCTATTGTCCAGGTGTACCAGTTCCCCGAGTGCGACAGTGACGAGGACGAAGAGTTCAAGCAACAGGACCGCGAGCTGAAGGCAGCCGCGCCGTTCGCCGTCGTGGCCGCCGACACCGTGCTCGAAGTGGGCGGGAAGCGCGTGCGCGGCCGCCAGTACCCCTGGGGTATCGTCGATGGTATGCTACGTCCTTACACCACAGACAAGAATAAGATCCATAAATATTAATAGTCGTAATGTAATGTAATGTTTGCCATAACTCTTTCTTACACGACTACGGCAAAGCCAAAAGGAAGTGTAATGATTTTAGTAGTCTATGTAGGTATGTTTGTATTTACGGATGTTCCACCGTAGCGTCGAGAATAGGTACTCATCCTTCATCCTATTTTAATAATTAGGATCAATCGATTCGTTATTATGTTCCGGGTGACATAGGATACCATTTTATGTATAAAAAAATATTTCTCTGAATCTATTAATTATTTCTTGTGTTGTAAAATAAACTTAATAATGTTAACTTTACGGTTTCAGAGAAAAATAGAGCTATGGCAAATGATCATTATAGTAAACGTCAGGCACGTTATGACTTTCAATGTTATGGATCGCGAATGGGACTCGAATAGATGGATGATAAAAATAAATAACAATCCAAAGTAATACCTATAAGTTTATTCTGCTGAATTAAATTTTTGTTTACTGTGCCCTACCAAAGTTCAAGTCAATCCGACTGCTGGAAATAGGTAGATCAAATTTGTCTTGCAGGATTTGATAGAGATATACAAAATTTAGACCGAGATGACGATGACCTTGGGTATGTATTACAATACCGAAGTACGAAAGACCGAATGTATTAAATCATCGAATGGGTCAAAAGACCGACACGATTTTTTTCGGAAACCGTAAACTTCTCAGAATTTATTAAAACGGCATCATACAGAACCCATTAGGTTAGGTTAGGTTTGTTTTATAACAATCTTAAAAAGTTAACGGTTTCAGAAAAAAATCGTGTCGTTCTTTTGACCCATTCGATGTTTTAATACATTCGGTCTTTCGTACTTCGGTATTGTAATACATACCCATGACCTTCCTGTGTTGCTTACCTACTACGCGGTGTTCAAATAACAGAGCGCAAGGCTGAGGATGAGCTAAGGTCCCATTTCATCCCCTTCGTCGCTAACTGTCGTAATAAAGCAAATCAGAGGCAGGCATTAGCAAGCGAGAGGGACGATTTGACTTATGCGTTTATTTCAGTGGAGAACCCGCGGCACTCGGACTTCACGAAACTGCGCACGATGCTGATCTCCACGCACATGCAAGATCTGAAGGACGTGACGCAGGATGTTCACTACGAGAACTTCCGCGCGCAGTGTATCTCGCAGATATCGCAGCACGCCATGCGGGAGCGAGGGTGATTATTTGAGTAATCTGAAAACACATATCAACCTAACCTAACTCAAAATAATCCCCATTCTAATTTAGACTTCATCTTCTTTCAGGAGGGTCTAAATCATAGGTTCTAGGTTTTTAGGTTTCTTTCTTTCTTTCTACATGTACAAGTAGAGGAGGGCGTTGGATTAGTTTTTCTTTTGTAAAGGGGGCGGTAGTCCACAAAAGGTTGGGAAACTATGGTCTAAATTAAATGGTGGATTATTTTGAGTTAGTTGACTCTTGATCTAGGAGTGCGATATTGAGGTAACCTAATAGGTGTACCTACCACAAAATTTAGAGGTGAGATTAATGTGAGGTGCGAGGGGAGAGCAAAGGTGATAGTAGACGATCAATATAATATCTCGTTTTCTCCAGGATTTCAATAAAATTGTGATCCATATGGAAGTTAAACTGTATAAAAACTGAGTGTAAAACATTTTTAACATAATAAGGTCTGTCTAAATGTAAAACTGGACGCTTAACAACTGTGACAAAAATATTGTCCTCGCTCTTTTTGTTTGTTTAGTTAGAATAACGCATGAGTATTGATGTCTAAACAATAATCGATTACGTACACAACATGCGATCATTCCTATGAGCATGGCTAGTTGTTTGTTATATCAACAGTGAACAGTAATCATCACTGTAGGTCCAAAGAAAATACGTACGATCGCTAAAGAAAAATACGTGTCCATGGCTATCAAGTTATCTTTTCCAGGGCCGGATCAACCAAGGCGGTGCAATATCCGTTTTTGAGCCGTTTGAAAAACATAAGCTCCTTTCTAGTTCAAATTCAATCCAATCAACTGACAGCATGCGTAGAAAAATTAATAGAGGACCCAAATTTTGCAAAAAGAAATTCACTGTATAAAATTCAATTTAATTTGTGCCCCTCAGCCGATAGGGGGCCCCGTGGCAGTTGCCTACTCTGCCAGATGGTTATCCGGCCCTGATCTTTCCTCCTCAGAATCATCTTCAATCTGCTATCTGTAGATAGAACTTTTACGACATACTTATATCTAGTTAGGAATTTATCACTCTTGTTTTTTTGTAGCTAAACTGATCATGATTTTTACAGGAAATTGAAGCGGGATTCAATGGGAAATAATAGCGATGTAGTAATAACGGATACAGATAGGCTACTGCTGCAGAAGGACGAAGAGGTAACATATTAACGTTAACATTAGATTATTATGATCATTTATAGGATTTTTATAGGTACTCATTTGAATTTGTTAAAAGGATAATCTCATTTCGATCATAATAACTAATCTGGCGTATATCTTTTGCACTATTGCATACTTTATTTTATTTTTCAGATAAGGCGTATGCAAGACATGCTCACTCAAATGCAAGAGAAACTCAAAGCTTCCGACAAGAAACACGACAGTATTATAGATGTGTAAATAATAGACTGCAATGTACCTCTAGCGTAGCGTTACAATTTACCTATTCACTTTAGTTTTAATTAAGAAATATTGAAATGAACCTCTTTAGAAATACTTGATGAATTTAGAGTTTTAGACATATTTTTGTTCATCGCATACTAATATTATATTGAGTCCAAAAACAAAATCTTTCTAGATAATTCTTAGTTATTATACCTTTCTATAAAGCTGTTACAGCAACATTTGAGTTTATAAACTTCAGTTAGTAATCCTTCTGACCGCCATTGTGATACCAAAATTTTGTTAAAAATTAATAAGCGTTTCGTACACTAATTTGTTACTGGAACATTACTCATTAACTTTATAAAAAGGTTTATTACTAACGTTCATTTTTTAAATATTACTAAAATTTTAAATTTTGTATCGATGTAATTGTATTTAATTAACAGTAAATTGATACTTTACTTTATATGCCTTTTATCTCCAACTCCCTTCCAAATCTATACCAAATGAGTTATTATTATTTTTTGGGGATTACCTAGAAATAAATTAAATAATAATAAAAAGGTAACGTATGTACCAAGTTTACAATCCTCTAACTGACAGACAAAAGCAAATCCTGTTAAGGACGTTCGATGAACGGATAGTTTAACGGTTTCTTGCGTATGAATCAAAAGCCCCTTATTTCGATTCCCGGTAAAAGCAGACGTTTGTAAAATTAATATTTTGAATATACTCATGCAATGCATGAATGCTAGTTAAGTAGCCATTCGTCAAAAGATGGCGTAGCGCTACATATTCAAATTAAATTATGTATGTAACTATGTAAATACTTTATTGTACATAAAACACACAAAACAAAAGAGTACAAAAGGCGACTTATCCCTAAAAGGTATCTTTAACTACTATAATCGCGTTTTCCCAGAGTATAAACTTACAATTAGCTAGATCGATTTTTTGCCTCCAGAAACCCTTACTTATCTACGTGTGCTATACCCATGCACACCACAACCTCTTGCCTGTTTGCTATCAACGTTATATAAAAAAATAGTAGTAA
Source organism: Archips xylosteana (assembly GCA_947563465.1). Lineage (NCBI taxonomy): Eukaryota > Metazoa > Arthropoda > Insecta > Lepidoptera > Tortricidae > Archips > Archips xylosteana. Next base: position 14,600,090 of record OX387355.1, read on the forward strand.
ATTATCAAATTTATCAAATAGAAACACAGATGTGGTTGTATAGCCCAGATCCCTTCTCACTCCAAACAAAAAAATGCTTACTTCCGGTGCTTCAGAGTTTTCTTTCCAAGTACCCGCATTTTACTAGATGATGAAAATTAAATTATTACCCAGGGACGAATGCATGATAGTGTCTCGGGAAAAACTAGTAACCACATACTTCATAGAAATCGACAGTATAATATTATAAAATTGTTCTTTTTTTCTTTTGCAACAAAAAGTGAAACATTATTTCTGAACGTGGCGCTTACTGTCAAAACCCAAAACGCTGTCGCCTGTCAGCTGTCACTGGTGGACAAGTAATGGTTTCTTTCAACATACCGACTGACCGATCGACAAATATTACAATATTCGCCGAAATAATATGTTACATATTTATAGAAGTGATAACTGAAACTTAATTATTACAACTATGGCTGATAGAGATCTTTCCATGGGACCCCGTGAAGGAGTTACATACCCAGTAAGGGTGCAGTACTGTGGAAATTGTTCGATGCCGATAGAATATTGCGAGTATTACCCGGAATACGATAAATGCAAGCAATGGTTGGAAAAGAACTTGCCAACTGAGTTTGAAAAAGTCAAGATAGGTATGTTTCGTGGCTTGTGTAATTATGATCGAATTAGGTTATAATTCTACCGTATTAGATGTAGTTCATTATGCATACTTTATTTAGTTTACGTCAATCAGACATATATGACTTAAAATCAAGTGTTGGCGTTTCCTTATTTCCATATTATTTCAGACGAAGAAGAGAATGCTGGTGGTGAAGAGGAGAAAAAAAGACAAAAACGTGGAGGCAAGGGCATGCTCAAATCCAAAAAGAAAGAGGATGTTCCGAAGCTCGTACAGGTCTCCCGGGCTCCGCGCGGCAAGAAGAAATCTGTCACTGTTGTCTCTGGGCTGAGCACCTTTGGTATGTGATATTGATATTGTTTCTTTATGACACCTCTATAATTTATATAATAAGCAGAAACAAAGGATAAATGGCTAGAGATGAGTTAAACAAAAACAAGAAGTTTGTAAAGCTAGTCAATCCTTCCTTGGATACTGGTACTGTTTTCTTTTGAGGAACCTTTATAATAAAATTAGCTGTTGCCTGCAACTCCGTCTGCGTATAACAATAGCCTACAACCTATTCGCAGACCTACTGAGTATAGAGAAAAAAGTTTCATAAAAATCGGTCAAGCCGTTTCGGAGGAGTTTGATAAAAAACACTGTGACACAAGATTTTTATACATTACATTATTTACTTTCTGTTATATTTCTGTCAATTCTAAAAAAATCTAGCAATGCCAAATGTTAACATAAATAATGATCAATAAGTATAATGTATACGTATCCTTGGAAGTTCTGATCTGTTTTTAGCAGACAGTGTTACAGACCCGAGCTGAGAGTACCCGGTTTTGTGGATTTGGTAATTATTTTCTCTTTTTAAGTTTTCTATTATTAAATTTACAGATATTGACTTGAAAGTGGCTGCAAAGTTTTTTGGCACAAAGTTTGCTTGTGGGTCTTCAGTGACTGGAGATGATGAGATTGTTATTCAAGGAGATGTAAAGGATGATCTCTTCGACATTATACCAGAAAAGTGGCCTGAGGTAAATTTTTATTTTGTCTAAAATTATTTGTTAATGGGTTGCATGTTGGTAGCACTAACCTTGCAAACCTATCTTCTAGAGAAAGCCAAACAAACCATGGTACTAAAAATAACAATAAGTGAACTGCTACTAAAATTCTTCTACACTACTGTCTAGCTAGAAAAAACAGTTATGACAAAGATGTGAATTGCAATTCATTTTAAATTTATCTGTGACTGGGTCAATTACATTATAACTAGATGCCTCAAAACAATTCAACCTGGATATAATTGTGTTGAGTAGCGCCACATTTTGATTTTGTAAGTGGCTTAATACCTATTTATAATCAAATTTGACACATCTCGCAAATTTCGGTTGTTTTGCATACTTAGGAAAAACTCCATGAAAAAGGTAGAAATGTTGTTGTTAATATTATTATTTAAAAAACATTTAAGTATAAGATTACACCTACCTAATTTTTTTTCTGTTCACAGATTGATGAAGATAGTATTGAAGATTTAGGTGACCAGAAGAGATAGTCACAATCATGTGTATAAAATGATGACATGAAATAAAAGTTTTTATTCCTTTGTCAATGTGAGCCATTTGAGACAGCATTTTGGAATTCAGTATCTTTGTTACTATAAGATTTATCATTTTGACACAGGAATAGAGCACTCTCGTCTAAAATTACTTTATTTATGAGCTACTGCCAATAAAATGAAAGAAAAAATATTTTTTTATTATTTTGTAGGGTTGGTTCCCTAACTTAAGTATCCAGTTTTCCATACTAACTGCATAAAAAAGTGGATACTTATGTTAGGGTCGGTTCCCTAACATAAGTATCCACTTTTCTATGCAGTTAGTATGGAAAACTAACAGTCGGCTGTACACAACATCACTCCTGTCCCAAGCATATCCATTAGTTAAATTTAGAGATGGGCCGAGTACTCGTTTACTACTCGGTAATCGGTATACTCGGCAGTTTTTTTAATACTCATACTCGGCCGAGTAACTCGGTTCCAATGACGAGTATACTCAGTCTAAATAAAATTATTATTTAAGAGGAATAATGTGTATTAAAATAAAACAGGCTCGTAAAACATACGAATTCGCGATCTTTTGCGTATACTCTTTGTGTCAACAGTCTTTGTACACAATTATCTATTTCTGTGCATGAACAACAATGTTTTTAAAATATTTATGCAATTAATGTGCAGACCGAATGCGATTTTCTCGTTAAACAACGACTAATTTAACTAATTTGCGGGGGAGAAGTCGGGGATCCACGCGACGTTCGCTCGCCCTGGCTGGTAGCGCCGCGCGAACCTGTCTAAATCTGTTTTCGCGTCTCAAATCTGACCCGAGTAACTCGGCCGAGTACTCGGTTTGAGAAACTTTGAACCGAGTACACTCGGTACTCGGTTACTCGGTAAAAGTTGTACTCGGCGCATCGCTAGTTAAATTTAACATCTGTTCTTTTGCAAATGACCTTAAATTATTAATGTTAAAAAGAATCTTATATGTTTCTGAGAACTCTCTGAGAGGGGTCCAAATCTACGGAAACTAACATACTAACACAATTAACTAAACTAAGATATACTAACAACACTAATTACTCGTAGTCTCTTTTTTTGTAATGGATGTTTCGTAACTCCTGTATTTGGAATATTAAAGGCTTTTTTATTTTATTTTATTTTATTTATTTTATATGTTTCTGTAACCAAAGGTTACCTTTATAATATATAATAACTTTATATATATATAATAACTACTGCAACACCGTCCGCGAAGAATAGGGGTAGGTATTCGAGGAGGAGTTCGATAACAAACACCGTGACACGAGATTTTTATATATTAGATTATAATAGAATAGATTTCTTTCTTAATCATGCTCAGGCTTAGCTGCTGGTGTATATAAATTAAAGTGCCAGTCCTATGGAAATGTAAAGAAAATGTATAATCCTTTTTTTTAGTGTAATAAAGCGACATCTATCGATTAATCACTTAAAATATTATTCTTAACTCAAATAACAGATGGCAGTAAGATTGTAATCGAATTTTTTGTAACATTGGTAGGAAATTTAAAGAACTTTATTGGCAACTTAGAAATCGAGAACGTAGTAAATAAATAAATTCAAAAACCTGATGTAAGCTACGTTGTCACAATAATTATTATTCTAAATTTTACTGGCAACTTCAGGCCATGGATTAATTATTTGCTTAGTGGCAACACTGTATACTACTTCGCAAAAATCAACACAAAATAAAATCACTTCTAAACATTTAGCTGTTTTGCGTTCATTGTGTGATGTGTATTGCTACAGATATGATGAAGCGTGTGTGTTCTTAAAGTGCAATAAAGATTCTAGTGCAAAGTAGGAAGTGATTAGGAGGACATTATTATGCTTCGATCAGAATGTAGCACCTAATCAAGTTCCCAAACCAAGAACGAATTCTTAAATTATAGTATTGATCTTTTTTGTACAAGACTAAGTAAATAAAAACTATTTTAAAATGTCCGTGGTTAAAGGTAAATTAATGAAAATGGAAATCATTCAAGTTGGTGAATACGAGTTTACCAAACAAGACATAATAGGACACGGAGCTTTTGCGATGGTCTACAAAGGAAGGAAGAGAAAGGTGTGTATTTAATCAATCATGTTTCTCCACAGAATACGCGGGTTCCTTACCAAAAGTTCTTTGTGGACATTCGTCCTGCTTGTTATTGTATTATTTAATACCATCGGATAAATGTTCAACGTATGCTTTGAATCTCCTAGCGTGATATCGATTTGTTCCGAATCGTGGGTGGCAACAAACGTCATGTTAGTAATTTGGCTTGGTTTAATGCCAATATTATGTATGATGTCAGCTTAAATTAAAAAAAATTAGAATATTTAAGAACACTGTAATTTGTAGTTCTTAAAATGTACTAAATAGAGTGTTGATTGGGCAAACTATTTGTTGTATGAAGTGATCAGCTGTTTGTAAATATTGACATTTGTGCACTGTACAATATAAAATATTTATAACATATCATACTTTGCTTCTGTTATTAAATAACATTAATTATTTATTTTAATGTTTTATTATTTTTTCTATTATTACTTATAATAATAATAATAGAGAAAATAATAAAATGCAGCACAAGCTTATTATTCCTTTGTTCCAAATGGTGGGCGAACAATTAAGTGTTTACAAAAGTACCTAATTTTCAGGTATTGTACCTATGTTTTGAGTCATTGGTCATGTGTTGTATTATAAGTATTGTCTTTAAGGACACTTAAAAAAACTATTATTCATAGCTATCTTGGTGGTATATCTACAGGGTTATTTGTAATTCACTAGCATCCTTTTAACCCTAAACTCCTACCACTTAAACAATTCTTTTTTGTTTTACGACTTTTGTCATAACTTTATATTTTTGGTGTAATAACGTTTTGAAAATTTGAGATTACCTGTATTTTTACGATACTCTGTGCCGTGTATGGAAAAAAAATGTACTCCATTTTAAAAAGTCATATAACAAAAAACATTTGTTTAAGTGGTAGGAGTTTAGGGTTAAAAGGATGCTAGTGAATTACAAATAACCCTGTATAGTTTTTATGTTGGGTCAGTCACATACTTTGGGTAAATATAATTTATACATTTCTGTATGATTGTTACATTTTAGTTTATATGCTGCTTAAATGCATTGCTTTTGGGTTGATCAACTTTTTTTTGTCACTCGTTGCTATAGTGACGGTCTCCTGGGTCACTCTTTAAACCATAAGTTTATCTGATTAAAATTTGCCAAACATGCATTTTTGTGGTAGTTTTAAACCCCTTCTACAATTGCTAATCTAATAAGCATGTTAGTTAATGTGACACAATATTTTTCTTCTAATTAAACTGTACTACTTTTGTCCCCTCGCTGATGGGACAGAATAACAACAAGAAATAGTTGATCCACCCTTTTATTGCATATATCATTGCAATTATAGGTATATAAACCAACATGGTCTACACTGTAGACCTATAATAAATGCAATATTTTCGATAACAGTCAAGTAAAACAATGCAATGCATACTTTCTTGCACCTTACATCAAGGTAATAAGGTGCAAAAATGGATATATAATTGTCTTTGTACTTGACTGTACATGGCTTTTTACCTGTTCCCTGTCCATACTTTGAGAAGCAATATAATTACTTAACAATTACACATATGACCAGCTGCTCTCATTCCAGTTTGTATGAGCAGCTGTTTGTCTCTTGACAATTTGTATCTTATATACTTCTTTTATTAGCTAGCTGTAGCTTGTTGCCATGTCAGTAGGTACTACAGATAAAAACAGTTATGCAATAAAGTAAATATCAAAATTAACCCCTCATATGCGGGAAGTGAAAAAAATCGTGCATTCTAGTCTCAATCTTCTAATATATAAAAATCTCGTGTCACGGTGTTTGTTACCAAACTCCTCTGAAACGGCTTGACCGATTTTTATGAAACTATTTTCACTGTATTTGGTAGGTCTGAGAATAGGTCGTAGGCTATTTTTTATACCCCTCATATGGCAAAAAAACGTTTGCTGGGTCAGCTAGTAGTTTCATATAAATCCAATGATACAGATTAAAAAATAAAATACAAAAAGGAATACCTACCTTAAATAATTGGGCATGGATCCGTGTCTTAAGCATATAAGGGGTTAATTGAGAATTTATCAAGTCACGTACAGGTGTTCAATTGTTTACATATTTTACTCTAGCTGTTGGGCGCGATTTTGCTGCAAAGACTTGATTTATCACAATCTGTTGGGAATCATACAATTTTCTCAGATAAAACTTATTCTACACTACATCCTTTCCAGGAACTCAAACTACATACTATGTCCATACTAATTTTTTTCTAAAACAGTTAGGCATTTACTTTTTATCTAAATAAAATTGCCAAATGTGTTACTAAGCGCTAAACTCGAGAACCACTGCATCAAATTGGAAAATTCTTTTTTCTTGCATTTGTAATTGTCAGGTCAGGACAAGTTATTTTGGAAACTTTGTTGTTGCTGAAGTTGTGGGCATCCGCTAGTTAAATTAGTATGGATGGATGGAATTTAATTACCTACTGTGGTGATTTACCTTGCTCAATACTTTGAAGTTGCAGCCATGAGAACCAAAAACAATGCATAAAATAGTTTTGAGATAGCAATCTACCTGATTCTCATGTGATGCAAACATTTGTGTAAAAAATTGGGTCTTATCTTTTAATTACATACACATAGGATATGATCAACAACATCATAATAACTTTTTGCTACTTCATCATATCTATTCCTTGATCATATAATACATAGATAGATGCAAGGTCCTATACAAAATAAAACTCAAAAATCGTCTTCGCCTTTAAAAAATTTAGTATGAGATAGAAAGAAGGCAATTGATGATTTATGCTTTGTTTTGATGGCTCCATTTTTCGAGAGGCGATCGTGCATCTACGTATTATATGATCATAGTATCTATTGATAATATTTTTGGTTTATTTGTTTCTTTCTATATTTTTTTTAACCAACTTCAAAAAAAAGAGGAGTTTCTCAATGTGTCTGTATTTTTTTTCAAAGACAAAAAATTAACTTGAATACCCATGTGGCCATGTATTTACAGTGACTCAACTTATAATTCCAATCGGTAGTTTTCGTTCGCGCAGAATAGTGTAGACCGTTTCCGATAGTAGCCGAAGATGTAAATAATCTATATTGAACTTTATTTGTAAGGACAAATGGTCGAAAATTGCGTTATGACTCTTAGTTCTGTCCCACTTACACGAGTCGAAAATATGGCGGACGATCTGCCGCGATTTCGTCGAGTAGGTAATCGATCAACCAATGACAGCGCAAGATTTTAGCGCGCGTAGGATTCTGCTTTGCCGTTGGTAGATCGAAGTTTCCCGTGCTAAAAAAATCTGCCTTATGCGCAGGTACATCGAGAGGAATTATAATTGAGTCGAACTGTACACCAATACAAATACCTAAGTAGCATATTTCTTCATAAATCAGGTATTTGCACCAAATTCTTTTTGCGCGCTTTTTAGAGTTTTTAAAAGCAGTAGTAAGTTTTTATAAGAGGATAGAAAGAAAAAAGAGTAAAAGCTGCATGCACCTGTGAAGCAATTTAATTGTGTATGTGAAGTTGTTGAATCAGCAACTAGGCTTGCGTACCCAGTGCATTCTGAGAGGAGGCTTGTGCCCAACCATTTTCATTTAAAACAATTCAATAGTTGTTCAGTGTTGCCATATGTTCCGAAGTTTCGTTTTGTCGGTTTTTTTTATGCTCACACTGGACTCTTGCGTCCTACCGTCCTTTTCCTTACCTGTTGTCGTTAATTTAAATCCCGAGTAGCTGCTATGCTACCTGTTACCAAATCTTCTTATAAGTCCATATAGTTATTGTTTACAATTAAATGTTTAAAAAACATATATACTTATATTCAGTTTATATTGTACTTGAAAATACCTACTTAATTATTTGAAGTATATTTAATTACTTGAGCTAATTCTCACTTCACTAGTTAAGTCCTCTAATTATATAGTCTGGTCAACATCTACCTTTTTGCATAAAACATTTGTATATTCACCGAAAATTACGATCAAGGTGTCATTCGATTCGGAATATTATGTAGAAAGTTTAAGGAAAGGTCCCAAAAGGGGCCGATAAAAATTAAAAAAGTTATAAGCAATTTATTAAAAAAAATAATAGGAATTTGTTGTTTTTTTATTATCTCAAAAACTATCACAGATATTCAAAATTTGAAAAAAGATCTGAAAAGAGTAGGAAATTTCCAAAAAAAAGTCCTACCTCATAGAACCGTATCTATAATATTTATAACTTTTACAGAGCCCTGAAAATAGAGGTAAAAGCGGGTGGTCTGGCTTCCGCGCGCGATTCGGCACTCGGACACGGTAACAAAAAAAAACATTTTAACATATTAGATATGAATATTAAAGAATAAAAAAATTTGAGTACTTTTGGGATACATAAATAAACAATAATCCGCCGGCAAAATTTTTTTATCCCCATTTTTTCATTAGTTATGCATTTGTTAACCAACAACTTTTTCTCAATTGAATGTTAACATAAAAATTCCGATTATTATTGAACTACAACCGTAGGATTTTTTTCACTTCGTGGAGTTGTACACAATAATAGATCCCCGTTGGAAAAAATTAAAAATTTTGATTTTCCATTTATTTATTAACAAACTAAAATGTAAAAAAAATTAAAAACTAAATAAAGATAGGTAAAATTTATTTTTATTTTTATTACTCAAATGTTTTGATTTGAAACGGTTAAAAATTACTTAAAAATATTTTTTTTACTGTTTTACCACCATTATTTAAATAATTGTTATAAACAAATGCGTTATTTATAAGATAAAAAAAATATTTTTTTTTCTAATCTATTTGTTGAATCTATTTGTTGAATGATTTTTAAAAAAAAAAATTATTCCTTTAAAAAAATATTTATAGCTAAAAAATGCATTTATTAATTAACAATAGTTTTTTACCATTTAATATGAATATTAAGGAACCGTTTTTTCTCTAAAAATCATAAATTGTATCGTTTTTAAGGATTTTGGAAAAAAAAATATTTTTTTTTCAATTTTTTAATTGTTTATTTTAAAATAATTTGTTATAAACTATTGTTTTTTTTAAATTCTTTATTTTACGATTTTTTTCCATTTTTTTATATACTATACTATACTATATACAGTGTTAAAAGGAGATAAAAATAAAACACCTGCAGTTTCTTAGTGTTGAAGTCGACCACTGTCGAAAAAAAATATAATTAGCACCTCTTCAAAAAACTTTACTTAGCCAATTGTCCCACAGTTGCAATAGCCCCTCCCTACCTTATAGAAAGATGCTCTTTACTTGTATACACATTAAAAACAACTTTCTAATGACTAGCTGATATAAAATTTGTGGTCTCGCCTGGCAGCAGACTACCTGGTTAGGTATGGTCAGTGGGCATGTTCCGGCAGCGGCTTAGTTTTCACTCTATTGTGGGGTTTAGCCCGTCACACAACACAATGCGCCCGCGCCTCACAATGCGACACGCACCGCGCGCCCCAAGGGCACGCCACGGGTCCTAGACACATGCCGACCGACCACCCATCCATATATATTATGTATTATCTAGCATTGGTACCAAACTGTTCCTTAGCTAACTACGTTAATAGGGAGTCAGTCAGTATGTATAATAATTTAGTGCAAAAGTAGATCTATCTGTTTGCTCATTATTTATGATCCTCTTCCTAAAGCTTGTAAAATTAAAAATCGTTTTAATTATTGTACCCTCTGTACTATCTGCATTTAGAGATCGCTTTTAAACGATAAGACCGCCTATGTCTACTTTGCTCTGCCTTTTTATTATATCTTGTAATATTACTATACTAGTCTGGTCAACATCTACCTTTTTGCATAAAACTTTTGTATATTCACCGAAAATTACGATCAAGGTGTCATTCGATTCGGAATATTATGTAGAAAGTTTAAGGAAAGGTACCAAAAGGGGCCGATAAAAATTAAAAAAGTTATAAGCAATTTATTAAAAAAAATAATAGGAATTTGTTGTTTTTTTATTATCTCAAAAACTATCAAAGATATTCAAAATTTGAAAAAAGATCTGAAAAGAGCAGGAAATTTCCAAAAAAAAAGTCCTACCTCATAGAACCGTATCTATAATATTTATAACTTTTACAGAGCCCTGAAAATAGAGATAAAAGCAGGTGGTCTGGCTTCCGCGCGCGATTCGGCACTCGGACACGGTAATAAAAAAAAACATTTTAACATGAACATTTAGATATGAATATTGAAGAATAAAAAAATTTGAGTACTTTTGGGATACATAAATAAACAATAATCCACCGGCAAAAAATTTTTATCCCCATTTTTTCATTAGTTATGCATTTGTTAACCAACAAATTTTTCTCAATTGAATGTTAACATAAAAATTCCGATTATTATTGAACTACAACCGTAGGATTTTTTTCACTTCGTGGAGTTATTCTTAAGAGACACAATAATAGATCTCCGTTGGAATAAATCAAAAATTTTAATTTTCCATTTATTTATTAACAATCTACAATGTAAAAACGACCGCTTTAGCCTAGTTGGTAGTGACCCTGCCTACGAAGCAAGAGGTCCTGGGTTCAAATCCCGATAAGGGCATTTATTTGTGTGATGAGCACGAATATTTGTTCCTGAGTTATGGATGTTTTCTATGTATTTAAGTATGTATTTATCTATATAAGTATGTTTATCGTCGTCTAGTACCCATAGTACAAGCTTTGTTTAGTTTGGGACTAGATCGACTTGTGTAAGATTGTCCCCTAATATTTATTTATTTATTTATTTTAAAAAAAATTAAAAACTAAATAATTTATTTTTATTACTCAAATGTTTTGATTTGAAACGGTTAAAAGTTGCTTAAAAATATTTTTTTTACTTTTTTACCACCATTATTTAAATAATTGTTATAAACAAATGCGTTATTTATAAGATAAAAAAAATATTTTTTTTCCTAATCTATTTGTTGAATTAAATTATGATTTTTAAGAAAAAAATTATTCCTTTAAAAAAATATTTATAGCTAAAAAATGCATTTTTTAATTAACAATCGTTTTTTACCGCTAAATATGAATATTAAGGAACCGTTTTTTCTCTAAAAATCATAAATTATATCGTTTTTAAGGATTTTGAAAGATTTTTTTTTTTAATTTGTTAATTGTTTATTTAAAAATAATTTGTTATAAAATATTGTTTTTTTTTAAATTCTTTATTTTACGTTTTTTTCCATTTTTTTATATACTATACTATACTATATACAGTGTTCACAATAAATAAATAAATAAATACTTAACTTTTAATATTTTTATGTTCGAAAACTTGTCCTTTTATCTTGCTCTTTTGCTTTTATAATTGATATAACTTTTAAATTTAAAAGAAATATTGTTGTCAATTATTTTTGTTTCTGAAGTTTAAACACTTATCACACACCCACTTTTATCCGGAGAAAGATAAGAAAAATCAGAGTTGTAGATTATTTTATTCTTATTATTTTGATAGCTAAACCATGCACGTAACGTATTTACAAACTGAGAAAAAAATGAAAATCCAACATTATCTTAACCCACCTAAAACCGTCTGAAACTTTGCCGAACAAACCTTATAAAGTATTGGCCTGAAACATTCAAGGCATGGAATGGAAAAAAAACCAAGTGTCACCGAACCGAAGCTATATAAAAAGGATTATAGTGTGAATTTTGGTGCCAATAAAGAAAATAATAAAAATATCTTACATTACATTACGTTTTAGGTTAAAAGAATATGAAAAAAAAAATTCGGCATTTTTTTAATAAATAATTGTTAATAATATAAATGACTAAAATGCAGGTCATGAAGGGCTTATATCATAATTTTTAATTTATAATATTTATTAATGTATTAGAATAGAAAAAAATAAGAAAAAAAATTTCGGCATTTTTTTTTACTTGTCAATAATTGACATAAATAATAGACCTAGAGCTTAAGATAAAAGCTTAAATTGTTCAAGAACTTATAATGAATAAAAACAACTTGAAGTATTACTGTCGTATCTACAATAATTTTAAAGTTATATCAATTATAAAAGCAAAAGAGCGAGATAAAAGGACAAGTTTTCGGACATAAAAATATTAAAAGTTAAGTATTTATTTATTGTGAACACTGTATATAGTATAGTATAGTATATAAAAAAATGGAAAAAGATCGTAAAATAAAGAATTTAAAAAAAAACAATAGTTTATAACAAATTATTTTAAAATAAACAATTAAAAAATTGAAAAAAAAATTTTTTTTTCCAAAATCTTTAAAAACGATACAATTTATGATTTTTAGAGAAAAACGGTTCCTTAATATTCATATTAAATGGTAAAAAACGACTGTTAAAAAAATAAATGCATTTTTTCTCTATAAATATTTTTTTAAAGGAATAATTTTTTTCTTAAAAATCATAATTTAATTCAACAAATAGATTAGGAAAAAAAATATTTTTTTTATCTTATAAATAACGCATTTGTTTATAACAATTATTTAAATAATGGTGGTAAAAAACTAAAAAAAATATTTTTAAGCAACTTTTAACCGTTTCAAATCAAAACATTTGAGTAATAAAAATAAATTATTTAATTTTTAATTTTTTTTAAAATAAATAAATAAATAAATATTAGGGGACAATCTTACACAAGTCGATCTAGTCCCAAACTAAACAAAGCTTGTACTATGGGTACTAGACGACGATAAACATACTTATATAGATAAATACATACTTAAATACATAGAAAACATCCATAACTCAGGAACAAATATTCGTGCTCATCACACAAATAAATGCCCTTATCGGGATTTGAACCCAGGACCTCTTGCTTCGTAGGCAGGGTCACTACCAACTAGACTAAAGCGGTCGTTTTTACATTGTAGATTGTTAATAAATAAATGGAAAATTAAAATTTTTGATTTATTCCAACGGAGATCTACCTATTATTGTGTCTCTTAAGAATAACTCCACGAACTGAAAAAAATCCTACGGTTGTAGTTCAATAATAATCGGAATTTTTATGTTAACATTCAATTGAGAAAAAGTTGTTGGTTAACAAATGCATAACTAATGAAAAAATGGGGATAAAAATTTTTTGCCGGTGGATTATTGTTTATTTATGTATCCCAAAAGTACTCAAATTTTTTTATTCTTCAATATTCATATCTAATATGTTAAAATGTTTTTTTTTGTTACCGTGTCCGAGTGCCGAATCGCGCGCGGAAGCCAGACCACCTGCTTTTATCTCTATTTTCAGGGCTCTGTAAAAGTTATAAATATTATAGATACGGTTCTATGAGGTAGGACTTTTTTTTTGGAAATTTCCTGCTCTTACAGATCTTTTTTCAAATTTTGAATATCTTTGATAGTTTTTGAGATAATAACAACACACAAATTAACAAACTCCTATTATTTTTTTTAATAAATTGCTTATAACTTTTTAATTTTTATCGGCCCCTTTTGGTACCTTTCCTTAAACTTTCTACATAATATTCCGAATCGAATGACACCTTGATCGTAATTTTCGGTGAATATACAAAAGTTTTATGCAAAAAGGTAGATGTTGACCAGACTATACCTACTGATTTGTGGTTTCCCGTAAGGAAAACATTTCACACATATAAAAGCGTCGGACGCGAAACTTGCGGACGAATCGGAAGAAAAAACATTCCCTGTTGTTCGTCTGCGTGACTACAAAATGCATTACGTTTGACAAAACATCCCTCTATTTACGGCCAGTCCGAGTATAGGTGTTTACTTTTTCATGTAGCAAAGTGCCTGTGTTCGTTCTTAAAACACTAGTAGTTAGGTTCACTTCAATTCTTCCTTATCCTCGATAGGAATAATACTAATTTGAATTAAATTAGTATTAATCCTATCGATCCAGTAAATTACTGTCGCCGCGCTCAGCTAAATGGGTGGTTTGGTTTAGCTGATGACGTCGACTCGGACGTCAACTATAAGTACCACTTCATGCAGCAACTAACTGAATTGGCAAACGTTAACGTTGGCGAGTGGAGAGCAATAAGTGCTGTACACGGTACGATGACCGTGACCGTGTGGTCAGCCAGCCCACGCATTCTATAAAAAAAGTTGCTTACTAACAAATCAGCGGTGGCGGATTTACCAGTATGGTTAGTACTTAGTAGGCTGGAGCCTAGGGCGGCAAATTTCGCTCTTTTTTTTGTCTTAGAGAAATAAAAACAATAACAGATTATTATACACACGGCAAAACGACACCTAGAAAAGTTAACAAAAATTACAAAATACTTTGGTGAATATGATTTTTTTAAATATTCCAATAGCGTTTCAAATAGTATAAATATTGCAATTTAAATTTAAGGTATTGCATTGCAGAGGTTAATAAGAGCGGCTAAAATTAAATAGCCTACTGGCGGCAAATGTGTAAATCCGCCACTGCAAATCAGCATATAACAAAAGGCCAAGAACTTTACTAGATAGGCCACAATAAATACTTATCAACCGAGCTAGCGTTGCCTTAGTCATAATCAGAAAGGTAGCTATCTACTTTTCCAACGGACCTGGCCTAGAAGTAATCCTGCTGGGGAGTGTTGAAATCAGGTCAAACTGTAATCGCTATACGAGCCTGCGGAATGTAGGGCGGGCTAATGTTAGCCCAGCGCCGCCAGCGCCCGCGCACCACCCGGCCCCTTCTGGACAACTGCAAGTCGACGACCAATATACTTCAACCATCCATATCATCCATACTTCTATATTAATCCATAGGTACTTCCATACTAACATTATAAATGCGAAAGTAACCACTGAACCGATTTATATAAATTTTCGTATAGAGATAGGTAGGTTAAGGGTCTTAAATTAAGGCCCTGGGAAGGGCATACGATAGTTTTAATTTCGGAAATCAGTGGATGAAAAGGGAGACGAAAATTTGTATGGGAGCTTTGTCGTTTTTGAAATTAAAGACTTGAGGTTTTAGCTTAAATATTAAAAATATAGAATTGCGTAGGTAGGTATCTCTGTGATGGATATAAGGTAGTTTTTATTTAATATTTCATCTCTTCTACAGTTAGTTATCAATAAAAAAAATCCAACAGCAACCAATCAATAATTACATTATTTAAGTAAACCCGGCAAAATAATGTTTCAATCCTACTTTGATGATGATACAATAACTATATGCAGTTAAATGCACTCTTATGACGAGTATGAAGATATAAGAACCTTGGTGCTCTCATGCTAGACCCGCCCACCTAAGACGACCTTATGCAACGCTCACTGCACTTGCATTATCATTTTACAAAGGCAGCTTGCGTGTTCTTGCTAACAAACTGGCTTCTAATCTAATTGCACCAGTTTGTCTTAATCAGTATACTTAGTACATGACGCGCAAACGAAGTTCTGACAGTAAAATTAGGTAGGCACTCCAAAGAAATTAAAAAATATATTTATTTATTATTAAAATGAAACTGCTCAAGAAAAGAAATGCCATCGCCACCAACAAACATACAAAAACACGTGGAAGTGAAATTTGCATTTAGATACACTTTACACTTTCCCAATATAGTGAGTGGGGGGTAAGATGAAAAGCAGTCTAAGATGAAAAACTACTCGTACACCCAAGTGTTTTTCATCTTACACTGCTTTTCATCTTACCCCCACTCACCCTACTGCAAATAAAACCTAAATCCTTTATCAATTAAGGCCATTTTCAAAATAGTTAATATTTGTAGGTTCCCTATGGAAGCACGTAATGTACACAATCAACGATGTACTTACCTACTGCAATAGAATAATATTATTATTTATTTTATTACATCTATGTCGACTATGAATTATTAATTTTAATTTATAAATAAGTTTAAATATTTTTGTTCTAGAATGCGTCGCAATCAGTAGCCGTAAAGGTAGTTACGAAGAAAGGGATACAAAAAGCTTCAGAGATTCTGGTAAAGGAGATCAAAATCCTACGAGAGCTCACAGCATTGCACCACACAAATCTCGTTGCCATGCACGATTGTATGGACAGTCCAGCATACGTCTATGTCGTAATGGAGGTAAGTCACAACATAATAAACGAAGGCCCATACAAATTGTAACATTAACAAAATCGGACGCTGCCGACGCGTTGCGCCGTTCAGCGAAACCGAAACACGCATATAGATAAACAAAACACAACATGAATAAATTGTATTTAACCTGTTGAATAAAAATAAATAAATTTTGTAGCTTTAATTAAAGGTTAAGTTTCATTGGCATAGCAAGGCTGATCATGTGAGATAGTAACGCGACTTCACTCAGTGGAAACTTAAACGATATTGTAAAATTAAAATTTTGTTATCGAATGAAAACCCATGCGCGCACATGGTTTTCGTCGGATGGCTGCGTTCAAGTCGGACCGCCAATGTTTGTAAACAGACCCTCGTGAAAGTGATGGTTTTAACCAGAACGTCAGAAATAACTTCCGACTGCGCGATGGAGCTGAACTAAGTAGAATGAAACTGCGATTTTAATGGAAACAAGACCGAATCGAAATCAATGTTGATAAACATAATAATATCATTAAATCTGCAAGGGTTGTATCGTTCACAATTGTTTCTGCTACAAGCGTAAAACAACATTACCTTCTAGGTTAGCATTTAAAGATTGCGATTGGAACGAATCGATTTAGCAATACGGCTGCTTACTTATCTAAGTGCAAGTATATCTCGATTCGATATGTTGCAAAGATAGGTTTAAACGTCGACGTTCAATAGAAATATACAATATGAATACTAAACAGCAACCGTATGTCCATAAATCAGCTACATACATGTTTAATTGAGGATCGTTGGTTAACTGCGTGTAATTTTGTTGAGAAAACTTTAGTTCCGCCCACCATAATGTAACAATATACCTAACCTACACTGCAGTGTTCAACGCACCGGTAAAAGCAGTCAGTCAATACCTTCTGCAATATCGAACTTCGACAGTAGAACACGCTTTTGTTTAATGATGCGTAATCAGGGCTCGTTTTGATTTACTGTCTCTGTTATCATTTGTTGTTGGCTATTTACACTTGATTAATACCAATAATGACCTAGTTAGCCAGTATATCTATGCTAGTTTGCTTTGCTTTATTATCTTATTAACCGCCTCTTCAGCCTACTGCCTTGAACGGAGGCGATGACATCGTCTACAAGGATTTAATGCAAATGGTTTGGAACACAAATGTAGATTTGATATGTTAATACATAAGTATAACAATGTACATCACTTTGCTATTGACAATTAACAGGAAATTCTAACTTTAAGTAGGTATTAGGTGTCGGCCGTGACCTGATGGCCTTGCCCTTAATCCATCCGCGATAACAATAACGACGCCGCATTTTCTTGCTACAATTAATCCTCTTTTATTTCTATAATAATGCAATTTGACTTATCAAATTTGATTGTTTACCAGCTCTGTTAACCGATGCTTTTAATTCTACATATTTACAAATATCACTATGTATGATACTGGCCTGATATTACCTACGTAAGCATAGACTATAACAGTACTGTATAGTCGACCAAGTAAGTGCTTTACCATTTTTTGTGACAGTTCCTACATCAGAATAAAAACAATAAGGCTGATTGTCACACTGACTTGTGAGTGAAAATAGCCTTTGATATCTTAAGTCTACAACTGACATTGAACTTTAGGGTGGTAAAGGAGTTTCTTGGTCGACTATACAAGGCGAGACACAATAATGCACACTGCAATGACTTTATTGAACACCACATAGTAATCAATAGTCGGCCTTATCGCTTCAGAGCGATCTTTTCCAGGCAACCTTTTACAACAGAAAAAGTAAATAGATTTCAGCAGATGAGGCAATTTACAGAAAATGAGAGCAATAACAAAAATACAAAAAGCTAAGCACACTTACAATACACATTTACGACAAATATAGATAGATACACAGCAACATATAAATAAACGAAGTATGATATTCGTGCACAAGATGACAGATAGCGCTACCTACGCATAGACTTAAAGAGAAGTAAAGACTTCTCCTTAAGTCAATCGGTGAGGGGTTCCACAACCGATTAGCTTGGAGGACAGTATAAGAATAGACATAGAATTTAGAGTTGTATAGAAAGTTCTGAGGGTATCTAATAGAATAAACATATAAATAAACACATAAACACACAAATCAAGAAGCAAAGCAAAAAAATAGCAAGAAGTGCAAGGTTGAAGATTATGCCGTAGAGTTAGAGGAGAATATGAGAACACAACACATTCTTTTACAGATTCATTTCAGTCCTCGGTTCGAGCTGTTTAAACAAGTGCCAAAATGGTTCGACCATTTTTTAGATAAACAATAGCGTTAATTAATAATCCTACTACCCTACTTCCTACTAATATTATAAACGCGAAAGTTTGTAAGTATGGATGGATGGATGGATGGATGTTTAGTTACTCTTTCACGCTAAAACGGTGTGACGGATTCTGATGAAATTTGGCGCACAGATAGTTTATAATCCGGATTAACAATAGGATACTTTTTATCCCGGAAAATTGCATAGTTCCCGCGGGATAGCGATAAACGAATTCTTCGCAGACGTAGTCGCAGGCAGCAGCTCGTAATTAATATTATACTGTGTTTCAAGAAATATCCGTTTGCAGAATTTGCGACATCAAATTTTATGACCTGTTCGAATTTATAAATGATCGTTTATGTAAATATATTGTCATTTGCATTAAGTAGGTAGCAGATGTGGACGCAATTGGTTCTGTTACGTCGTATTTGTATAATATTAAGCATGAAGCTCTTATTTTATCATCACCACGACGTAATAATAGTTGTCTTCCGCGTGTTCACAACGCGTGTAGTGTATGCGGATCCGAAGCAAGGTCGCACGCCACCCGTGCGTTGCGTGTGCCATCGCTGTAGCTGGATACACTTCTTTTGCCTCACATTCGGCACCTAGATAACGCATTATTAGAGGCAAATCTTTACTCAATGCGAGCTGTGAATTCTACGTCTACTGCGCAGTTACAATGTTAAATAATGTACCTAATAGGCCAAGGGGACGACGACCGCACCAATAAACTCGAATGTATCTTCATTTCGCACGTCGAAGTTGTCCACTTCAAATTCTACAGCCATAACATTAATTTCATTAGAATATTTCCATTCACTTTACTCTTTCATGAGCTTAACTTAAATGCGTAAGTTTGGTTTTAAGTTACACATTTAGGAATTGGTAGAGACATTAGGTACATATCAATAAACGTGTGGAGATTAGTCTACGATAACAGAGCAGACTGTCCTTATCTCATTGACGGAACTATATACTTCGCACTGATACCACTATGTAAATGAAAATGTTGAGCATCCAGACTGGATTCGATGCCTTACTAACCTCTTTATCATTCAATACACCAAAACTTTCAGCTATTATCAGAGGGTCTGATAATAAAATAATAATAATTATAGCTGAATTATTAACTCGTAAATGATGAATGTTTTAATGAAAGCACGCGAGTCCTCATAATTTGTATGGGTCCATAAAAAAATAAATTGTAGTATAGATCATCCATCAGACGCATATTAATTATTATTAATTAACACGTCGTTAGTTCTTTTTGTTCTTGTATTGTCGCGACGCGCCGCTGTGTCTGTGGTGTTGGCCGGCTCCACGTGCTCCTTCCTCGTGTCAGGTTTTAAAACATAATTGCGCACTTTGTGTTGAACAGTGTTTATTATAATTGCGCAACTACGACACCAAGGTCTACGTCGAAATTATACTACTCCTACGTCAATTTCTCCTGCTCTTTTGAAAACAAAAACAATACCTAATAGATTGTTTACCCGCTTTCTATTGATAATCGAGCTCTTTGATAATGCGCAAGCTTATCTTTTGACCTACTTGTTATTTTCGTTATTGCGCCATATGCAAATTTATTGCATTTTCGACCTCCTGAAACATGTGTTTTCTAAAACACATACTTTCCCTTTACGATGTTATGACGTCGTGCTAAACAGAGAATATTTGACATCTCCTCTCATAGCAATTTTGCTGCCTTATTTCAATTTAATTCAAAGTTTTCTCGCAGGGTATCTATAAAACTCAATTATATTTGGTCGTAGCCGCCGTGGTCGAACTGAATTATTTCTGTTTGACATTTGCTCAAGTCTGACGAGGTGGTGGACAACAACGGATTTTATTAATAGCTTTATTCAAGGGCAAGCATGCGAAGCCAAATGGTCTCATCGAAGCTAATGACGTTTTAGTTTAGGCGAAGTGTATATAATTATAAAGAAGGAACGTTTTGTTTTTGTTGCGCAAACTGAAGCCAGCCAAGCCAGTGCCTCATCGCAGTAGGTGCGCTACACAAAGCCAAGCAGAGTTCATTGGCACGAGTTCCTTTCGGGCGAGGAACGCGGATCGTCGCCATGGTTTCTGTCGACCATGACTTGTAATTGCCAACATTTAACTATAAGTAATTCTTTAGATCTGTTTGAATGTTCCTTGTATTATTGTAGCAGCTTAAAGTGATGAGAGGTATTGTCACGTGCTCGCGTTTCTCACGTTGTTGGTATAAAATTAAACCGTCTTATGTAGCTTGTTTTATAGGTGAATAAAGGTTTGACAGGTTGTCACATGTCAGTTTTCTGTCAACTAACACATGTTAAATACATATTTAACATTGTTTTAAGATTTTGTTTCTGTCTACATTCGCAAAACCTCACGACAAATCTGCTTAATGCAATGATCATAGTCAGTGAGCTAAGGCGTGGTCGGTAGATGATGCAAGCTCGCACGAGTCTGTCTCACGGTCCCATTGCGAAGCTAGTGCTCACTGATCACCGCACGTGTGCGACCTGGCAGACAATTGCACCGTTCAACTCTTGACATTTACCCAATTAATAATCAACTCAACGGCAACCTTTAATGCAAACTTGTTCCTAGGATAATAAATATTAATATTCTTCGAGTATATTTACTTGCTCTACTACTCAGTTTAATATATTTACTTAAAGCAAAGAATTTAGTTTTGTAGCATGATTTAGTTAGCGAAATTATTTTATCTGTGATTTTTGATAAACTTTTGTCATTCGGTCAGTATCGTGTAGCACGGGCATCGCTACTATCACATCAAACGATGTAGCTAGGCAGGTAGCGACCTCGTGGTCGTATTAATAAACATACAGTACCTACCTACGGCCACGGTCTTGCACGTGCGTGGCCGAGCTTCGGGGGTCTGATATTCAGGACTTTAATATTAATGATCTCTGGGTTAATTTCAAGTTCACAGTAGGGGAATAATTTAACCTAATTCAAAACCAAGTCCAGCTAAGAAGTAAAGTTACGTAAACATTACTATCAGATCCGTATTTATTACCTACTAAACTAACCGAGTGAAACAATTCTGATTTTTTTTTTAATACAATCCTTTGCTTAGAGGCGACAGAAACTATTATTTATTTATGGCAAATATGTAGTTCAATTATTTGGTGTTTAAAAAGGTACAAAGACATATTACGTCCCTCTTTACCTTATTTATATAATTATTGAAGGATTGAAGTAATGTAGTATATCAGTTCATGTTAACATGTTCATCTACTTGTAATGCTTATTGTACATAACGTGGTAGAAATTATGTTTATGTAAATCGAAAGCAGTACTTTTGTATTATTGCGTGTTGTTTATCAATGTCTAATCTACTTTTGCTTTAATGAGGTGGCTAGATGAGTTCGTACTTGTGAATTAATCAGCACAGTACTGAATCATCTAGCGGAACCGCACCACAAAATACGTTGCCCGTCCAATGCCTATCGTTGTTTTTACGCAAGTTGAATATAACTAGCCTATCTAGCTAGGGTATTGTCGATCATCGTCTACTTAACACAAATTTGTAAGAAAATACAATTTCGTACCATTGTGCATTGTTTACTCATTCTCTAAATTGTAAACAGTGATAGTGTGATAGAGTCAATGACTCGTCCATATGAATAGCCATGTAAATACGATTGCAATAAAGATGAAATTTCTCAGAGCATAGGAAGCAGACTCACTGCTGGCTGGAAAGTGACGCGGGTTGGGTAGATAGAGATAGGTACCTACCGGAAACCACAGCTTTCTAGAAATCCATCAAATCAGTCCAATGGTCTCATCATTTCGAATTGCTACCTCGTGCGTGAACACGCCGACCGATTTACTCTTATTTTTTTCCATAAACAGAATATAACCTTAATTTCATGAAAAGGGTTTTACAAAACGTCGAGCCACGCGCAGTGTTGGGTTCAGTACATTATGCGACTAATATTCAATATTAAATATTGGTTGACTATTATTCCTTAAATTGTATAGCTTACTAACATCGTAGCTTACTAAGCTGTGATATAATTTATTGAATCAGGCGTTACTTTGCGGAGGTCCATATTAATGAACTAAAACAATTACTTTGCTCACCCGCGACCTTACGACCGTAAGGTCGCGGGTGAGCAAAGTAATTGTTTTAGTTCATTAAGCTGTGATAGTTTAAACTCGTTATAATTATACTACAATAGGGAACGTGCAGTAACTATAGGCGGCAGCACTAATGCGACAGAAGCGACACTATGCGGACAGAAAAAGAAACTTATCAGATCTGTCATCGTGCTATCAAGAATGTAAACAAGAATCAAAATAATTTTATATCATGATCAAAATTACAAAATATGGGTTCAGATCAATTAATAATGATCGACTGCGTGACTAAAACGTATTAAAAGGTCAAAAGCTCTTCGAGGCCGGCCACGTGTTAGATGTTGAAGAGAAAACAGATGAGAAAAATGAGACAGTGATCATTGGTAAAATTGTCGCACAGACAAAAATTTCCATTGTTTACGACGTGAAAATAACGGCAAAATATTTTCTGAATGACGTTTTCATTTATTAAATGTATTATGTTTTTCAAAGTATACGTTTTATTCATTCTATTTATGTATTGTACATATTTGTATATATTTTTGAGGATTGTTTTCTTCACCAGGGAAAATTGTAGGAACATATTTTATAATGGATGTCTAGGATTTTCTGATTTTTTTGTTGCCAATGTAGTGAGCACTTCATATTGTTGTATTTTTAGATGGAAGCCAATCATTCCAATGTTTGCTGTAAACAGATTTAAAGGTTATGTTTACATAAAAAGATCGTATTAACTAACTACAAACTAAAAACTTAGTTATTTTCACTAATAATATTATTTGTAATCTTAAAATGCTTTTAAATCTCATACTTACGTATGTTTCTTTACTACGATTATCCACTTTAGCCGTTTTTCACGTAACCATGGCATGTGAGTACTATTCCTTGGAAAGTAGTAAAATTTTACCCTATTTGATTTACTATGTTTTTTTGATGTGTACATCCAGTAATGCAACAATACATTATGATTAGCTACATTATATGTATTTTCACTCATAAAAATATGTTTTCACTTCTCATGCTCTTAAAATGTTACTTTAGTCTCTGCATATCGGGACTAAAGCTCTTTTTTGATCTCTAGGGATTAAAGTAAAATTTTTTTAATTGACTATGGAAACCCCTAAACTGCCAATCACGGTGTTTGTGAATGGAGGATTATCGCAATTTTCAGTAACTGGGTATAGACAATTTTAAAGCTTTCCACAAACCGAAGCGCGCTGCGGACGCACTGTAGCGCCCTGCGCTTCGGTCTGTGGAAGCCTTTAGGGCGTGGAAATAACCTCAAAATGACAACTGTATAAAAAATATTTAAAAAATAATAATTTCGTGAAACACATTGAATAATTACGAATATTAATCTATTTAATTATAAAATATTAAAGATGAATTCATTTTATTTTGCATGTAAAGAAAGATTTCCTTTAGCTTAGGTGTTTTATAATTTGTTTTTTTTTTTTAAAAACGCTGTCGGCAAAGCAGTTCCCTGCTCTGTCGATAAAATAGCAATCCGCACTGTCGGCAAAGCAGTGCTGGAGTGTACGGTAGATAGAGTGTTACGTTTGAAAGTTAATATGGCGTGACTTAAAAATAATGCGATGTCAGTTGCATTTAATAGTAAATAGAAAGTATAATTAGATATAATTTAACAAGGAATTGGCATATAGAAAATAAACTTAAAAGGTCGTTTCTTTATTCACGTCACGGTTAAGTGTTTCAGTTAACAATATATTTTGTGTGTGAACTTAGATCAATTAGGTTAAATTATTTGCCGATTCTAATGAATGAACAATTATCATTCTTACATTTATAGTCCAATTAGTTTTAACATAGTCTTTAAGTTAGAATCTGTTGGCTAATTATGCAAGCATTTAAAGCGTCACTTTACAAAAAAATATAAATGAAAAGAAAAGATAGCGGTATTTTTTTTTGCTATTTGAATTTTGAACAGATGTCCATTGCTCGTATTGAGCATACATTGTAAAAAAGTAATTTTGTACGTCGTTTTTTTCCTCGCATTCAAAGTGAAAAGTAGAGTGTTTAACGCGGGACTAAACTACCATAATGACAACTCGAATTATAGCCTCCCTCGCTATCGCTCGGGTGGCTAAATATCTCGTGTCATTATGGCTTGTTTTAGTCCCTTGTTGAACAATCTACTATTATTTACTCTTATTGTAAATGTCAAATATTGACTGACATGGTAAAACATTCAAATTGATGGCACCAGTTGGCAGCACCGTCGATGTGCACGTTCCCTATTTTGAAGCCAACGGTTTAACTTGATTGTAGAGAACGCGACACATGACTCTTAACAGAAATTAGCACTTTATAGCTAAATAAATATTATGCAAACGGATCCCTAAATCGAAAAATTATTAAAGCAAACCTATTTTATTGAAAGACCAACGATATCCCACAAGAAAAAAAAATCGTCCCTACTTACGTGTAGGGGAGGTACCCTGAAATTACATACATATGGATTTTACCATTTTATCCGCGTTTTTAATATACATACCCTCTCAAAATTACAGCCTCCTAACATTAAAAGTCTCTAAGCTAAACCGCGGACGGTCAGACGGACACTGCAATAAGGGTAACTTGTAGCACTACGAAACCCTAAAAAAATGAGATTGAACATGGAGTAAAGAGTACGGTCAAGTGCAAAAATAAATATCGATTTAATCCTCCCATCGTTATATACCTATGTACCTTAATTCGACGACATAAGAGCTATGGGACATATATTTATGAGCAAGTTGTGTGCACCCATATTTTTACACTTGACTGTACCTAACAGTCAATGACGACATATACAACCCAGACATGTCACGATGATTTAAAATTGCATAAAACGCGCAAATGCTTGCGATATTTCTTTTTTGTTTATTGTAAAGGAAAATCTCGCCCTAGACCAAATGGCACTAACTGTTACATCAGCATGCACGCATGTAAGTAGTATCAACAACACGTTCAACATAGTTAATTAATAACGGCACATTTTTCACCTGCATTGTAAATGTAAAAAAATCTATATTCTGCTACACTACTAAACATTTTGTTTTAGATACCTGCATTTCTGTCTTTAACTTATCATATTTAATGGATAAGATAACTCAATCTCAAACTTCTTACTCGCTTCATTCATACTCATTAAATACAACACTAAACTAGTTACAAAATAAAACTAGTTTATTTAGACCGATCAGAAAGCAACAAGTAAAGCGAAATATAAGGTCAGGGCATGCAGTGCTCTTATAAGACCCATGGGTCGCATCGCAACACTTGTGTCATTGATCAAAAGACGCGGCTGACGCATAAATACAATATATCGCATCGCATGTAGGTACTGATGTGAAATGAATTGCGCAGTTTTTAGTACACGGTGCGCAGACCTGTGTACATGTCAACGACCCTGTATGTTACTAAACATTAAATGAAAAGTCGACTTAAGAGATAAGAAGAAACACACTGACAATGGCGTGCGGCGGTTCCGTACTGTTGTGGATGGAGGTTATCGTGCAGAACCGTCAGGTAACGGCATCGCACGGGTTGTGGGTCAGGTGAGCAGTGAGCTGCATATCCGCCTCTACTAGGCTAACGTACCCTATCGCCTCGTTCCTTGCTCGTAGCGTATTTTTTTACTATTCAATATACCCTTTTCCAGTTGCTTATACATGTGGTAAATGCGAAAATCTGTTTTTCGAGTTATTATTTCGTAACATTACGAAATTTGTCTTCAACACAGTATCTGCTGTGCCTGCCCTAATACACTTGTCTTATTTTGTTTAAATGAACTTCACGTAGATTGTCCACAATGTTAATACGCAATAAGTAGGTATACATACAGGGTTATTTGTAATTCACTGACATCCTCTTAACCCTGGATTCCTATCACTCAAACAAATGTTTTTTGTTTTACGACTTTTTAAAATGAAGCACTTCTTTCCAAATACAAATAAATAATAATAAATACTTCTAACACAACTTCGCTCGTACTCTATGATTTTTACGATACGCGGTCACAAAATAAAAACAACAGAAATAAATCTACATACAAAGTGCGCTCGAGCAACGCACACATAGACACTGTTCACAGACACGATATCTCGGATCAGTTCGAATCAGTCCGAGCGCGATTGCCATCCGCTTGAGGCGCGCGCTGTGGTCGCGCGTCAGTGGAATTTTTCGAGGCGCGCGCTGTGGTCGCGCGTACTTATTTATTTTGTGTCGCGCGTCTGTGGAATTTTTCGAGTGCAATAATGGAGCAACAAAAAAAAGGTTATTATAGGTAACTGTTCAAGGTGTAACGGTGAATGGTCGTTTTTTAAGCTACCAGTGGTTTCAGAGAGGTAAGTTTAGTAGGTATCTGCTTGTATTTCGATGGTTCATTTTAACGTTACATAGAATAGTTAGGAAGATAGGTAAGCACCTCGCCCCGACTCCCAAAGTAATAATAGTTTCCTATTTTGAATCAGTATAAATAAACGTTACCTTACAAAAAATGTGGTTCGGTACTTATACCTAACTACATTTTTGTAAGGTAAATTCATTCATGACGAAGCCTGTGGCAGATTGTTTTCATGTCTGATAATGTTCTTTTTTATGAATAAATGACTTCCAGTAATTCATGCCACTAATATTACGTAAGTTGAAAACGTTTTTTTGTTTGTATAGATATTGTGTTGTTTTTAGTGTCATTAGATAGGTTTAGGTCTAAAACCGATAGGACAATGGAAATTGTATAACTAGGATAATCCGTTTAGAAGTTATTAGGGATTTTCGATAGTGAAAATTGACAAACGCTAAATTTTGTAGGTAGGTATTTTAATTATTATTATTTTATATTTCCATTCTTCCCGTTTGAATATCAACAATAAATCAAACAACTAGAAACGAGTGCCACTTTCACGATAAGTTTTATGTGCATATGCCATAATTGACAACCCTAGAGCGACCGCCGAGCGTAGGTATGAAAAGTGAAGTACATACACTTGATTGACTTCTGTTGTTTTTATTTTGTGACGCGGTCGTGGCGGGCAATGAATGAATGACTTACACGGCACAGAGTATCGTAAAAATAAGAGGTAGTCTCAAATTTTCAAAACGTTATTACACCAAAAAGATTAAGTTATAACAAAAGCCGTAAAACAAAAAACATTTGTTTAAGTGGTAGGAGTTTAGGGTTAAAAGGATGCTAGTGAATTACAAATAACCCTGTATATCTAAAGGGGGTGATCCATTGGCGAGCAAAACCCGTACGCCAACGAACTCGCGAGCCAACGGTCTAAAACCGCCAATGGGGCACTTAAAAGTCTGCGGACTTTAGAATTTCAAGTATGCAACAGCGAGCCAGCGAGCAAATCCGACGGTTTTTAAGTCCGCAAATGGATCCCCCCTTAAAGGTACAACTTTCAAAAAACATGTTTACTTGAAAGTGAAAGATGAGTCATGCAATGCATGTTCGTGTTTTTCTGGTTATACAGTTTTTCAGTTTTTCGATGTACAGATAAACTGGTTACTGTCTGTCAATGTTAGGTAGTAAGTAAGTATAAAGAAGTCAGTGTCATTACCACTTACCTATTTAAAATTTGCGGTTACCGTAATAATTATGGGTGTTATTCTTTGTTAAATACACTAGGTAGGTATTGAGCTTGCCAATGTTACAAAGACTTTAAAGGTGACAGAAATGTTTACCTTTGTCTTTTGCGTAAATTAGTGGTTTGTAATTTAATTGATTAAATCTGTTTGTTCTGACCTTTCACAGGAACAGCATAATGTCGCCCGCTATTTTCATTTTCTGTACACTAACTAAGTGGGGCTCAATACGTAAGCCATTTTAGGCCCATACTACACGGGCGGTTTTCCCGCCGCGGGAAACCGCTCGACGGAGCTGCCGCAGACCGTCAAACTACACGGAACGCGGTTTACCGCTGTCTTTTGTTCATTTCAACATGGATCTGCCAATGATAACTGCGCTTAATTAATAATGTAACAATTTGAAAGGAAATATGTTAATTTGCACGCTTTTGGTTTCATAAAATACCTAGTTAATATTCTTTTAAAAGCGTTTTTCTATAAAAAAGACACGTCAAGATTGTTTACCTTATCTCTAATGCTAAAAAAACGAAATACGCACGACGAACGAGCGCCCTCGCGCAAAGCCCCGCGCCGCGCAGAATGACGCAATAGCGGGAAACCGCCCGTGTAGTTTGAAGCGGCGGTTATCAGCGGCGGTTTAACGCTGCATGCGGCGGTCGAATTTCTCCCGCCCGTGAACCGCGGCGGGAAACCGCGCAGTGTAGTATGCAGCATACAACTTCCATATAAAATTGTGTCTAGTGCGGTTCAGAAGCGGTTTCCCGCGGCGGGAGAACCGCCCGTGTAGTATGGGCCTTAGTGTAGGTAAAAAAAATAGATCCGGGCCGTCTTGACCATATTGGGCGCGCTGGGGTGCTTAAATCAGCCTCCGTCCCCTTGCTGCCAAAAGAACTTTTTTTTTTAAATTGTTTTATGTGTCCCCTTGAATTCACAGGTAAAGATGGTCCTGGATATTTTACTCTTTTCCCTTCTCATGGTCTTAAAGTTCGTATTTATGCTGGTCCTGGATATTTTACTCTTTTCCCTTCTCATGGTCTTAAAGTTCGTATTTATGCTGGATGTAGACTGCATAAAATTACTTTTTATACTCTAGTCTAGTGCATAAAGTAAGGTCTAAGACGAAGAAAGTCGGGCACCAACAGCCACGAAAAATACAAGTTTGTATGTAGAATATTAGCTTTTGTCCACAACTTCGTTCGCGTAGGTAGTAAAATTAACGATTATAGTAAAGTAGTTGATGCCATTAATAAAATTCCAAGACACAAAATCCGCCTTGGACAATAACCATTTTAAAACCAAAATATTATTTTTTTTATTCCCCATCCAGCGGGAATTCCGAAATTCCCTTCCTAGTGCACCTCTAGGACCAGCTTAAAAGTGCTCATTTATTTGCAACGTTGCCGTTTGCCTGTTTAATCTAATCTAATCTATCTTCTAATATATAAAATTTTCGTGTCACAGTGTTTGCTATCGAACTCCTCCGAAACGGCTTGACCGATTTTTATGAAATTTTTTGTATGTATTTGGTAGGTCTAAGAATAGGTCGTAGGCTATTTTTTATATACCCATATTCTTCGCAGATGGAGTCGTGGGCAAAAGTTAGTATTCTAATATTTTTTGGCGTTCCGTACCTCAAAAGGGAAAAACATTACCTTTATTTATTATTTAGAATCACTTCGATGTCAACCGTCCGTCTGTCAAGTCACGACTACTTTCTCATGAACGAGGGTAGAGGTATCATGTCAAATAGTAAGGACTATGGTTTTGTGCAAGTTGCATCTTTAGTGTTCTTGGGAACTAGGAAGAGTAGGCAACCTAAATGTTTTGATGTTCTATGTTCTTTATAATTCCTTCCATTTGTACTTTATAGAACCATTTTGTTGCAAATGTCATATTGACATTTCCTACATCTGCCAAAGACTGTGAAGAGGTTCTACCTTGGTACGCGATTCAGTTTCCTCGACTGTACCTGGGCATTTTAAAAAAAAGTGTACCCTACACTTTCTTTTCAAATGAGGAAATTTTGGGGTTTTCTTGCTTGCTCGGAATCAAGAGCACTATTGATTTTGATGGTAAAAAAATGTCCCAAGTTTTTGTGTCAGTTTTGTGTCGTTTTTGGCAATATGGCTCTTCAGAAAACTGACACAATTTTTTTTATGGAAAATTAGAAATATTTTTTTAGAAAAGGGCACGATTTTTTTAAAATGCCCACCTAATTTCATTCGTGTGGCAAGTAAATTAGTGAGAGTGAGAAATATACATGTTTGCAAAATAATCATACAATATCACAAGCGTTTTATATTATTAGTAGCAATATGAAATTGCAATAATACTTTTTACGACTACATAAAGAAGCAAAACAACGTAACATTTATGAAAAACACAATATATTTTATTGAGACGCCATTTGTGAAAATACAAAAAGCAGTATTTAAATTACTAATTTTGGTTTTTTATTTACATCCTTCTTCTTTACATTAAAAATACGTAATCCTTAATAACACTTAATCTATTTCCACCCATATTTAACTTTTTGCGAATAAATAATGCTCTACAACGTTCAGATCGAAACCATTCATATAGAATATGTTAACTACATAATGTATTGTTTTCATCTTAGACAGGAGATTTGTCCTGTAGAGGCATTTCTTCGGGCGTCGACCCGTTCCCGTTTGCCACACGCTCGTTTGCTGCTCTTGGTGTAGAACTGAACCGTTTTTTGATGGAACTCCAGTTTTTCTTGATGGTTACTCCAGCTACCACTACTACCATTGCTGCAACAATCATTCCGATTACACTTTTGTCCACTCCTCCGGTTTTAGTGTCAGAAGTCGTTGCTCCAATTTTTATATTTTCCTCATTGGATGGAGCAGCTTCCTGATTGGCATTTTCCATTGGTTTTCCTGTTTGTGTACTTTCTCCTTCTGAAGATGCTTTATCAACAGCTGTACGTAAAGAAAAGTTGTTAACAGGCGATATAATCTCGCTGTTTGCTTTGATTGCTGTTGATGGTGTTTGTGTTTCGGATGGCGTTTCCTCTGTGCCAGAATCAACGTTTGATACACCGTTATCTTGTGTTGAATTTATTTGCGGATCCTCACTATCGTCAGAATCTGATGCTGTTAAAACTGCAGGTAGTTTAGCTTCGACAAACATCTCGCCTTCTATATCTATAGGTTTTTGTGTATCTTCACAATCATGAAGTTCATTGCTGCAAGTACCAGTACATATCATTTCTAAAGTTCCTTTAAGATTATTACAAATATCTTCGTTTAATTCTTTTGTAGTCGTCGGCAGCGTTAACTTACGAAGAGATTGGAAATTTAAAAAAGTTTCTGGTTTCAGTGTCTGAAATTAGAGATATAAATAGATGTACCATGGATCTCGATTACTTCAAGCACAAAGTAGATAATATCTTCAAGCAAGTAATCTAGTCGTACCACAATACGTGTGATACAACTAGAAAATTGAGTTAATTAAAATAATTTGATGTGCGTGATTATATGAAACTTATTACAATCCCGAAAGTCTAAAGTTAAAAGTTTCCCTTGCTCTGCGTATGGGTCAAGGGTCAGTGATGAAGGCAATAATCAGGTGATTTCTTACTACGCAGCCCAAAGTACAGGCAGGTAGCTTGAGTTTTAAATCGCTCCTAGATCACAGTTCGTTAAATTCTTAGTGTGTAGGTATTACATTTTTATACATACATGTAAATAAATAATAATAATAAATAAATAAATATCACGGCAGAATTCACACCAATTGACCTAGTCCTAAAACGAGTAAAGCTTGTGTTATAGAGACTAGGCAACGGATAAACATACTTATGTAGATAGATACATACACCCAAGACTCGAGAACAAACATTCGTATTTTTAATATAAAAATAAATCGCTGAATGTGTTGCTAAGCGCGTAACTTCCGATCGACTGCACCAAATTGGATAATTCTTTTTTTATTGCGATTGTTATTGTCAGGAGAAAGTTCTTATGAAAGAAATTTAAAAAAAAATACAACGGGGGCGAAGCCGCGGGCATCAGCTAGTTTTTAATACAAATATCTGCTCCGATGCGGGAATCGAACCTTTTAACTACTTATATACAGACTAATGCATAGTAGTATATGTAATTAAAAACTCTTGGGTGAGGCCTTTCAATATTTCACTTGCTACGATGGACGATGAATTGGTCAAATATGTAACATATTTACCGTTCTTATGTCGTTGCCACCTAAGTCAAGTTCCTCCAGTTTTGTTAACACCAGACTGTTCTTCAAGTCGTTTGGATATTCGATCAAACGATTGTTTGCCAGTTTTAGGACATTTAGCTCCGGTAACTCGCTGACTGACTGTAAATAAATTTATACACCATTATTATCATGAAGTTTTGTGTTTGATTATAAAACACCAAAATTGCATTAATTTGACGCTGGAAAAGGTTATCGAAAAACGAGTGTATCATCATTCATAAAAGAATATATATGTGCTGTACTTACGCCGGATGAAAGCTCCATTATCAAGTTATTCTCTGCGTTCAGTACTTTTAAGTTTTTTAAGGTAGATATACTTTTTGGTATTTCAGTGAGTTTGTTGTCTTTTAAATTTAGGGTACTAGTTTTTTCATCAATAGGGGAAGGAAACTCCGTTAAACCATATCCCGAACAATCAACAGTGAATAGGTTGGATTCTCCTTGTATATTGCATACACAAGGTTTTGGGCAAGGTATTTCTCCTTCGGGAGATACGTTTACTTCTGAAGTTAGATGCTTTATTGCTTCTATTGCTTCAAGCTCGGGAGGAGGGCTTATATCAGTAGTGGTATCAACGATCCCTTCGCCACTGCCGTCAATAACATCAGATTCAGCATGGTTTTCCGGTGGGAATTGATTGTCATTCTCCACTGGTATTTGTAATTCGTCTGTACTCTGTGTCGCTGCAGTGCCACACCTGAAATATTGAAGCAAATTACCGTTAACACGTGACTCTATCGGACGTCGTTTTATCGCACCTAGCTGCGGCAAATTGTTATAAGTAACAGATAAAAATCGCGATAACTACAAGGGCGTAACTGGCACACTGATCTCAGAATGTAGTATTAGTTACCTATGCCTTTCTTTCTTATCCTTGCCTTTGCTTTTGTTGGCCAGAGCAATTTTTGATTAAGTGTGTTATTAATAAAGGCCTCCAAATTAAACGTAACTCGGAATTTGCAAGCTTAAACCCTTTAGCTCATACGTCACCCAGAATAATTGATAACAGCATTTAAAAGGATTAGATAACCGACATGAGAATAATTTATTGAATCAAGCATTACTTTTTGGAGTCACGTATCATTGTAAATGGTTTTAGTTCATGGACATATCGACAGATTAATTTACGACGTAAATCAATTATTATAACTTAAAATACTTTAAAAATAAAATAATAGTTCCAGTCCTGAGTCCATTATGGTGTAATTTGGGAAATTACTTAAAATTTTTGATTACACAATCTTAGACATACATTTTATAAGGAATGTCCGACGTCATTTCAATTGCAAAATGACTACGAAATATGTTTAAAATCAGTATTTTCTGAAATCACATGATTCTGAGAGAGCTAAGTTGTTATAACTTTGGCCCATAAAGCATTAGACAAAAACAACAATAGCTTTAGGTACACATTTAAAATTATATTTTAGACTTAAACAATAAATAGCCCTTTATACAAGAAGGTTTACGTAACGTACATCAATACATGCCGAAAAATATTCTATTCCATTTTACATTGAACTCCATCAACAAAAGACGTACTGAACCTGAAAGACATGCTCTTGTCAAATGTGGATATTGCCATATGACATAGAATAACTTATAGTCCTCATCATCATCACCACGATAGGTATTTAATTATGTATATTACTATATTACATATAATGTAATAGCGTATAGTACAACTATTTTTGTCCAATTCAATTTGGATTGATCGGGTTTAATTTTATTGATATAAGCAGAAAAATGATTGATTTAAGTTAATTTATTCGCTAGTTACTGACTCACTCACTGATATAATGGAGTAATTTATTGATATATTCTATATAGCTATACAATATTGTAGTTAAATACTTACGCAACTAGTACAGCGAACAAAAGGTAAATATGTTTCGGTTTCATGGTCACTTGGAACAATCACTATTGGAGGTGTTGACTGAATTCAGGATTGTTGCCTGTTGCGGCACAAACACCAGCGGGGCACAGGGCGCATAGCTCACTGACACTTATAACTATTATCACTGTGATAAGAGCACCACTGCCATCGCGAAGCTTATCGCGAATCAAGTCAGATAACGGTGCGCCTGCGTAAACACAAAAATTATAACACTACCAATTTTCAATAACACCTGAAAGTTGATGACTATGATGTATTCGTGTCGTAGATACGATATGTCTTGATATACAAGCGCGTCACGTCGCAAAGCGCTACTTGCTAATTCTGAAATACGTTAAACATCCGATGTACCTTCTGTAACGTTTTACTAAAAATTTGGCCTCACGCTGAACTCGCTATGTCGCTCACACTCGCAAGCTGGCTCACAGTAAAGTCAAGCTATAATATTTGATGTATTCCCTTACATTACTTCTTTTATTCCTAGAATGGACACGAAACCGGCCTCGTTATCATCTCTGGATAAAAAATTGCGAGAATCATAAGCGGAAATGATACTATAGGTACTGATTCAGGCTCTGATCCGTGCTATCGAGGACGTGAATATTTCTTGTTACTTTCACGACACATAGTCTTAATCACACCCGTGTTATCAACCACTGCTACGATTATTCACTATTCACCTGCATGTGTACCACCAGAATGCCACGAATAGAATGATCACACTATGTTCATTTAGTAGGTGCGTAATGACTTTTGAGCTATTTTAAATTATTATTCTAATCGCGCCACAATAATGGATCATAAAGTTGACCACATTTTATAGGCAGCTAGAAACGAAATCAGTTTAGTTATGCGCAGGTCATCATTTGCGGTGTTTTATGTTTCAATCGAACCTAACTGAAATGCGATCCACACCGTCGCGGATCAAGTGTTATGTTTTATTTATTAAGGAGTCCCATTTTCTATCGGAATAGCATGTGGTTGGCTGATAGATATGGGTATCGGTATGTGAGTGTGGTCTATGATTGCAGTATTGCAACGGCGGCGACCTGGCGGACTACCTGCAGGCGAACCGGCTGCTCAGCGAGGGAACCATCCGGCTGTTCCTGCGGCAGCTGGCGGAGGCCATGCGCGCCATCCACGCCAAGGGTATCGTGCACCGCGACCTCAAGCCGCAGAACATCTTACTCACGCACAGCGTGCAGCCGCCGCGCACCCCGCACCCCTCAGAAATAACACTCAAAATTGGTAAATATTTTGGATGACCAGAAGCTCAGATTTAGAGTACTTAATGTACATTGCAAATGCGATCACTGCGTTTGCTCCGGCGCTGTTTAGTAATCCCAAATTAACCAAAATGTTTTCCATCCAATGCTGAAAGGCAGTCTCTCTCTCTCTCTCTCTTTGTGCATATAATTAAACCTTAGTATTTAGTAGGTACGCTTGCAATTCGACCTCGCTTCCAAACAACTATCTCGAAGGTCTTCTATATTTCGTTCCAGTTTTCAACGTTATCCTTATCATTATTGTACCTAATTATTTAATAGGTACAATCCTGTTTAAATAATTACGTGATCTGTCATGATAGGTACTTACATAAGATACGATATCCACATCCACTCACTGAAGTGTTGGTAAATGAATAGCTAGTCACATTTTTTGTACTTGCCAATTTTTCCAATATGATCGCCTGTTTTTATTATCTAGCCCCACTATTGCGAATTGATCGAAATTGAAGCCCGTTTTCAATGTCAGCATAATCCAAACCTAAATACGTCACTTTATAATTAATTACGATAAGATTTGCCGATCCTTTAATTACTTAATTAAACACTGATCTAGTAGTAGGTACAATACTACTAACTATGATTTTGTTTCTAAATCTAGTTACTTACTTACAGCTGACTTCGGCTTCGCGAGGTTCCTAGAAGAAGGCAACATGGCCGTCACGCTTTGCGGCTCACCGATGTATATGGTAATCAAATATTATAACAATGAAGTATGAACAAAAAACAGTTGATTTTTTCTAATTTCTAAAATATTGTTTGT
Organism: Archips xylosteana; assembly: GCA_947563465.1. Lineage (NCBI taxonomy): Eukaryota > Metazoa > Arthropoda > Insecta > Lepidoptera > Tortricidae > Archips > Archips xylosteana. Next base: position 14,636,537 of record OX387355.1, read on the forward strand.
GTTCCTCAGGCGCCGGAAGTGATAATGTCTCTAAAATATGATGCGAAGGCAGATCTGTGGAGTCTGGGCACAATTGTTTACCAGTGCCTTACAGGGAAGGCTCCCTTCCAAGCCACCACGCCGCACGAACTCAAAGCCTTCTATGAAAATAGTATCGACCTTCAGCCTAAGTAAGGAGTTACGACTGCACTGTTTCCTATTAGATCTATTATTGAATCAAATGTATGTTTTAAATCTCTGTACAGATATTGTATTTATCGTAAATTACAACTAAAGTATTTGATTCCCTAGAGGTCCATTTTAATTCACCAAGACTTTTAGTCGCGGCTTACGATGCTTAGCCGATAAAAAAATGAAGCGTAGGTTCTTGTGGCGTACATATTTTTTGTCAACTTTTTACAACAATATCGTCGCCAACAAGGTCAGCCCAAATAGCATGAATTTAAATTGGTACTTGATACCTGTTTGTATCGCTGCACCTGAATTAAAATTAATATCAATACGTGCGTTGATCCCACTCTAAGGTGACAGCAGCTTACGAATAAATAAGCGTATTTAAGTTTGTTTACCAATAATTTATGAATCATTTTTGACCTTTTTATAGGACGTCGCATCATTAAAAAAGAACGTGGATACCTATTTAAGCTTTTTCTTACAAGCAAAATTGTATTGAATGACATGCGAGGAACTACCGTTAAGAATACTGTCCCAACGCTATGCTTAAGGTCTCGAGTTTTGTTGTACTTAGGTTTTCACGCTTTTCTTGCATAGGATGCCAGCGGGGACTAGTCCAGAGCTGTGCAACTTGCTGATCGGGTTGCTGCGCCGCAGCCCGCGCGAGCGCATGCCCTTCGAAGCCTTCTTCAACCATCCCTTCCTGCAGAGACCCAGGACCACCTCCTACACAAGTAAGCCTACACTTATGATGCTAAATGCACCTAGTCGATGTCAATAGCCTTAAAACAACTAGGTATGTTTTATTTATAAAAGCTGCAGCTGCTACGTCATTCATTATTCCGTAAGAATATCGTATATCGTACCTACACGAAATTTTACTACGGCAATCGGTTTAATGTTTATACGTCGAGAAAAGATACAAGCACAAATAGTCACGATTGTTACTTATTCGTTGTAAAATAGTCTATATTAATCAGGGGTATCTAGTATAGCTTCTCTATCTAGTATAGTATCTAGTATAGCTTTTCATCGAATAAAGAACTTTTAAAATCAGTTGAGTAATCACAGAGTTATCCTCTAGAAATAAATAAACCGATAAATATACGTTGTCTTTAAACACTGGTGACTAATCTCAGTTAGCTCTATTATTATTTAGCTTTCGCAAACCGTTTCTGTACAGTCAAGGACTTTAATTCATGAGCCACCTTGGAACCTTTTCATAGAAAAAGTCATTACGATTTTCCTTGTTAATTAATGCTATGTCACTATGACGTTTACTGTGAAATGGTTTCATGGTGGCTCATGAATTAAAAGTCCTTGACCGTACGTACAAGTTCCACGTGTGACATATTGACACACCTAACTTATAAATATTATCTGCCTATTATTTCTTCTCTATTTCAGTCATCTCTTAAACCTTGTTTATTTTTATCAGGTATACTTTAAATGTTACCAGTTTAATTTTATTTAATAGAAGTAGTCCCATAAATATTTATTGATAAACACCGGATATATTAGCTTAATTTTTCTTATCGCAAATGCAACCGACGAAAATAATCAATTTATTTTTAGTTGAATAGTCACGTGTGTAAATATTGTTCAGGTTTGGATTCGGATCTGCCCGACATATTGGAGAGCGATGTAGAAGGTGCAGTCGGTACTGATTGTTACCTAGAAGAGTCGTGGGAGAAGCAGGGTATATTACATTGTCATTAATCAGCTTCAATCTGTTTGTGCACGGGGCGCGGGTTTGACGACATTGACGTGAGCTCATAGCGATCGATCCTATCTTATCTGAACAGCGTCATTGTACTTATAAATCAAACCACTGCGGATATCACAAGGGTTTGCAATGGCCGTATGTGTCTAAATAACTATGGTTAATATTAATGAACTGAGCATGCCAAACATACACAACTAAGCATGTGCCGCCGATCTAAAGCCATGTTTTCACGATCTCATGTCTCATTGTTTCGCTTTTATGTACATATTTTCGGTTGTGTATGTACTTATATTTTTATCTCTGTATTACTCGTCATTGTTTTCAAAGCTATAATTTTTATGTATTATTATTAGCCTACTGAGGAAAGACCAAAAACTGTTTGAGAACAGATAAGACTCTTTCGAGTCTAATATATTATGATATTCTTAAAACCACATTTCACATATTTTGTATCAGGTTTAAAATTTCGCCATGTGTAAGAATGGTGTTGGGTATGGCTACAATTGCGAAGCTGCATGAGGTTGACCCCCTGTTTCATCATCATCACTCTCTTTTAAATTCCTGTTATCCTATGTGATTGATATACCTACTATGATGCGGTCTTTAAATTTGGTGGATCAAACAGTGACAGCAAGTTTCAGTTGATAATAACAGAAACTTGACGGTGAGTAGTGAAGCAGGCCCTTAATCTACGAGTGCGATGATTACTGTACATTTACTATAAATTAAAATTATTTTTTAATTATCGATGTGAGTGCCGTGGTGGCCTAGTGGTTTGACCAATGGTCTCTCAAGCAGAGGGTCGTGGGTTCAAGTCCGGGCTCGCACCTCTGAGTTTTTCGGAATTTATGTGCGAAATTACATTTAATTGTAATTTAACATAAGCTTTACGGTGAAGGAAAACATCGTGAGGAAACCTGCATAAACCTGAGAAGAAATTCAATGGTGTATGTGAAGTTCCCAATCCGCACTGGGCCCGCGTGGGAACTACGGCCCAAGCCCTCTCATTTCTGAGAGGAGGCCTGTACCCTGCAGTGGGACGTATATAGGCTGGGATGATGAATCGATTTGAGCGCTGATCTGATCGGGCAGCGCTGTTGTCGAATCCCACCCATCTGGCAGCGGGCTTAAAGCGATGCCGTGTGCCGCGGTGCCCTTGGTTGCACATACTGGTGGCACGTATTATAGCGACACTTGAAATACTATAAATTTACCTATCACACTGACAATTAATGTGCAATAGATAGCATAGTCGATATCATTAACAATAAATAAGTACATAAGGAAAATGGTCAGTAATTGACATTACGAGTAGGTATGATTATAGTCCGACAAGCTCGTGCGCGACCCTCCGCGGAACCCTGTCGCAGTCAGTATTTGCCGCACTTATTAAAAACAATCTTGTTAAGAACAGCAGAGGCTCCCTGCGACAGGGTTCCGCCGAGCGCCGCGCACGAGCTTGTCAAGGTATAATTCAATATTTAATTTTATTGTCTTCTCTGAGTGCGGCCTTTAAGGTTGCGACACACAGCGGGCGTCGACGGGACGGTACAATCTGTAATGTACTACTGTAAGCAGACGCCGTCAAACAACGCTTTTAGACGGCGTCTATTTAAAGTAGTACATTACAGATTGTACCGTCCCGTCGGCGTCCCGTCGACGCCCGCTGTGTGTCGTAACCTTCAGTGTTTATGAATGAGTTGTTTAGTAAGGCGGCGTGTTTCAGCAGGAGCGACCGCTGTTGGGGCTCACAGCGCTGCGAGCGCGGCGGGGGGGTGCGGCGGGCGCGCGCCGGCCGCCGCCCCGCGCGCGCCCCCGCCCGCGGCGCCCGCGCTGCCGCCGCCGCAGCCGCTCCAGTCGCTCGCCGTCACACACAATAAAAAACCCACCTCCTCCGGTAAGACCGCGACCGCCCACTTTTGTCTGCACTGACTAATCCGCCGACATCTGTCCCTACGAACACAAAGAAGAATAGCTCAATGTTCTTTACCAAATCTATTACGTTGATTCTATACTTTGAGTCGTAATTAATAGAATTGTTAGTGTTTAGTGTTAACAAAAACATTGCTCCCTGCTTGTAATGCACTCGACTCGACCTAGGTTACTTGATAGGTGTACCCGTTTCGAACACGTTTAAGATAACCCGGTATATGCCGTATCAGTATTATGTCATGATTCGTTATAAATCTGACACATTATATAACTAACTAATGGCCTTTTAGACGGCAGCTTAGCCTGGACAATTAAGCTTGGATTGATTACTATTTTTTAAATAAAAATGTCTTTGTAACTCTTCTTTTAAAACTTAAGAGTACGTCAGATAAATAGATAACATTACAAAATGATAATCATCCTAACTATACTGTCTCAAAAATATCGGGTTATTTTTGTTAGACTATATATTTGTCGTCAAACTAGAAAATATGTATGTATTTATGAGTAATGCAAAAAGCGCTGTAGTGTTTAAATTAATTACGCAGCAGGCAGTTGGCGTAAGCGCAATGCCGCCGGGCGGCCTTCGCCTTCGTTGTTCTTCCAAATTCGTTAATACCTATGTATTTATATTTTTACATATATTTTATCTTCATTACACTAAAAAAAAATATAAAAACATACTTTGTCAATTTACTTCCCAGTATGTAGTTGATTTATAGTTTATCTGACTTTAACCTTGGCGCGTTTCTGATTTTTCTCAGATAATCTCACAGGCAGGCATTATAGGCATATGGTTGAAGCTATGTTTGTATTCACTATAATATCCAACTAAGCAGTTTTTATGAAAACAAAACAAAGAAGTTATGTTTAATATCTAAATGGTTTATTTAATTACTTTTTATGTGATTAGTGATAAGACTAACCGTTATTTAATAGTTTATTACTTAGATCACTAATGCTGCTTCCTATGTAGCGACGGTAAGGGCCATTGTTGTTAATAGATTGTGATCGCTAGGCCTAATTAGCATACAGTAGAACCGCACGATTCGTTACAGAGACAAATTATTTCACCAACTTTTATTTGGCTCTCGATCAACTGTTAGAAGGTGACCCCATATACATGTATACTCCGAATTTATTCTCATTGCAGATAAATAGTATCAGACGATATTACGACATCAAACCCTTATTCGTAACAGAAAAATTTGATCCCAGACAAATTGTAGTACACAACAAGTATGTATGTGTCGTCGATATTTTTTGTCACTCTCGTTAGGGTATGGTCACGAGTTTGCTAAAATATTAGTCAATTAAAATCTATTTGTTGAATTTCGTTTTTAGACGGTGGTGAAGGTGGTCTGCTTTTTGATAGCATTCAGGACATAAAATGCTTTTTGCTACAATTTGTTAATGCATACTATAAAAAATATGTCATAACCTCACCGGCTAGTACAGAGATCCCCAAACTTTTGTCTCAGGCCCCTGGGCATATTTTTCAATTTTAAGTAGACCCCCTGCTTAATTAATATTGATTTATCGACTACAAATGTGGGTTTTTTCGCATACATAGACCCTTGGCAGGTCTTCGTCGACCCCTGGGGGTCAACCTAGACCACTTTTGGTATTAGTAACGCCACCAGAGTTGAGGCCACGCACACAACCACATCTCATGTAATGACAGCGGGATTTTGGCGTTGTGTTGGCGTTTAACGTCTACACAACGTCAAAATCCCGCTGTCATTACATGAGATGTGGTTGTGTGCGTGGCCTCAACTCTGGTGGCGTTACCTATATCACTGGGCTAGCACATAAGCCATTTATTCGCTTGTCGACATACCGTCATGGTGGCACTTCACTTGGCGTTGCGTGTTGGCGTTGCGCTATTGCCATCTCCGTCTTTCACGCTAGAATCGGCATAGTCCTCCTCTCTCGCACACGCAACTATTTCGTGAAATACGCCAAGTGAAGTGCAAGCATTATATATGAACGATTGAGCGCTCACAAAGATTTGCACACTACTATCTTTTATCGAGCACCTATGAGTGATTCTCACTAATAGTTTAAAGGGGAAGGAAGAGAGAAGAGACATACCAACTACTTACATGTCACTCGCCCATGGTTCCGCGATGATAAAGTCGTGTCGTTCCATGGCTAAATACAGTGGTGGTCATACAATTAAGAACGATTTGAAGTTTCCGATTTTTTTTTATCTAAATCATGTCATATGTCTAGTTGTGTTCCTTCTTAGAAGTAACAAGTTATGTTATAAAATAGCCACATGGATAGAGCAAACGGGATTAAGAATAATAGTGTATAATTGCTAACATTTTTTTTTACAAATTTTATTTGTTCTCTATATTAATAAATTCAAATAGTAATGAAGCTGGACAAATAATTAAGAACGATTTATTAAACTGCTCGAGAGTTGTTTTATATGAAACTTAGATTAAATAAATCATATTAATGTGAAGTTGGTATAGAAAAAAAAAGCAATTTAATACATTTGAATTAAAATTAATAGTTAGTAGCATGTCCACGGCTTTTAATTACGGCTTTACACCGGCGAGGCATTGAATCTATCAATTTTTGACATTTCGCAAGAGAAATAGAGTTCCATTCTTCTAAGAAAACGTCGTACAGCTCTCTCAAATTGCCACACTGTCGATATGAAACCTTTTTCTTGACTTCGCACCAAAGATGCTCTATTGGGTTAAGATCTGGGCTGTTGGCTGGCCAATCTAAGACAGAAACTGATTGTGATGTGAGGAATTCCTTAACGGTGCGTGCAGTATGCTTTGGATCATTGTCGTGCTGGAATGTCCAAATAACCGGAAGCACGTCTTCGGCATATGGTAACATTGTTTCTTGCAGTATATTTTTGTATTGGAATTGATCCATGTTTCCTTCTATCAGCCTAACAGGTCCAACGCCATGTCCAGAAAAGCACCCCCAAATTTTCACATTTCCCCCGCCATGCTTTAATGTCACTTTTGTGTACTTTGGGTCGAATGCTTTATTCGGAGGGCGTCGTACATATCGTTTTCCATCAGAACATACCCTATTTATTTTTGTCTCGTCAGAAAAAAGAACGTTTTTCCACTGTCTGACTGTCCAGTTTTCATACCTTCTTGCAAATGCAAGTCGGGCTTGCCTATGACATCGTTTCAACATAGGCACCTTCCTTGCTATCCTTCCGTTCAACTTATTTTCTACCAAACGCCTTCGAATAGTGCGTGCAGAGATTGCTGAAGGGTTGTTTTCGCCAAAATATTCTTTTCTCAACTCATTAGACCCTTTAAAAGGATTTTGTTTTGCCAAACGAACGATATTTCGATCATCTCGACGAGATGACTTTCTCTGTCTAGGTCCACGTGGAACGTTTGAAGTAGTTTGATACGTGGAAAAATGCTTTACGGCATGGAAAACCATTGTTTTTGAACATTGCAGATAGTCGGCTATCTTTTTATACGACCAATTCTTCTCGCGAAGTTTTATTATTACTTCTCTTGTAGATTTATCACAACTTTTATTTTTCCCCATTGTTTTTATACGAAGTAATCACTTTTAAGACTTTAACAGCACGAAATGGCGCCAAAATTATACGAATAATAATCTACAACCACAGAGCCACACAGTGTTCTCTATTTAAATTTGAAAAAATAATAAACTATTCAGCGTTCTTAATTACGTGACCAGCCAGTAAGTACTAATACTAGGTTCAGATCGAATGTATAAAGTTTCTCTATTAATTTTTTAACCAACTATGTTGCATAAATGAATGTACCGGTAGTACGGAAAAGTTTCGCAATACCGAGAGAAATAAAAAAAATACGGGAAATTAGTTATACTTGTTACTTTGAAAAAATCATCTCAATAAATAATCGTTCTTAATTATATGGCCACAACTGTATGTACCTACTAGCTTTTGCCCGCGGCTTCGCTCGCGTGTACCATAAGTATTCCATAGAACCAAGATATCAAGCAAGCAAGCATACAGGCAAGCAAGCAAGCAGGTCCACAATTGACCGAGAAATCGGTGAACATACCTACATAAAAAAAAACATAAAGTGGAATGCATAACCTCCTCCTTTTTTAGAAGTCGGTTAAAGAGCCCTTTGCGGCCTATTTACAGTATAAACTTATGCATTTTGAAATTTTATCTTTTTACAACCAGTAAAACGCAAAATCCCGTTTTTTCCCGTTCCCTTAAGAATTTCGGGAAAATTTTTCTTAATGCTCCCCTACACTCCCCAAGGAACCCACATGCCAAATTTCAGCTTTCTATGACCAGTAAAACGAAAGATCCCGTTTTTCCCGTTCCCGTGGGAATTTTGGAAAGTCCTCCCTCAATGCTCCTTTACACTCCCCAAACAACCTACATGCCGAATTTCAGCTGTCTACTACTAGTAAAACGAAAAATCCCGTTTTTTCCCGTTCCCGTAGGAATTTGGGAAAGTCCTCTCTTAATGCTCCTCTACACTCCCCAAGCAACCTAAATGCCGAATTTCAGCTTTCTACGACCAGTTAAACGAAAAATCCTGTTTTTCCCGTTCCCGTGGGAATTTTGGAAAGTCCTCTCTCAATGCTCCTCTACACTCCCCAAACAACCTGCATGCCGAATTTCAGCTTTCTACGACCAGTAAAACGAAAAATCCCGTTTTTTCCCGTTCCCGTGGGAATTTTGGAAAGTCCTCTCTCAATGCTCCTCTACACTCCCCAAGCAACCTACATGCCGAATTTCAGCTTTCTACGACCAGTAAAACGAAAAATCCCGTTTTTTCCTTATCCCGTGGTGCGAATTTTAAAAAATCCTAAAATTAATGTAACTAATGTAATACCTACTTGTGTATCAAATTTGAAGGGTCTAGTTATTATAGTTACTGAGATAGGGTCACTCGGAATCGAATATATAAATCCCGTTTTTTCCCGTTCCCGTGGGAATTCCCAAAAATCCTTCCTTAGTGGATGCCTACATTGTATAAGGTATCTTTGTGCAAAATTTCAAGTCTCTAGGTCCAGTGGTTTGGGCTGTGCGTTGATATATCAACAGTCATTTAGTTTATTTTGACATTTCAACCCCATCGCACCCCATCCAGGGAGATGGTATTTTACGTCCGCCACGTCGGATTTTAAAACCGTTGTTGTTTTCATAACCAGCGACCCGATAAACCATAGAAACAACACCCATGTTGATTTTCAGACTTTGTTACCCCTTTCCCCCCTTTTAGGGGTTGAATTCTCAAAAAACCTGAAACACGTGTTTACTCATTTATCACTAGGAGTACTTCTGTGAAGTTTCGAATAAAATAGTCGAACGAATCTTGTTTCCCCATACAAACTTTGGACCCCCGTTTCACCCCCTTAGGGAGTGAATTTTGAAAAATCCTTTCTTAGTGCACCCCTAGACCTTATAAGGAACCTACATGCCAAATTTGGAATCTATAGGCCCAGTGGTTTGGGCT